>CM074497.1:21303451-21903451 GCA_037389245.1 Oryzias sinensis
ATATATATATATATATATATATATATATATATATACATACACACACACACACACACACACACACACACACACACACACACACACACACACACATATACTGATCTTTCCGATGGGTTGAATAAAGCATCAGTTCAGAGAGAAAGTTCACCTCTTACTGCTTGGTTTTGTCCAGATGGTGAAGTTAAAAGTTGTTTTAAAGAAGCCGGCGCAGTGATGCAGAAGATTTGAGATAGGTGACCGGAACTCTTTTCACCGTGCGGTTATCAGGTTTTAATGCACACCCAGCAGCTAATCAGAATCGAGTATTCACCCGGACTATGGTATAACTGTATTTTCCTCTCATGTGGGATCCTTTTAATCAAATCTTTTACTTTGAAGTTGATTAACTTTATATTGTCTGTTGAAAATCTATTTTCCCTTTTCTTTTGATTGTTGCATTATGTTGCGCATTTTTATGTTTTATGCGCTGTGACAGTCATTGTAAGTGTAACAGTCTGATGAGAATTTGGACACGGGAATCAGAACATGTTTCAGAGGAACAGATGATCCATTTCAGATTCCTCCAGAAAGCAGCCAAATGATGAGCGGACCTGCTGTGATTCCACTCATCACTGTCCTCCATCCTGCATGTCTGTTTCTTTGTGGGCTTTGCGCTCATTTTTGTTTTTATTGCGTTACATGTTTGAGTCATGGGTTTTTCTTTCTGTCTCTTTTCTATTCATGCTGTTGTTTTCTTGTCAACCCCTCCCCAACACCACCACCTCCTTTCCATGTCTGTCCAGGCTGCAAAGCTGCAATGGAGCTTAGATGAGAAGGTAGGGAGCTCCAGAGACACCAGGGTGAGCAGGCTATTTATTTATTTGTGTGTGCTGTGTATTCCTGCTCTGCATTTGTTTTTGTTTGTTTAAGTAAAAGCACCGATTGTTACTAACATCTCAGTAAACTGTCGTTAGGAGTCATTTAGGTTGGAAGTTTTATTTGCCTAGGACAAAAATGTAAATTATCCTTACAGTTAAAGTGAGTGATGAGCAACCATAATGGTACACTGATTTTTCTTCTGCACTGTTATTTAGAGGCTACAGTCAAATTTACTCTGAAAGTCTACACAGTTCATATTTTACTTGTTCAAAAATGTAAATGTATAGCAGCTTAGTAAACCTTTGACAGATTCGCCGGAGCCTGCTTAGAAAATGTAGGAGTGTGGTTTCCAACAAGCTCACTCCTGATTGGGGAGAGTGGTTGCCATAGAAGCATTTACTCAGACTGAGTCGAACTCTTAACTGACGTCATCTGGCTCCAACATGGCGTCGTCCCAATCATGAATGGACTTTGTTTGGTCAGAGCCGGAAGTAAGGCGTTTTCTTTAGGTGATGTCACACTCACTCGTTCCAGTTCTTCTTTACAGTCAATGGCACACACCAAACCAGTTTCACTATCTCCTCCTGTTGGCTGCATCACACGCATGTTTTGTGTAGGAGCGTCTCACTTCTAAATTATTCTTGCTCTGTCAGAAATACTCAGCAATTTGGGGTTGTTTAGTAATTTCTCATACTATGGTATTGTGTGGTTTGTTCTACATATTCAGGTTCACATCATTATTATAGTAAATACATTTTTTTCCCCATTCATACAGTTTTGTCTGCAGAAAATCTGTCATTTAATACAAGACACGAGTTCTTATCTGATGAACATTGTTTATATTTTCTCAGTCATGATCTCAAAAGCCTCAGAGTGTCAGTGTGCGATCTGCAGTGTTTGCTACAGGACTGTCTGATGATGTCAGCACACATATCTGCCCCTCCTTGAGTAAAAAAAGTCTCCTTGAGATGTACCATAAACATTTTTTTTATATTCTTATACTCTTAACTTGGAGCAAATTGTCTATATCCCCACAGAGGGGATTGTACTAAGTATTTGACATAAATATCGTGTCCACTTTAGTTTTTATATTTTTACTTTGAAATTATTACAAATTTTCCTTTAACGGAATAGTCGGAGGTTGATGGTTCACACACAGAAGCATGGGCCTAAACGCGGTTAAGTGTGAACCTTGTGGACTTGGTTATCTGTGATAAACATTTTAGACCTTTGTCTAATGTCATGTTGGAACTATGGCTATTATGCATTTGTCCAGAAAAAGAAAAAAAATCTAAATTTTACATGACACATAGTCAATCTCTAGTAGTAAATGGTAATTTTTTACTGTTCTTTAAGAAATGGAAAACTTGAAAAGTTTATCAGATCTAACACTCTTACTGATTAAACAAGTGGTCACAATAAAGGTGCGCACCCTTCAAAATAAAATGCATTCCTGTATTTTTAAGCTTAAAATGTCTCTGTATGTATCTTATGTGTCCTTAGTGATTTGATCTCCGGTGCCACTTCTTCACATATGCATTACCTTTAAAAATTATGAATATTTATCTAAATTAGTTACGATTTAAAAACACATTTTGGTGATACATGAACTAATCTAGCACTATTAGCTACTTTCTTGTTTCTTTTTACTTAACATCTTATGTTTTCTAACCCTTTAACCTCCATGAATCAATTGTGCTTTGATGCAAATGGAAACAGAACCTTTATGTTTCAATCTACTGTTTACATTTTCACCTTAGTCATTAACCTCCATTCTTTCTTTTAATTTATGGTCAATGGCGTATACTTATGTAGCAGTCCCATTCACACACTCATTCACACACTGGTGGCGGCTCAGGTGTCAAACACTTTACAATTAGTTTCCCCAAACTGTTTTTCTGTTATTTTTCTTTTTTTTTTGTGTGTAATTTGCCCTAATTTGCAGGACCTTCAGCAGGTGATGGTGTCAGGACCCAACCTGAATGAGACCAACATTGTGTCTGGAGGCTATGGAGGAACAGTCGAGGGCATTATCCCCACCAGCTCCATCACAGGTAACAGAGACGCTCAGTCCACCTGTCAGTCTGTTCTTCTTTTTCTTCAACTGTATACACTTTCAGTTAGCTTTTACTTTTCTTTTTTAGAAGTTATACTTATTGCACCATTAGAACATTTTTTTAAAATAAATCAGTGTGTCAAATGTTGGCATGTTTCTTTATATTAGCCTTCAACTATGTATATTTTATAATGAGCAAGCTATTAGATATGAAGCTAAAGCTCCAAAATGGAAAATTGTTTATAAAAAGCTTCAGTGTCTTTTTTTAGTAGTCTACCCTAACCTAAATATAGGTGTTTTTAAGAGATTTAAAGGAACAAAGCCTTTTTTCTCAGTGATTTATCAGATACTGATGTATCTGCATTTCACTCTTCTTCTCAGGCCCCGCTGTGCGCTACAATCCTGACTTTAACAAAAGGATCCAAGTTACAGGATTCGGTAGCTTAGACTTTACTATTGTTAATCATTAAAAGAAGATTTTTTTTTCCAAAATATGATACGAAATGTTATTTTGAAGAGCAAGAATTTTATGGAGATTAAAATACATCTGAATTAATGACCACGTTTATCTAATTTTGGAAAAATCTTCTTTATTTCCAGGGTGTTATCTCAGCTTGTTGGGAGATGGTCTTTCTGCTCTTTTATCGTCTGTTTTGTCTCTTTTCCAGTGGAGGGATGGGCAGCTTAGTCTGTTTGATTCTTTTTTTTCAACGTTTGGGGGTTTCTGTTGGTATTTCTTAGACAGCTGATCTGGCTTGTGTCAGGTTTTCATTAGCCTACGATCGATCACATATAACTAACTTTTACTTGGAGCAAAGCTTCCAAGTTTTTGCAGCAGCTGCTTTTCAAATATTTCTAATTGTTGCTGTCTAAAATCTGCATTGAACCACACATTTTTAGTCTATTTCCTCTATTTTCCTACTAACCTTTAGTTTCTTTTTTAAGTTCCTTCCCAGCCGTGTCCTACTTATACTCCTTTTTTAGTTGTTTTTCATCATGCTTTTGGGTACGCATAATTTCTTACAGCCTTGGTTTATTTGCACAATCATGCCCACAATTATTTATACTTATAGGGATATGAGTTGTTACGTACATGGATCAAATTTCCCAGATCTTAAATGGGACGTAATAATATCAAAAGAAAATCAACTATTTAAAGTGTGGGTGACATGGTCTATTTTAATAAGCCAAAATATAGTAAATAGTCTCTATTTCATGTTGCGATTGTTTTTAATATTTTTCGAAAAAGAATAAATAGCGAAAAACGCAATATAAACAACGAGGACGGCCGCCGGCTTCACGCATTCCGCCGAATTCTCGCCCCCCTGTTTGTGACGTAACGAAAGGAAGACAAGGCAGACAACATGGCTAGCACCGATAGCGAAGCACAGAGTGATGCTACCGTCTCTATTAGCGATTTTTCATCAGATGAACAGAAAGATGAAGAGGAAAGTTGCGGAGATTATCATGATGATGAGTCACTTTTGCAACCGTATCGATTCGAACCCTTTTGCGAAAGTGAGGAGGATATAGCAGAAAGTAGTAGGTCTAGTGATGCCGATGACGATAGCCAGCATGAAGATTCGGCTAGACTCCAGTAAGTCTAAAAAATGTATAAAATTAAATTACTCCACTTACCCTAAAATATACTCAAAATGTCCCCTTTTGGCCTAATCTAAACAAAGGTAAACACTGGTTTTCAACCCAATTTACAAAATAAATGTCACAAAATAATAAAAGTTTCCCAGATATTACTACTCTTTAGTTAACAAAGTCACTGTATACCATTAACAACTGCAGAAAAGTAACAGTTTTACCTGTTTGAACCAGTTTGAAACCTTTTCTCGTGCGCGAGCGCTCACACAAACACACACAGTTCAGTTTACTCACGGTACCGGCACCTCAAAAGCAAAAGAAAAAAAACGTTGCAGAACTGTTGCTTCTCTTGCAAAACATTGAGTGCGTTGAAATACTCCAGTTGGATCCAAGGACAACAGAAAACACGACTACTTCGCCTCAATGTGATCCATCGTGATGCACACTAGCCTAGCTTAGCAGCCTCCGCTACCGACTCCAGCGCCGTCCTGTCCGACCCAGAAAACGGCTCGCTCGCTTCCAGCTCACCCGCCTTTCCTCGACTCAGAAGCCAAGATCCTCCTCCCAACTCTCCGTTCAAAATTCTTCGTTTGTGTCCCGGTTTTTGTCCCTTCGAAAACGCAGACTTCTCTCCTGCAGATCTGGAGGGGAAAATCCTTCGCCGTCCACCTTCTTCTTGATCTTTCCCCTTTTCAGCAGCGTTTCTTGTTTTGGGAATTTTATACACAGATACACTTTCACTAGATGTATTGCTACATCCAGCTGCCACACAACGACTTGGCATGTTGATGATTAACAGATTTAAACACGAGAGAAACGAAGACTACCTGTTTTGTTTACATGCTGTCCTAAGCAACTGCGAAAGGCAACTCCCTCTCGTTACGTCACAGGTCAAATCGGGTTCACTTCCAGCCTGCGCTCTAGCGGCAGATCCAAATCTCTGATTCCTTCGAAAGATGTCTATTTTTCATATGCTTCGGATTTTTTTCGACGCAAACTATTGGTATCAATAGAATCAGCGTTTAAAGGGCTTTTTTATTTGACAAAGTTGTTCAAAGCATGGCATCCACACTTTAAATATATTTATATATTTTTAATTTGTATTTTAAACATGATTTATTTAGAGGTTTGGGTTTTTTTGTTTTGTATAATTATTTTTTTTAACATGTTTTATAAAAACTTACTATAGGGATTTTGAGCATTCCTTACTGGAAAGAAAAGCACCCAGATACTTCTGTTTTGCCGTATTGTCAAATTCTAAATGAAATGTTTTGTTTAATTTTTACCTGCTCTCAGGCTCCAACATGCACCACAGCAGCAGCAGTTCATCCATGGCAGCAGAACAAACCACCCGCGGCGTGGCTGTGGAAAAACTTGAATACATGAAAAAATGGGGTTTCAACACGTATAAGGTAAATGACTTTTGCCATTTTAGGAAGATGTGAGGTAACAGTGGCTGCACAAACGTCCCTTATGGCCATCGGGTGTACATGGTTTTAGCGATGGCTCTGTCTGCTTTCCCCTCATTGCTCCAGTGTACAAAACAAATGATCTCTGAGCGTTTCGGTCGGGGATCTCGAACTGTGGATCTGGAGATGGAGGCTCAGATCGAGGTGCTGAGAGACACTAAAAGGAAATATGAGAATGTGCTGCGACTGGCCAGAGCGCTGACCAACCACTTCTACAACATGGTGCAGACCCAGCATGCACTGGGAGACACCTTCGCTGACCTCAGTCAGAAATCTCCAGAGTTAAGAGTGAGACCTAGGAGAATATTCTCCAACTTTTCTAGAGTTGTGTGTTTTTTGTTTGCATGCTCCGTGTACTCCTGACAATTTTTCTTTTTTTTACATCATTATTATTATCTACAGGATGAATTTGGCTACAATGCAGAGACTCAGAAGTTGCTGTGCAAGAACGGAGAGACTCTGCTTGGTGCAATCAACTTCTTTGTGTCCAGCATCAACACATTAGTGAACAAGACAATGGAGGACACCCTGACGACTATCAAGATGTATGAGAATGCAAGGTCAGCACATTTAGCCCATTTTTGAATCAATTTCATTCAAGTTTATTTGTTCAGAAAAAAAAATCTGTCTCAACTTGGAGCAAATTGTCTAGTTCAAAGGGGTTTGGAGCAACAGCAGATGTTTACACTTTATGATTGCTGAGTCTGCTGTCCCCAGGAGGCAAAAAGCTGAATTGCAGCAGGAATCGGGATAAAATCAATGAATAAATTCAAGTGAAAACTATCTCAGAATCATGCACAGTCACTTTTTAAAAATAGCTTTAAGTCAACCATTTTGCAAGCACTTTGTTTTTAAATACATCCTAAATGTGAATCCTAACTGCTGCTTTAACTGCATGTTTTTTGGTGCACACATGTAGTCAGGAAAAATGTCAGTTATTGACATATATTTTGAGAATATGTTGATGCTGCTTATATTAATCGTAAATGTTGCTTTTCTGTCTGCTTCAAACAAGTAGACTTGAGTTTGACGCCTACCGGTCAGATCTAGATGAACTGAACATGGGTCCAAGGGATGCGGTTACCATGGCGCGTATTGATGCTGCTCAGCAACAGTACCATGTTCACAGAGAGAAGTATGAACGCCTTCGCTCCGATGTGACCATCAAACTCAAGTTTTTGGAAGAGAACAAGGTAAATTCGTTAGTCAAGTCTGCAGTGAGGCATGTCTTTTTCAGTGTCGACATTTCTGTGCTTATTTTTCCGTATCCCAATTTATATCAACGTACTTCTCAGGTCAAAGTGATGCATAAGCAGCTCCTACTCTTCCACAATGCCATCTCGGCATACTTTGCTGGAAACCAGCAGCAGCTGGAGCAAACACTGAAGCAGTTCAACATAAAGCTGAAGCCTCCAGGAGCAGAGCAGCCTTCCTGGTTGGAAGAGCAATGAGAGGCCCAGCGGACCTCCTGCAGCGTCCTTCTGAGCTGCCTCCACCTGTTGAAACCCCCCACTCACAGAGGACCACTACTGAGGGAAGAGCGCAGAGAAAGAGGGATGGTTGAAGAGACTAGAGTGTGTGGCTAGGAGACTGAACTGGTTTATCACAGGGTTTGACCAATGGACTACATGAAGCAGGAGAACAGAGTGGTCAGTTCTATGAACATTCAGTCGGCTTTTAGTGCCTCTTTTCCCTTCTTCCTTACTCCACTCTATCCTCTTTGTGTGCTTTGTTCCCAAATAAAAGCTTCAACTATCTTCTCCTTCTGACGTAACTGCCTTCCCTGTCGCAATGCTGTTTTTCTGTACAAAGCCTTGGGTTAGTCATGTTTATGGCCATTATTGTACTCCTCAAGTGCTCTAACTTATTTTCATCTTCATATCAACATATTTAACAGACTGGTGAAGAAAAAAAAAAGCTGTTAGACACATGTAACTAAACACTACTGACCTTCATCAGACTTCCAGTGTGCCTCCTTTATTTGTAAGTCAGTTTATCAAATGAAAGCTCAGCCATTTCCTCCTCAATGAGTAACCCTAACCTCAACCTTTCCTCCTACATGGAAAAGTCAGCTTTTGGAAGTTACATAAAGGTTATTCAGACATTTCAGATCAATACAAACTAAATCACCAGCTTTCAAAGTTAAGTTTTATTTAATCATTTGTAGCCTACGACACAAGTTTTGTGTTTTGACATTTCAGTCATTTAGTAAATGTGAGGGGAAAAAAATACTGTATTGCCTCTGAACTGCAGCCTTTAGACCTGAAACTTTTACACAATTCATATATGCAACAATCACTTAAGAGACACTGCCACATCCCTTCAGAGCTGTTCTGGTTCAGCTCTTCACAGTCTTGTTTTATTTGCCATAAGAGGAACCAGTTACAATTGGATGTTGTAACTGCCGTATCTGTTTTTTTTTTGTTTGCTTGAGTTGTTTTATCACTGTAGAATGTACCTTTTTAGATGGCTTTGTCAGTCTAAATCTTGAAAAGTTTCTCTGGATTCACTACATCTATATGAGAAGGTCATTATGTTTGCTTTGAAATGTGTTTTTAGTTTGTCTGAAGCTCTCAGCTTTATGTCCTCAAGACATTCCAGTCCTCCAAAGCTGGAAAAAAAAAAAAAAACGTTTGTGTACTGCTAGTTTTTATATTTTAACCAAAAATCACATGTTTTGGTAACTTGGACTATTATAGCACTAATTGTTAAACTAATAGGCAGTCATATAGAATCTAGAAATAACTTATCAGAATTGGATTGCAATTACTTTGTGATGATTACTCTTATTGAATGGCTTTATTTATTTTAATCATGAAATTTCTAATTGAAATCAAACTTGATGCCGGAATTTTCTTTAATTCGGTAAAAAAGAAAACCTTTGTTGTGATTGATCACTTGTTTCTAATGTCACCCTCTTAACAATCAAAGGAAAATGAGCCAATGTATCTGCTGACTCATGGTATTGTACATAAAAGACAAATCGGTCAGTTCATCGCCTAATATGGGTTCATCCTCCAGCTGCTTGTCTTGTCTTTATTTGCATGGCAGGCAGCAATCTACCGGTGCAGATATGTGTGCTTACAGCAATGCTCTAGTCTTGGTTTGACACAATAGCAAGCTTACAGTTGTTGGTTTTAAATTCACTCAACTAGCTGAAGTAAAACTTTTATTTTGGCACTCTTGGGAACAATAATTGCACGAAGGTGTTTTGGTTTGCTTTAAAAGGCACTCTGCGAGACCTCTGTCTCTGTTTACCGGCCACCTCCTGGTTTATATCCTCTACAAAGCAATATTAACCAAATGTGATTCCTGCGTACCTTTTCTTAGACTGTATATTGAAGCTCTCAACCGTAAACCCATAACTTCAAAACAGAGAAAAGTTATTCCTTATAGAGATCTTTAGATTGGTGAATAGAAAGAGCAAAGATTTTTAAAGGAGAGTTTTTATTTGTGTACAATCAAATGTTTTCTAAGCCGAACTGGTGTGGTGTACTGTATGAATGATTGCACATTAAATGTTCTTGGTGAAAAAAATAAAGTTGTGAACTGATGTAACACTCAAAGAGACCTGATCCACGAAATAAATAAAATGCACATTTTCAAATATTCTGTCTCTTTTGGTCTTTTTGGCATTAGATTAGAGAGCTTACTATCCTAAACTCACTATCCTAATGTAGTCATATTGTACGTTGTATTGTTTCAATCAGCTCAAGCCGGAAATTCACGCATTTCCTTTTCATAATGTGCAACATTTTTAGCTTTCCAGTAGTGCTCTAGGTTTTAAGAGGCAATGTATCGAAATCCATAAGAAGAGTTTAAATTTGCACCTGATATGAAATGTTTTTTATTTTTATTTTTTTAAGATGGCTGCCTCTTCCTGAGGTCAAAGGTCAACAAAAGTTCTGGGATGTTTGTATATTTAACCTTGTAGCATGTACGTAAAATTTGGTGAAGATCGCTCGAACAAGTTTTAATTCTTATATTGTGGGAAATTGTGAAAATTGCCAGATCTCACTTTGCAACAAAATGGCTGCCAAAGCAACAGTTGTGTGGCCATCCCATAACAGTTTTTAAATAACTTCCTTATCCCTGAGTTTTGGTTTGCAAGTGATTTTGAAATATTGTTTAATCCTCATGAGCAATTGTGATGTGATCGTTTTTCAGAGGGCATCTATGTCAAATATTCATGTTCATGGGGTACTACTTACTAGGTGTGTGCAAATTTTGGTGAGGTTTTGAGCACGTGGCAGTACTGCAATTTTCACTCAAATGCACAGTAAGACAGAAAAAGAAGAAAAAAACAATTTTGTTCCAACATACACTTTTGCCGCCATTTTGAACGTGTATTTGTGTGACATTTGATGGTACACACTGTTCATGTTTGTTGGGACTTTCTTTTTTCTTTGAGGGCTTTTTGAGTTTTTTTTTTCCCTGACGTTGCAAAAACAATACTAGATATAGTATTGCATGTAACCATAGACATACATAACACCCACCAGTTTTCATGTTGCTAATAAAGTTTTAACAGGAAGCACTTTGAGTGGCTCGTCCCCCAGCATCCTCTACTCTCCTCCAAAGGGGCGGGTTCACACTGGTGCTTGAATGTGATTGGGTGGAGGCGGCTCCACACCTCCACACCTGTGGTCTGGGACACTGAGACTGATGTTAGCGAGGAGGACACGAGCTCGGGAAGCGTTAGACCGCCCGTTTACCAGGTCCTGAAAGATTCGAATGCACAGTAAGTAATGTTGACCACCTGTTTAGATACTGGCCCTGCGCTGTTGTCGAAGTGTGGGTGCCGTAAAGACGTTAAATATGACGTAAAAATCTTGGTTTAAAAACGAAATGTACTAAACATAGTTACAAGAAGGAGTCGTCCGAGATAAATTTTAAAACTTTTTTTTTAACATTAAAGTGGGGGAAAAAAGTGTATCTAATGCATCATTTTGTTGGATTTATGCATATAAATATATTATACTAATTTAAGTCCAGAAAGTGAGACAGCCTTATCAAAAATTGATCATGTATTGTTGCTCATGATCTTTTTTTGGGTCATATTGCTCTTTATATATATCTTTATATATATACACACACACACATATATTTCGACTGATTGATCATCTTTACTTTTCAGGTCAGTGCTGAGCACCTGGGGGCATTTATCAGGATATTGTCAGGATTTAGATGGAGAAAGTGCTCATTTTAAAGCCAAGGCCTTCTTCCAGTTCTTCACAGCGGGAAGTAGCTTCTCCTTTGCCGCTGGATGCTCAGAAAGATCCAGATCCGCAAGCATCCTCTGCAGCGCCTGCGATTGATGATGTGGTTGCAGCTCCACCGCTACCCCCGCCTCCCCCTCCTCTCCCTCCACCACCACATCTCTCTTTAACTTCCTTTGGCCCTGGAGATGTCCAGAAACGTTCCATGAAGAAGCTGAACTGGGACACCATTCCCAGCCAGTTTGTTGTGGGCAAGCTAAATGTGTGGACATCCAAACGCCCCCAGAGGGACTTGGTGCTGGATATTCAAACGATGGAGGAGTTATTCTGTCACACTGACAAAGAGGCATCTTTGTGCAGTTCACGATTCAGGAGCTTGAGAAGGGGTAATAGAATAGATCCCCCTTCACCAGGACCTCAGGTAAACTGTATTTTAACTCACGAAGCTTGATTTCCTGTAAGAGGTTTACTTCTTTGTTGACATGTCAACCTGGAGAAGCAATGAAGTCAATGAGGGAACTAGGCGTTTAAAGGTTCCAGGTTTTAAACTGTTTAAATTGAGGAACTTCTTTTGTGAGCTGTTCTACTCTGCTTTAGCTTCCTCAAAAATTGTTTTTACCAGACTTTTGCCCTCAACCTAAATACATTTGTTGGGGCTTAAACAGTCATCCTGTTTTATTGTCTTTTAGGTCAGAATTCTGGACTCCAAGAAAAGCATGAATGTTGGAATCTTCCTAAGACATTTCAAGAGGTAATAATAACCCAGTCAAAGAAGTGAAAATGGCAGAAATCCTTATGTTGAAACAAAAAGCTCTGCAGGGAAAATGCAATGAAGTACACAAAAACCAAGTTGGTTGATTTCACAAGATTATGTACGAGTCAGAGTTGAACTCCATGTGAGGATGCAGAGGTCATTTTAACTGTACTAATAACTACCTTATTAGGAGCTTCCTTCTCTTTAGAACACATGCAAATAAATAAAAAGTATACAAACACCATTCTAGTGGTAGAGAGGGATGTTTATTTTTAAAGCAACATTTCCTCCTATCTGGAAAAGTCCACTTGTGTTAGTTATTTCAGAAACGGAAAATTGTTTTCCTGTTACTTTTTACATCGCCTTAACCTGTATGCTGTATCTTGGGTCGTCATAGCTTCATCTAATTATTTTCCTGCAAATCCGCCTAATCCTATCTGGGGTGTATGGGGTTGCTGGAGCCTATCCCATGTACTGTCGGGTAAAGGAGGGGTACACCTTAGACAGGTTGTCAGTCTGCAATTCATCATGTTTTGAATCAAAAATATATTTATGGACACCATTGAGCCTTTAAAACATGTTCTAGTAATCTTTTAAAGTCTATTTTAAAAGCATTCCCGGTGGTCTCTTAGTTATCATTATGCAGTTTTAAGCCCCCCCTCCAAAAAAAATATAAATCCAGAAGTTCATATGAATTTTGCCTATGTTGGCAAGGAACAAGCCCACCTCCATTTCCCGTCATCCATCTGTTTACATGCTGTCTTACAGCGTACGCTAGCTTGCAGTCCTTCACAGCCTAACTTTACCAGTGCTACAAAAATGGCGAGCAATGTTGGAACTATCCAGCCGTACAGGTTTGAGCCAGATGCCAGTTCAGATGAGGAAAAGAAAGATGTAGATTGATATAGTCATCTACAAGTGGATGGAGCGGAGCAGGAAGCTTGTTACCCGCCCATTGTAGCTTCTACATCACAGCTAAAGGCTCTCTCAACAGCATTTTTTCAGCTGCTCCTGATTCACAACTATTTGAATAAGTAAATACTCCAAAATGCACTCTAGAGCTTAATTTTCTTTATATTATGTCCTCCGTCATCAGAAAAATACCACAAGAACATGTTAAAAATACAGATAAGCTCTTTTTATTGAGCTTATCTTTAAGTATTTAGGATGTTTATGAAATCTATGGAACTTAACAGGGTTTTGTGTAGTTTTGGAATATTTTAGCATATATGTTTTTTAGCTTTTTTAGTTTTATCAATGTCACATGTAGTCTAAAGTTCACTTGCCTTTTATTTTGAATACCAAATCAGCTCTCCAAAAAATTTGAAACTGAACGCCTGCTTTATTATCTCAGAGACATGGAAACTGTCACCGTCTGGGTTGAGGCTTGATAACACATGTTGCTTCTCAAGCTTTGTCTGAATGTAGTGAAGGAGACTGGCTTATTCAAGCTGTAGATTGTGTTGATGGCACAACAGCTTTTGTTTTTTTGTTTTTGCCATAACTACACTATGTTTCTCATTGTTTTCTTACAGCCAGTTTTGATAAGGTAAAGTTAAACCCCCCAGACTCCTGTTGAGTTTTTATATTTTTCCCTTTTATTTAGCTCAGAAGCCTAATTGTTTATGCTGGCTAGTTTGCATAGCCAAGTAAATGTAGCTTTGGGAAAAAACTACACAGAGATAGCCCTGAAGATTTTTTTTTTTAAGTATTGGAAAAAGTTTTATTGTTTTTGGTTTTTGAGTGCACAAAAGCACACACAGCACTCTGACGTTCATCTAGCTCACATTATGGTGACTGTGTGCTTCGTTAGTTTAAAAGCTTTCATATTCCCTGGTGCCGGCTGTTGAAATTTCATACTAATTCTTCTTTTTGACATGGTTTATCCCAATAATCTGTTCTGGGCATGCACATGGAAACACACCAAACCACTTACAGAAATGCTGAAGTAACTTTTTTACTCCTGTGAGATGGGATGATAAAAAGCGTGTCTTCACATCTGGAGTTGGTTCAACAGTGTGTCACTGTTGCTCTGCACTTCTGTTTTTCATCAATTTTTACAAGAACATTTTTAAAAGTCTTATCAAAGTGTCTATTAATTGGTTAATTTTGCAATAGCTGGTATACACACTCCGATAATAGAATATTTAGTGTGACATTTAAAAGAAAAACTTGAAACTTAAATGTTTTAATAAAAAAAAGAATATCCTAGTCAGAGGATGAACATTTTTCTTGTTAGTTTATCATAGGCTTACTTTCAAAAAAAAAAAAGTCATGAATATTTCTAGAATGATCTCAGTCAAATACTAGAACCGTGTCTTTTGAGTTAAAAATATATTTTTTTCATTGCTTAACAAGTTATATTTTCCAAAGAAAGCAAACATTTTTAGTGTTTAATGGACTTTTACTGCCATATTGATTGAATACTTCACTGTAAAGGTTTTTGAATAAATGCATGGATCTACAAAGTTCCTCAAACCAACCGTGGATGACGGTTAAAATAAGTAAGTTATTGTGTGTTTAGTGACTCTTTTTTTTTTACCAACTCTGGACCTTTGTCTCCCTCTTCAGGCCCGTGACAGAAATAGTGGCGGACATCCATCAGGGAAACTGGCTTCGATTTGGAGCAAACGCGCTAAAGGAGCTCTACAAGCTGCTGCCAGATGAAAGTGAGGTATTAGCAACTCACATGTGAATTTCTGTCTTTTTATCTATTTCAGTCTCAAAACAAGATTATTTTGGAGTTCAGCAGTAGGCCATGTTTTGATGTTTTTTTATGTTTTTTATTTGTAGTACACAGAAATGTTTCCTGAAGTTACTCCAAATGTGGGAACAAACAGGATGGCACCTTTTTGACTCAATGAAACCAGTTAAGCTTTACTTTAGTTTGCACAGACTTGTAGAAGACTTGAGGTTTACAAATGTTATGACACAGATTCTAGTATAGAATAGAATAGAATAGAATAGAATAGAATAGAATAGAATAGAATAGAATAGAATACGCGTATATACAATGAAATGAAAAAAGCTGCTCACTATTCAATGCTAGCATGCATAGCAAATAATTTCACCAAATAATAAAATAATTTCACAAAATGAAGAATACAATATATCAAGTACCAAAAAAATGTACAAATGTGCAATAGAAAATAGAAATTTCCACAGAGAGGTAGTGGTTAAACAAAACAAAACCAAAAAACAGTTATGCCCATGATGGCAGAGATATATTGCACTTACTATATATATGTATAGTATGTACCGGTATGTATATATAAGTAGTTTTTTTATGTTTTTGATGGACTTAATTGTATTTCCCTCCCAGTCTCTCCAGTATTCTGACAAATACTTTTATATTTTCCAACTACATTTCAGTGTCATTTAGGGTCATTAAGTTTGTAAATTTCACAGTTGAAACAAGAAGTTTACATATACCACATAAGAACACACACATGTTTTTTTTTCTCACTGTCAGACATGAAGTAAAAGTAAACTTTTCCTGTTTAAGGTTAATTACAATTAGCCAAATTATTTCTATTTGCTAAATGTCAGAATAATAAGAGTAGGGATTTTTTAGATATGTTTTTATTACTTTTATTAAAGTCCAAAGTTTACATACGCTAATATCTCTGCCTTTAAACAGTTTGGGAAACCCCAGATGATGATGTCATGTCTTTGGAAGCTTCTGATACATTTGTTGACAGCATTTGAGTTCATTAGAAACACCCCTGTGGATACATATTGGGGCACATTTGAGACACACAACAGAAGTCAATCAAGATGTTAGGAAGACAATTGTGGATTTGGAGACGTCTGGTTCCTCATGGGGTGTAATTTCCAGATGCCTGAAGGCGCCACGTTCATCCGATCAGACAATAGTACACAAGTATAAACATCATGGGAACGTCCACCCACTCACAAAGAAGACAGGGTCTGTGTCCCAGAGATGAACGTACTTTGGTCCAATATGTCCAGAACAACCCATGGACAAAGGCAAAATATGTTATTAAGAATGTTTCATTATCTACAGGGAAACGAGTCCTGCACAGACATAGGCTAAAAAGGCTACTCTGTCAGGAAGAAGCCAATACTACAAAAGAAACATAGCAAGGCCAGATTAAATTTTTTTAATGCACACCAGGATAAAGACTTTCATTTTTGGAGTTATGTTCTGTGGTCTGACAAAACTGAAATGAACTGTTTGGCCACAGTGACCATCGTCATGTTTGGAGGAAAAAGGGGGAAACCTCCAGGCCTCATAACACCATCCCAACTGTAAAACATGGAGGTGGCAGCATCATGTTGTGGGGTTGTTTTGCTGCTGGAGTGACAGGTGCACTTCACAAAATAGATGGCATCATGAGGAAAGGATAGTATGTGGAAATATTGAAGCAACATCTGCAGACATCAGCCAGAAAGTTCAAATTTGGGCGGAAATGGATCTTCCAAATGGACTATGACCCGAAGCATACTGAGTGCCAAACTGGTTACAAAGTGGCTTAAGGATAGCAAAGTCAATGTTTTGGAGTGGCCATCACAGTTACACCAGTTCTGTCTGGAGGAATGGGCCAAAATTCCTACCAAATGTTGTAAGAAGCCTGTGGAAGGATATCCAAGACATTTGACCCAAATGCTGCAGTTTAAAGCACTTGTACCAAATGCTGATGAAATGGATGGAAACCTTTGACTTTGATAAAAGTAATAAAGACTTGTCTAAAAAAAAACAACAACTTTCATTAGTCTGACATGTAGTAAATCAAAATAATTTTGTTAATTGTAATTGACCTAAAACTAGAAAATTAACTTTTATTTCATGTCTGACGGTGATTTTTAAAAAAAGCACGTGTGTTTTTATGTTGTGTTTGTAAACTTCTGGTTTCTACTGTATATTCTGTTGAAGGGGAAGAGAAATTGGGGCTCCTCATATGACCATTAACCTTTTTTATTTTTTGCAGTGGTGGGAATATCTGACTATTCCTGCAAAAGAAAAGCGATTTGAAAAGTTAATCTCATAGATAGAATTAGTTTCTAGACAACCAATGGAAGTCAATTCGATGTCCCCCAGAGATTGGCTACATAAAGTTGAGTTTGTGGAGTTTTAAGAAGTCCTGCTTGGTCATTCATCACTGTTTGGGAATCCTGTTTGTGTCAAATGTAGGTGAAGCAGCTGCTGTCATTCAGTGGGAAGCTCTCCCTGCTACCGGAGGCTGACCAGTTCATGGTTCAACTCGTGAAAGTACCAAGGTCAGTCCGGCTTATCTAATATTTATGTCGTGCTTCATGGAATGGAATAAGATGCTATGATGTTTCTGGCATAAGATACTGCTATATTACATTATACAGTAAAACTACCACCATTATTTTGTTTTAAAGCAGATGTTTAGTGACTTTTTGCTCATCTACTTCCTGGTTCCTGACTACTGCAATAACTCATTTTTTGGGCCTGATTAGAATTATCTGGAATAAGTTGAATTATAAAAATAATTTTGAATAAATCTCTGTCAGGTGTTTTTTTTTTTATTATTATTATTTTGTGGGATTTTAGAACAGCTTCAGTTGTAAAATGACACTTTACTAAAAACAAAGAATTGAACATCTTACATATTTTTTGTTCCAATTAAAAAGAATCCTTCTTTTATAGTGTTTTTATTTTTTCTTGGCCTGTTATTTTTAATCCCCATTGTTCAAATGTGTGTTCTTCAGTTATGAGCAGCGTCTAAAAACCATGATGGTGAGGGAGGAATTCTTTCCTTTCATGGAGGAAGTGAAAGATTCTGTTTCTGTCATGACCAAAGCTGCTCAGGGTAACATTTATTAACTGTTGCTGAACTTTACATTAGGATCTATTTTCTTCTATTTTTTTCATTGTTGTCCCTTTCTTTAGAGTTATTGGACTGCGATGACCTCCACTCAGTCATTCGACTGGTGTTAAAAGCCGGGAATTACATGAATGCTGTTAGTATCTTTCGTCCCCGTCTTTCTAGTCTCTTATCTAAAACGATCTTTTCCTCGCCTATTTATTCTGCCTTCAAATGGATAAGTGTCGATTCAAATGTTTTATTCTTCAGGGTAGTTATAGTGCCAATGCCATTGGCTTTAGGATGTCTTCCCTCCTGAAGCTGGCAGACACCAAGGCCAACAAACCAGGGATGAATCTAATGCATTATGTTGCTAAGGTAACAGTTTCTTAATTCTAAGCCAGGGGTTTGCAACCTTTTTAAGACCTTAATAAAACCTTTTGGGTCAATTTTTCTCTGATCACATCCAAGGAGCCACAAAGTCTTACTTCACTTTTTCAAAAATAGGATTCTGGTTTGCATTAACTGTATTATGATAAATAACCTTTTTTGTTTTTGCATAAATAAAACATAATAGATAAAGTTTTTTTTTTTTTGTATATGAAATCGTTTATAAGTTTTTACAGAAACAAAACACCCTGTAACATATAAATGTAGTAGTAGGGAGTGTGATGTCAGTAGAGATTTATTTTATTGTTGTTGGTGCATCTAAGCCAAAAACTAAATCAGAGCGTAAGTGACCTTTAGAGTTATTTTGGACCGTTCCATGCACTTGTATTGTTAGGTGATTTGTTGTTTGTGACACATTGAGGAAAAATGAAATAAACTAAAGTAACTTAAAATCCTTGAGTTTTGTTCAATAATAGTCAGTTGATCATATTCTGGTTGTGCTTACTGGCCTGAAACTGATTTTCTGTGGTACAGAATCTGTCCAAATTTTTTACTTTGGTAAACTACAAAGCCAGACCGCCTGATGGATTGTTGGAGCATTATGGGTACTGTAGTCAGGTGCCTGGCTGCCTTAGTGAAATGTACTGTGCTGCAGCTGTTTTTGAATGAATTGAATAAAGTTTGACTAATCTGATTGTTTTGCCATTTAGTCTGAAAAATACACTACTTTTTCAAATTACTGTAAAATCATTTTGTCTTTTTCAACCAGAGAGCCACAAAGGAGGGGTCAAAGAGCCACATGTGGTTCTAAGCCCCAGGTTGCAGACCCCTGTTCTAAGCTTTGGAAGTTTGCAATGTTTCTTCAGAAGTTTTTCCAGCAAATTTAATTGAAGATTAATTTTTTTAATTTAATAACGTTTTACCGTCCTCGTTCTTCAAACCCCTCAGCAAGCAGAGGACATTGACACGGAGTTGCTGACTTTTCCCACCCAGCTTCCTCACATTGGGAAGGCATTAAGGTGGTCCTTCAATTATCTGGCCTTTCATTGTCATTTTTATTTGTGTTTATGTTCTTTCAATCTGACACTAAATCTGTTTTGTTTTTTAATGTGCAAATGTTGCTGCAGGATTTGTAAAGACGAGGTAATTGCAGAGTTTGACGCGGAGGTCAGTAAGATTGAAGAAGTAAAACGCTTCAGCAGCAAAGAGCCAAGCCTCTTAAAGCAGATGGGGACCTTTCTTTTGGTAAATTTTCCATTTTTTCACTCCATAAATCTGTAAGGCCACAAATGGAGGTGTTGATTTCTTTTTTTCTTTTCAGAGAGCTGAACCCAAGCTTGCAGACTTGGAGAGGTCCCTGCAGGAGCTGAATGCACTGAGTGATGCAGTTGCTGAGTATTTCTGTGAAGATCCAGCGGCCTTTAAGCTGGAGGATTGCTGTTCCATCTTTAACTCCTTCTGCAGGAGGTTTGAGACAGCTGTGCAGGTAAAGAGAAAGTGTCTACAGAAATGTAACACTTAGAAAATACAGACAGTATCCTTTTCCTCTAGCTGTTCTGTTCTCAAATCAGTTATGGAAGTTCCCTTTTTGTTACGTGTCTCTATAGGAGAACCGAGAGCGAGAGGCGATGGAACAAAGACACAAGCGAAAGGAAAGCACCAGATTTGCAGCAAAACGCCGCTCCACAGGATCTTGCACAGGCGCAGAAACAATTGGTGACTCTGTGTGCTTGGAGTCGTCGCTACGCAACCTTCTCTCCACGGTGCCCAGCAGTTTCTCCAGATGCAGGAGGAACGGACCGCTGCCTGCTAAAGGCGGCTCTCCCCCTGCAGAAAGAGCTGTGTCAACGCCCCGCCACAGCAAGGCGAGCCCGGAGAAAAAACACGCCAAGTTACCAAAAACGGACGAGCAAACGGCAAAACAAAAAAGCAAAGACTCTGAGGATGTGCACGAGAACAGCCGGACGGTTCTTCACTTGCAAAAGAGAAGAAGCAGTCTCGATGGTCACCTTATTTCAGGAAGTGTCTGTCATTCAGAGAAACAACAAGACAAACCTTCTACGCCAGTTACCCCTCAACCTAAAACCAGAGACTACTTCTTTGTCAACGATGGGGATATGGGTTCACCGTGGACCATCCTGAGCCCTGTTCCCAGCTCTCAAAGAACGCAACACAAACGGAACCTGACGCCATCGACGCCCAGCAGGAAGGATCTCGCCGATGGACTCTGGGAAACTGATAGCAGCTTCCAGCCCCGCCTTCCCAACCGGGATGTCCCATCATCTCCTTCCAATGGCTTTCCCCATCAAAGAGTTTCATTGCATGGCCCACTTTCAAGATCTGCTTCAACTGATGAAGCGCAGCAGTCTTCTGCCTCCAGATCCAGACTGGGACACCTATTCCAGAGGAGTATGACTCAGACACCTTACTCTTCTTATTCAAGAGATGCAAATAAGAGAGAAGATGGAGGTGGTGTTGAGGGTTCATCTGGATTTATCTCCTTCTTTAAGCGCATTGGAGGCAGAAATAAGCCCGGTGAGCCAGAGGAGCCAAAGATGTGATTCGATTAAAATTGAACTTGGACTGAAACAAAGCTTTGTCGTATATTTTTTTTCTGTTTTAGATTGTTTGTCTTTATTCTTTTAATTTATTACATGTCAACCTTTTTGTCGAAACAAGGCAATTATGGACTTGCTTTGCTCCTGTGAAGGGTTGGATTTTTATGTGGTCAAACCACAACCAAAAATTTCAATATCTGTCTTTGTTTTGTGTGTTTTTGTACACAATAAACAGTAAAATTTTACATTTTAAATCAAATTAATTTGTAAGATTGAGTCCACTCTTTGACTCCTGCATTGTTAGTGAAATGTCTCCCTCTTGATGTATTTCTTGGAAGTCTGGAACCAATGTCTTCTCATTTACAAAGTCTCATGTTGCACTGCTTACATTTCACCTCATTCATTATTTCTTTGCTCTGACAATACAGCTAAACTGTTGGACAAGTGGTACAGATGTTTTTTGCAGACCGTTTAAGTGGCACAATTGAAATGTTTGCCATTTTTAAACTGGCAGCTGCCACTCTTGTCACTGTGGAAAAGATTAAGCATAAAAACAGGACATTCAGTTGTGTCACTCGGGCAACATGGATTGTTTACAACCATTTCCACTGTGGAATATAACTCTCTTGAAAGGCTCTTTCTTGGCACTTATTTTGCATTTTTCCTCCCACTAGCAAATGCCCAGTTGGGTCATCTGAGTTGCTGGGCATTTCAACAAAAAGAAAAGTGTCCAGATATTGTTTTAACTGGACATTATGGAGAAGAAACCTCACCTGGAGATCTTTCTTATTTTCATTGTTGGTAAGTAATGGTTAAATGCTGAAAGCTGCCTTGTATTCATAGAAAGATAACCGCAGGGAACTACGTCAGCTGCTAGTGATCTGTTTAAAATGAGATCTCCAGAGGACAATCAAGCCATTGTGGGGGGAAATTATGACTGCAGCAGAAGACCATCTGATATGAGTCGACTCTTCAGGACAGGAGGTGACCTGTATCTTACCCAACTGTGTGTACAGACTTAAATGTCTCTGAGTGAAAGACGAGAGCTGGCCATGAATTGAGAAGAGAAAGACTGCGGGGAGGGAGAAACTTGGACCAAGTTAGAGGAGGGAGGAAGTCCTGCAAGTGGCATTGTGCTGAGGCATTTAAGCTGAGAGGGAAATTTGCAAAGAGAGGAGGCCAAATGAAAGGAACAAACACTGCATGTACTGGACTGAAAGGAACTCTTTATGTTTTTTAAAGGTATGTTATTTTAGAAAATGTCTACAGATTAATAGCTATATTTTCCCTGAAATAAGATCAGTTTACCTGATTTAATCAATAAATGTTTTAATTTTTTGTAAGATGACAGAAACAGTTGGCTGCTAATTCACTTTAACAGTTGCATTACAAGAAATTGTTGAAAATTGTTTATAAGTGCAGTCATTTCATTGAAAATTGAAAAGAAAAGGCATAAAAATAGATCATTTCTGTGAAATGTTGCTTGAGTATTAAAGGGGGAGATTTTTCAAAAAAAATAAAGGTATTAATTAACAGAAAGATGGTTTTAGTAGTAACTGCCTGCTTGTTTTGTAACTGAAGGGTAGGCTTATCTGTTGTGCTTCCTTATTGATTCGGAAGGTGTAAAACTAAACAAAATTACATAAGTAAATACTTCACTCTATAAAGAGTTGAAAGCAAATCTAAGTTTACTCAAGAAAAACATTTTAAAAAAAATTTGACCCCGACGTGATTTGAACACGCAACCTTCTGATCTGGAGTCAGACGCGCTACCGTTGCGCCACGAGGTCGACGTCATGAAAGAGGCAAAAGTCAGTCTAGTATCTATTTTATTAACGTTGCAGAGCAAATACAATTCACTTTGTATTGATTTATGAAAAATTTGAGAGAACATAAGCCATCAAGAGCGGAGTGTTTTTCTGAGAAAGCCAAGGGCAACGAGGCCTCAGCACGAAAGAGTCTGATAAGATAACTGTCGGCTAGCAGACATATTTCGTCTTCATTGTCCTTGTGGCGGCATCGATCTTGATCCGCAACTCTTTGGCGATTTGATTTCATCAGATCTTTGCAGAAAGTTTCTTCAACTTCGCATCTATATTTCGCAAATGTTCACGGATCGCAAGAACCACGTCCAGTTGTGCACGTAAGACATCGAGCTCTTGCTCCAGCTGCGACTGTCTCTCGGACAGAGTCTTGAACTCCCGGAGTGTCTTTCTACAAAGCTCCAGCAAAGCGTCTGTCGCTGTTAGCTGCTTCCAAACAGCCAGATAAATCAGAAATTCTCCGACTGCTAGAACTCCGATTAGCAAGCATCCGAATAGGTACACATCTCTCACAGACAGTTGGAACACCAGCATCCGTTTGTCCCATGGATCATTGGTGTATCCAGAAGTTCCGCCCGGGTAGAAAATGTCCACTTCCCCGTTTCCTAGCGTGGAATTCAAATGCCAGCGTGTCAAATCCATGGTCAGACTGGTGTGAAGGCAGAGAGGGTGCTTGGAATGGAAATGCAGGCGCGCGTGCTCACAGTAACAGATACAGAAAGACCTTGAGAGTGACGTTGAGAAACAGAGAAGTATCTCTGACTCCGGCGAGAGATAAAATCTAAAGAAAAATCCTGGTCTGAAGATACCTTAATATACTTACATACAGCTGCTGCATAGGAAATTACGTGGAGGTGCTTTAGTTTGATCTATGTTCACTTTATTACATTTTGGTTTTAAATGTTTTAAGTTAAATGTACTTAACAAGAGACTAAGAATTGGATTTTAGGCAATTCTCACGGCCTGCCACTAGGTGGTAGTATTCACACGAAGTAGATCCTCCTCCACTCAAGATTTTTATTTTACTGTTATGGTCAACTATATTTTTAAGCGAAAATTAATAGTGATAAAATATGTGAAGATTAGTTTTATTAGACTGTGTAAAAGAATAGGGCAATACTTTTTGTTTAGTTCCTAGAATTTCTACTTGTGTTTATTTTCTCTTTTATTGGTTTATTTTGAGTCATTTCTTTGTTGCAATTTATGATATTATGTGTGCGAAGAACCTCAATTAACTTTTTATGTAGTCTATTTTTATGTATCTCCAATAATGTGGAGAAAATTCTATTGTCAAATGCAATGACGTTACAAATGAGTTATCCACCTTAAAGGGTGTCCAGACCTACATTGGATAAGTCTGGTAGACAGAAATGGAGATAGACATTTCTTATTACAAGCGGGTAAGGAAGGAAATAATAGTGAAGGATCTTGCACCCTTTAACCGTTGTGCTATCCTAGGCACTTTAACATTGGCAGTTGGGTCATCTAGACCCACTAGACAGTGCTCTGAACCTTTTTTCTTCCATTATTTGTGATCTTCACTGGTGTCCATGGATTACATGAAGTCTTTCCACCTTTATCCACCTTTGTTATGGTAGGAATAACACGTCAATGTGAGGGTGGGGTCATCTAAGATAGCACAAGGGTTAATACTATTGTGGCCTCTGATTTAAGCACATTTTTGTAGCTGATAACTTCTGTTTTCTTCCAGTGATGCAAGAGGATCAGTAAAAACAACCTCACAGCTATTCTGAAGTAATCAAGCTGTTGCATAAAATGGATGGGTAAGTACACAATAGAGATAAAAAGATGCTTCTGTGGTCCAAAGTAAATGTTTCACACCACATTCATGTGTTGGTTTGCTTCACTATTTTAGCTTCACTAATATAACTCTTCAGCAACTGAAAAGAAGAAGGAAGAGTATCATGTGAGCATTCAACAGACAAGAGCTGGCAAAACCTTTGGCAAAAAAATCCCTTCAAACCTAATATGAACCTAAAAAGCTGAATGCTACTTTTAGCAGGTAGTTTGCCATCTCTGGTTGGGTGGAGTGTCCTAAACCCAGGTGGAGGAGTTTAAATACCTTTGGGTCCTGTTTACAATTGAGGGAAGATCGGAGCATGAAATTGACAGGCGGTTCGGTGCAGCATCTGTCGATGTACTGGTCTGTTGTGGTGAAGAGAGAGCTGAGCCAAAGCTCTCAATTTACCGGTCGATCTTCGTTCCAATACTCACCTGTGGTCATGAGCTCTGGGTCATAACCGAAAGAACGAGGTCCCGAATACAAGCGGCTGAAATGAGCTTCCTCCGTAGGGTGGCTGGGCGCTCCCTTAGAGATAGGGTGAGAAGCCTGGTCACCCTGGGCGGAGACCCCGGGGAAGACCCAGGACACACTGGAGAGACTATGTGTCTTGGCTGGCCTGGGAACGCCTCAGGGTTCCCCCAGAGGAGCTGGAGGAAGTGGCTGGGGCGAGGGAAGTCTGGGCATCTTTACTTAGATTGCTGCCCCCCGACCCGGTCCCGGAGAAGCGGAGGAAGATGGATGGATGGATGGATGGATGGATGGATGGATGGATGGATGGATGGATGGATGGATGGACTACTTTTATATGGTAAAGTTTGGTTTAAATGTATTTAGTCAAGATTTACTGTATATTTGGAAACTGTACCCAGACTTTGATTTTCAACAGCAAAATAATATTTAGTGATAACTAATCCTTTAAGTATACTATACTGATGTATCTGTTACTGTAATACACATCTTGAATTTCTACCTGAATGACAACTCAAACATTTAAATCAGACTGTATGAAATGCGCACATTTCTTGCGACAAACGGATTTGTGTGGTTTTTTGGGAATTCCTAGATTTAACCCTTTGATGCCTATTAATGCAAATATACATCAAACAAGTTCTGTTCCAAATTTAACTTAATTTAACATCTACTTGAAAGCAAAGACATAAGGGATTTTCCCTAGGTAGCTGGAAGTAAATTCAGTCATCAAGGGGTTAAGGTCTGATAACTGCAACTTTTGTGGGACTAAAGAATGTTTGGTCTGATTTGCCCCCTGATGATGGATTTGTGGTCGTCAGACAGAAGAGGCCTTGCAAGTTCATATGGAATGATTTTTTTATTTACTTTAGAGAGAAAACCTAAGTAATCAAGCAAAAACAAAGTAGCAAAAAAAAAAAAAATACACAGTATATATATATAGACAGAAGTTAAGGTCTCCACCATACATATTTGTACTCAACAAAGCAGTGTTTACCTTTGCTTTGCACTATAAACATTTCTACACATGATTCCATTGTTACTAAAACCAGCACGTAGCAGAATGTAGTAAATAGAACTTTCATTTTTTCCTGATTCATTGAATAATTACATCTGATCGATCATATGTTTTAGAGTAAAACTTTTTTTCTTTTGCAGTGTTACTCAGAATGAATTTATTTTTTACTTTTTATCCTAAATATTTTCTATCATCCTAATAGTTTGACCATTTTGTTTTATCATAAAAGAAGTGAAGGGGGGAAAAAAGTTACAGATCCGACTATGACGCCTACTGGACCTTTTCAGAGAGAGAGGGGGGAAAAAAACAGAGAGCGGCCATCTGCGGCTTCTGCCACTGGATGCAGTCTCCATGGCAACATGGTGCTCCCGCAGCAAAATCATGAGATGACGGTCTGTGCCCCACCCCCACGCGCATGCACACAGCCACACCACACACACCTCTAACAGAAGGACATGGTTCATGTCCATAGACAACCGTACCATATTTTTCATCTACCCCACACAAAAATCAGTTGAATAAATAACAATGCTTTTACTAAGCAAAATAAAAAACAACAGAAAATTCATATTTTTCTTTAATTTACTACAACTTCTCCCATCTTTTACATTATTTTCTCTTTCTGTTACATATCAGTGTTTGTATGCCATTGTTTTTCAGCTGAATTCAGTTCTCTTTCTCATGAGAGCTGCCAGGAGAAGATGATTTATCCAACCTGCTCCTCCCTGCACCTAGACTCTGTGTGTGGGAATAAAACAGTGGATCTCATTTTTATAAGAGGGGGTGATAATCTCACAATGATTTGTGTCTCCTTTTTGCTCAAAAGTTAAAATCTTTCATTATCTCTGCGAATGGAATAAATTTGGGAATCAAAATCAACAGGAGAGAAAAGAGAAGAAGACAAGGAGAAACCCACTGGAAAAATTCTCTCTTTGTTGCCATCTCTCCTTCATTCGGCTCACTCCTCACATCATTGGACAATTCGGCCCCTCCCATTTTCCCACCAGCCATTCAGCTTGTAGGAACTCTCTGCATCTCTTGCCTCTCTCCCCTTATCAGTTGCTTTGCCTCCTGCTTGCACACATACATGCGTTAAATCTGAAACCCCCCCTCAGTCTATCATACCCCCCAAACACACACACACACACTGTGATCCTGTGTGGACTCTGTGTATGGTGCTCCTTTCTGCTTTTGGCAATGTCACGTTTGGTGGAAGGATACCTCTCCCTTTGGAAGAGAGCACACTGAAACTGCTTCTTTTCTCATCTGTCAGGGACTCGCTGTAAGTAAATCCTTCCCGCTGACACTTGCTCTCATCCTTTATATGTCAACCCCACTCTGCACCAGCTCTTACTAACACTCCATTACCCCCTTCTCCTTGATCAAGGGTGCTTACCTTTTCTCCTCTCATGATGTCCTTCCCCCCTCATCACTCTTTGCTTTTCTTCTGTCTACCACCGATGAATGCACACACACACACCCTATGTTGTCTGTATGCAAAACAGAGCTGCAGGACAGTTTTTTTTCTTTTGGTATGTGATGGGATTCTTCTTTGTCGCAAAATATTAATGGATTTCTTCTTCTGTATGTGAAAGAAATAGCAAGTGAAGCTCAGCTGCTGGGTAGACTGATGAGGTGTGGTCTTATGAGCTGGAATTATACACATACTGTAGGTATATGCTTATGGAATTTTGATTGTATTTGTTTATTTCAGTAATGTTTTACATAAAAACATTTTCATTTATAAAAATTTGATTTCTTGCCATCAGATGGCAACCTTTTATCTTTTGCAGTTTTTTCTTCTTCTGGATAAATATATTTTAGTTCATTGAACTTAAACAGGTAACATCAAACTATATCATAATATTCCACCAACCCCAAATTTGATTTTTTTAACCTGAAATCCATCCTGAAATCCATCACTTGCAAGTGATTTTCCCCAACTTAAGTATTACTTTCCAACTGATGCAAGAAGCAGTCTTACTTATCCCCAATACTGTAAATACAATTAGGTCAATCTTTATTGTCACAGAGCGACTCACAAAGTGCTTCACAATGTTAAAACACGATCAAACCAGAGACGTCACACAAGCTACTTAAAGAAGGTAGAACCCAATAAAACATCCTCAGACATTTAAGTAAAACACAGGTTATTTGCATGTGCAGAAATATAATGTAGCACGAGTAAAAAATGCTAGAGAAAAGCTTATAGTGACCCAGACGAACCGGCAGTCAGTGAGGTGGAAGTGGAGACTGTAATGTCCAGCTGGTAAAGAAGGAACGCCCCAATACTTGATTGGGAGGGGTGAGTCAGGGAGGACAGAGATGTAAACTTCATGCAGAAACATGAGCATCATCTGCCAATTGTGTACAATTCAGTAATGACCATGTTCCGATCGTTCTGCAGCTATGTTTACCTCTATTGGGCAGCATAGGCTCACCTCACACCATTTATTTTTTTAGAGATCCACTCCTTTACAAAAGATATTTCCAGATTTTTACAAGTGTTACACAGGCACATTAAATGTGTTTTGTTTAAAAGGGTAGATCAAAAATCTACTGTTCAGATCTTACAAGGGCAGCTAATATTGCAAATGACAAGACATCAGCCATAATAGCCTTGCTAATCATGACAGCTGTATCCTGTCGGTGAGTTTTCGCTGCTGTCTTTTCACTCCCTGCAGACTTGATCAGCTCCAAAGGTGTTTGGGTTGCCATGGGCAACTGTCAGTGCATTCCTCCAGCTCTGTGGTCTGTCATACACACTCTGGGTTTGATGTTTGCTTACTTAACCTGAGAACTCAGACATTTTGGCTCCAATTTATCAATTCTTAACTTTGGGAGGTCTGGAGATGGAATTCTCTTTGACTGAGGTGTAAGCAGGCTGTTGGCCAAAATCCTCGATTTGAGAGCCACAAAGAGAAATTCAGTGTTTGTTCAGGTTAACATGTATCCATGCAAAAGACGAATTGATGTTAGTGCAGCAGCAATTACTTTAATCAAATACCTAAGTTCTTTTTGACCTGGATTTCCCAACCCAGTGTAAGATTCAGAAACCACCACGCTGCATTTTACTCCGATTTTTCCTACAGGTGGCTTCTGATGTTTGAGAAATGTGATTTCTGTGTCCATTAAGCATTAGACTGAAATGATCGACCTCATTGTAAACTGTTCCATTTTGTGTGTTTTTTGTAGTTGGTTTTCATGCTTGCTTAGAAAAAAATTATGTTATTTGTGGTGGTCTTCATAGATTCATACAGGATGTGTGATCGCATGTTTGTGCTTAGTATGCGGACGTTTTAGCCTTTATTTATTTTATGCTGTCAAAAGTGTCACCAGCTTATAGCTTAGTGACTGAGACACATGCAGACATGTCACGTGGAATATTTTTAGGGAGGCCTCTCAGGGAACTCACAGTAACTTTACTCACCGCGTTCTCCAAGTGGAACATCGGTAAATAAAACTATAGGAAAGCTAATTAAAAGTTAAACCGCTTATTTTTCCTGCTAGGTTGAATTGTGTCAGATATGAGTGATTGCTGGCGACGTGTGTGTGTTTTGACTCCCAACTGGCAACATGCTGGGATGTTGATGTGCAGCAAAAGGTCTGCACACGTGTGCACACGTGTGCTTGAGAGAGCTGTGAGCTAATGTGTTGACACAGGCAGCTCCTGCGACACTTTCTTGCCAAGCTTGGCTAAGACCGAACCGGCAGATAAATTTAGGTACAAGTCAGTCAGGGTCTGCAGTGTGTGAACAGAAAAAGTTCAGAATCCAATTTTGCTTGAGAGAAGATACGACAGAAGCGTTTAAAAGAAATGGTTTTGTATATAGCAGCGTTGTGATCCATCCATTTTCAATATCCCTTCATGGGTCACAGGGTCGCCCAAGCCTGTCCCTGCTATTGTTGGGCAGACCCTGGACAAATCACCATTCTGTTGCAGCGCCAATATGATGAAAAACTAAATTTTCTCAATGCATTTTCAATTTGGAACAGGTTACAGATAAAATATGCCACACTTTCATTAGCCATGTCATTAAATTTCAGTTAGAATTGCATCTACAGGTTTACATTGAAGGGTAAACAGCATGCAAATTGTTAATACTCTCACACGCCGGCATGGCAAACAAAAAGGGGAAAATCCAACTCCCTCGACTAAATCAGTTTTCTCCACACTGTCTGCAATTCATGTTTACCATTCAAGAATTTTACACTCAAATTGAGCAGCATAGGAGAGCACTTTTAAGGGGAAATTTCTTGGCATTTCTCACTGCATTTGAGGCTGATGTGTGTGTCATGGGAAAAATAGGCCCGTGGCTGATGGCTTCTCTCTTCAGTGCAAGGTTTTCCATATATTTGACTCTTACATAAAGGCTGTTTTTGACCTTGCCGCTCCAAAAACATTCAGATGACCACTGTTATGTCTTAACTTTACATTTTTTCCTAGGTTTGGCAAAATTTGACGCACTTTCACCTGCTTGTTGTAGTTTTTTCGGGGGGGGGATGGCACTGCCTTTTTACATCAATATACGTTTAGCTTAGAGCCTCTTTGCTTGGTTATTTAAAGACACAAATTATTTCAGGATGAGCTCCTCAACCCTGTGGCATGTGCTCCTCTTTCACTGAAATAATTCTCCGCACTGGGAGACGGGGGTTTATGAGAAAACACAAAAAAAAAAAACAGGATGGAAATCTGTGTTTTGTGTTGATAACAATCCTTTATGTGTTTATCTAACCTCAAAATTATTATGCATAGGCTGTGGGCCTTACATAACTGCCCCTTTGAATTTCAGTTACGATGGTTTTGCAAAAGCCCTGGCGGCTTATGAATTTCAGCAAAGTGTTTGTTTGATCTTTGTGATTCAGCTTTATTGGAAAATGGCTTTTTTTTCTTCACTTTCCTCTGATGTTTGTAGGATGTGACAGAGTGTGTAGGTCCTGAATGTCAAAGCGCATGTGCAGAATCGTTTTCCTGAGTTGTGTTGTGGGTGTCTGATTTTTGTTCATTTTTCAAACTAATGGTTAAAGTCAGTGTTAAGCCATTAACTATTTATGAGAAATGGACTGATGGGGTGTGACGTCACCCATACAAAATAGTTTACTTCAAGCTCCAACCAAATTACGTCAATTTTTCGTAATAGGGACATTGCCTTGTTGGAACCAATTGTCAATATACAGGGCTTAGTCCAAGTCGGTCTGAATCCTCATTACCAATCTTGAATCTGTCAATCAAATGATTTGAATGTTTGACCACATCCTTTCATTGACGCAACTAGTTGGCAAGTTTATAACTTATATAACTTCAACTACAAAGAAAAAAAAAATAATGAAAAATTTAGCATTAGCAAAACATGTTAAAAAATGTATCAGAGCAAGAAGGGTTATTCTGACATTAAGAATTAATGAGAAGGATATGTTTATTTCTCCATGGACGTCTATAGGATTTTGGCTTCTTGGAGCCTGCAAGTACTTACTGTTTGGACAGTGCAAAAACATTGTTCATGGGTTAATTGGTGACTGTAAATCGTCCCTTAGGTAAGAATGTGAGTTTGTGTGGTTGAGTGACCTTGCATCAGATGGCAACCTCTCCATGGTGTAGCCTGCTGTCAGCCAACAGTAGCTGGGATAGGTTCCAGCAACTTTGTGACCCAGAAAGGGATTGAGTGTTTATAGACACTTGATTACTTGGGTTCAAGTTAGAAATGTTACTAATTCGTTCCTGAAATGTTTTTTTTTTTTTGCTATTTATTACTCATTATGTTGTAAATTAGCTGTTGTGCATCACAGCACCGTCTTTTTGCATGTCATGGTTCTGTGAAATTGCCTAACATTTGTATTTATATCCATGGTGGATATTTGTATATATGATTGACTCAATCAGTGTTAAGTACAAAGATCTTTTGTCTATCAGACAATCTCAAGTCATCGCTTCTCCGTTTCTGTCCTTACAAGGTGTTTCTGCCGCAAAACTTTGCTTCTCTATTTTTACCAGACTGATTGCAAAACAATGAGGTCACACAAGAAGTATTGCCTCCTCTTCATCTATTTTTATCAGACATTTACCCTATAAGTAGTACTCATCTATGTTTTGAGGCAGATAAAAACCTGCCTGAACTGGTGACGGAGCTGTTGGTTTACCTCCTCCAACTATCATCATAGCCAGTGAGCCAGGCACTCTGCACCAGCAGTCAGAGCAAGGGCAACACAGCTCTGCACTGTGCACAACCTCTGAAGGGATCTTTGCACTCTCATGAGTTTGCTAAGCCATAAATAACTTCTTCCCTTGAGACATACAAGGGAACTTTTTTTCTGTGCGCTTAAAACTGTGACCAATTCATGCTATGGTGTACCTTCATGCTTGAAAATGCTAAAAAAAAAAAGCTAAAATAAATCGAGGGGTTTTATTTGTTACCACCTACATTTATTCTAGATCTTTGCCCCCCAAAATACCAAATCTATTATTCACTATCAATGTTTATTTGTTTCACTAAGAATAACTGCAATTATTATGCGTGTCTCCTTTTCCACTGCTTTTGAATAGTGTCTGTTCTGGCTATATAAGTCTCTGAGCTTGTGTGCCATTCAGAGCACGTGTCTGCCATTAGTCTGAAGAGTATGAGAACGGATCGGGCTATATATAGAAATGCATGTATGTGTAGGACTGTGCAGGAGAATGGAAGTTGGCTTAACATGCAGATTAGGGTCAAACAGGCTCTCTTTAGTCTGTTTCTTGGTGGATGTAGATGGTCTTATTCAGGTTTACATATTTGCATGTGACTCTTAATGGGAGCAATGAGTGGGGAAAGCTGGAGGTGGGGTTATAGTATGACTCAGACTAGAACAGCTGACTGCATGTGTGTGGATTGTGCTTGGCCCAGAGTTGTCAAACTCCAACCCCATGATGAGTAGCCCTCCAGTTCTCAGACTCACGCTCTGTTACACCCAATCCTAAATAGTCTATGAAATATTACATGAACTTGAAGGCTAACGTGTCATTTCACAGTCTAAGCTGTGTGAAGGCACTTTAAATACCAATGAAAATTCTGTTTTGGGTGTTTTTAGCATGTTCTTGTGGCCTTTTTCTTATGATGGAGGACATATATTAGGAAAACAAAGTGTTAAATTGTATTTCTGAGTATTTCTTTATTCAAATCATTGTGAATCAACAGTTGAAAAAATGCTGCTTAAAAAGGACGGAAACAATAGAATGGACGGGTGACGAGCTCCCCTGCTCTGCCTCAACAGAGGGCTCTCAGCAATGGGGCAGGGAAGGGGGCGTGGCTTCTCTGTGCCAGTGGTGCTACTGCTGCTCTGCTGAAACTATTTACTAGAAAACAGTTTTTTGTTTATTTTAGCTAAAAATGGCGTAATCCTCATTAAAATATTAACAAGATGATTGGAGTGGGTCCTTAACATTTTTTGAGTGCCCATCCTGTACTGCCTTTTATAATTTTGGATGACCTGTGGGCAGGTTCATACAGTCCAGTCTTGACATGCAACATGGACAAAGTTGAACTATTTATTTTATTTTTTGTGTGCAGGGTGTTTCTCTCATTAAAGGCCTAAACCGGTCACTCTTTTGTAGTGGTCTTGCAAGTCTCACCTCACTTTATAACCAAGATAATACCCCCCCCCCCCCCCCCAATATTGTGAAGATGTGTTCAATTTAGTTTGTTTAGTCTTTTAAAACACGAGACACACACACAGAAATTGCCTTTTAAGGTATATATCAAAGATAATTTAGGTCAAAATAAAAATAAAAAATGAACTAAATGTAATCACCTAAAATCTAGTCAATTCTAATTTTGTACTGCTCTTTCCAATCAGAGCCAAGCAGTGTAACTGGAAGGTTTTTGTTTAATTTTTAGCACTGTTCATGTATTTGTAATTTACATTTGAGGAATATCAAGAATACTTGCGGAGAAAATGAATTGCTCTGATTATTAAAAAAAAAAAAAACGGATGCATCAAAGAGCTTTTGTCATTATTAATCTTAAACATGTTGAATTTTTATCTTCAGCCAACAAAGAAAAATCGAGGTTAGAGGAATGTGATCTCTATTATTTCTCACTGGAACTCTGCATTATTAAAGCTCTAGAGTTTTTGTTTGTTTGTTTGTTTTTTTTTTGTTTGTTTGTTTGTTTTAAACAGAAAAGACAGGAAAGATTGTAATAAGAAATTGTAATTGTCAAATCTTTGTTTATCCGAAAGTTTAACTTTTAAACACAACAGATTGAAGTGCATACACACTTAATGATCAGCAGGATAGAAGCTTTATTAGCTGCAGCCCAGCCTCCTCTGCTCCATCTCATACAACCTTTCTCTGACTGTTTCTACTGTTCTGAGCTCTTTTATTCAGTTACTGACATAACCAACAGCTTATTGCTCACTTCATCCTGATCACTATCAAACCTGGACTGATGCCCATTGGAGCTGGCTCTGCAGATAAACCCTATAGCAACCAGGTTGTCAGTAGATCACCCAGCCACAGATGGGAACAAAAAAAAGTACCTTCATTCCTTGTTTCAATTTAGAATCATCAGATGAAAAAAAAAGGTTTTAACTAAGTCGGGGAACAAGCAGAGTGAGAAAGCGCAAACATGTAGCAGAAGAACATGTTGCATATCAGAAAAAAATCTTTCTGTGCAACCTACATATTTCAGTAAAAGGTTTTTAGTTTTATTAGCTTTTATTTTGAAAAAAAAAAGTTTTTCAGATTAAAAAACAACAACCTTTTTTCCAGTTGATTACCTCCTGATTGTTAACTTTTTATATTTTTCCTGGATTTTTCCTGGATTATATAATGAATCTTCCAGACATTTTTTCCCATTACACAGCTGTCCTTTGACCATTTAGTTTCTAAGAATTTGGGATGTTTCTTTTCTGAGTACGGTAGTTTCCTTTCTTAGTATTTTAGAAGGCAAATTTTGAAACCTATAAAAATCTCTATAGGTGTCACAAAACAGGCAGACGGCTGGTTCCAATTGCAGCAGGTTTAACCCTTGTGCTATCTTAGATGACCCCACCCTTACATTGATGTGTTCTCCCTACCATGACAAAGGTGGATAAAGGTGGAGAGATTTCATGTAATCCATGGACACCAGTGAAGATCACAAATCATTGAAGAAAAAAGGTTCAGAGCACTGTCTAGTGGGTCTAGATGACCCAACTCCCAATGGTAAAGTGCCTAGGATAGCACAAGGGCTAATAGCTCAGCGAAAAGTCCCATCAGGGTCAGGCAGGCAGGGGTCGATAATGAGCATGGGAGCATCAAAGGAGAAACAGGAGTAGTCACGATCCAGGTGAAAATCGGGGAAGGCAGAAGGCAAACGGAGTCAGAAACAGGTTCAGGGTCAGGGAACAGAAGATCAGGTCCAAATATAACGCTCTGTAGGGAAGGCAGAGTGGCGTAAGTTGTAGTGCGTCTAGAACTCTGGAGACGGTTCCTGATGGTGACCAGAGGGGGAGGCAGAGTTCTGACTTTCTGGTAAAAGTGTTTTTTTTTTTTTTTGGGGGGGGGGGGGGGGTTCTTTCAGTTGTGACATATTGAGATTTACATCTTGCAATTACTGTCTTATTTAGGAAGTGTTTCGAGAGCTTGTTTGACAAGAACTAATTAGGTTACCAGGCGTGTGACCTTTCTTAACACTGCTCCTGCTGTTATAACTTCTCCACAGACAGACAGATCTCTTCTAAAGTAGCCCTTTCAATGTTAACTTATTGTCAAACTAACTGTAACTGATTTCCTGATGACTAGTGAGTGACAGTGGGGTATGGACAAGGTGCACAAAAACATGGAGGGTAAAAAATTTAGATCAGTTTGCACAGATTAATAACATATTGATAGATGATAGATCTGTCCAGGGTTTGCACAGCAGTAAAAGGTAGAGGATCCAGCAATCCTGTGACCGCAAATAGGTTGGATGGATGGATGACAGACAAAATATATTTTTTGGTTTTCTTTTCTTCATACCTATTGTTCCAGATTATGCTTTGAATGAATCATAAAGGCAAAAACATTTAGGGATTGAGCACAAAATGTTTCTATTCAAAAAGCAATTAACTTAGTTTTTTATGCTTTATTCAATGTAAATACCGTACATGTACAGTGCGTAGCAAATTTTTGACATCTTTAAATGTAAACGGTTGTCATGAATGTGCTCCTCCTACATTGCATTTGCGTGATGCAGCACACTGTGGATTCAAGATGGGCTTTGTCTGTTGCAGTCCGGGTCTCTCACTCCCTGCAGCCTGCACAAATTGTTAGCCAATGATGCAATCACTAGTTCTGCTAGTTTAAAATTCTCAGCCAATCAGGCTGCGCCAGTAGGAGGGTATCCAGTCAGCTCATGCTTGTAAACATCCCTGACAGGAGGAGGGCCTTTCAATTCCCAGTCCCACCCTCTGTTTTATTCTGTATTCCGCTTTGAGAATTGTGCTTTACAGGGAAGTAGGGAGGGGAGGAAGGGGAAGAGTGGGCAGTGTGGCTGTAGAGGAAGAGAGGAGTTTCATGTGGAAGGGCTTGGTCTTCACACAAAGCAGCCATGAAGGCTTTCCGGACTGATGGCCTCCACTCTTCTGACAGTAGGTAGCGTCTCTGTCAACTGTCTTTGTCTGGCTGCGTCCATGTGTGACTTTCTAGTATCTGTTCAGCTGTCGGCTCAGAGGATCTGACTGAAGCGAGTTTGTGTTTGCAAAGGCTGTCAGTGCACATCTGTTGGCAAGTTTGTGTTGACAACGGGCTGCCTCTACAGGTGCCTGAGAGGGAGCAGGAGAGGGAATAACCCTATTTCATCATCTTCGCTGCCCTTTTCCTGAATTGGGCAGTTCACATTTAAATTTCCTGTTTTGACTGTATCCCCATGAGAATTGAATCCAAAATTTAAAAAAAATGAGCTTTTTTTTATTATTCTTTTGAGCCAACCCTAAAATAAAGCATTGTGTGCCTGAATCACAGGTTTTTTTAAGTCACACACAGACCTACCACACACTTACACACAGCTGAAAACACACACAATTACAATAATCCAAAGAGTTTTGTGGAATTACTCAGACTCACCAGCATCAAATTACTGAGTGTTTTGCGGCCTTCAAAACCCTTAAAAAGTTTTTATTTTTACATCACTATGTGACAGCTTGCTGCAAGATGGTTTCTGTCACAAATGCATCATATTTCAGAGCTTCCTGCTGTCCTTTATTCCATCCTGCTGTCTCCCACTTAAGCCTGAATCTGCATGCCTTCACTGTACTTTAAAGCCTGTCAGTTAAGGGGTCACGGTTGCTTTAGAGCATTAAAACTTAAAGTTGTGGCCTACTTTGAAGTTAAACCGAGTGTGATCTCCTGAATGCAAAAATGTGAGAACTCGCAGAAGTATATTGGCCTGTTGTTGCACTTTGTAATAATCATTTGAGCTTAACAATAAGCTTAGTAAAAGTTTTCTTTTTCTTTTCCATCCATTAATTAAACTGTGTGAAGGGGGGGGGGGGGTATTTGAGGTTAAAATGTATATTGTTTTTGTATTCATCTTTTTTTTTCTTTTTACATAGTTCGCCACACTTTTTACTTTTGTCAAAGTAACAAAAAAAAAGATTAAAACAAATGTGTGTCAATCTGTACTTAAGAAAATCATCACATGCTTGGTATTTTCATGCTTCGCTGAATCTACAGCTAATGAAACTTTTGCATTAATTTCAGCCTCGATTCCTCTTAGGAACTATTCTTCACTCCCCAAATGACCCCAACCTTCACGTCCTGATCACAACTGAAGAAATCTAAAATCAGAACAGTTTTACATGCATTTATTTGGTCTTTTCTGTTGGTAAATCTTCTTTCAACTTCCAATAGTTGTTGTGTCGCCTGACTAAAGTGTTGAAAACAGAATAGAATAAAACTTTATTGATCCCAATGACCTTGTTACGATAGCTCTATTAAAAACAGCAGATACATAAAAAATAGAACTAAAAATACGCAAATACACATAACAGCATAACAGCAGTATTATTGAACAGTGTCTGCGAGGCGTTGTAGAGTCTAATAGTTGTCAGGAGGAAAATGGTGTAACTCAGTGTGTACTTTTCACAACACATGCCGATATTGACTATAGGTAAAAAGTTCAATTTATTCGTAATTTTGTTTTTTGTTTTTGTGCCATTACTTTTGGGGTTATTGAGCAAACTGCCAACTAGTTAGGAATTTAAACTAACCAGCAGTTCACCGTTAAAATTCCATTGGCGAATCTTCATTCATTCATTCCTTCATTCCTTCATTCCTTCATTCCTTCATTCATTCATTCATTCATTCATTCATTCATTCATTCATTCATTCATTCATTCATTCATTCATTCATTCATTCATTCATTCATTCAAATCCCACACCCGTACACATTCACACCTATAGGGACAATGTAAAGAAACCAATTAACCTATGAAGCATGTTTTTGGACAGTGGGAGGAAGCCATTGATGAATCTCTATTTTGATATTCAAAGGGTGGCTGTGGTGCAGAGATAGAGCGACCAACCTCTGATCAGAAGTATGTAGGTTCGATGCCCGCCCACATGTCAAAGTGTCCTTGGGCAAGACATTTAATCACCAATTGTTCCTGCTGGTTAAAAAGTAAGTTGTTGCCAATGTTCCGCAGCAGAGCTGCCATCAGTGGGTAAATGGGACTATGACTGCAAAGCGCTCCGGGCCTTCTAAGATGGTTAATGCTTCATAAGTATTTATCTTGTTTTTTGTTTTGAGTCAAAATTAGTTTTTTTTTATTAGTTTATTATCTGTGTGTTGAGCGGGAGCCGGTTTAGCTCGTGCTGGTTTGCAGCGCCTTCCGTCCGTGAAACCTGGGTTCGAGTCCGGGCTGCTCCCTGTTCCCTTCTCTACTTCTCTGCCGGTCCCAAGCCCGGTTGCTTTGAGAAGGTTGCGGCAGGAAGGGCATCCGGCGTAAAACATTGCCAAGTAAACCATGCGACTTGTTCGCTGTGGCGACCCCTGATGGGAAAAGCCGAAAGAGAAAGAAGATTACCTGTGTGTTGAGTGTTGCCTTGACTTAAACATTCAATTATGAATTGGAAGCAACATCTTTTTGTGCTGAAAGATTTATACTTTGAAACTTCTCAAAACCTTTTTGCATGAGTTGCAGGATCTCTGCACTTGCATCACCTTTTCAAGCAGGTTTGAAAACAACTATCTCAGCCCAAAGTTTGATTCTGGTTTCGTATGGATTTTCCGCCTTTTAGACAACAACTTCTGCTGAAAGCCGGACGATGTGACCTCACTTGATAGGTTCAAAATGACAGATTCAAATATTAGAACTAAAATGCCTGTGTTCTTCTTAATAAAATGTTCTTTGACAATAAAAATCACATTAGTGCTGCTTTTTTTTTTACCTGATCCAAGGCTGAATAGACTTTTTGCTGACTCTTTGGTAAATGTGGTGCACCTGGGCTGTAGTTATGAAATGAGTACCATCATTTTCATGGACAGATCTGCTGTCTCTTGCTGCAAACTCACTAAAATTTGCGCTCAGATGTTTTCACACAACTTGGCAGAAGATGTTTGTCTAGAAGTTCAGGTAAAAAAAATGCAGCAATTTTTGAAACAATTGTGGATTCTGTGATTTATCCTTTACTTCGAATCCAAAAATGACGAGAGAAAAGTCTTTGTTTTCCATGTAAAGCAGAACAAAACATGCTTAATCTGCTGGAAAGATATTGTTCACTTCGCACTTTTTGAACACTTGAGTTTGACCTTGACTACACTTTAAACGTTATGTGTCGTCCTCTTGGATTTTACTGCAAGATCCGACCTTTATCTCATAATATCAAGGATGCATGTCACTGGATCCTCTCTGCAAAGACTTTGCAAGGACAGAGTTTGGCTTTTAATAACCCTGATTGTTTGTGTGTGTGGTTCGTAGTGGTGGGATGATAACTGACAACAGGACAAGAGCACGGGGGTGTACAAGAGATTGGAAGCTGTATTAAATCCAGCAGTGACAGATGTGCAAGCGGAGCGTGCAATGGGTGGGGGATGATTCTCGGTGTAAGGCTTTGTTTTTGCGCATGAACGTGTTTGCCCTTTTACTCAAACGGCAACGCACTGATCATATTTAGTTTGTTTTCAGGCTGTAATTGTTCTTAAGCCATTCCTGCATTTGAATGAGCCTGGGTTTGTATGACTGTGCCTGACATATAAATATTAAATGTGCCGACCTACTGAGGAAATGTGGCACCACGACGTTGCTGGAGCTGCTCTGGAGCAGGAGTGAAACTCCTGTGAAATTTCTGTGAATGCTTCACTACACTTTATTTGTATTTCACAAGAAAGACTCCTTGGAGGTTGGATTTATTTTTGCCATATAGGTTTAGCTTACACAGCTATAAATAAAATGTGGCCATTTAGGCTTCATTGGTATGTGTTGCTAGGCAGAATATCCAACACTGCACATGTGCTTTTTTCAATTTGTTTTGCCATTTAATCTTTTTTTTTTTTTTTACAAAGTTTCCTCTCATTTAGATTGAATGCCACAATCTTCAACACACTTTTATGCCTTGGTGGTCTTAAATATCCAATTTTCTTCAGAAATAAATCTGCCACTGTGAGGAAAATTATCTGAGTTGTGAGTAATCCGATCAACTCCTGTTTGTGCAACGCTTTTAGCTTGATACCAGACTGTTCAATGATAGTAGAGGCTTTTGAAGACCCGCAAAGTCTGATCACATGCAGAACATGTGATAAAACCGCTGTGTAATCTATATAGATCACTTTACACTTTACACAAGAATTACAATCAGAAAGATTACTCTTTTTTTCTGTTTTTTACCTCGTAAAGCCCTTTTTTGTTGTTTTTGGGAAAAGTGCTTATAACAGTTCCAACATGTATGGTTTTTTATTGAAAAGGAGCTTGTGTCCAAAAAAAAACAGGTGATTATGAAAACGGATTCAGATCCATTCAAAACTAAATTTAGTTTATAATCTGGGTGAAATATCATATCCTTGTGGGCTATTAAAGGCACATTATTTGCTCTAAGTGCAAGTTGATGATGAAAAAGGACAAAAAGGAATATAACAGTTAAAAAAACTACTTAGATACTTTATATCTAAACTGTTTCCTAAAGAGCTTTTAAACCATTTAAGGCCATCTGTTCAGATGTTTGAGCTGATGTTTCAAATGGATAATCATTCTTAGCACACCAGCAATCCCCTCAAAAATCTCTGAAAAGGACTTTCTTAAATCTCATCAATGAGCTACATTCAATCAATTGTAAATTTACGTAATTAGCTAAATTTCTAAAATTGAATTGAACTTTGGTTAGATACAGAAACGACATAGCTATATGAGGACAATAAATAAGATACATTAGTTGCAATAAAATTTAAAATCTAATACTGTCTAAGCTTATTAAAGCATTATGTGCAAAAAATTTTAATACATTTTTTGTAAACCACTAGTTAAGTCCAGCTCATAAACTGCTTAATATATCTGAATATCTGTATAAGAAATTAATCAGTTATTGAACAAATACATCTTTTTTACAGCACTTTACAACACCATCAAGGTGCCAAAAATGTTACACTAAAAAGAGAGATAAAAAGAAGATATTAAAATTGAGCAAATGAAGAACAGAAAAAGCAGCATAAAATTACAACAGCCAATGAAAACATAAAAAAGAGATAATAATTCAATAAAAAAGGTAAAAGAATATAAGATGCGACCAACTAATTAATATTAAAAGCAATTAAAAAGGTTTAGGTCAGATGCAATGTGCAATTCTGGAGAAAAATTATTCCATAACTGGAGCTGGCAACAGTTTTTAACACCCATATGATATTACTCTTGAATTGTTGAGGTTTATATAAAATTGTTAATAAAATCAAGTCTTGTCAGCTTTACTGAAATTTAAACCAAAAAAACTTTTCTATATAAATACTATATTAAGTTTAAGTAAAATTATTACTAAATGAACTAAACTACCTGCAATTTACTTCGTCAGGACTTGTGATCTTGCAGTTTTACTCATCCACATTGTGCTGCTATAACTGGGACAAGATTTGGTGGGATTACCGGTACTCTTTTTAACTTTTTTGTTTTTCATGAACAACAGTTTTCCATTTTCCTTAATTATTATTATTAATATTATTATTATTATTATTTTACATTTTGCCTAAAAACCAAAGAGATCACAACGAAAACATAAGCATTGCCTTTTCTGGCGCTCACTGAGGAATTCTGCAGCCTTGTCACAGCTCTAATATTGTTTGTCTGGTGTTAACCTATGATTAACAGAACAACAATGAGCACGTTTCACTTCTGTTCAAGGAATTAAAGCGCTTTGTTACCCTGGCTCCTGGTACTTCGTGTTGGGTGGTTTGAGAGACTTAGCTTCCCCTGAAAGTGACACTCAGCACATTGTTGCAAACATTTCTAATGGCTAAATTCTAACTTTCCTCTTTGTGCTCTTGCAGGTTAACTGCTGTCACTGGCCGTGGCTTTAAATGTCTTCTGTCATGGCAAAGCGTGAGGCGGGGAGTACCAGCCCTGTGGTGCGTCAGATAGATAAGCAGTTTCTGGTCTGTAGCATCTGTCTGGATCACTACTGCAACCCGAAGGTCCTCCCCTGTCTGCACACCTTCTGTGAGAGGTAACCAACATTTGCCGTGGATATATCAAAACAAACTGACACCGAAAAATAGACTGCAAACATGTAATGTAGCTTTTTCTGAACCTTCCTCCCCCCTTTATTTTCTGTCATAACAATGACAGTGTGACGTCATTTAGCACGAATGTCTTAGATAATATAACAGCTAAGGGCACTTTTCCTCGTTGGGACAAGAGCGCCAAGTGAATTTCTCAGCATCAGGGAACTTCCACGGCTACAGTCTGAGAAAAGGCTACTTGTTTTGACACACTCTGACAAAGGCTTAATCTACTGTTCTGCAGAAGGAACAACATCCCCCTTAGGCAATATTACACAGAGCTAGGCAAAGACGAAGAGACCTTTGAAGATTTCTGTGGGTCTGGGTAAAGCCATGGAGGGTAAAATATGCACAAGAAGAAAAGAAAACAACAAGAAAGGCATTATAATTCAGAACATTCTACTTAAATTACACATACATGCACGACAGTTTTATAAATTTGCAAGAACTTGCTTTGCATTTTTTTTTGACAAGTATCTAACCGAAAAGGGAAAGTTTAACTGGATAGGAGCTAATCTGGAGTCCTGCTGAGATGAACAGGTTTTTTTTTTGGTCTATAATCGTGTTGGTACACACAGACGCTGCGGCTGATAGCTTTGGTTTTGTGGTGCAGTACCAAATCTTTTTAAAACGGAATGCTGTTTGGAATCACTTCGTGCTTTTCTGATATTTTGCAGAGAAACAAATAGCTGAAGAACAAAAAAATAGAAAGTGCTACTTTGACAGGGCAGTTTGGGAAGTTACAAACATCAACTGCAGAGTTGGCCTGCAGTCTGAGCATTTGCAAAGCATCATAGATGCAACAAATTGGGAAGAGAATAAGGAATTTTTGAGGAAAAAAAGCTTCATTTTAACCAATAGAGAAAGAACCAATAGAATCTCCGTCCTGTTTTCATAACTCAGACAGACTCACACTATAATTCAATTTGTTACAACACAGAAGAAGAATTGTGTCAGTTTTGGTGATAAACTCCTCTCTCGCTGACTACAGGGAATTAGAGCGAAAATGTGTTATAATGCTGGTTCTAATCTTTACTTTTCTTCTTTTGCATTGGCTTTCTCCTTCCAGTTGCCTCCAGAACTACATTCCTCCAGAGTCACTGACACTTTCATGCCCAGTGTGTCGGCAGACATCCATCCTGCCAGAGAAAGGAGTGTGTGCTCTGCAGAACAACTTCTTCATCACTAATCTCATGGAGGTCTGATACTAAATGCTTTCTTATTGCAGAAACGAGCCATTTTCCACAGAATGCTTACAAAGGAAACTATAAAAGGGAGAGGTTTGTTGAAATGATTTAGGGGGGGAAAAGAGAAATAAAACAAGAACTTAAAATGAAAGGCTGTATGTATGTTTGTGCAAGGGTGGATTTTCTTTTGGGGGAAATATTTTCTGTCAGCTGGAAAAACATTCATGGAGAACGAGGTCATTATGGACAATTGATCCTGTAAGAATTTTTTTGGCATTTAGGGATGATTGCTAAAAATGATGAAATGAGGATGAATTGAGCAGAAAAAAAATCAATTAAAAAATGATCAGACAACATTTTAATGCATGTGCATATTTTGGTTGATTATAGCTGGTGTTTGTTTGTTTTTTCCCCATTAGGTTCTCCAACGAGAGCCAGAGTGCTCACGGCCAGAGGCCTGCAGTGTGTTGGAGTCAGTAAGTGCTGCTGCAGCAGGGAAGCCCCTATGCTGCCCAAACCATGATGGAAAGGTGAAAAGTCTGTTTTAAAGCCTCCATTTAAAAAAAACAAGGAAAGATCAAGGATGATGCACAGCAAGAGACGCTGACTCAGTTTGTCTCCCTCTGCAGGTGATGGAGTTCTACTGCGAGTCGTGTGAGACAGCCATGTGCTTGGAGTGTACAGAGGGCGAGCATCGGGAGCATGTGACCGTTCCTCTACGGGACGTCGTGGAACAGCACAAAGCTGCTTTGAAGACGCAGCTGGATGCCATACGCAGCAGGTGAGAGGTCGGATCTTCACAGGATTCCTTTTGGATGTTGGGGTATTCTGACTTCATTGCTGTGGATCTATAAAATACCTCTATTACATATATAGTATGTATATAGTATAGATCATAGTCTTTTCTCTAATAATTGCATAAATAAATGTATTATTTAAGGTTAATGGTTCAATCCAGTGTTTTTTCTTTAAATTTCCTCTTGCATACCGCTTTTATTTCATTTACCTTATGAGAAAATTCTCACACGTGGTCATGCTACAGGCTTCCACAGCTCACAGCCGCCATTGAGCTGGTGAGTGAAATCTCTCGACAGCTGAATGAAAGAAAGAGTGAGGCAGTTGCAGAAATCACCAGTACATTTGAGGAGCTGGAACGACTGCTGCATCAGCGCAAGACCGCCCTCATCACAGACCTGGAGAACATCTGCAGCACAAAGCAGAAGGTCAGCTGACTCACACTGTTGGCACACCTAGCTTATGTGAAGGTGCAGTGCATGAGCTGTAAATATAGATAGTAATAATTAAGTGAAAACTTTTTTAATCCAGATTTTATTGGGGGGAAAAGGATCAGGGCTTCTGGAAGAAGAAAAAACGCGTTATTAGAAAATCATTTTTTTCATCTCTAATGTGAAAGTTTTTTTTCTTGTAATATTTACAAGTTGAATTCTGAATTTAACTCCTTGACACACGTCTATTGATGCAAGTTTGCATTTAAGCACTCCAAAATTACCTTAATTACCATCTACTTGAAAGGAGAAACACAAGTGTTTTTTAAATAGATGGAATTAAATTCAGGCATCAAGAGGTTAAAACAGAATCTAGGAATTTTCCTAGGTATATAAATGTAATCTTCGAATGCTGTGACAGGAAAAGAAAAGGTATAACTATAATCTATTTTTTGTGTCTTTGTTATGGCCGTTATCCCTCTTTTTTAATTATTTTTTTCTTAATAAACTTGATTGATATGTCCTTTTTGTTTTTCTTCCTTTTGTCCCTTCATCTGAGGACAGGTCTTACAGGCCCAGCTCTCAGCTCTTCTTCAGGGGAAGGAACACATCCAGAGCAGCTGCAGCTTCACAGAACAGGCTCTCAGTCATGGCAACGCCACTGAGGTCGAATTTTTGAGTTTATTTTCTTTCCAACTTGCAGAAAAACAAGCAACCAAAAATGACTTATCGTTTTGATTGTTAATGAAAGAAACCAATGAAATGTGTGTCTTCTGGAAGTGCAGGTATTGCTGGTTCAGAAGCAGATGAGTGAGCGGGTAACGGCTCTTGCCCGACACGATTTTCCAGAGAAACCACATCAGAATGCACACCTGGAATGTCAGGTACTGACTTTGGTTGTTCAAACTCTCTATGTGAGTTGACCCCCCTAAAGGATGGTTTGCAAGTTTAAGCTGAACTGTAACACCTGGGCTAGGTACACTGGGATTTAAGCTGTTTTTTTTTAATTATTATTTTTGCTGAAAGTGAGGCTTGCCATTTTATTGATGGTTTACTGTCGGCTCTAGGTAGAGACTGAGGGTCTCCGGCGGTCCATCCAGAACCTGGGAGTCCTCCTCACTACAGCTGCAGTCGCTCACACGTCTGTGGCCACAGGAGAGGGCCTTCGCTATGTTGCAACGGGCCAGCACCACACCATCACTGTAACAACAAAAGACAAAGTACGTCCTTAAAATGTCATTTTATTTTTTTGTTTTCTTTTATTAACTTTTTCTTTTATTTATTTTTTATTCTCAAGACAACTTTTGCTTGATTGTTTTTCAACTGTGAATGATGGTTCAGTTGTTAAAGGAAACCATGGACCTGTAAAAATTCTGGTCTTTGTATCGTTGCTGTTCATCTTAACCTGATTGTCTGACCCCTGTGTGCAGGACGGGGAGTTGGTGCGGACCGGCAACGCCATTTTGAGAGCAGAGATCACATCTGTTGATGGCAGCCGGGCAGCAGAGACAGAGATAACGGACAATAAGAACGGAACGTATGAGGTGGGATACACGCTGCGCTCTGAGGGAGAGTACTCCTTCTCCCTCTTGCTGTACGGACAGCCGATTCGCGGTAGTCCTTTCCGCCTCCGAGCCGTCAAACCGTCAGATGTGCCCCAGTCGCCAGATGATGTAAAGAGGAGAGTCAAATCCCCCAGCGGGACAGGGGGCCACATACGGCAGAAAGCAGTGAGACGGCCTTCCAGCATGTACAGCACAACCAAGAAGAAAGAAAACCCCATTGAGGATGAGCTCATCTACAGAGTTGGTAAGCCAGAGTTTTAGAAAACACAACACCAAGTCACAAATGAATCATTCAAGTGACAGTCCAGTCTGCAGGCAGTGGCTCTTTTTCTTTGAATGCTTGACTGTGCTGCATTCTCAAGCTCAAACAGAAATATTTCAGGATTTTAGGTTTTAACTGTTGAAGCAAATATCCAAATTTATTCAATAGGTCCAATTGAAATGTGATATGTGCATTTAAACACTAAGTGGAGCATCAGCTCGCTGTGTTTCTGTTCTCATCAGGTTCCCGGGGCAGAGAAAAAGGCGAATTCACTAATCTACAAGGCATCTCAGCCTCCAGCAACGGCAGAGTGGTGGTGGCAGACAGCAACAACCAGTGCATCCAGGTGAGGACGACACCCAGCAGAAACAGCTAAAAAGTGCAATGGTGCATGCAGCTATGCTAATGCATGGTTAGGTCATTAACTGACAACAGTTTTTCTGATGGAAAACTTACAGGTATTCTCAAATGATGGCCAGTTCAAAATGCGTTTTGGGGTCAGAGGTCGGTCACCAGGACAGCTGCAGAGACCGACCGGTGTCACCGTGGACATGAATGGCGACATTGTGGTGGCCGACTATGACAACAGATGGGTCAGCATCTTCGGCTCTGATGGAAAATTCAAGGTATTTTCTTTTTGACCTAAAAATTCAATAAGTAACATTAGTCGCATCAAGACAAATTTCTATATCTAATCTTATCTATATTTTAATTTTCTGTTCCCTAATCTGGGGAGGCATGGGATGGGATTAAGGTCTTTGGGTGGGTGCTTACATTTTTATGTGAAGGTTTTTGTTTTTTTAAATTTGGAGGTTGTTTTTATTCTGCAAAGCATTTTGTGCTTTAATTTTGTAAAAAATAATTTACAAATAAAGTTTTAGTTGATTTCATGAATGATTTACAGCAAAATAAAGCAAGTTGAATACACCAGCAACAGTCTTACTCATTGATGTCTTTTGTCCTCAGAATAAGATTGGGGCAGGTCGTCTGATGGGTCCTAAGGGCGTGGCTGTGGATAAGAACGGACACATCATCACTGTGGACAACAAGGCTTGCTGCGTCTTCATCTTTCAGTCTAATGGAAAGCTTGTCACTAAGTTTGGAGGAAGGGGGACAACTGACAGACAGTTTGCAGGTGAGATGAGACCTGAAGTCTAAACAGTGCAATCTTCCAGGCAGGAAGCATGGAAAGACCTACTCCAATGAAAATAGTGTTTCCTTATAACTGAACAATGCTATACATATACCAGTGTAGCAGCAAAGCTAACGCTCATTTGTAGTCCCTGGTCAAGGTCTTGGTTTGTCAACAACAAACAGCTAAAACACATAAAAACAACAGTAAATATGACAAGGAATACAGAAAGTATTAAGAGTTTGAATATGAAATAGAGTATTCTCAACACCAAGGGTGGGCAAACTTTCTTGACTCATGGGCCACAAAGGGTTTTAAAATTAGGCAGAAGGGCCAGAGCAGGAGCAGATGCTCGAAGTGTGATGAAAAAATAAAGAAATAGCATGGAAACTGAACAAAAACATGCTTTTATTTTGATGAAAATTTGATATTTATGACTTTCAAAAAAGAAAATTTCAGAGTTTTTATTCCAAAACTGTGACTTTTGTTCTCATTTTAGAGTCAATTACACTCAGTTGATGTAAGGAAAACGGTAACTTAGAGAAATGGCGCGTTCCGGTGGTGTTGGAATGATCAGAAAAATTACTGTCCGACTTGGAAAACACAAATAAATGTCAGAAAAACAACTAATCTTGCAACCCCTCTTGAATGCAGGATAAATCTCTGCACCTACACAAAAGTACCGGTAAGCATTTTTGTAATGCACCATATATGGGAAGACACAAGGATTAGAGGAAAAATAAAACAATAAGGATTATGAATATAATTATTTCAGTAGTTTAACTGGCTGCATATGGCCCCCGGGCCATAGTTTACCACCCCCGCTCTACACAGTTGATCAAGAACTTACATGTAAATTGATAAATGATCTATAATAATGAAACCATTTAAACAGTCACAATTTGGATCCAACACTGACTGACAAACAATGTTAACATTTGGTGGTTCATGCAACATGGCCTCTTCAAGAGTGTGTGCATTGCTGTTTGGATTTCAGCCAAATTTTAAGTTGTTTTGTAAATGTATTAAAAGTTGAACACTCTCTAAGAGTGAGGGGTATACGCTGTTCCAGATGTTACAGGACTTAGCAGAGAGGACAGATTGTATGAAATCGGTATGTCTTTTGGGTACAACAGTTACCTCTGGCTACAGACCTAGTGGGTCCACCAGCTTTATTCTTTTTATTCAAATCATTGTGAATCAGGAGCAGGCGGCAAAAAATGCAGTTTGAAAAAGAGCTTACTGGTAAAGTAGAACATACGCTGGAGTTGGTCCTTCCCACAATTCAGAGACACATTTCTGATGAATAGCTGCTTCGCAGAAACCATGTCCTAGAAATCCACAGGTTTTTGGATTTTGGCTAAAAACAGCATCATCTAAATTTTAGGAACACCTTTGGGTCTTTAAACAATATAGCTGGGGGCCTGCATCAACATCAACATCAACATACCAGAAGAAACTATGAATGCGTACTAAACTAGTATTGGTGTCCAAAAAGTTTCTTTTTCAGTGTTGCTGCTTTTATTTCCATTTGGAAATAAGCAAGTGAATGGTATTGCAAATCCTATGACACAGCACCAGTGGAGCGAGTGTTTTGACCACCCTGCCATGCTTTCTTTGCTTTTCTGTCTCTCTGATGCTTCCTTGTTCTTTTTTTCCCCCTTTTCTCCGGTTCAGAAAAACTTGGCCCAAACTTTAATAAATCTTCCTCGGTTTTCAGTAAGTACTAAATGTGGCCTTGCTGCAACCTTAATCCCACAGTGCAGTGTCTCCGTGTCTAACCCAATGCCCTGATCATGTGTCTGATCTCCCACAAAGTCAGATTGTTGACGAACGAATGGATCAATCTGTACCTGGACACTGATGATCAGTGATTCAATCAGCAACAATTTAGCAATGTGTTTGCTTGAGTTCACTTCAAGTTTTATGAAGCTCAATGGCTGGAGATTCAGCCCTAAAAAACTCATGTGTTGGAGTTTTAAAAACAATCTGTGAAATCACTTATGATTGAGTCAGAAAAGAATCTGAAGAGCACGCAAAAGAAGGTTGTGTAGTACTGAATCCTGCAGTGATTTAGGTCCTAATTCCTTTTTCAAAAGCGTAACGTTTGTAAATGAATGCAGAACTTGCTGATTTGTAAGACCTGTTCAGGAATTAGTCCATTCCACTGTCAGCTGTAGCAAAAACGCCTGTTCCTCTCTTTATCCAGGTCCACACTTTGTTGCAGTGAACAACAAGAATGAAATAATTGTCACAGATTTCCACAATCACTCTGTAAAGGTAGGTTAAAAAAAAAAAGATTTTTTTCTGAGTATTTGAACGCGGGTGTCCAAGCTCATGACTTTCTGTTACAGGTTTACAATGCAGACGGGGAGTTCCTGTTCAAGTTTGGCTCTCACGGTGAAGGGAACGGTCAGTTCAATGCTCCCACTGGTGTGGCGGTTGATGCCAATGGAAACATCATTGTGGCTGATTGGGGAAACAGCAGAATACAGGTACCTTCAGTCTACTATTGCATAAAAAATGTAGAACTTAGTCACATCCTGCGTGTTTTGGGGTTTTTCGGGCACGTGGGGTGTTGTAGCCAGGAGTGGTGCGTCTTAAGGGAGGCGCAGGTCTGTCTTACAGTCGCCGTGTGGCTCATACAGCCACCTTACGGGACGTCATAAAAAAGGAACGTATCATTGTCGTATGTGTGGTAGGTGTATCGTGAAATATTTGTAAGGAAAATAATATAAGTTGCACGCACTTATGACACACAGATGATACTGCTGTACGTACCGGTATGTTTATGCCAAACTCCTTACTGACCACATGCAAAAGCTGCACACAGCGGTTTGCAGGTGATGTCAGTGCCTTTAGGACACCTGCTTGCCTCACCTTTTTCACCCTTACTTACTCTTGCGTATTGTTCAAATGTTCAATATGAGCTGTCGGTTGCAGAATCTTTACATATCTTGCGAGCCACCTGAACACATCGTACAACTTCGACCATTTTTCCAAGAGGGCCTGGCTGCAGTTATCAGCGGGCAGAACTGGAAGTCTTCCAGAAACTTAAGCTCCCAGTTCTGACTTCAAGCGATATATGGTAACTTAAGTTTCTGGTCGAGAACTGGAAGTCCTCGACCAGAAACTTAAGTTACCATATATCGCTGGAAAAAAAACTTTATTTTAACTGGTGACGTCATGGTATTTCTCATTTTAAGGTTTGATAAAGTCATTTTTACAATGTGTAACACTTTTGGATTAGTGTCCGGGTTAGGGTGATAGTAAGTTGCACAATTTCCAATTCCGGCCAAGGATATCACCATTTCCCAGTGCTTTTATTCTCCAAATAACAAACACGAGTTGGATTTTTTTGTGTGTGTCAGGTGTTTGACAGCACCGGCTCCTTCCTATCCTACATCAACACTTCAGCAGATCCGCTCTACGGCCCTCAAGGCCTGGCCCTCACCTCAGATGGACACGTGGCTGTGGCAGACTCTGGCAATCACTGCTTTAAAGTTTACAGATACTTGCAGTAGTACAGAAATAAAAACGACACTGCGAAATCCTGCTTGAGTGAATTAACCTTGCATATTGCTTATTCACATAGAGCTGTGGTATGCCTGCACATTTTAAGAAGACCTCATGTCCACAAATGAATCATATGTTCATTTCAATTGTTCATAATTTATGAGCTCCTATGCCAGTAGTTTGAAAATAAGGATATAAACAGCAATGTAACCCCTTTAACTTATATTGTGCTGTTGTAATGGCTGCAAATTGTCCCACTTCATGGTAATAAATTCACCAAACTTGGAAAAAGTTAAATATAGAATAGATTTTCTTTCCCCTCTAACTCCCATATTAACCAGCTTAGACTGTCCTTGTAGCTCATTATTACTGCTTTTAACCAAATCACACAAAAAAGGGAAATGAAGTCACCTTTAGCACAATCCACTTCAACCTGTGTTCCTAAATAAACTACCAGCAGATATCCTGTCAGCCTCACTTTGGTGATTCTTTGCATCCAAACGTCTAAGACGTACACACAATGCTTTGCGTTTCTCCAACACGTACGATCTTTTCGCTGCCTTATGAAGACTTTTTAGCTTGTTGAAATGATAGAACACGCAGGAGTCTATTTTTCCTCCAAGTTGCACCACAGACGGATGGAAATTTCGGGTTTTGTAAAGCACAATAGAAGAACCAGCTCAACTTGCGCATGAAATCTTTTTTGCTCCAAAATTGACTGTCTAATAGCTGATTCCGCGACTTCTTGCACTTTTATCTATTCATTCAATACTCTATTGTACATATGTGTAAATAAGAATTCAGTGTTCATGTACTTCACATTATAGCCAACATATTACAGCATAAAACAGAATTAAGGTCATGCCAGCAGCAGCCAGTTGGAAGTTTACCATCAGATTTGCTGTAACGTGAAATTCCTGAAAGAAAAAAAAAGGATTTTCTTTTCTAAATAATTAGTTCAACAAATTATTTTTCTAATTGGTGCATTGGAAGTGTCTTCTCTTTACAAAGCACTGTTGTGCGTCATAATTTGTTGCACCGATAGCCCTCCTCTTCAACTCCTCCCAGTGTGCTCGAATCGGAATCAACCCAAACTTTTTCTTTCTGTCAAAGTGTTTTAGGTTGTCATTACACATTGCACAAAATTATAAAAAGGTATATTGAAAAATTAATATATATATCATGATGTATAGTTCATTTAACATAATCAGAGAGAAATGTATATCAGAAACATATTCTTGTTGTAGCTGAAAAGCACTCCTGTCATTGCAGTATTTGTATCATTTCAGGGTCTTCAGGAATTTACAATATTCCAGTAAATAGACACTTTTTCACATTTGATTTATAAATTTGTAGGTAATAAATGTATTTTGTTGTTCTTTATATGTTTCCCTTTTTGTCATAAAAGGTTTTTTTTTTTTTGCTTTACTTTTATATCTATGCCTTTTTAACCATGTGAAATAACCCAAGCACATAGAAATAGGAGTCTACATCTACAATGTGTGTTCAACTGTCTGCCACAAAAGGTCACAATTACAAGAATACATCTTACCGGCTATGTAATAATCATGGAAAAAGGTATGATTGTAAAATTAAAGGTTATGCTACCAACTCCTGTCATTTTGTGCTTTTTTTTAACTTAATTTTATGTTTATATATGCAATTTCTAATGACAATTTCGGGAACTTTAGGGAAAATTTCTGTTGTCTGAAGATCTTACAGTGGCAGCATCTAATGAGAGCTGCTTTGGTTATTTTGTCTCATGGGTCCTAAAAGAACTTTCGGAAATATAAACTTTTTAGGATGAAAAAACAATTTTCTGTTCTTTTTAAAGATATATACATTTTAGTGGTGTGACAATTCATTTTAATGAAGTAAGTAGCCTCTATGTTCAACACTAACATCTACTGTCTTCATGTATTGATTGAGTCATTGTCTGGATACGTTTAGAAGGGAAGGCTGATAGGAAAATTCTAATGACCGAGCATTCCACTGGTATTTAAACGCAGCACTTAAGGACGAATTTGTGAGATGTGAAAAAAGTCTCACGGTAGATCCGTGCGTAACTTTGGCTTCGTGTGTGCGTAACAAGGGATTCGTGCGTGTTTTTTAAAGATGCGTGTGTGTAAGTAGTTTCAAGCTGTTGTAATCTTAATTTGTGCATACGTAAATTGCATTTATTTTTTATTTTATATTTTTTTCATTTATACACAAAACGTATTATGTGAGTAACAAATCACGCACAAATCCTAATTTACGCATGCACAAAGCAAGAATATGCATACACAAATCCTAATTTACGCACAAATCAAGAATTACGCACGCACAAATCCGACTGAGTCTAATTTCTCACCGTACAAATCCATTCACAACTTAGTTTCATAAACTTGGTCAAACTGTTCAAAAATGAACAGTCCTCATGAAATAAAAAGCCTACTCAGATCAGGTTGTTTAATATGTTACCGTGGATACCAAATTAATGTTTTAAACTTGCAACATTCCAATTTCCCAGAAGAGGATCACTAAATATTTAACATTCTAATTTAATTTTACAAATCATCTTTGTTGAAAATCCTAGTTATATTTAACGTTAATATTTAACGTTCTAATTTAATTTTACAAATCATCTTTGTTGAAAATCCTAGTTATATGCAATTTTAAGATGATTAGCCGTCTATACAGCTAGTCATTAAGGCCAGAGCTAAAGAAAGAGGCTAGAAAAAGTCCTTTCTGAGTCACTGTTGAAGCTGGAGGAGGTGTAAAACTGTTTTCTCACCTCATCCTTAAATGTTCTTGGTTTGAAGACAAAATCCACTTCACTGTAGTGCCACAGGATCTAAATGAGATGACAAATGCTAGTGAAATAGCATTTAATATATTCAAATGAATATTTTGACATAGAAAAAAAACAGTACAATCACAAAAAGGAAATGTTTTTCCTGTCTTTTAATTTGCCTGAAGAGAACAAACTACAGAAAGCAAATTTATATGACAAAAAAAAAAAAAAAAGATAGAACAAGATGTTGTGAAACGAACTGCCTTTCACGGAACTAAAAAACAACAAACCAAACAAAGGCAAGTTCCTGCTTTAAGCAAACATCAGTTATAAGATTTTCAAACTTTGATCACATCTTTACGCTCAGAAGAGAAACAGATAATTAAAAACAATTCAACTGAAATTGATAAATCTACAATTCAAGTAAAAAATTCTAATGAATTAAAATAAAATCATAGCCAGAAGCAGTATAGACCAAATGTACAGTTTTACAACTGTATTAATCATCAAGTTAATCGAGTAAATATTTACATAACTGGAATGTTTTAAAGTAAAAAAAAAGAAAGAAAAAAAAATTAAAAAAAAATTGTGCTCTAGGTGTTTAAAGTCGCCTTTCTGCCTCATTCCCTCTCCAGAAGGAAAATAAATTCACAATAAACATGGACACAGGTTTTCTGCATCACAAAAATAGGCAAAACGTGACTAACCTCCAAAAATCGGAACACTTTAGGACAGCAGCATTTTCAACTGAAGTCTTTATTTCTTGAAAAACTGATTTTTTTTGGTCATTTGTAATAAAAGTATGACTATTCGTCCGTAAAGTTTGATCAGTGTCCGGTAAAACAACTTGATAAAAATCCAAAGCTGACACACAAAAACAGAAAACAGTAGGTAATCCTTTAATCCTGTAGAATGTTGCCTAATAAATAAATATATGATGACAAGAGTGTCTGAGGCATTTGCAACCCTGTTGAAAATAATCTAGTCAGCAGAGCTCCTCTCAAACCCCCCCTGCCACAGTAATTCTGGTTAGAAACCTACAGTGTGTGTCGCAGTTCAAATAAAGCAGAGCCTCCTGCAGGGCGAAGAGCCATCCCATGTGGTGAATGATTCTCTGCGAACCACATTCTTCTAAACACAGGACCCGCAAAAAACAGTGCAAGATGCGTGAGTGAAAGATCCCCATCCCGTTGAGGAGACTGACCAGTACTAAAGGCCAATGGGCAGATTCTTTTGCAGCTTTAAAAGCCACACATGGCGACTTCGCTCAATAATAGTGGCAAATCTGGAGTCTGCTCCCTGGATCGTTCTTCCCTGGGCTGAAGAAAGGATAGACGGGCTCATCAAAGCAGGTGTCAAACATGTATAGTCTCTTCATTGTCACAGCGTCATAGAAACTGAGACGACCGTTGTCGTAATCCAGGTACACGCCAACGCGAGGGGAGTTCCAGTAGTCGGCAACAGGAATGCGCCCGTCCTCGCCATTGGCGTACAGCCGATCCTGCAAACAGAGGCTCCAATACCCCGCAGAAGGAGTGAGGCAGACAAAGCCTTTTCTGTTGCTGCACTCAGTGGTGACCCCCAGGTACCACACGCCTTTGTCCTTCACATCTACCTCCCAGTAGTGCTGGCCACTGGCATACTGGGCTGTGGCGAGGACCCCACAGAAGCGAGTGAAGCGGCCAGGCAGGTCCGGTTCTTGGCTTCGAATGCGGTCCTCCTCCACTTTGGTGTCAAAGTCTGAGATGAGCAGGTTAGGGTGAGCGGTGTCTGGGTCCAAAGTGAGGTTCTGAGGCACTACAGGGAACACAAAAGGATGGATTAGTTCTTGTCGAGGTTTTTTCTGAAAACACAAGACAGCCTCGTACGATCTCTTGCAAAGAGCACTGAAACAGAGAACCAACAGTTTTGCGGATGCCTGTTGCCTTGGTTACAGACAAGAATAATGAATCTAAGCGAACCAAGGTCAGTAGTAAACAGTGTGTGAAGAATAGTTAGAAACTGCCTCTAACTTTTATTACACTAATGGTTTAAACTTAATTCACTAAGCATGTATTGTCATCTCAAAATTATATTACATTTGAAGACAGCACAGCCAAGCTATTTTCCTCACAGTTTATTCTCATACTTTTTCTGTGCATGTGTGATCTTTTTTTCACTTTAGCCTTGGAGCTTCTCTCCAGCAGTAACCTGTGGGCGTGATTTTCACACGGGGTCCATCGGACGATCTTCTGAATATACAAATGCAGGGTTTTTATACCAAGCCCATCCTTAAGCTCATTGGTTCGGACTTTGAATGCACCATGTTCATCCGTCTGTCCCTTTCGTGTTTGTACGAAGTAAAACCTCCACAAAGGATAAGTAACTGTCTGAGTCTTATTCATTATTTCTGTGTGCAAGAAACTGACGGGGTTACGAACTAATATAATACAGTCCTTTCTAGAAAATCCAGTTTCTTCACACAATGTACTCATTTAAAAGGTCTTGCTGCAGACATGGGAGTGTTGGTTCACCTTTCCTGCTCATAAGTTTGTCTCCCAAACTCCCTCTCCTTCCTCCAGAATGTATGGGGAAAAGAAAGAAAATCCCAACACGGCAACCTTCAATGTGTAGGTCAACACAGTTCAAACGGCACTCCTAAAAAAAAGCAGTTAGGACGATAATACAGAAAATAAAATATATACATCCAACAATTCTGATTCCCAAAGACAAAAAAAGATCAATCATAAAGCAAACAAACCAAATGTGCTTTAAGTTATAATGCTGAGTATTTAAAATGTGGTGCTGTTTAAAAAAAAAAACACCATAAACAAATTAGATCTAAAGCTTTCAAGACCCACCTAGATCATCTTTTGATCTATTTTCAAAGTGCTCCCAGTGGTCTTTTAGTTATGAATAAGATGTTTTTAGCCAAAATCAAATAACCTGAGTCATTTTCTAGGAAATAGTTTCTGCAGAGCAGCAGTAGTTCATTGGAAATTCACCTGAGTTGTGGGCAGGACCGTTAGCACAGAGCGCCCAGCCCCCCTTGCCTTATTTGTTCCTGAGAGCTCTCTGTTTACACACTCTCCTGCTAGTAGTGATGGGAAAGACCGGCTCTTTTGAACAGCTGGGAGTTTATTAATTTAATTCTGGAAGTAATCACAGGGAAGGACTGATGGGATGAGATCTGGATAAAATCAATAATTGACTTTGAATTATTTTTGAAATATCAATTATAGCTTCATTTGACATGTGAGGACAAGATGTTAAAGTCTGATATGGATTCATTCAGCACATACAGTGTGTATGTATGAGGAGTGTGTATGTGTACTTTGAATTTTGTTATTAATACAACGGATAAATCAGGGGTCTGCAACCTCTAAAAGAACCATTTGGTCCAGTTTCTTACTGACAGAACCGAGTGAGAGCCGCAAAATCTCACTACACTTTTTATAAAAATAAACTTTTGGCAGCCATTAGGCCATTTATTTATAATATATAGCTTTACATTTTTTTTTCAATATTTAAAACATAAAGGTGTTTTTTCAATAGGTCATAAAAACATTTTTGATGTATTTTTAATTTAACAGTAGCACATTCAAGTTCCTTTCAAAATATAATGCAGCGACTTATGTTAGGAATAAATTGAAATAAATACATTGTTAACCCTCTTGTTATGTTCATTTGTGAGGAACAGAGATGATGTCCCTGGGTCAATTTGATGTATGAGGTATGTTAAGTGTTAAAAGTGTGTTAAGTGACTCAGAGAATCAGCAAACATTTTTTAACAGTAAGATCTTGAAGGCTAAAAACATAATATTCTATTTTCCAATGATTTCATAGATTCAGAAATGCAATAAAAATGACAACTGTTTCTACAAATACAGGATGAAAACAGAGTATTAGTTGGCCAATGATGCTTCATGAAAAGAATAAATAAATAAGTATGAGAAAGAATTACTGTGAAATTATGAGATAAACAGTCTGCTATGATTGTGTCATATGAGGTTGTGGAACATTAGTTCTAGGTCTCAGATTTTGTCAAATAAATTTCCCGTCAAAATGCGACTTATAGTCCATTGCGACTTATCTGTGTTTTTTTTCTACTTTATAATGCATTTTTGCGCTGGTGCGACTTATACTCCGGAGCGACTTATAGTCCAGAAAATACGGTATTTGACTATTACAAGATCACCTCATTAAAAAAAATAAAATGACAAAATGTAACTAATAAATCCATTATTGAAACACAATAAGAAACAAATCAGGCTACTTTGAAGCTTCTTGAGGAAGCTTCAGTTGAAACCGGTCAACACAAGAACATTTAAAAAAAACAGAACAACTCATGACTATAAGTCCAGAATGACGACTGAGCCCCCCCCCCCCCCCCCCTATTCGTCTGCAAGTGGCTGCATCAGAATGGAGCAGAGCAGGAAGCATGTGGCCCATCCAGCGTATTTTCTACAGAACAAATACGGTATATTTTTCAAACCGCATCTTTTTCCCTCTGCTCCTGATTCAATATAATTTGAACAGAGAAGTATTCAGAAATGCAGTTTTAAGCTTAATTTTCTTGATGCGGATCCTCCATCAACAGAAAAATACGACAAGAACGTGTTAATAAGACCAAAACTGACTTTTCATTGGAATGGGTCACTCAAAGCCAGTTTGATCCGTGTTTAAGTCAGATTTTATAGAAAGATCCAAGGCAGCTCATTTTGTTTAGTAAGCCCTCAAACACTACAACCAATAAACAGACTAAAAACTTACTGGTGTGCAGCACGTGCATCATTTTCTTCCACATGATAAGCTGGAAGGGGCCTGAAAAGTCTGTAAATTCAGTTGGACACATAATTGGCTCCAGATCTATGTACGTCTTGTAATGAACCAATCTGCAGACAGAAAGAAGCTTTATAAGTAAGGCCCTTTCTCCAAACTTTATGAGAAGTTTAAACATGGAAGGAACTTACTCATTGAATACATCAGCCAGGCTCTAAGGGAGAAAAAAGTTGAGAAGTTACACAATGTAACAGGGAGTTTTGGTTAATTCAGGAAGTCGTTAATAAATCTAAAAAAAACATGAACCGTCCTCCTTTTAAATCTTGATAAAATGGATTAAATGCTCCACCTTCTCCTGTTGGACTGACCTCAAAGCTGGTGTTGCCACTAACGTGTCTGTGGATGTCAGCTATGGCTTTGTCTGCAGCGGCTGCCTCCTCCTCTGCAAATTTCAGGTTCTCATCTATTACAGCTACAGCAGCAACTTCCTCGGCATCCAAGCTCTCCAGCAGGGAGTCTCTCTCATCCAGTAAGAACTGCACTAACGCACCAACGTCTGCCTCGATCTTCTCCTTGAGTCTCTGTTTTTTCATCTAGCAGACAAAAAGTTGTGGAGGATTAGAACATTTTCAAACTCTAAATATCTACAGATCAGAAAACTTAGAATGTTTAATACTTTTACAAATACATATACAATTAAAAAAAACAGCTTTTCTAAACAGAACAGCCTTAGTTATCTCCAAATATGAATAAACTAACAGGTTTGCCAGAACCGGATGTACCAAACAAAACGAGGGCAAAAGTAGCTGTAGCTTTAAATGTAGAAGAAAAGGCTGTAATCCCTGGATTATTATTGGAATATAGATTAAAAACAAGAGCATCACTGCTCTGTCTAACCCACTTGTTTGCAAAGAACAGTTTTGGTTACTCTAAAAACAGTTTTTTTTCATACACATCCTTGGATTTTACACTATAAAAACTAAAATCTGGCACAGAATGAGCCCTGCGTGACATTTACATACCCGCACGTCATTTTTGGTGCGCTCATCTGTGGTTTTGACTTTGATACATTGAGTCTTCTGCCAGGTGAACTCCATCAGCCTCAGTTTCAACTCCATCTGTAACCAGAGAAATGTCAACACCGTATCATGTCAGCAAGGCAAATGGGTTGAGCTACGTGGGAGTTTTTTTAGGTTTAGAAATATCTTAAGGATCACTAAGATGTCCTTGTCTTACCTTCATGTCATTCATAATCTCTGGCACTGGTGCTACTTTATGATGCCTGGAAGAGAAGTTTGTTTTAACATAAAAACATTGATTGTTTCTTTAAAATCAGTTTTTACATTTGTTTTCATTCAGCAAAGGGTTTTTTTGATAATCACGAAAATATAATTTATCTTATTATAAAACAAAGATATATATATATAGATATAGATATAGACAAATTTAAACAGCCATAAAAGAAATGAATTACAGAAATACTTACAGAATCACCTACTACTGATATGAGTTAAGAGACCCAGAAGAAAAAATATTGTTGTCACACCAATAGTCCTCAAAACATTAAAAGAAAATAGACAATGGACGCCTCACAAAAACACCCGTTTCTCACAAAAAAAATACCTTTAAAAATGATTTACTTAAAAAAGTTAAAAACCTTTCAAAGAATAGGGTATGCATTAGTAAATCCAGTGAGATACAAGTATTCTCTTTAACTTGTGCTTCTAAAAAACTAAACTATAGTTTTAATCAATTGTTTATCAGCACTGGTTGAACCTCAGGGGCAAATGTTCCCATTATGAAGGCTACTCCCTTAGAAATCCAGACAACCTTGAATGCAGCGACCAAAAATTTACTGTTAAGGAAGCTGATAAGACAGGAATGCAACAAAAAAACTCTGCAAGGAGTGAAATTGTACCTTCACATTAACCATATTAGACATTGTTGCCCTGTCTTCTTCTGGATTTAATCAATGAGTTCAAATCTGTATTTGTATATCATCGCTGCTACTGTAGCTTACAACGCTTTAGTTGTCAGAAGCTGTTAGAGCTTGTAACAATTTTCCTGATTTAAACCGCAGCACTAAAACACAAAAAATGTAAGAATTTGTGGACAAATTGGTAGAACTCAACGTTACTGGTATCACAAGATTCTGTTGTTTGAGGCAACTCAACTTTATGAATTGATCTTGTTAGGAGAAGTTCCTCTGCTTATCGGAGTAGTTTCAGAACAGAATCCTGTAATAACAGTGACCTGGATGGGTGGGAATCTGCACAAGCGGCGACATTAAAGCTAAAGTAAACCTCATGATCTGATCCACTGACAAAGCTAGAAAAAGTTTAGATCATGCTAAACAGCATAAAGTACAAATAAAAGGAACAAAGAACAAATTAAGCAGTGTCTTCAGATATGTATATGCTGAAAGTAAATGAAAATGTCCAACACCTAATGGTGATATTTAAGCCTGATCATCTTTTGTTCTACTGTAAAAGCGTTTCCAGTGGTCTTTTAATTATTAATATAAAAAAACGGTATTGTTTTCTAGGACATAGTTTCTGCAGAGCAGCAGTAGTTCATTAAAAATTCGCCTCCTAAGTTGTGGGCTAGAATGTTTGCGTGGAGTAAGCACCCCCCCCCCCCCCCACTTCCCATCATCCCTCCGTTCACATGCTCACAACCCCAACCTGACATTAGGGATTCAACAAAAATGATGAGCAACATTGGAGCTATCCAGCTGTGAAATTTTGAGGCAGATGCCAGCTCGGATTAGAAAAACAAGATGAGGAAATTGATCCATTTGTCTACAAATGGATCCATCAGAATAAAACGGAGCGGGGACCTTGTGGCTTGCAGACCTACAAGGTTTTTACAAACATCTGCCCCTGCCTCACACAGATTTGAATAAAGAAATACTCAGAAATGCAATTTTAAGATTACATTTCTTGTCCTCCATACTCAGAAAATGCCTTGATAACATGTCAAAATTGGAGTGGGTCTTTAAAAGTTTAAAACGCTGCCTCCTCAAATTATATGTTCGACATCTACTTTTAATATTTTGACCAACCTGTGTGCTCTGGATTCCCTGCAGACGACACAGATGGGTCTCTTATCCGTTTGGCAATAGAGTTTCAGCTCCTCGCCGTGCTGTTCGCACTTTCCGTCAGCCTTCACGGGCTTAGACGGGGTTGGACTAGACCCCAGGCACTCCAAATCATCCAGTTTAGCCACCAGGTTCTGCACCAGGTAGTTTTTAGTAAAAGTCCTCTTGCTGAACACCTGTGAGAGAACACGGATGGAAAAACGAAACAAATAATGAGTTTGAAGGAAGGAGGTATTCAAACAGACACCAACAATGACAATGACGGTCCTCGTATGTATGTAGAACCGTGATAAACATAACAGTTACTGACGAGTTAGCTTCCGTTAGCTAGGCAGCTATCATAGCAACTAAACACGAGCACAATGCTGTTTTTAGGAAGTAGCTACCAACCTACTGGTTTCTTCTAGCTACTAGTAATACCAAAAAAGTGTAGTGTAAATTGTGTTTTAATGGGGTTTTATTCACTAACCGGCGACGGAGATGTCAGGCTCGACAACACGGGTTTATTATCATGCTACTAGAACAGTAGGATCACGCAACTTTTGCGGAAAAGACTCCAAAATGCGCATCCCTTCTATCGAACTTACCGTCCGGCATTGAGGACACTGATACCCGTAATCTCCGCCATTTTCGTCCCAATGCAAACAGATGCAAAATCTGCAGAAATTATGTCCGCATTTCAATATCACAGGATCCTTAAAGACTTCCAGACAAATGGGACACGTGAGCTCTTTTTTCAAATCCTCTCCAGCGGCTGCAGCGGTCGCCATGTTTACATACGAAATGCAGCGGTATGTCAACACTGCTACCGCTGGGCGAAGTGAAGGCAGAGGGCTGAAGAACGTGATGACGTTCTTCTTACGTCATTTTCATTTTTGACCAATGAGAATTAGCTGTTAAACTGTTACCTGCTAGTCCTAAACCGCTGACAAACATTAACATGTTATATATTATTTGAACCATGTAAAAACGTAAATGTGGGGGATTCAAACAAAGGACAGCTTGACCTTGCCACACTTTTAAGATGTGATACGATAACTTTTTATATAAAACATTTGATATGGATAATTTCCTATTGGTGATCTTTGCCCCCCCCCCCCCCCCCCCAGCTCAAGTGACTGCGGTGAAGTTAGTTTTAGGTTGGATATGTCGACAGACATTCAGCGCAGATCTCCAGTATGCCAAATTGTTGTACAGACATCCCAACATCAGACACACCTCTTTGTTTTTTCATCAAAGATGTGAAAAAATTAATATGAGTTATCATATCAGAATTCCATAGGTTTGCATATAAAAGTTGGTCATTTTTTTCAATAGCTCCCAAACCGTCTGACCCAAAGATATGAAACTTATGCCAAATTGTTGTACTGGCATCCCAACATTAGACACACCTCTTTGTTTTGTAATCAAAGATGTGAAAAATTAAATATGAATTATTATATCACAATTCCCTAGGTTCGCATATGAAAGTTGGTCATTTTTTTCAATAGCTCCCAAACCAACTCACCCAAAGATAACCTATGCTGAATTGTTGTACTGACATCCCAACATCAGACACATTTCTAAGTTTTGTAATCAAAGATGTTATATATTTTATATGAATTTTTATATAGGTTTCATATCTTTGGGTCGTACGGTTTGGGAGCTATTGAAAAAAATGACCAACTTTCTTATGCAAACATATGGAATTTTGAATTAAAAATTCATATAAAATATATAACATTTCATTACAAAACAAAGAGGTGTGTCTGATGTTGGGATGTCAGTACAACAATTCGGCATAGGTTTCATCCCTTTGGGTCTTTCGGTTTGGGAGCTATTGAAAATATTGACCAACTTTCATATGCAAACCTATGGAATTTTGATATAATAATTCATATAAAATATGTAACATCTTTGATTACATTACAAAGAGGTGTGTCTGATGTTGGGATGTCAGTACAACAATTCGGCATTGGTTTCATATCTTTGGGTCAGAAACGATTCAATTTTATATGTGAACAACTGTAATTTTAACACAAAAAGTAATGTAAGATATGTATTATCTTTAATTCCTAAACAAATTGGTGTGTCTGATGTATTTTTGTCAGAAGAACAATTTTGCAGAGGTTTCATGTTTTTGGATCATATTGTTTGGAAGTTATTGAAAAAACTGAACAGAATTAATTTGCTAATTGCAGTGGTATTTGTGTAAAAATATAACAATTTCTTTATAAAATGTGGTTTTGTTGTATTTGTATTATATTATATTAGATTTGTATCACATTTGCAATAATAACATCACATGGTTAGGAAGGTATAAAAAAAACGAAATCTTTCCTAAAAACAGTTTTTTTATAAAATATTTAGCATCTATGATTGCAAACCTTCCCATTAAGACGGACCCTAAGAGTCCTCACTGGAGATCAGCGCTGAATGTCTGTCGAATATCCAACCTAAAACTAACTTCACCGCAGTGCTCAACTGTTGTATTTGCTGTCCTAAAAAGAAATACCATCAAACCAAACACTTGACAGGTTAACAACGTGAAATGTGTAAACATATATAACAGTTCTTTCTAAAATAGCATATGCCATGCTGTTATTTTTAAATTAAAAAACAAAACAAAATTGAAATTTCACGAAATTATACCAAAGAAGAAGCAAGCAAACTGATGTTATATTTAATAAAATTCGGAGTATGGGCCATTGTTCAACTGATGAAAGTGGTGGAACATTTCTTAATCACACAAAATTTAAAACTAAGTATAATTTGGAGTTTACATGAATATTCTAGTTATTGAGGCAATTTCTCCAAATTTAACCCAATTGATTAAAGCAGATACATTTCTAGATTTGACATCAACTCAAATCATTGTTTGTTGATAATGTCTGTTTCTAAGTCTATAAAGACTCTAAAAACTAAGTCCTAAAATTAAGTCCAGATGACAGCCCCTAAACCTGCTACTATGATGTCTGTTTCTGATTTTAAGATGTCAGAATTCTGAGATTAAAGTCAGAATTTTCTATGCCCTTTTTTTTTGTCCATGGCCCTAATCCTCTTCCGTAAATATGATTTTATTGACAAAGAAAAGAAAATTCAGTTTTTGTTCAACAACTTAGTTATTTTTGTTACATTTTTAATCCCAAATTTCGATTTTTGAAAGTTAAACCCAATTCTTTGTTTTTTACAAATGGGAAGTAAAAACAAACAAATTAAAATGAGAAGTTCTCTGTTCATGCAAAGTAAATATTTTCCTAGATGCATATATAAATTAACAGCAAATGACAAGAAAACATTATTTATTTCAAAACATATAAATAAAAAATACAATATAAAATGCACACAGTGTGTATATAAAGTTTTATTGTGCTGAAAATTTTATATAAATGGGGATAACTGGCTATGAAGTATACATTACATTGCATAGCTTGTAGTGGCATGTGATGTGAGACGCAAAAATGACAAAAGTCATCGGTGCTACAAAAACAAAAGATGGCTTTGTTTCAGTTCAGCTGACATTTATACAATCAAAACGTTACAGATCCCTCAAGTGGTTCCAACTAATCATCGGTTTACCTTAATAAATAAATGAAAATAGTTATGATCAAAACTAACAGCACAATGATAAAAGAAGCATTTAGAAATACTGATTGAAACAGTGTCAGAAGAGTTAAACATACCCATTTAAAGGAAAATTATATTTTATCACTCACAAGATAACATTATATTAAGTGGATCAAATTTGATTTTCTACACAGGTGATTGGTAAGCAGATCTTGTATCCCTATTGTTAATCTAAACACATGTCACTGAAGTGGTGCACAACACTAGTGACTGGAAAAGCCTAAAAGAACACAATTTGAGAAAACCTGCTGGATGTGAATAAAGACGTATTCAACAAAAAAGGTGATTATGAAGGACATTTCCCCCCACATAGTCAACAATAAGATTGTGTTATAATACACTCACTTTTCTTTCAATGTTATAATAACCTTTGAGAAGGGTTGCAACCATACCTCAAGCAGTGTTTTTATTTATCAAGTAACATTAATGCCTGTCTAGTTCTAAGAAAAACCAGAAACATCTGTGGATCAACGATATTGAGAATGAATATTACAGAAAGTCCACTAAAACTTAAAACAATGAAAAACAATGAAAATTAAAGAGCTATGGGAGGGAAAAAAATCAGTGTAGCAGAGGTAAAACATCTAAACAGAGTGGGGTCGATATGGGAACCAAAAATTTAAAAATAAAGCTAAACGGTGAACTGCTTAGCTGGTGAAAGAAAGAACTGGCCATTTGTTTTGATGTGCTGATAGGTGCAACTGACTTCACAGATGAGAAAATATCCTTCGCAAAAAGTAGTACATTTGAAGTTTATTTACTTTAGTATAAGTTTAGCAAGAATACCATAGACCATGTATGTGTAGTGTAGGGAGTGTACCAACTGAATTCTTCTACAGACTAAATTGGAACAGTTTCACTATAGATAGTGTGTAAAAAGTAAACTTCAGGTATACTGCCACATTTTCAGTGAGTGTACTAGCAGTACACCTAAATAGGCTACTTTTTGCGAAGGGTATTTGTGCTATATTCTTTATTATTATATTACAATTATTATTGTTATTATTATTATTATTATTATTATTATTATTATTTATTTTACTTTGTTTTTTACTATTTCAAGTTTCTGAAAATCAAACTAGGCTTTTTTACACAAATTTAATTACTTTAAGGCACACTTCACCCCAGAATGAACAACAAAATAATATTTAGCAAAAAAAAAGGAAAACTTAGGGGGGAAAAGATATGAATTTTTTTTTTTTTTTTTATTAATCAAAGAATGAGAGTAGAAAATTACATTTAGCTCTGTTAGGCCGGGCATTTTTCTAAAGGTAGCAAAGATATTGTCTAAAGCAGTTCTAGAAACACATTGCAGACAGCAAGAACAATCTGTTGTGGATGGACACACTGTTTTTCAAACTACTACTAATAAGAAAGGTAAAAGTATTCTTATTGAGGTGAAGTGTCCCTTTAAGTTTAAGCATGAACTTCCTCTAGCTTCTTTTGGCAAATATAGTAGCCTGAAATAAAATGGTTTCTTCAGGCACTTTTACTCCCTAAAGTAAGTAGGAAACAAAAGGAATGTACTGCTAATGGCATCATGGCTAATTAAAAAAAATAAAAAAAATAAACTAAACTAAAGGGTAGTTAAAAGTGTTGCACTTAAAAAATGTCATGTTACAACAATCCCATTGACATGGGACATTAATCAACATATTTTAAAGTATTGATTTATTCAATGCAGGTAAAAAGACCCCCGTTTTGCCAAAAAAGGCTGTACCGTGTGTTCATTTGTCCATCTATGCGTTCACTGCTCAGACCTCTGAGCTGTTGTGACAGTCCTGCATCCTCACCACAAGCATAGGCTCCGTGCTGACAGATCCCTTTACCACCTCTTGCACCCCTCCCCTTCCCCCTTCCTTCCAATCTTTCTGTTTGGATCTGAGTATGAGTGTGAAGATGACAATGATGAGGACAGTTAGCAGCACCCCGACCAGAGCCCCCACCACAGTCAGCAGACCCTCCTCTGTGTCATCCGCATTCAGCTCGTCAGGTTCTAACCCACCAGCAAAGAGCTCGTCTGACACCCTGGATTTCCTCTTGGTGCGGTCCAAAAAGATGTGCATGATGTTGGTGCCCCGGCTATTGTCTATGCCAATATCTTCAGCCACTGCAGGGATTGCATCTCCAGCTGACCTTCTTTTGCGAGGAGCTTCTGGCCTGGTTGACAAAGCTCGGCTGTCCGTCGTGGAAACGAAGGAGTGGTACTCCAGGCTCCGCTTCCCGATGCCCCTGCTGACAGCATCTTTTGAGCGAACTGTATAAATGGTATGTATGTACCATTCACGACCTGCAGCAACCTGAAAAGAAAACAAAGACTAATTGGAAATATAAAGCGTTTTTTATAACTTTACAGTGAAATTGAAACATAATATGCACTGAAATGTAACTAATCATGTATTATACCCTAAACACGGTAAAAGTATTCTTTAAAGGTGAGTAATTTGTGAGCTACACAAACCTGGAACATGGCAGATGAATCTAATCTAAAGCCATCTGAACCAGGTTGTCTGACAAGAGACAGAGCGGATGGATCGTCCACCGCCAGCACAGCATTAAAACCGATTTCACCAAATACAAGAGCCTGAGTTTCTGGCTGAGCCTTATCCTAAAAAGGGGAAGAAAAGAAAGACAGTGAAAAAACATTCTCCCCGCTTTATGGAATTTAATTGTTCAGAGTCCGGCAGCCAAGCTCCCAGAGCACCACCACTGACAGGGACATCCACATTACCTGCACCACCACCACCACCACCACCTGAAGAGCAGCAACCGGAGCCACGTAAAGGCCCTCCTGGTGGATCGTTGGTGGTTGCTGTGGTGCCCCTTTTTCGTGGTGTGCATTGTGCAGGTTCTGTGTGAAAGCTGCCGGCTCAAACCCGTGCTGGAGCACTACCTGTGGCTGCTTGCATTTTATTATACTCACAAGGATCTTAAACCTATAAAGCAGTGATGGGGAGTCAGCCAGGCATCCAAATTCAAAATTGGTTGGGTTATACTTGGGCACATATCCATCAGCACCGGTGCACAGGAACACCTTTTCTATGCTGCAGAAGAATGAATCTCCCAGATTCTGCACAGGATCCACCATGACACGACCATATATCGTATCGCCTGAAAAGGTGAAAAAGGCATTAACACTTCCATTCGCCCATGCATTTTTAATAAATCTCCTGTTCATCTGTTCATGGTGTCTAGCTAAGTTCTCCCTTGACATCCTGGTGGGTCATCACAGACAGGCTGAGGTTATCAGAGACCATAAAAGAGACTTCAACCATAACCTAATAACCTATTTGTATTTTTAAAATGCTGCATGTTTATACAGTATTTTTATCTTATGTAGGTCATGTTGCCAAATCATGCCAAAATTTAAATCTTTTGATCAATTTTAGAAAGTGTTCCCAGTGGTCTTTTAATTATTACTATGCAATTTTTAGACAAAATTTACAAAAAATGATGTCATTTTCTAGAATAGTTTCAGCAGAGTGGGAGTAGTTCGTTAGAAATTCACCTCTGAGTTGTGGGTGAGACCATTGGCGCTGAGTAAGCCCACCTCTACTTCCCTTCATACATCTGTTTACACTTTCTCCCACTAGCTTACAGCCCCTCACAACCCCAACCAATGAGTTATATCACTAGAGGAGACATGCCCGCTTGAGAAGCATGGCCACCGGTGGCGGAACGCAACGCCATCTTGGTGAGGTCGTCGCCGCCCAAATGACAATACTTTCTATTGCCTTTAGTGGCACCTAAGTAGCTTTTATATAATATATATATATATTTATATGTTTATACATATATATATAAATATATAATATATTATATACATAATTTATATAGATACCCGCACAATGAACTGGCATTTTGCAAAAAATGTGTTCACATGCATGCACTGCAGCAGTGACTTGACCTCCCCAAATGGCGTTGCTCTCCTCCCATGAGGAATCACGTGATGTCTCCTCTAGCGGTATAACTCATTGACCCCAACTTAACATTAGCGGTGCAACAACTGCCGTATAGGTTGGCTAGTAAAGAAAACACTAATATAATCCCTGGAGATGGAAGAAATTGCCTTAGGGCTGGTTAGTTTATATTCATGATGTATTAGTGATGTAGTGAAAGGTAAGAAGGTCAGCGCAATAGTTTTGTATAATATTTTCAAAATATAGACATAGTGCAACTCAATAAAATGTTTTAATTTGATTCTCTAATTTTACATTTTCTTATTTATTTATTTACTGGACAACATTATAAAATAAGTAGGAAGCAGTAAGACAAAAACAAAAAAAGAAATGCAAAATTATATGATAATGTTACTGGCAAAATAATAAGCAGCAAAATGTTGACAGTGGAAAAATAAACCCCAGTACAATTGTAGAAAACAACATCTCACCCTCAGAAAAGGCTACATCACTCTCTTGACCAAAGTTTGTGGATCCATCAGAGAGCCACAGGCTCCTCTTGGACAAAAGGAACATCTGAGTGTTCAAACTGAATTCCACTGCAACTGGGTCACTCACCTAATGAAGAATACAGGTAAAGAACGAGACACAAGATTTGCTTTTCCTTAAGGAGAACCTCATCCATGCAACTCCTACCGCCTCACCTGCTGGAACCTAATGTTGAGGTCAAAGGAGAGGGGTTCTCTGGGACTGCAGATGGGTGGGACAGAATACTCTATAGTCTGAGCTGTGGTACACGGGATCAGCTTTACTGTGTATGTCCCAGAATAGTCTCTCACCTGTGTGGAACACAAAACAAAAGCAAAAATTAAATTAGCGTCTGTAACGATGGGTTTTGTATCCAAGAAAACCTTCTTGTGTTCTCACAGCAAAGTCAGAGATGAAGATCCATTGCTGCACAGGTTGGTTGTAGGTCGGCTCACTCCTGACCAATGTGAGGTTAAAGGTTAAGCCAGGGTTGTCCACACTCATCACCATGGACAGCGAGGACACTAAAAGTTAGGAGGTAATGTTAAAATTGAAATAAAATATGTTGTTTTATTAAATTCTTTCGGGATTAAACAAACCAAAACAAATAAGACATCTGTCTCCCTTACCAGATCTTTTGATTCGACCTGGAGAGTGAGACTGCACAAACAGACCCCTGAAATGAGCCTTGGTGCGGAAGTTTACCACCAAACGCCCCTGCTTGTTGATGCGCATGCTTGTGGGAAACAAAGAACCTAAAAGAAGGACACTTGCCATTGTCTTTTTCTTTTTTTGCTACATGAATCACAGTAATATTTCTGAAGTGACACATTACCCTGTAGTTCTGCTTGTGGGGGACTGCCAATACCATCTTTCCAGAGAATGGCAGTATCATAAACAAAGGTGAGACGCAGCTCAGATTGCAGATCAAAGTGCTGCCATCCGCCGGTACCCACTGGTGAGTGGAACACGTATGACACATAAAGGGGCACACGCAGGGTCACGTACGACTGAACCAGGTTCAGAACCTGCAAGGAGTAAAGACATGAAGAAATGCAAAAAAATGTAAGAAGTTACACGCAGATGCCCCGGCTCACGCATTCGGTTAGGCTAATGTTGCTTTCAGACATTATTTACAGAATGTAAAACTTGTAAAAGATACTACGTATGGAAAAATCTGTAACATTTTTTTTCATTGTTAGAAAGAGTGATGGCATCTTAATAAGCTGTAACTAACAGTGGAGAAGATGAACTCAGTGTTCTCCCCCACAGGATGAGTGAACTCTACTCCCACTCAGTTCTGCCAAAAACCTGAAAATCTTGTAAAAGTTAACAGAAAAGTATGGGTTATATAATTTTAGTAGACTTACTGTTTTCATCAAGCATTATTCATTTAAATAAAAAGTAAAAAGAATGTCTACCTGTTGAATAAAATAATATAATGACCAAATTGTCAAGTTTTTTTACATTTTCTTCCGTTTTCTTTATTTGCACCGAGTTCCAAATAGTTCTACTAGGTAACAGCTAGGTGGAGCTGTTCACCAACATGTTTTTAAATACCTTTGTGAGACCAATGTTTCAGTTTCTCTTCTTAAAATAATATTTCTATTGTAATAATAATGTTTAATGTTATTTTTTATACATAAGGTGTAAGGTGACAAAAAAGTCTAAACAAATGTCAAGCATTAAGTTAACAATAATATTAATGTAGAAAAGCCTAAGCCAAAAGCGGAGAAGTCTTTGTTTTTTTTATAAGGTAAAAAAAAAAATCATAGCAACATAATTAGTCAGAGTTTGTAACATTATGGACCGTGGTAGAAATGCAAGGCAGCAGATAATGACTGCAATGTATGCAGTCATTATTTTAGTATTTCTTTAGTATTTCTATTTTGTTTTTGTTTTTTGTTTATCTACCAATTATATTTCTTTATGTTGCATTTTTTAGCAAAAATAAGCCAATATATTAAGAGATGGAGGAATGAAAAAAAAGCAGCAAGAAAAGAAAGAAAGTATTGTGGTTCAAATTCCCAATGCAAGACACTTGCAGCATCAGCTGCAATGATGCAACAGCAGAAGAAGAATAGCAGTTTGTGAGGATCTGAGTCATAGTTGGTCATAATGCTTCAGTTTCCAGGGACTATATGACTCCTGCAGTTGCAGACATTTTTAAAATGGTATTGGTGTGGGCATCTAAGACTCCATTTAAAGTGACTTTCCTTTCACTGCATTTCATGGCTTTCAAGTAAATCCCAGCTTTTATGCTGACTAGTTGAGGGTAGAAATACGGCCAGTCTGACTGGAAATACTTAACATCCGTGTGTGTGTTAAGCATGAACTACACGCTAAATGCTGTCCATCCCAAGCTAATAGTGGACAAACAGAGAGTGAATGGGACATAAAACAGGCATGGTGCCGCTCTGTCTGTGTGAACTCCCTGAAATAGCTGTAAACAAACACACAATAGTACACTCTGGCAAACACAGCTCTGTTTTGACAAAGTCAAACAGTCTGAGTGGAATTCTAAAGATTTACACACACCTGTCCATCTGTCCCGATGGTCCCACCACAGTCAGTGAGCAGCTCAGACATGTGGAAGTAGCTGGAAAACTCCCACAGACAGGCTTCCAGGTTGAGGTTCCTGTAAAAACGCAGAGTGCTGTTGCCCCTCAGAGAACTGCTGAACTGATAGGGCGCCGAATCTCCCATGCTCTCAGGGTTGCGAGTTGAAGCAGTGATGAAGCCGTGACCTGTGGTGACCTCGCTGAAATCAAGCAAGTTGGAGCAGCGGTGGTTTCCAACGCGGGTTCCATCAGGACTGAGAGTCAGGTCAAAATTCACCAGAGGCCGAGTGGAGATTACAGGAAGCATACCTGCGAGGCAGAGAGACCGCACAGGCAACGATTTTAACACATAGAGACAAGAAGATTCAGGGAAAAAACCCAGCCATATAAAAACAGAAAGAAGTGGGCAAAAATTCATTAAAAGTTAAACAAAATTTAGAAGAAACAACAAGACGAGAATGTTAAAAGTGTCTGTGCTTTGGATTTTCTGAGGCAGGGTTTGATTCATTCTGACTTCCAGCCTCCTGAGGATGTGAGACGGGAATATTAGGCACACTAAATCAAATTTTCCCTCATGTGTGAAATGAGGCCTACCTCCATCTCCAACCTACCATCGATGTGAGGCATAGTGACAGTCACTTTGATGAGGTTGGGGTGTTTCGGGTCGTCTGCTCCAGTGTAGCGCAATTTGGCAGAGAAAGGTTCAGCACCAACAGTTCCCATTTTCCGTGGTTGACACATGCCTTTTTGAGACAGAACGCACAGATTTTACAATAAATGAGATATAACACTAGTGTTTCTTCATTCCTACAAAAGAGGTGATTACAATTTTACCTTCTGTACAACAGGATGTTTTTCCACATAATGAGTGCAGTTGGGAATTCCATATGGAATTCCTTCAGACCACCCAGTGAGAGCAAGTCTGAACTTGTTGAATTCAGGATGTGTAGGTGGAATGAGAGCAGCATAAATGATTGCATAGCAACAGCAAAAAAGCAAGTTTTCATTTTTTTTTCCATTTTGAGAAGTGAGTGATAGTTTTGACCTGTTGTCAGAGCACAGCTTGTAGCCGCGGTGGATTATAGCTTATTCTCAGGCTGCTGATAGAAGTAAAAATGATGCACTTTCTGTTTTCCAAATCTTTTAAAATATGATGCATGTTTCTTCATTAAAAGGTACCTAAAGGAAGTACAGCCCTTTAGCTACAAAAGTGGTCTAAATAATGTGAACCGATTAGGATTTTTATATATTTATGCATACCGATGTAACCCCGAACACCATCTATTACTCCAAGCTAAAATCTTATAAACACATTTTTTTCACCACAACTGTAGTAGAGAAAGAGAACCTAATTAGAGAAGGAAATGGTAAAAATTAGAATGATTCATTTTGGATGTTTGCTGGGCAAAACATGACTTTCAATGTCTTACCAAAGCAGCCAATCACTTGAAATGAAAGTGTAAAAATGTAGAGATTAATGAATTTATTTGAGCAGCACAATTGTGGGAGGGATTCTGGACTCTCATCATTTTGGAAAAAGTAGCACAGACAAGAAGATTTCTAAACATATCACCATTGTCTGAGTTTTTTACTTCACAAAAAGTCCATAAGGAGCAAGATATGTCAATATTTACTGTTTTAAAAAAGAAGCAAACGCCAATATTTGAACATTAAATATGTTGAGGATGTGATGGGAAAACGTTTACACTACAATAATGTTCCAAAACAGATTTTTAACATTCATTTTGGAAGGATTTTTGCAGAAACTGTAAAAAGAAATGCAGATATGCAAAGCTGCTTTGTGCCTGAGTTTGATTTTTAAATGTCATAACTTGCTCTATAAAGCAAAGCACCTATTCAAGCATCTGTATTTGAGAAATACAGTATTCCCCCTCATATTTGTGGGGGTTAAGGACCAGAGACACCCGGGAATACGCAGAATTCCCGAATACAGAGAACCACCCTCCACCCCCATGGCTGAAGAATGTCCGTTACCGATTCTAACTCGTCAAAAACCCTTTTATAAAAAGAACGTTGGAGTATTGCTCAACATAATAGTTTTTTTTTGTTCAAAGCAGTAGAGTGTACTGTAGCATACTTTATAACACACATTAGGAGTGTCACTCTGTCTCTCTGTGCCTTAAAAACAGGAGCCAGTGCTTCCTCCTTCATCAGTTAAGTGCTAGAGTGCATCTTCCTCCAGAAGAGACCAGTTTCATCCATCATTCATTCAACGGATGAACGGATTATCTTCCTCAACGTATCAGAATATTTTCCAGCTGCTTCAGGAGTCAGCTGATGCCATTTCTCTATGCAGGGGCACAAACTTTTTGTGATGAACTGGATGAATCACGTGAGTGGAAAAAGAATCTGCAAACATGTGAAACCGCAAATATTGAAATTCGAATAAGCGGGGAATACTGTATATCTTTTACACTTTTTTCATTTAGATTTTCTAAGGTATGGTCATTTTAGCTCTGGCGTTCACCTTATTGGTAACCCTTTATAATAAGGGTTAATTTGCAGTAATAACTGTATTGTTGTAGTCATAAGTGTATTATTTAATGCGTTAGCTAAAAGTTAACAATTGTATATTATTCAACCTTTTTTAATGGATTACAGAGGTGGTGGCTAGATAGCTCAGTTGGTTGAGAGCAGGACTGGTAGATGGGAAGTCAAAGCACGATTCAAGGCGCGATAAGTTTCATCCAGTGTGGGTTTTAATATGTGTATTAATATGGCCTTTCTGCTTACCAGTAGGTAAATGCAGCATGTATTTTTGGATCTACTGTATGTGGATCTCACAGCGTGAAGAAAGTCTCAAGATCCCACACATGCACTTCAGTTGATTGTTACACACAATTCTCCTGGTCTGTGTTTTGTCAGGCAATGCTTACACATACATTGAACATTTAGACTTTTTTTTAAACGACATTTTTCATGTCAAAAATAAAACCTTATATGTAAAGTCTGAGTATTTATTACATTTTTTTTCAAATTGACACACTTTGAGTCTCATTTACTTTCCAGAACATTTAGTCCTCACCTTCCTCCATGCTTATGACGGCAATAGGGCTGCTGAGCTCTAAGCCCTCATCCCCATCAGAATTAACAGCTCTGGCAGCACACTGGACCCTGGAGCCCGCCTGGAAGTAAACTGAGTCCAGTGTGATTATCTTGGAGGAAGTAAAGAACGTGTCAAAGTCCACCTCCCTCATGGGACTGGTGACGCCATCGGGACCAGCTGGGGCACTGATGAGCCAGCGGTAGCGGGTCAAGGTGTTATTGATGTGCTCGCTGACACAGATAGAACCTGTCTTGTCGTAGTCTGGGTATTTTGTGTTGCACGCCTGGAGGAGTGAAAGAGAACACAGCAGGAGTGGGTGGGGAAAGCATGGACAGCAGGGAGATTGGAAAGATACTGCAAATGTCAGAGGACAGATGGTGACATGGAGTGAGAATTAAACCAAGAACATGACAACTAAGATAGTACAGATTTCTTTTGTGAGCTATATCCCCAAAACTAGTCATCTTTTTTATAATCAGCAGATAACACGAGCTATTAAACCTCTTGACATTGAGCATTCTGGAACAGCATTCATGACTTGTATGGCAACTATCTCCTCAGCGAGCCTCCCACACGGCTGACCACACTGCACCAAAAACAAAAAAAACACTTATCTTCTGCAGTCTCTTACCATTCGTATGTCTTATAAACAGAAAAAAAAAACACAAATACAGTTTGAGCAGTCATGTCAGAAGCTGACACCTTGTGAACATCCATGAGTCTGAATGAGAGAAAGTGTCGCTCTTGAGCTATAAAGACTAATTAGATTCTGCTGCCTGTAAAAAAAAAAACGGACTGATACAATGAACGTATGTCACTGAGACAGTTCGTTAACCGCTATGTTCAGTGCATGGAACTCTCGGGCTCGCTAGATTATGGTATGACTCACTGTGACACAGATGACTGGATATCCGGCTGGTGGCTGCAGGTTGTGTGGTGTCCGAGCAACATCGTCGTAATGAAGCAACGACACAACATGAGGCAACGATGGGAAGGTGACATCAGCCATGCTGTTGGACTCCTCAATGTACACTATTACTTTAGTCATCTGTTTGAAAGAAAAACTGATGAAAATTACTGACTGCTGGATAGTGAGATGACACACATATCAAAAACTTAATTAAAACGATGATCTGGTTGACTATACAATTGCTCTTTTGGACATATCTGACCTCTGTTTCAGCCACCATGTTGTCATCAGGCTTAAGGTGGAGGGTGAAGGCTTCCCTCATTTCCCTCACTCCATCAAACAGCACCTCCACTTGCACGACATGCTGCTTATCCCCTTGTCTGAATTCAATGTCTGGAAAAACACAGACAAAGAAGTTGATTTATAAGCAACTCATTATACTATGAACCAAAAAGTGCCATCCAATTACAGTTATAAATGCAAGCCTAATGGTTCAATTTATCTTTGCGTGGATGACACTTATACAACATGGGAAATAGGTACCATTAGGACAAAATTTATTGCTACCAGTCAAGTTTAAACTCAGAAAATAAAAGGCTGAAATAGATTACAGAGAGGTATCAGCCCACGAGGCACTTGCCGTCTGTACCATTGTAGGTTTCTATATGCATGATACCAAAGGTGGCACATCTATTTGCAAAGCGTTCTACGGAGTTTTGCATAAGTTGCATGCAGCTCAGGGGTGTTAATAAACACAATGGGAGTTTCATCTCTATACAATTCAAAACTGGTGTTAATTTGTGACTTTAAATAGTCTAAGATGGACATTAAAGTAGACAGAAGTTCACTTTTCTGAAAGCTGGAAAAATAAAAAGAGCAGGAAACCTTAAATGACCTTTTTAAAGCAAAATGATTTCAGAAACCAAGACCTTTTTTTACGGGGAAAAGAAATCTCTTATAACTTTCAGAGAATAGTTGTTTTAGTTATACAGCCCCACTCCGATCAGCTTTTAATCTATTTTAAAAGCGTACCCAGTGGTCTTTTAATTATGCCGTTTTTACCCCAAATAAAAAAAAACCTGTGTTTCATTTTAGGACATCGTTTCTGGAGGTCATTAAAAGTTAAAAGTTCAACATAAACACTTACCTGAGCACAGGTGTTAGCTCACCTTTGCACTAACAGTTTGCATGACTGAATGACTGAAATATTTCACACTAGTTGGTTTTAAGGCATAAGTATGCATGTGAACACTATCTGTTTTGTGTACATGTCGACAGGTGGACATTTTTGCAACTAACAGGTGTGTTTATAACATTTGAGTGTGTGTGTGGACAGGCTCCGCCCTTTTTTTTTTGTTTTTTTTTTACATTTAAACCTTACCATAATGATTAACAACCAGTAAACATGTTGCTTTATGCTGCTTCATGGTCTTATCCCCCCTCCCCTCCAATTATCACCCCCTACCCCCCCTCTCTCTAACGTCCCTCTCTCTTCTTCCCCTCTTTCCTTTTCCGTCCGGTCCAACACCAAAGATTTTCAGACATGATTGAAATTAATAAAGTTTGGCCTCAATTACAAAAGGGGTTTATTCAGACATACCTTTGGTTTGTCTAAAGATTAATAACCCCTGTTGTTAAAGTAAAATATGTCCAACACAAGAGGCCCTCAGCTCTCATCTGACTGCCCAGCTGTTGGACAGGACAAGTTAAAAAAAAAAAGAAGTTAAAAGTTCGCCTCTGAGTTGTGGGCAGGACTGGTGGTGGAGTAAGCCCATCACCTTCCCATCATCCGTCTGTGTACGTGCTTACAGCCCTTCAAACCCCCAACCTAACATTACCAGTACAGTTTTGAGTCAGATGCCAGAACAGATGAGCAGAACAAAGATCTACATAGTTGTTTGCAAGTGGAAGCATCAGAATGGAACAGATCAGGGAGCTTGTGATTTGCCGTAGTAACAGTTTCATCACACCTACAAAATTTTTCCAACTGCATTTTTCATCTGCTCCTGATTCACAACAATTTCAATAAAGAAATCATCAGAAATGCAATTTTGACCTCAATTGTCTTTGCCCTCCATTGTGAGAAAAATGCCACAAGACACGTTGAAAACACCAAAAACACGATTTTCATTGGAGTGGGACTTCAACCTTTTTTTTTTAACTAATGTGCAATTTAATTTTAAAATTCTATCAACCTTTTTGCTAATTTGCTAGATTTTCCAATAATCTGAGCACAAACTGGAATGCCATCTGCCAGCTTTACCTTGAGACACGGGGTAGTAATCCTCTCCCGAGACAGCAGATCCGTCTTTGGTGTGAACACGGACCACGGACACTTTTGAAGTGTCACCCATTCGTACCACAGGGACCCTCACAATTGCAACAGCTCCAGCTTCCTTTGGTTCACTTACGCTGAACTTGGTCTCTAGAAAACGAATGATGGGTTCTACAGGTAGAAAGAGAAGACAGCAGGACAAAACGCACATTACTAGAGAGCAGGCAGAACATTTTAATATTCACTCTGGGAGACGTCATGAATTAAAGAACATGTCCTCAGGTTCCTAAACCCGTGAGTTTCAGATACCTCTGCATGAATTATTCAAATACTAACTGCATTTTGTGTTTGTTTTTAAACAAATACATGTATATTTCCCTCCATCACCCCTCTTTCGTCTCACTCACTGTCTGCCGTGTCTTTTATTTTCACTAGAGTTTCATTCGGAGCCCCCACTGATGCTCCAAACTGTGAGCTGCTCCTCGGGCTCCCCAAAACCAGCCGCAGCTCCTCTCCTTCCTCATAGAGCGTGTCGTCCACCAATGTCAGAACACACGGTTTCTCCACCTCGCCTAAGAAGTGAAAAGAGATGGCAATGTGTGAAATAAAAAGGAAAAAACTAAAACTAATTTTTGCATAGAAATTATTATATTGTAAAAAGTCCTTTAAACTCATTAAAGTCATTGTTAATTAACAATGTAAATAGAAACATGGAGGGTGTCAAAAGAAATAAATTGTGTTTTTTGGGCACAAAAATGTCTGACAAGAACCTGAAATTTCCTGCTGGAGCCATTCATTTAACAAAAAGGTGTGAATTCTCCAGGCACACAAGCTTGATTTGGAGAGGTAAAATGAGTGACAAACAAGTGTGATGCACAAGTGTGATCACAAAAGTACCTGGTAGGAAACTGATGACAGATGCGTCCGTGTTGGGCCGCTCATCAAAGTCAGAGGCGACCTGAGCGGAGCCCTGACGGGTGTAACAGCGCACAGAGGACTTGTGCCGGATGTCTCCGCTGCGATACACCATTGCTGTGATGAGGCCGTCGCTCTCCTCTCCTGTGTAAAGAGGTTTGCGGAACTGGACCTTTGGCACTGTTGGCCAAATAAAGTTATAATTCATTTTATTGGGAATATTGGGATAATTTTACTCTCAGTGATAAAAAAGTAAATATGACACAGCGGAGCTTATGAAGGAAAACTGTAAAGAGCATTGGAGTTTGTAGATGTACTAATTAGTACTTTTCTATTTTGAAGTGCAAATATTATTATATAATATCAACACAAAAACATACAGCTCACGACAATTCAAAATAGCAAAACAAAAAGTTAAAAGGCAACTTTTCAGTTAAAAATTAAAATTCCAGAAACCAACACATAATTAAAAAAAAACTAAAAAAAATAGTTAAAAAGAAAAAAACTGGAAATTGTTTTGGAAAACAAAAGTTGTTAAAAAAAATCTAAATCAAATGTTAAAAAAAATGAAACAAAATAAGAATCCAGAAAAGGTAGGAATTATGGGCCATCACTGATTGGATGATAACATAGGTTTACAATTGGAAGTTTTTGGAATGGCAATATCTTCTGATAGACAATATTTCATTGATCTAATGCCCACAGGCTCTTAAAATTTGGTATTTGCTAAATCAAGCCTTTACCCCCCTGATTATTCAAGGCTTAAACTCCATCTTCCAATCAGTGATGTCTCATAATCCCATTTCTTATCTTGTTTAAATCTTTTTTAAATTTCATATTGTTGTTCATATTGTTTTGTTTTCTGAAATGCTTTTTATTTTATTTTTTCTGTTTCTCACGAATTTTTTATTTGACAAAAGAAAGGAAAAAAAAAAAAATATATATATATACATACAAAATAATTTGCTATATACATATGTGTATATATCATCTCAGTTTCTGGACTTTACAGAAAGCTGGAATGTTCTCTTCTGTGTCCTGACCTGAATTTTATGGAATTCAATCCCTTCTGACAGTTATTTAAATAGTTTTTTTTTCATGTGTGTTTGTTTTCATCCCTTGGAATGAATAACCCTGGTGATGTAAATTGATAGGTGACTGATTGGTGGTTGAGCTGAGTTGTTATCATTCTCTTTTCTTATCACACGCAGTGAAAAAGATGTGAAAACTTTGTGCTGAAGCGTTTTCACTTACAGTCTGACACTGAGTCATTGATGAAGACTGTTGCCTTTCCAGGTTCTCCCAGGATACCATTGACTGGCAGTCGCAGGACTAACTCAAATCTTTCAGTCCCCTCCAGCTCTGGCTGTCCAAGGTCGTCCAGAATGAACACCCTGAACGTCTGCATGCTGACACCCGGGGCAAAGTCTAAGTTGTGACTCAAGCCCACATAGTCAGAACCAGCTGGGGGGGACAAACAATGAGAAGAAATTTTGGAAGAAACAAATATGTTTGGGGGCACTAAAATGCGTTTTGAGGATGAATTGTAAATATGATTCTGATTTAGAAACAAAAACATACCTTCTGCAGACGCAGGCTCTGTTTTGCGAGAGTGGACCGTCACAGTACCAGCCTTGGACAGATCAGTTCCTGTCCTCCACACTTTGACTTCCACGTATCCATCACTCTCGTCTGCATAATACTCTGCCTCTCCAAAGTAAAACACAGGAGCTGAGAAACAAAATAACAAGGTAAATCAATTGGATGAATTGAACATGGCTAAAAGTCAGGTCAAGGGTCATGCCTTAGGACAGGGGTGTCAAATTGATTTTGGTTCGGGGGCCACTTTTAACCCGTCTGATCTCAAGTGGGCCGGACCAGTAACATAAAAGCAAAATAACAGCTTTGTTTTAGTTTTTTACTCAGTTTGAAAAAATGCCTCAATCAACATAGTAGCCTAATCACTTGGGGCCAATGGATCTCAAATAAAATTCATTTCAATTGAAAAAAGTTGGTCTATTCAAATGACACTGAAGCAATCCAGAAACTTTTCTTTATGGTAAGTCTGTTAGTGGTGCTGAATGTCATATTCTTTGAGCACTGCAATGTTGATACAAAGCATTTGGGTTTTGCATTCAGCTTCGTGAAAGAAAGAAAAAACTCTGGAAGGCTCTTCCCTCCACTTCACGTTTGACAACATTTTGGTCGTTAGGGTGTCGCTAATGATCATCCTTATAGCAAGACAACAGTGGTAAGGCTCATAGGGAACCAAGGTGCATCCTACCCTGACGCAGAGCTGTTATGTTTCGCTTTTGGCACGGGCAGAGTTAAGCTGTTTCAACTGTTTTTCCTTTCCTTTGCTTCCCCTAGTGGCGGAATTGCACATTTTTGTTATTTCTTTAGAAAATGATAACTCGCCACAGGAATGGACTAGAAACTTGCTTTCTTTTTTAATCATCCTTATGATTTTTACTCTTCATGTGTGAGCCAGACTTAACCACCTGGCGGGCCGGATAAGGCCCGCGGGCCGGATGTTTGACACCCCTGCCTTAGGACACAGTAACTGTAGTGCCAAGGAGTTGAACCTCCAGCCAAACATATAATAACATGAAGCATCTATAAAGCTAGAAGTCTTAATATCGCAGCGCATTTTTCTGAAAAAAACTGTAGGGAAGCGCCACCTTTTCTGCTCTTTTACCCGGCCAAACTGTAAAGCTTTGTTTCTTTCAAAAAAATACTTCAGCTGACTTAAATGTACACTTTCCGAACCAAACAAAGAGGCTAAGATAAGTCGCATAAATTGTGTACAGAAGAAATAAGCACTTCTAACAAACAGCACTAGTTAGTTCAGATGGAAACCGCTTTCTGTGTGTTTCTGTGTGTGTCTCTCTCTGAATGTTGAGCAGCATGGGAGGAAAATCACCTAGAGGCTTGTTTGAACAGGGATTGCTTTCTGAGGCAGTAAATTGAAGGCGGTTGTATATTCGACTGGTTCTAAAAAGCCCCCTGTCAACACAACCCCCCACCCCAAAAAAATAAAAACTTTCAAAATCTTTTCTTTTTGAAGCTTTTTCTTTCTCTGGTGTGTTGCCAAAAATAGCACTGACTTTCAATGTTGAAGATAAAAACAAAATCTCAACAGTCCAAAGATATATCTGCCTACAAACTTTTATTTCACCTATCATAAAAACACACATACCCTGTCAGTCCCTCTATACTGTCTGTTTTCCAGACAGTGATAAGTCTTTCAATATCAGCCACCTCTTTTTTTTTTTTTTTTTCTACTGCCTGCGGCGTTCACTTAGCAGTTCGTTGCTGCGGGCCATCTTTCTGATGCACTGCAGGATCTCAGCCGCTTTATCCTGGATGGTGGGTCTGTTCATCTTTTAATCTCCTGCCCTCAGAGGAGGAAGCACGAGCAAGGACCACCCGGCGTCCTTCAAAGAGCAAACTGCTTTGCTCATTTAAAACATCCTTATTATTAACACTGTTGTCAGTAGTAATATTAGTAAGAGGGAGGTAGCAGTAGTATGTTTGCAGCTAATGTAGAACTCTGAAATGAACCGTTGCTTCAATTCTCCTTTTTTGGACGATGGCAATAAAGTCTAAAGTGAATCACATGCTTTGTGCGTTTACTAGGGATATAACGATTCGCTTTTACCTCGGTTCACTTCAAACCACAATTTCTGGGTAACGGTTTTGTCTCGGTTTGTGTATTACAAAACAAATTAGCTTATGTAAAAACCAAAAAAAAAAACCATCAGAAATATCCTTTTTTAATTTGCTAATAAGTAGGTAACAATGAAGAAAAAACTTTCAGTTGGCTTGGTGTAATGTATTAAATAAATACTAAATCCTTCATAAATTTAACACAAAAATAATTTGACACTTTGAACAAAAACATACTGGTACGCAGCAGGTATGCAATGATTCACTTTTGCCACAATTTCGGTTTAATAGTGTTACACAATTTGGTTTTTGATGATGAATTGTGGCATTCCAATATCCACTGGCAGTATTAGGTGATATCAGTATCATTCTTATGCTCAATTTGCTTTTTTTTCTTCTTTTTTTTCTTCCTTACCCTCCTACACACAATGGAAATTTAGGACTGGATACACACAAGCGCAAAAAAGAAAAACAGATGCGTGGGCAGGATAAACACATTGTGGTTGGTAATGACAGTTGACCTAATGCATTAGTAAATATGTGCGGCCCTTACAGGTATATTTATAATGAACCACAGCTGTGGGTTTCAGACATGTTATCCGGAATGGTTTTGCATGAAAAACCTCCCATCCATGTAAAAAAAATCCTATTCTTGATTGCTAATAGGCACATCTACATTCACACTTGGCTTATTTGCGGCTGACTTGATGGCACACGAGGCAGCTTAGTGATGAGTAATGAATGAGAAGTGCATCCTCTTTGCCCACTGGGGTCCTGCCTCTGCTTTAGCACTTTGGATGTGAGTGTGAGGGCTGGGGAGGGTGTAAAAACAAATTGTGATAATTACTACTGCGTGGGCGTCTATAAGCATTTGTGTCAACCACAACCTTAAGTACAGTTTTTCAGAGCGTTCTCAGCTGTTCTCTGGAGTGGGACTCTTACTGTTGAAAGGAAAAATGCTTCAAGTGAGCATGAAAACACAAATTTGAAACGCATGGGTCAAAGGTAGGGAAACGATTTTAAGGTTTTCAGTTGAATCAAGAAGGAGAATTCACAGTAAAAAAAAATACACAAGAAATGTGTTTAATTTGCAAAAAAAGGAGGTAAAAAGACAAATAGCTCAAAAGTTCAAAATCTTAAGGGCTCATAGACAACTAATTCAAAATGAAGTTACAAAATGTAGACAGACAGACAGACAGACAGACAGACAGACAGACAGACAGACAGACAGACAGACAGACAGACAGACAGACAGACAGACAGACAGACAGATAGATAGATAGATAGATAGATAGATAGATAGATAGATAGATAGATAGATAGATAGATAGATAGATAGATGTATTTAAATGTTTTTTTGCATATGGAATTTAAATTTAGGTTTCATTTCACATTATGTCATTTTTCTAGAGTTTCTTTTTCAAATAATAATTTATTTTCCTTTAAAATTTACAAAACTTAAAATATGAGTGAAAAATGATTTGTCATTGTTTACAGATTTTTTTTTTAGTATGTAACTTATAAATAAAGACTATGCTATGCATTCAGAAACATGTTTTTCTTATTTAACAGGAAAAAAAATCAAACAATATTATTTTTCGGGACAAAAAATAAAAGGATTTGGTTACATCTCAGTGCTTGATCATTCAACTTCATTGTCCCCCTATCCATCCAGGGTGCAAAAAGATGGCAACTATCACTTTGAGTCAAATCATGTAGCCAGCAGAGCACCATGCAGGCTGACAGATAAAATAGTAGGTCAAGCAGACATCTTTAAACCTTTTTTTATCCAAGAGCAAGAATGTCTGGGATGGAAGCAAAAGCTGCGGGTAGTTAAGATAGAAAGGGTAAGACAAAGTCTACTTTGCTTTGACTTAGGGCAAAAAATATTAAGGCTTTGGAGAGAACAAGCAGTGACACTTAATAGTCAGAAAGAGCTTTTCTCCCCTTTACTTTGATAGAGTTTAAAGCCTGCATGGGCAGGAAAATCTCATATAAACAGACATCTTGATGCTGCAAAACATGAAATGGAAAAATAAAAGAACAATCAAAAACTCGCCCCAACAACTTCAAGTTTTAAGAGACTAGAGTTGATTAGTTCTGTCTTGACACATTTGTCTTTATCACAAATGGAGTCAATCTGACCTACGTTACCACTTTTAAATTGAATTGCTTGGTCTTATTTATCTAATCTCCAGCTTGGTTTTGGTTCCCTCCAAATAAAAAGTCTAAGCGTTGATGTAAATTATGAAAGACCTACTAAACAGGAATATTGGATGTCATTTGAAAGGTAGAGGTACAAGCCTAGAAACTTTAATTCATTAAAACACATAAAATTGGATATGGATCCTGACCTACATGCTAGGATGATTTAAATAATTTACTGTATGACCATCTTCATTGATGTACTGTAGTATAACAATGTTTGCATTTTTCTGATTTTAAATCTAAAATATTATGAATCTTAAGCTCATAGAGGCTCACAATATAAATTATGGGTTTAACATGTTTTCTACTTGGTGCCGATAGGGCACTTGGCCAAATACAGAGTTTTGAAAATATTCAATTCAACTCACTGTTGCACTCAATGAATATATTATCCATTTTCCATCTTCGCTTTGCCTTGATAGAATCTCCCACAGTTCTGGAGCACTTCCTACCTATGACATTTCAGATATTTTTATTTTTATTTTTTAAGATGCTAACAATACCTTTCAAGACAGCTGGACATGTTGCTGTCAGTGTTTCCTTAGCTGTCTCTGCCTCTCTCTTTTATATGTTTTGCTGTGGGTTTGACAGCCTGTCTTTTCGGTGACAGGTCGGACATCATCGATATAACCCTCCAATTAAGTCTGCATCATCTCTTTTATGGATTTCATGACACTAATAATCAGATGGTAATTTGCTATGAGGTTGTTAACACAGGTGTTTGGTCTTGATACTGCCAGAATTCTTTAAATCATCTTGCATCTGTTCAGCTCTAACATCTTCTTTTTTTTGTTAGCTGCTTTCCAGGAATCATGTCATCCCATATGAAGCCATCGACTTATAATCACCTCCGCTCAATAGATCATGTCATATTACTCCATCTTTGCATCAATAAATCTGACTAAAATGTCAGAATTGGATCTTAGCTTGAAGCCTGAAAATAGTTCTATTGATGCAGCTTCTGTCACTCGCTGTTTTGACTGCGAGGACACACACATCCACTTTCTCAGCAAATACTAAAAAGGATGTTCTTGTTATCTCTTTAACTGTGCAAAGTCCAATCTTTTCACGAATTGACAGAAAATGTAAATTTTTTTGAAACTATGATGTTTTTAAACTCTTAAATAAAATCCATAAAACATATTTTGCCATATTCTTTTGTAAGGAGATATAGATAACATCAATTATGATACTTTGGGTGATATGGTAAGATTTTGCGCAGAACAATGTTAGTTTAAAAAGCAAATATATTGACATGAGTGTTAAAAAAAGCACCTTATTTATCCACTTTCTAAAATTTGGTCGGCATATTTTGAACTTGGTGTAACTCTATTATGAAGACTTAATTACTGTATTGTAAAGGCTGCCTGTGCTGCATGCACCGCCTCAGGACAGTAACTTCCTGCGCCACACCCCACATATCATTTCTCACTTTACATTGCGCACACACCTTTAGATGTCTTTTTTTCCAAATATAACGCGTAAAAAAACACACTTTTGTTTGGTTTAAAAATACAATTTATGAACACATATTTTACACTTTATTTCAAGCTATTTTCATTGTTCAATGTTGTGTTTTTTAAAGTTACCGGTGTTGAAGTGACCATTGCTGCTGCTGCTGCCGCCACCAAGTCAGGCCTGACACAAGAAAGCATGCCAGTCAGCAGAGGCCTCATATTCAGCAGGCAGCTAATTGGACTGAACCATTGCCCGGTGGAGAAGAAACTCTTTTTGCATTGAATATTGCTTTGCTGTAGTTTCTATTTGATGTTCATTAGCTTAATTCATTTTGTACGTTAATTTACCATAGAACGGATATTAACTTTGTTTCTTTGCTGTATTTTTTTTTTTAGCTTTTTCAGTCCCCCGTTGTGTGTCTAGTTGGTCTGATGAGCTACTATATATATAGTTCCCTTGTGTTTCTAGTTAGCCAGATCAGTTTAAGTTTGTTTGTCTGTTCAGTAGGTTAAGTTGTCCTCCTCTGTTAAATTCAAAGCTTCGGTTATTTTTTTACTTTAACCTATTTAAGGGCCCCTTTTTGTCCATTTAGATGTTTTTGAAAAATAAATGTAAATTAAAAAAAAAATGTAGTCCTTGCCTTGTACTTGGCTTATATTGTTTGGTCTAGCGCAGTTAGCAACACAGTTTGCATTGTTTCAATACAATAAGTAGTCATTTAAAAATGAATACTAAAAGATTTACTATTTTTACCGGTAAAGTTAGGAAAATTAGCAAAACCATTCCCACCAAAATGTGTTTTTGAGGTGTCATGGAATTTTGGAATGAGCAGGAAAACCCTTTTGCTGCTCCTAGTGGAATGTTGATGCACTGCAGGACAGAAAACATGACCATATATATACATTAGGTTTTTAAAAGAAGATTTGATCATTCTAATGTGATAGTGGTCTCAGAAATGCATATCATCAAATACAGTTTATTTAATTCCTCGAAAGGGAGTGAGAAGAAGCAAACTTTTATAGTTCCGTCTTCATTTCAAGTTTTTTCTTTTTTACTTTCACTTTTCCTTCCTCTTTATTTTAACCATTACAATAAATTAACTTACATCTCATTCTATTAAAAATTTAACCCAAGAAAGAAAGCACTGACCTTTCCACAAGACAATGTGAAATTACATTCTGCAAGAGTTAATAAAGGATCTCTGAAATGTCTACAGCCCAGATCTATCATCCCCTGAGAGTATTTAACCCATTTTGTTGAGTTATTGTGCATACGTTGTGTTTTACATTTTATCTATTTATTTGCAATTGTAAGTAAAAAAAAAAAAAATGCATAATGCATGTAAAAACATCCCTCTGCTGCAATTGGAGCAGACAGTACTGTGGAAACTACAAGACAGATCCAATACCACAACTTGTCAGCAAAATAAATGGTAAATATCAGTAAAGGTCAACCATATAAACAATTCTTGATAACATGTCACAAGTTTGTGCAACCCACTTGTGACAAACAGGCTTTAAAATCCTTCTGGAAAGCTGACAGAGAGAGACCCAAAAATGATGTGATGCTTTAACAGATCAAGGGTCCAACAACCTTTGAAGAGCTTCCCAAAAATAAAAGCCCCAAACCGTAAAGCAAATGAATTTCCCCACTTTTCAAATGATCAATTTTGCAGCAACATAAATATCTTTTATTGGATTTGCAACCTTTATGTCTTTTCAAATTTGTCAAAACCAGTGTGAGGAAAAAATGATACAGAATTTTTCTTGTCTCTGCAAAAATATGTCCATAATGTTTTTCTTCTTTTCGGTATAGATTTCTGCATATTGTGACATCTAAATATAGACACTCACTGAACACAGGCTATTACAAGTAATGAGGTCTGTTTCTAGTGAATAACAATGAAATGGAAATAAAATAAATGATTGATACACCGTGTACGCTGTCTGCATTTCGCCTGCTTGTTCTGCATTTGGAAAATGTATGACGTGCTGTTTTTTTTACATGCAAAACAAATAAAGATAAAAACCGCTTGAACTTTACTGTTCTAAATTTCAGGTTTGAATATGCTCAGCACAGAAATGGTATAAGTTTGTCGGAACAAAGTTTAGAGTTAATCTATACAGAGGAGGACACCTGCAGATTTAAATAAGTATTTCCCAACAGGATCACAAAGAATATTCTTCTACCCATATGTAATATGTTATGAGAATAAAGTTATAATTTCAAAAGAGGTGAAAGAGGTCTGGAGAGGCCTGAAAACCATCTCTGGACTCAATAAAGACAATAGGTGCAATCAGGGTGATCAAGAGTGGGCTAACGAGCTCAATTCATTTTTTAATAGATTTGATCCAGGGCCCACTCCCCCCACAACTACCCAGCCATCATCGGACCATTCGAAATCCCCAATATGCTGGTCACAGCTGCCACCCCCCACCTACCTATCAACATCTGTGCCACCAAACATCCCCAGTTTAGACAAGGGCCGCACGGTGGCGCAGTGGTTAGCGCTCTTGCCTCACAGCAAGAAGGCCTCCGGTTCAAGTCCCAGCTGGGGGACATGAAAAACACTACATCATCACTTTCTGTGTGGAGTTTGCATGTTCTCCCCGTGTATGCGTGGGTTTTCTCAGGGGTCTTCGGCTTATTCCCACCATCCAAAAACATGCTTCATAGGTTAATTGGCAACTCTAAGTTGTCCCTAGGTATGGGTATGGGTGTGTGTTTGTGGACATTCTACCCTGCAACAAACTGGCAACCTGTCCAGGGTGTCCCCTGCCTTCACCCACAAGTGGCCAGGATAGACTCTGGCAGCCCCGTGACCCCGAAAGGGAAAAACGGTTAAGAAAATGAATGAAAAAAAAAACGTTTAGACAATGATTTAGTGCATGGATCAGGAACCCTATAGCTTGTGTAAGATGATGTCTTTTTTATGTGCTAACATATAGCTTATCTAGAACTTTTTATCATATATAAGGTGAAATTTAAATTTAAATTCATGAATTTTAATTTCTGTGAATGCACCATATGTCAAGCATTAGCAGTACCATACATGACGCGAACCTCCACGGACTGAGTACCAGAACTATCAACTTTCGTAAAAAAAGCAACAACAAAAGCAAAAAGCACATCACCTCACGTAACCATTAACCGTTGACTAATCGACTAATCAAAAAATAGTTTTTTACTAATTGACATTTGTATTTTTTATGGAGGCCCTAATATTCTGTCTTATCAAACAGTCCCTTTCAGGACAACAGAATATGGAAAAATTCTATTATATAAGCAGCTTAACCTTGGTTATGTGCGAGGTGTGCACATAAGCAGAAGCAAAGTTTAGGACAAAAAAAGGGATTGGGAGTTTGATTTAAGAGTTGGGAGTTGATTAAGAATTCACTAAAAAGTGAATTTGGTTTTAAGACTTTTCCAAAGGTATAAATAACACCTAACAAAAACGCAGTGCAATAAGATGTGTAAAGGGGATCTGGACTCTAAGTCAGGAAAAACAAATCAATGAAAGCTTATCATTTGCAGGTCTTACCATCATCCAAATCTTCGACAATGTTGACTTTAGTTGTTGTGTAGTGTTTTCCCAGACGACCCCCGACAGGCACAGACAGAGTCAGGTTAAAACTCTCTTCTCCTTCATACAGAGAGTCGTCGATGATCACGACGCGGCACAGCTTTTCCCTCTCCCCCCTGTCAAAACGAAGTAGGCTGCTGTGCTCCTCTGGACGCGAGATGTAGTCAGAATAGGAAAGAACAGTGGTGGGGATGGTTCCTTTAGCAGAACCTTTAAAGGAACAAAGAAAAAGAAAGAGTTGGAAAAAAATGCATTTTTGAGTATTTATTTATTTAAATTATTGTGAATCAGGAGTAGACAAAAAAATGCAGTTGGAAAAAGGTTGTAGTTGTGATGTCACAAATAGAATGGGCGGAACACAAGCTCCCCGCTCTGCTCAGTTCTAATCCATCCACTAGTATGACTAGAATCATGTACATCTTCCTTTCCTCATCTGAGCCAGCATTTGCCTCAAACTATATGGCTGAATAGCTCCAATGTTGCTTGACATTTTTGTTGCACCGGTAATATTAGGTTAGGGTTTTGAGGGATTTTAAACAAGCGGGAGAGCTTGTAAACAGAGCACTCAGTTAGGGTGACTGGGAGAGGGGTGGGGTCCTCAACAGTCCCACCCACAAATTATCTTCTAGAGATGCCTTTTTTTATTTTTTTTTGGCTAAAAACGGTAAAACTATACCTTTAATTTTAATTACAATGGAGTCTGCCAAGTTCTTGTGCACCATTTCTTGCACATGTTCACCAGGTAGGGATTTGAAAACTGAAAAATACCTTCTAAGCCACCTTTTCTTAATATTTAATATCAATTATTGTGGTCATTTTGCACAATAACAGGGGCAAATTGTTATTACCAACTTTGTCAACAGTCTTTCTTGGTCTACAGTAAAAATATCTGAAATTATACAAGTGTGGCTCCAGAGGAGCAAAATGATTCATCCATACCTTGCTGTGTGTGGCATATCACCATGAGCTCCTCGCTGACGTCTCCACTGCGGTGCACTGGGATGAATAACTCGCCAACGTCTTCCTCCACCAAGTGGACTTGTTCAGGGAAGAATACGCTCGACTCTGATTGGAGGAGAAAGAAGTGGAGGCAATACTTTACTCTATGGATTTGAAAAAAAGCCAAATAGTTTTTGACCTTATAGGATGGATGGGTTCATTATTGAGCAGAAATATAGTATTTTTATCTATTGAGGAGGTGATTTTGAAGCTTTCTCGTTCATATTTAAAAATAAAACTCTATGTCACACTTTCTGGTTTTATTTGAGTGGAGGTGTTCTTCAGGAAGTTATTTTTTTGTCATGCTGTGTGGCAGACAATAACACTCCCAGGTCTCTTATTTCATTACACAGAGGAGCTCACCAGAGACTTTCACTTATCTGTTCTACACAGATGGGTCAACCACTCACTTATTTCCCTCCTTCTCTTCTCGTTGTTTCTTGACAGCAGCTTTTGAATTAAAAGAAACTGGAATTAGGAACTTTTAAGGAAAGAATTTATTATTATGCAATTTGCAATTACCAACTTGGGTTGGGATTAAATAGAAAAATATCAACAAAGTGAACTGGCTGTTACTTCATCCTAGGTTTTCTGTTTTTGTATGTTCACATTTCTTCCTAAAGGCTGTGTCACACAGCCACTACGTTCATTTTGTGCATTTTCTACATATGAAATTAGGTATTTGATACGTGCATGGTATGAATTATTATAAAGTAGTGTTTCTTGCGTTTGTCATTCGTCGTTGTGTTCAGATGTCCGTCGATAGTTTAGCTCGAAGGCTTTTTACGTTATTTTGGTTTTGAACTGTTTACATTTTTTTTTTCTGTTGAGAATTACGCAGGTTAGACATAGTTTACATCATTTATACACAATTATTATGTTAATCTTAAGGAATTGTGCATCATTTTTGGGAGTTGCAAGGCTTTCCACGACTGTTTCACGTATGTCTAATGGACTTTTGACACATGTATGACCGATGTACAACTTTTATATACATGCATATATCGCATTCGAATTACATAATCGATGCACAAAACACTAATGAAACACATATAAACTGTGCAGTAATCACACACGGTTCATGCTCTACATTGATTTACATGATTTATTTGTACTTCTTCCGTGGTTTTAACGTGGTTCATTCGTAATATATCTGTGAAAAGACCACAACTTTTTTTTACTTTCTCCACGTATATTCAACTTTCATCTGCACAATATCTGCAAAATTCATGCAGCAACTGTGTGACATGGCTTTAAGACAAATGCTCTGTGCACGGTGCACATTTAAGAATTGAATCTCTTTGCCCACAATATTTTCAATTTAAGGCAGCATGAAAATTCTCCACAAAATGGCTCATAATTATAGGAGATAAAGCATAAAAAAGAGGTGATCACCTGCAAAGACTCTTTGAGAAAATAACTTTAACATGTAGTATAGGTCAATCTTACAAAACAGCAGGAGTTCACACTATTTTTTTGCTCTTGAAACAACACTCCCCGAATTGCTCTCCTTTCACTCAATCTTCTGTCCTTTCCATCAATTCACCTTTTTGCCACAACCTACTATCTGTGGTTCCCCAGGGGGCGAAAAGCAGACAGGCGGGATGAGGGCTGATGGCGGTGGGGTCTTTTGAGATGTTGATCGGGGATTCGAGGTTCAGAGAAGGATGCAGCTCCTTCTTAGCCATTCTGTTCCCAAACACACTCCTGCACACTGGTCTCCTGCTTTCTCTCTGCACAATCCTGCACACTTCATCTACCACGCTTCACATCTCATTCCCACCATTTCTGCTCTGCTGCCACTTATTCCACTGAAGGTTTTTGAAAGCAAACTTTTCTTTCGCATGGGTCAAGCGCAACACCTTTAAACATTCAGGAAGAAAGGGAAATAGTGCATACTTCAAAAAAGGGAAAGTTGAGGAGGGAAATACAAGGATATGATCTGAATTTTGTTTGGCAAAAAGTAAACAAAGTTTGTTATTTTTCCTCCTAGCCACTCTCAATTATTGATATTTACATTCATAATCCATTGAAAAATGGTTTTATGTTTGAAACCTGCATGTTAAACATTTTCAAACTGTTTTTTTACGGATAATGCTATAATATAGGTGAATTATTTATTTGTCAAAAGAATATTCTAGTAAAAAAAAGCTGATTCACCAGCACAGTAACAAAGACAAAGCTTTTTTTATTAAAGCATCATGCTCTAACTGCTCATGGCCTTTCGGTTTGGACAGAAAACACATTAGGGATAAAAATGTTGTTTTTTATATTGATGGAATGACCTTGATGCTAACTGCGATGGAGTAACAGCTTTACTGACGTATGGGGTCACTGCCCGAGGGATGGCAAGAAAGATCTATAGGCTGTTCTGGGAATAAGATGCTTCTAGAAGCATAAAGCTAAACAGCAGGTTGTCACCGCTGTCTTTAGTCAGCACTGTGCTCAGATAGAGTCATAAACTTCTGTAAGTGGAAAGCTTACAGGCACCAGCAAATACTTTGGATTTATTTATTTTAGCATCTATCTGAAAAAAGGAAGACAGAACAGCCGTAGGTGTTTACACAGACATCACAATTGAAATTCCAGTGACATCAGCGCAAGTTTTCACTACTTTAGGTTAAAGTTCAACAGTCCAGCCTCTCTCTCTAAAGTTAATATGAACCAGGATGATTTGTCTTCTAGGGTGGAAATGTTCAGCTGAGCTAAAGAGCCGCATAAATCCAGTTTTCACCATTAGATACAGTACAGCTTATGCCACAGGCACAGCTTAAGCCTACTAGCCCATTAGAGTACAGACTGGCACGTCTCTGTCACATTAGACTGTCCCTGGAGATGACAGAAAACAAACCAGTCCCTGCCCTCCGCACACATCATAATTACCCCACAGGGGAGTCTGGAAAATGAAGCAGGAGAATCCTGAAAGAGATGGAGCATGGAGAAAAAATGAGAAAGACAGGGACGAGAGCCACTGTTGCTGTCGATCTCTGATTATTTACAAGAATCATTGAAGTGGGAGGTGATGCAAAGAAAAACTAAATGTAAAAGCTGCAGAAAGCTATCTCTAACCTTGATGGAACAAGGGCAGCATGCTTGTGGGATTTCTCAATGATACATTATTATTATTTCAGATCTCAGAAAAAGACAACAAAACCTTGGAATGTAGCAACGTTTAAATAAGATGAAAACGGGAAAATGCAGCGTTAGAAGAAAAATACTTCCATTGATGGACATGGCTAGCTTTGTGAAAAGGTAAAAAGAGGTATTTAAAAACAGGATCTGTGACAGAACTTTTCACTTTTTCCCCCAATAATTCCTTTTCATGTTTTAAATGCCTAATTTAAAACGATTGAATCTGTGCTTACATGCAAAATGACATGTCTAAATAAGATTTTAAAAAGGGAGCAGATCATATCAAATGTAATTTATTTGAAGAAAAATGAAAAAAAAAAAAATAAATGCGACACAGCCTTAACAAGGACGTTTCATAATTTTCATATAAGCAGGTTTTCTGAAAATGTATTACCGATGGAGTCGGGCCACATTTTCAAATATCAAGGTTTTGCTGGGACACACACTCACACAACTCTAGAAATAGTGATAAAAACAGGCTGATGCCAAAAGATTATTTTTTAAGAAAAAGAAAATTTGACAGGGAGAGGGTCTTTCATTTGCTTTGGAAACAGTGTGGTGTCTGCAAACCATGGCTCAAACTCCAGGGAAGTAAAAGACTATTCTTGCAAAACACCCCCCTCTCAGTTTTTTTTATCTTCAACTAACTTTTCTGATTTTTGATGCTGCTAGCAGATCCTCCATGGTAGCCAACAATCAAACACAAAGATGGTGAAGGCAGCCTTGAACCACTCAAATTACACTGAATTAACCTCAAAGTTGTGCAGACAATCCCATTCTTTTAAATTGTTTTGAGCATGAATCTGCAAGTTACATATTACAACTAACAACTTGCAATTGGGCTGAATGCGCTGATAGCGTTTGCCCTGCTTTAGAGAAAGTGCCATACTGACAATAATAAATATAACGTTGAAAATCTTTGTTTGAAATTAAAGAAATACTAGTTTCCTTTGTTTCAAATGTCTTACGTATTTCCTCTATAGTTTGTGTAAAGTACCAACATTCTATAAGTCAAAATAAATCACAATTGTTTAGCTTTTTTCAAAGTGCCTTTCAAGAAAAAAAATAAAATAAGCCGTCATTTGTTTAAGTTTATTAGTATAATAAAGAAAAAGGTCATGTTTTATGATAGTCAAGTTCTTTATTTGATCAAATATGATTTTCTAATTAATACTAAAGCTAATTCTATTTTAAGTTTTTTTCTTTGGTATACCAAAGGTGGTGCAAAGAATAAAATGTTAACATTCTCAAGAACACCCAAAGTAATGTTGTTCAACTTGCTTCTTAGTCTCTAATATAGACAACATGTACAGAAGACAAGAAAAATTGAAAAACATTTTTCCTTATTTGGAGAAACAACGTAGCAGTTGTCATTGATGACTTAAGTCGTGTTCTAAGTCAGAGGGAAATTGTGCTTAGATTGTCTGTCAGAAACAACTTTGAAATAAGCGACTATCATTTGAGAAGATTAGCAACATTTAAAAGTGTTTTTTGTTTTTATTTAATTTTCTCAGGGTAACTAATGATCTAGCTGTCATCTGAAAATAATGAGCTAGTTTGTCTGTTTTCATGACAAAACGAACTGATCAAAATATTACCATAAACAGCTGATGTCGTTTTCTGAAAATAACTGCAAAAGGGCAACACAAAAAATTGTCAAACAAATCCTTACTCGTGAAAATCCAAAAAATAAAGCAGTCTCTGTCGTTCTTTGTTGTACTATGTTGTAATTTATTTTATTTTTAAACGATTTTATATCGGTTTAGGTGCCTTAGACTGGTCTATTTGGTTGGCTGTTTGGAATATAAATCGTGACATCAATTTAGTCGATTAATCGTCACACCCCTAGAATGTGTTAATCTGAAGGATTAACATTCTGTAAGGATGAAGGATTTGCCTATCTCCTCACAAACCTCCAACAGCGACAGAAACTTTCAGAGGCTGTTGCTGCACAAACTTCAAACTCACTGTAAACACGTGGCGCTTGTAATTGCACTCTGAATCTAGGACACAGTGAGTATAATCAGTACTGACCATCTTTAGGATCCAGGATTTCCACTGTTGCCACGACAGGGAACTCCATCACTCCCATCACTGGCTCCGATAGCAAAATCTGAAAGGTTTCTGCCTGCTCGTATTTTCCATCAGCCAGAATCCGCACACGCCACGTGGCTTTGGTCTGTCCCGGGTTGAACTGCACCTGCTTCTGCAACTTCCCTTTGAAGTCCTCGTTCTTCTTTGCACTGCCATCCTGGGTGCCAATGCCTGAGAAATACAAGGAAAAGTGAGCAAACAAGTGGGGGGAAAAAATTAATCAATCAAAGAATGAATAAATAACAAAAGATAAAGAAGGGAAGAAGAAGACAATGAGAGAGTGAGAGACAGACATGAAGAAGAAACATGGGAAGAAAAGGATTTTTACACCCCTTAACATTGTCTGGAGTGGTGGGAAAATTGGTGTTACATCCATTTCTTTTCACTGATCACTTGCAGAGCCCCAGGAATGTGTGAAACAAATTTGTGATTGCAGCTTTTAAATAAGCACATTCTACCCTGTTGAGATGGATTTGCTATAACCGACATTTTTCAAGGGTTAGATCCACACTTTTCCCTTTTTGTTTGCATAAATTTCATCCTTTTTTTTTCAAACATTCATTATATCATTTTAAGGTCTTTTTATGTTACTCTTCTCATGCTAAATAATATATTCTGTTCAAAGGCACAAAGTTTGCACGATGAAGTAACTAGAATTATGATTTTCATAACACTCGTGCTGCGTTGTAGAACAAGGAACATGCAGTTGTGCCAAACAGCTTGTGTGTGTTCATAGAAGGGATTTGTTTTTTTGGTTTTCAAATATCCTGCACAAACAGAGAAAACAGAAGGCAGCTAACATATGCAGATGGGTTCGTATGCACTCGGTCTTCAACACACACTCTGAGCATTGTATGCACAATGTAATCTGAAAATAAACTGCAGCAAAGACGGCAATAGCGCCTTTTTTTGCGCGTTCATGATTCTGTGAGGACCTTCAGTGATTATCTTCATTTGCACAAACCATTTTGATTTAATGACTTTGGAATAAAGCTCTGTTCTTTCAATGTTCACACCGTGCCAAGTAAAAACTTGGCACCGAATTTCAACTTTGGATGATTTTCAGCGACAGAAAAGCAACCTGGAATTTAGAAGAAAATCGTTTTTTTACCGTCACCATTACAATATGGTGCTTTTTTTTACATCTCATCTTTAAATGTACAGCTTTGAATTTTTATGTTGAAAAGGAAAAAGTAAAGCTCAATCACATGAGGTGCTAGAGCTGCTTTAGCGATGGTGACTGAGGCAGGAATCATGGATGAAGAGGCTGCTGAACTTAGACTTGCTATTTTGAGTGCATTGAAGGTGTCACAGGCTCAGATACATGTTACACTTGCTGAGTTAGTAAATTCATAATGGACACACAAATGATGTTAGAGCATCTGACTCATCATGAGGGCTGTGCAGTGAATGTGGCTTTTTACCTAAATCCTAACAGCAATGCTTTTGCTTTCTCACCAATGCAGAGAATTCAGAATACATTTTCATCAGAGTGTGAGGAAACATGTCAAAAAATAACATTTACACTTTTTTTCTTAACATATAACATGTAGACCTGCAGTGACATATTGTAAGTTTAGAATGAAAAAGAACTAGGAGCTGATTTTGCTTATTTATTCATAGAAAATTCTATTACATTTAATTAGCTCTCAATGGATAATGTGTAAATCTGTAAAATAGTATTACTTTATCAAAAATAATTCTTTATGTGAACAAATGGGTTGAAAAACTGGCCATTAGAGGATTTAGAGAAGAATTGATAGGGCATATATCATTGAGGAAAATCCCCATAACACATTAATTTAAGCTAGAATTTTCCAAAAGACACTATGACATATTAATACACACTGCACAAGTAATAATGTTGCACCTAGTTTAAATTTATTCGGTTGTTACATTAAAAGCAACCACGCAAGTCCCTGAAGCCCTCAACCTTTAATATTTCTCAGCATAGCTCTAATGTAACATAAGAAAACTACTTCTCTGGGGGATGTTGAAAGCTTTTCCTGTGAAACTGGAGGCCTCACTAATGGAGGTTCATTCATTACAACCCTGGTTTTGCTTGTTCCTTCACTTAGTGGTCCTACTTGTTTAACCTGGGTCATGTTTTGTGAAAAAATGTCTGACTGGTACAAAACAAGACAAAATATTAAGATAAGATTAAAATAATAATACAAGATAATCTTTAAATATTAACTTAGTTAACTGGGTAAAAATCAAGCAGCATCCAACGTTTTAAAGGAGAGTTATTGCTGGCTTTAATATGGTGCATCACAACCAAATGAATTATTCTAGGGATGACCAAATTCTATGGCAGACATTCAGTAAGGTTGCACTATGAGTGATCTTCAAGCTTTTAGTTACATTAACTGGGTATTTAATCTAATTTATTTTGATCATTTCTTTGTTCATATTGAAAAATGCTGTTCAAAAAAGACCTTATTTGTTATGAAATGAAGATACACTGGATAGGTGACAAGCTCCCTGCTCCGCTCCATTCTCATGCATCCACTTGCAGACAACTAGATCCATGTACGTCTTTGTTTCGTCGTCCGAGATGGAATCTGGATCAGAACTGTACGACTGGATAGCTCCAATTTTGCTCTTCATTTTTCTTGCACCTGTAATGTTAGGTTGGGGGTGTGAAGGGCTGTAAGCTAGTGGAAGAGTGTAAATGGATGGTTCAGTTATTGATGACAGGAAAGGGGGGAAGGGTTGCTCTACACCAACAGCCCCACCCACAACTCAGAGCTGAATATCTAGAGAACTCCTGCCACTCTGCAGAAACTATGTCCTCAGAAATGATACAGGTTTTTATATTTCGGCTAAAAAGTGCTTTATCATAATTAAACGACCGATGAGAATGTTTTTACAATAGGTCAAAAGATGGGGTGGATATTTAATGTATGAACATAATAAATAAATCACCTGGAAATGTAAGCAGGTTGTTTTTCAGATTATTTTTTTACTAAATTGTAAGAATTTCATTTTGTACCTCTAATGCCTCCTAGATAATCCCATTAAATTAAAAAAAAAAAAAATTAACAAATGGACAGAGATTAACCGCAGCGCAGAACAACTAAAAGACATAGGAGAAAATAATAAAAAATAAAACAAAAGACTTGGTTTTTCTCACAACTACGTATACCACCTATAAGGAGTATAGGTGGTGTAGGTGTGAGACAAAAGATATAGAGTGTTGGACTGAAGCTCCTGCAGAGACCCAAAAGGCGGTAATGAAGCAGGAAGAAGGGCACGGTCTTAAACGAGTAAAAACAGGTGAGGTGAAAAAGGTCTTTGCCGGAGCGAGATGAGGTGAGGAAAGAGTGCAGGTGACAGCCAGAGGAGAGGAGACAGATTAAGTGGGCAGACAAATCAGAGGGTTGGGTGTTGGAGGGTGGGGGTAAAGTGAAGAAAGTGACAGAACTCTATTTGCAGGTGAGGTTCGAGGACACTCAACCCTTGAAGAATGAGAGCTTTATTGATATTTGAGAGTGCACAGAGATTGTTAAAGACAACTAGTTTTAAAGAGTTCTTTGTCAGGAGCAAAAGCTGCAGCAGTGGAAGAGAGTAGTGTAATCCAGAAGATTTTTTTCCACCGTGCTCTGAGTAAAACCTGCTTTGTGAGGGCTTCTTTAAACCTTTGCTTCTTTGTCTGTGTTTCCCCCCTGACTGATCCCACTGCTGCAGCTGTCCTGCTGTGATGGACTATAAGTAAAGGCTCTTCTTAAGTGTTACCTGCCACGGCACAAGCTTTCGTCAGATAACCCCTGCAACAGCGGCAGCAGTCCTTTGGCTTTTCCATCCCTGACACACTCCCTGCTTCATCTGCAGTAATCTATCCATCTGCCTGCACACATTTCAGAACCTTTTTTTCTTTTTTTTTTTTTACCATTTTTTTGTTTTCTTGTGATCTATGTACTCATTTGCATTCTTCATTTGCAAACTACAAAAAAAAGGTTTTTGGTTGATTTATCAAGTGATGATTTGAAGATGTGAAGTTATAGCATTATAAAAATATATCAAGAAGTGAATTCAATACTGATCCTTTTCCAAAACAACATCATTTAAGTTTATCTAAAAGTTTATTCCATTTATATTCATAATATTGGGATTTAGTCAAAATTTTTTTTTTATATACATATATATATGTCATGGTTTCAGAACACTTTTCAGACCCAGATGCTGGAACCCGGAAGAAACACAGCGGGGAACGAGCGTGGCAGGTAAGAGATTTAATGAGAGTTTCGGGAGACAGAATGAGAGCAGGAAATGCGGTAGGTCCCTGGCGTGAGGCAGATGTTGGTGGCGTCACTGGTGGGTTCCTCCACAGGAAGAGCAGCCGTCTGGAGAGGAGGTCCAAAGAACCGAGGTATAGGCAGAGGCTCGAGGTGTGACCGCAGGTGAAGACAGAGTGGGATCCGGGCTGAGGCTGATTCTGGCGACCACTCGTGGTAAAGGTTTCCTGGAGGTGAGCAGAAAGAAGGTTAGACGAGGCTTGACGTAACGTGGAAACTAGAGCTTGAGAAAACTTGACAAAAAGACCAACTATGCACCATCAGGGGCAACGGACTGGCGAAGACTGATGATCCTGTGGCTCCTTAAGAAGGCGGATGAGGTGATGAGGTAAGTGGTCGCAGGTGTTGAGAATCACCAGCCAAGCGGAGAGGAGAGGGGGAGGAGTCCGACAGCGGCACCATATCATATATATATATCTATTTCTGAAATGAATTCTCAATTAGTCAGTTGGAAGAATTATGACAATAAATCTATGAAAATAAATAAATTAATTAATTAGCTTAAAGCTTAAACCCATTCCAATGAAAATCATGTTTTTGTTGTTCATAGTTTTTTTCTTGTGACATTTTTCTTACAATAGAGGACAAGAAAATTACGATTTAAACTGCATTTATATGTATTGCTTTTTAAAAATTGTTGTGAATCAAAAGCAGATGAAAAAAAGCCATTTAAAACAGATTTTAAATGTTCTTAAAATCTACAAACTACAGCCATAAGCACTCGACTCTGCTCTATTCCGATGCATCCACTCGTAGACCCATAATCCATATTTCTTCATTTCTGCCTTCAATCTGGCTCAGAACTGTAAAGCTGCAATATTTTTCCGCAATTTTTGTTAATGGTAGGTTGAGATTGTGAGGGGCTACAAGTCAGTGGAAGGGAGTGTGAACAAAGGAATATTGGGAAATGAGAGAACGCCAACCCTGAGACAAGAGTAGGCTACCGTACCGCCCACATCTCTGAGGTGAATTTCTAATGGACTGTTGAGAAAATTGCCATTTTGTTTAGCTCCAGGTAAAAATCAGTCCCCGTTTTAAATGACATATTAAAATCTGATGTTGTAAAATGTCTTCTTAATCTTTGGGTGACAACTGCCCTTAGTTTTTTATATTAAAATTAAAATAAGATGAATAAACATGGTGGAAGTTAACAACATACATTCCAATTGACATTTTTGTATAACAAAAGCACAAACCATGGACTGGGGTTAATTTTAAAATGTTAACACATATCCCTCCATCTTCGATCTTATTGCACCAAGTAACATCACACCGTGAAATTCACACAAAGTAGATGTGCATGTTCAGAGAAATCCAAGTGCACACACATGAATTGCATGAAGAGATTACCGTAGTCAGAACACATCATGTCCTATGCACTAAACACATAGACACAAAAACCTTCCAAGATGAATCAGACACATAAATCACCAGCACACAGACAAGTACATAAATCCAAGATAAACTGCTGCACTGTCATGTCTGCACCTGATTAACTGGGATCAGGTCGATGGTGAGAGGTGGGACAGAGCAATGGCTGCTTCTCCCTAAGCAAAGCAGCTGGAGCATGACAAAGTCAGCGAGGCAAGAGAGGCATGCAGGGCTGACACTCTCATCATCCTTTAAACCTTCCGGCTTTCACAAACACTCAGACATAAGCACAAAAACATGCTGCGCTGTTTTCTCCAACACCTAATCGCCAACATCTGCTGGGCTGAAAGCTTAGCGGTGAGAATGGCATTGCCATCCGCGCAAGTGACGGGATTGGAGAGTGAAGCAAAAGGCAGCAGCACATTTTCAGCTTTGGCATTTTACCCATAATAAGCTCTAAAGTGTTCAGTCACAGTTGTCAGCACTGGCACAAATTACATTTATTTTCCTGTGTTCTCTGATGATTGGATCTTGGGTGCAGTGAAGACAGCGACCTTCAATAAAAAGCAGATGATTCTGAAAAATGTTTCCTCAGGCTTGTAAGTTACTTTAGGCAATTTCAGCAGAGAGACTTTAAGTGTCACATGTACATGCTTTAGTTGGTCATTGTTTAATAAAACAGGATAATCCAAATCACCCTAGATGCACATGACATAATTTGATGTATCTCAGTATGGTTATTAAAAAGCCTTTCACAGCACTGAGTCTGCACTTTTAAAGGTTTTTAATGACTTGCTCTCAAGAACTGACTGATGATTCTGCCATTTAAGTTCTTTCAGATCTGACTGCTGCCTTTGACACAGTGAATTGAAAAACTGTGTGTGTGTGTGTGGGGGGGTGCTCTAGAGTGACTTTGGATTGAATCGTCCAGGATTTTTCTTTTTTGCAATTATCAGAAAATTTCCATGATGGATCTGAAGTCCATGATGAACGATGTACAGTCAGTAAGCTTGAGATGCATGTAAATTACATTATGCAATTAAGTTCTCATCACATGTGGCTTTTGCGAAGGTAACGAACAAATTTCCCACGTGTGGGATTAATAAAGTAATTCTGATTCTGATTCTAATTCTGATTTTTTCAGAAGAAGAAGGCTTATTTAGGCTTTTAAAAGTTCTAAAGAGCCACTCTGATGAAAATTGTGTTTTTTTTAATATGTTGAATATATTCTTGTTGCATTTCTTTTTGAACATAAAGGACATACTGTATATAAAGAAAGTTAAGCCTAAACTTGTATTTGTGAGTTTTTCTTTTCAAACCGTTATAAAACAGGAGCAGACGAAAATATGTAGAAAATATGTTAAGCGGGCCATAAGCTCCCTGCTCTGCTCCATTCTGAAGCGTCGACTTGCAGAAAAATAAATCAATTTACGTCTTAATTTTCCTCGTTAGAGATGGCATCTGGCTAAAATTCTAAGGCTGGATAGCCCCAATATTGTTCACCATTTGTAAGGGAATATAAGCTAGCGGAAGAACATATGAACAGAATGCGCTTAGCAGTGAGAAAGGGAAGGGGGGGGCGGGGTTTCTCCGTATCAACGGTCCCGTCCACAAATCAGAGGTGAATTTCCATCGCTCCGTAGAAACTATGTACTAGAAAATGACACAGGTGCATTGATTTTGGCTAAAAAATGGCATGATCACTGGGAACACTTTGAAGATAAATTAAAAGGTGATCAGAGTGGGACTTTAAACTTGACACAGCTTCATTTTATATATCTGAACTGATGTTATACAATTAAAAAGCAGTTTTGCATTAAACGCCCATGCATGATTAGAATAAAAGAAAAAAATAAAGATATTTAGAGAAGGTCAATAATTTTTTGCAAAAGATTTATGTGCACATTTGTTCACAGATAAAGTCAATCAATTTTAATTACAGCCCACAGAGAATACTTTGTGCAACACTGATTTTCTTGACATGATTCTGACAAAATTTAAGGCGTTTTGGATTTATTTGAGGTGAACTGAACAAATGTGCAAATTACAGCTTATCTTTATCTTTTTGTGCTTTTGGACATTTTTATGCAGATCTTTTTTTTTTAGGGTTAGGGTTAGGGTACAGGTAAAAACATTTCTTTAAAGGCTGTTAGCTGCCAAATTCTTACTTTAATTATAAATGGATTATAAAATTTGAAGACAAAAATATAATTGCCGTTTTTTTTCCCTAAAATGGAAATCATCATTTGCACGCGTGAAAATATATAACATTGTTAGACAGAACTGAAAAATGACTTCATTGAATAACAGTTAATTCAGTTAAAAAAATACATTCGTTCAACCAAATTAGCAGGTTTTATGTCAAAGAAAATCCCATTTATTTTATTAAGTTAACTGGATTATTATGAAAATCTTTGAAAATTTGCAAAGAAACAGTTAAGCTTGAACTACTTTGAAATGATGCATGGAAACCATGTGAAGTCAATCAAAGTTATGACAGTTTGGGAGTTATTAACAACATTTATGGTAGAAAAAAATCAAAATCTTTTTTTGTTGGCATGTTAGCTGCTTTTTGTCTGCATTTAGTTTTTTTCTGTTCAGCATTGCTCTTTGTTTAATGTTCACACCTGTCCAGTGTCATCACATCACCTGCTGCTCCTTCAGTGTATTTCCCCTGAGTGGTTTCAGTTGTTACCTGGCAGACCTTTCTGCCACCTTGTGTTATTGTTGTTGCCTCCCAGTTCTGTCCAAGAAGTGAGACAGGAACACACAAACTAACCAATGAAAGACGTCTCTCCGAGGTAGCCTCTGCGTCTGAGCACCACATCCAGGTGTTTGTCCTCCTCATCCACCACATAGTACTCTTTCTCCAGAGAGATCCAGGCCCAGTCCAGACGGAACTGCTGATCCTTAAGCTTGTTTCCGCCTGAAATTTCAATAAAAAGCAGAAAAACAAAAACCACGTTGGTCATTAAAAAAGGTTTCACACAAAAACTTGCATGTCCCAGTGGTTCAGTTGTAGCTGGAAAATGACACAGGGGAATAATGTGTGAAGCAAAAGGTTCACAGAAAACTGGATGAAGATGAAGCCTTTTAATTATTGACAGCATGCGGGCCAAATGTTCATAGCACGTTTGCCTTCAGAATATTTTATAAAGAAGCAAAAATGTTTGTTATGCTTGCATGTATGTCCTTGTTAGTCTGCTCTGTGATCAGTTGAGGTGGATTGTGTTTTCTTTCCTTCCGCTCTTCAAGTGGTGTCAGCCATGCCTACCAGCTAGTGTTCCTAACCAGATATTATATTTTTTCCAAAGCTAAGCTTACAAAACACCTCAATAGTTAAAAAGCTTTTAAAATGATGTTTTGAAAATGATGCTTTGTGTGTACACAATACCCTCAGGGGTGAAAGTGTGTGGTAGTTAATATATCACAGAAGAAACACGTCCAAAACTAACTAAACAAAAATTGTGTTGTTTTCTTGTCTGGCCAAGCAAAGATGAACTGCACCACATTCAAGTAAGCTTTAAAACCTAAACTTGATTTTTTATTTTAGAAACCTCCATTGGGATCAATTTCACACATTTTAAAAATGTAATGATGCCCCTTTAAAAGCTTCAAACTGTGTGTTTTTGCATTTTTATCATCAAGTAAGGGCTACATCCAGAAGAGGGGCTGCTGTGTTGTTCAAATGGACCACTGTGCAATAAACAGGAGTATAGCTTTTGTCACTAATCCCTAATAAAGAGTAAAGATGATACCCATCCATCTTCAAATGTAGCGCACCACACAGCGGGACTCTCTGTCAGGAGGAATCTAACATGGTTTTGCAGACATGGTGCTAAAATGCAGCAAAGGTGAAAAGTTCAGCACTTTCCAGCTTGGCAAACATAGCTACAACATGCTGAGGTGAGGACACAGCTAATATAATCAGAGCTGCTCTATTCTCCAGAAAGCCTGCAGGCTAAGTTCAGGCTTCACTTAACAAGCAAAAATACTAAATGCACACATTTCCAATTCCACTCAGTCTGCAACTTTGACTTTCAGTCCAGCTCTCACGTAGTAAAGGCTGCAAAAACTGCCTGAAAACCTTATTGTGGGTGCTTTTTAGCATTTGCACGTTTTTGCGTGACCTCTCAGTGAACAGACAACAGGGATCTGAAACAGTAGGCTTTACAGTGTCTCATCCTCCGGTCCTATAAAAGGATAAAAGCCCTCTCACATGAGCTGACCAGACAAAAAAGGAGCTTTGAAATTATGGTCAACAGAGCTAAATACACTTCGCTCCCCCTTCAAGGACTTTAACAACAGAAGTCAGCACACAGGCATTGTTTTTTTATCTTGACAAAATAAAAGGATCATTACTTCTGTCTAACATTTTCAAGGATCAGTGTTCTCTGAGAAAACCATGCAGGGAGAAACTTTTGGATGCTTCAGTGCTGACATTTTAATGTTGGTTTGTCATAAAGGATATACTTTACACGCTAATCTCTAAGAGCTGAGCTGTCAAATAGGATTACTTTAGAACTAAAAAGCCTCAATATCAGAAGATGTGTGACCTAACTGCATAGTAATGTGTTGAGATTTCTTGCTGTGAAGAAGCTGTGAGACTCGAGACTAACCTGCTTCTTAAGTGTAAAACTGGAAAATTTCTCTCTTTCTTTATTGCAGATGCTTTCTTCTAAAAGTAAATAGGGAATTTTTTTATTTTACTCAAGAAATAAAGTTTTATTTTTGGTTGATTTTTACTTCAGCAACATTTGCACAATTTCTAAAGGAAAGAAAAAAAACACAAAATGTGCACAACTTTATGCTGCTTTCAAACTGCACTCTTGAGAGTGAATATAACTGGATGGAAATATTACATTTAAAACTATGCGTTTTATTTAACCCTGAGATTCTCTCTTTTTTTCAACTTAAAAAAACATTGAATGATTTTCCCTTTTCCAGCTTTCATTTGAATTTCTGTGTATTTTTTTTATTTGCAAATTCAGTCCTAATTTTGTAAAAAACAGAATTAGCCCTTTAATCACTAAAGACACAGGTTCAAATTTTGATTACCCACTTCACACTTAGTCACAAAGACCAGGTTACACAGAATTAAATTCTGTGGTAATATAAACCAAAATAAGAAGTCCATGCAGGTCTTAAGAGATTAATAACAGAGCAGCATTCCCTGTGTTTACGTTTTTCAACTATGGTTCTACTGCTAATTCTAGTGGATTCTAAAGAAGAGAAAAACAGCCTTGCGCTGAACACTACGGTAGTGAAGTGTTTACGCAATCAACTTAAATCTGTCACAGAGAAAAGTGGCTTTGTGCTGTTATCAAACACTTTACATTAGTAATGTGTTGGATATCGGTGCAAAGCTGCTATAAAAAGCTGCTTTTTTCTGCATTAGAATCAGATGTTTTTTCTCGCTGATCGTGTAAATGATCAAAGATTTACGATATGTCAAAAGGCACGAGTTACTTAGGTGTCGCTGGTGACATCTCTGGTGTTAAAGGGTTAAACGCCTTCAGAAATACATCCTTATTTTTAGCTTCTTCAAACTCAAAGTGCACAATCCTAATGTTACTCTTTGGTCCACTTGAACATTTTGTTCACTTCACCTTTTTTTCACACTGGCTAAACTGCACCGAGGCTTACTTGCAAGTAACTTAAAGCAAAGTTCAATTGGACCAAGTGAGAGTGACATCCCCCACAGAAAATGACTTAATTCAAAATTAAGTCAATTCAGTCGCCACTTTTTCGCTATTTGGAGCAAAATAACATCAGTAAGCAGTGTTTGGTTCAAGTCGGGCTGAGTCATTGTTTCTATGGGAACCACTCTAGCCAATCCAGAATGAGCTTGTTGGAAGTCCACACCCCTGTCACTTGAAAATGGCCTTGGGAGAATCTGTTAATCCAACATTTCAAACGTTTGTCGTGAGACCACATACTTATATTGATGCATCTGATTGCACAACTAAACAAGCAATATAGAAAAAAAATCAGGACAAAAGGATTAACAAGAATTTTTTTTAAAAGGGTAGCAGAGCAAGAATGGTTATTATGAGAAATATAATAACGGAGTAATAGCTATGTATTTCTCAGTAGTTTGTGGGATACTTCCTGTTTTGTATGGGGGGGGGGGGGGGTCACTCAGTCCCGTTCTCATATCAGTCGATAGCTCAAATAAACTGACCCACCTGCAAAAATAACATGGACTAGCCAAGCAAAAAACTCATCCAACCCTCTCCCTTTGGATGAATGGTTTCCAGTTTGCGGAAATATTATCCATTAACATTTTTTTTCAGCAAACAGTTTTTGATTTAGTTTGACAAAAGAAAGCAATGTTCTTTTCTAAATTCCATTTTGAAAGGCCTTAAGAGAGAATCTTTGGTATCAGATGCTATTGATAAACACTGAAATGAAAAGAGACAAACCAATGTCACTACTGCACCTTTATCCCACCGAACATCATCTTTTTTTTTCCTTCTTCAAATCGGGTCTACCAAATGACCTACACTTTTTCTTCTTCATTCAAAGGTTTTCCTATAAAGACACTGAAATTCTAAGAAAATAAAGGCAGTCTTTGCCTGAACAAGAATAATCTAATGAGACATCAAAACAAAAGACTTGCAAGTCTGAGTGTTACAGCATTGGTACCTCATTCATCTGACCCTAATAACTTTAAGAGACCTTTCTCATTATCAATGTCTAGAAGAGATTATTACTGTCTCATGTCTGCATTGTTAAATAATCTCCCAATAGAACCTTTTTTTGTAGCTCGGAGGGCAGAACCTTTATTCCAATCTTATTCCAATCTTGGAATAATGATTCTCCAGCCCTCATCAGTATTTTGTTAGTCTTCAGACAATTTCAAAAAGTCTTAAATTTCTGTTCAGTAGGATAGAATACAAATAAGACAGAAAGGCAAGATTTTGTGCCTAAGTTATCAAGCCTATCATAACAAAACTAAGCATGTTTGAATTTTTTTTCTTGCCTCAAGGAGTGCTTTTTACAAAGAGTATCTTTGATTGTAATCAAATAGTATTTTATCTGTTTGTGCAGATAATGAACTGTAAAAGCAATCATTTTTATATTTCTGAATTGAATGTGTTTTAACACATGTAAAAGCAGAAAAGACAGAAGTAAAAAAAAACATGTTGAAGACATAAATAACATGAAATCTGTACAAATTCAAATAATTAAACATTAAAAAAAGAGTAAAACTGCTGTTTGCTTCCCCACAAAAAAAAAAAAGGAAAAAGGATACACAGATAGTCAAGACCCCATTTCACAGTTGAATGTCTGATTGGACCCGTGGTGCCATGCTGCAGTCCTTGAGGGGCCACTCTTCTGCTTTTGTTTTCCCTAAAATCTCAGCTAATTATCTTGATTAGATCGGGTCTGTTCTGGCAAAAAGAAACTTTCCATTCCATATTCTGCACACATGTTCCTGTATATTAGTCCAGCCACTTGATTGTGGCACCCCATGTATGCTTTCCCTGCCATTATCTTACACCCTGCAGTTATGTGCTGGACCTCTTTCCACAGTCTACACCTTGGGTCTTTTCTGGTGTGGTAGATCTCAGCCTCTATGGCTCTGGTGCTCAGGGCTTTGCTGCCAGGATGAGCGCTTCAGTGCTGTCCTGTAGGCCACCCCTTTCTAGCCATTGGTAGGACTTCTTAATATCAACCACTTCAGTTATGGTCCGGTGGTACATCCCATGCAGGGGTCTGTCCCTCTCTGAGGATATGTCCTCCAGCAGAGCATCCTCTCCTCTCCATTGCCTGAGACATTCACTGATTCACTGTCTGTCTGTCTGTCTGTCTGTCTGTCTGTCTGTCTGTCTGTCTGTCTGTCTGTCTGTCTGTCTGACTGAAACTATATCATATTTTCAAATTAACAGCCTATGCAAGCACTTAACCAGCTCTATCTCCAGCTAGGTTTGCATACAAGTGAGCTCCTCGCTACACAGAGCCTACATATTTTGTTGGGTTTTCAGTTTGTAGTTTTGCCATAATACCATAAAAAAATAAAAATGCCGGAAAAAAAAATCTGTTTCGCTTTCATAGCTTATCAAATGTTACCAGCTTGCAAAGAAAAAAATCTGCCAGAGACAGAGATCTCAGAATTGTCACATCAAATGTTTAGTGCAGATCCCCTGAAATTGCATTCTTTATGGCTCTGCAGCAAACACAAAAAAGCAGCAGTGCCTACATAAAGGTGAAACTATCAGGCACAGATGTGGAGTGAGCATGTGAAACCGGTGTCAAATGTTGTGTGATTGCAGGCATGTGTTACAATGCCAACATTCCCGCTTGTGCTGTTTTTGTGTTTTTGATTACGCAATGTTAGATCTTAAACTGAAAAAGTTTGAAAATAAACAGATGAAAACAGTTGTGTTTGTTTTTATTTTTTCTAATATAAGCATTAACATAAAGCGACACTCAAATGAAGTTTCTCCCATAACAGCAAAGCTGTTCCTGCACAGCATTTTCTTCTGCTGCAGCTAGAGTGGTGTGGTCTTCCCCCTCATGCCTCCATCTGTCTTTGGTTCTCCTTTGTGTTTGAATCCCCAGATTCCAGTGGCAAACAAAGGGATTTATGCAGCCAACCATCTAAATGATCTCTCCCAGAGAAAAACTCCAGAAAAACAAATTACTTTGATTCACCCTCCACCAAAACAGGCCATTTTAGCTTCAACAGGAATCCAAAAAATCAACCACTTGGCAGAAATAGTTCAAACTATTTTTTTTTGTTTTTTGCAGCTTCAAATCATGTTCCCTTATTTTGACTGAAGTGTTCTGGTTACTCTGCTGAGAGCTTTAAAAAATGGAGAAGGAATTAATGAATGAATAGTAAACTCCGATGAATACATGTTGCTTGTTTGTTTCTCCTTTTTTTTTCTTAAGGCATTTAGGGTGACATTTCACCGGAAGAAAAGTTATCAGTGCACCAAAACGGAATTTTTCCTGACATTAATACCTTAAACTTCATCATTTCCTCGCCTGCATCCTGTAGCCACAAGGCACGGCTGTGCTGCAGAAACACCTAAAGCAACATTGCACATGAAACCATAAGAAAGTGACAGCTGGGGTTCTCTCCTTTGAAGTTTTTGAGTTGCACCTAATATCCTGAGGTTTTTCAATAATTCCTGCAAAGACAGATATTTCTGACCCTGGGCATAGCTGAAGGCAAGAACGCTCTGGGACAGAGAAGCAGCCTCCATGTGTTTGTGTGTACTTGTGTGAGACACTCTACATCTGTGAGCACATTTGCCTTTATCTGTGCCGAAGCGGCAGCATGCACAGTATGTGTGAATGCTGATCGACAACCAAAAGCATTTTCTGTCCTGTAGGAGGTAGAACTTCAGCAGGAATGTCATTTCTAGCTTCTCACTGTGCCTTCTATACAATATTTTAAAGGTACGTGAGCGCAATACAGCTTGGGACATTTTGGGACATCTTATTTTTCAGTTCTCCTTTCTGCTTGCAGTTTGTTAGATGATGTGTCTGGTTTCTGCAACAAAGCACCCATTTCAACTTGAATTATTTCAAGGCCGGATGTGGTCATGGGGAAGCAAATGCTGTGATCCCCCCCACCCGAAAAAAAAAATAATTCAGAAAAGAAATAAAAAACAAACAGAAAACAACAAGAACAATATAACTGAAATATAAGACAAAAAAATGTAAGGATGGACGGGCAGACAGATGAACAAATAGACAGACATTAAAAGAAAAAAAAGGAAAAATGCAGCCTCAACAGGGCACAAACCAGTGTCCTGTGCCCGTCCCAAGCCCTGTAAATGCAGAGGGTGTTGTCAGGAAGAACATTGAACATAACTCTTACGAGTCATATTAAAAAGATCAAAGAAGATGATAGATATATAGAAATATTTTGATGACATAATGGTTTTCTAAGCATTTAGGGGATAGGAAGCATATGACACCCCAAATTCTCAGCACACCCGGACTTGGCCCCTTCCCACGATTTTCTACCTGCACCCATTGATTGTAAAAACAATGGACAGCTCAACCCCTTGTTTCCAAATTGGAAGAGGCATTGCTTCGTGATACGGGCGCCGCCATGTTGAAACCAGTCAACTGAGATTGGTCCGATTTCGTCGGAGTCAACGTATCCATGGCAACTACTGTTGCCACTGTCACAGATACGTTGACTCAGAGCGACTCGGACCAAACAATGTCGACTGGTTTCGCCCTTATCAGAGGGCAATGGTGAGGGTTTTGACCTAATTTTGCAAAAGCTGGAGGTAAGGGATTCTCTATGGGTGACGTCACACTTGCTCATCCATTGTTATTACTGTCAATGCCTGCACCCTATAGTGGGGCTGGCTAAATCTGGACTTGACTTATTTACACAGCATCTACTTTTAAGCAAATAGTTTGAAAGTAGTGGCTTTGAAGCAGCGGAAAAAGAAGCTTTTATCCACTGTGTACTTTGAAGATGTGGTCTGAGCAAAGACTGTACATGAGGTGTACTTTGAAGTGCAGAACCTTCATAAATAAATCTAAATAAAAAGCAGATTAAAGGAAATTGCTATGGTGAGAATGATTTTTTAAGTAAACTTAGTTTTGTTTCATCATTGAATATACATTTTACATAAGAAGATGAGGTTATAAATTAGAAAGAAAACAGCATAATGGACTAGATGGTAGGAAATAAAAAACAGATTTGATACCAATAGTTGGGTGCAGTGTATTCACAATGTCTAAAATGTAAATCTTAACATTTGATTTCAATGCTTTCTTAAGATCAGAGGGTTCTTTGGTCATTCTCCAATGTTCACATTTCACACATCATCTGTCAAGCTCGGGAACAACCGAATCGAAGGGGGTTCGCTCCTTCACTCAAGGTAAGGACCAAATGTGTATAATCGAGAGCTTTGCAGATTGTATAGCATCTTACAAATGAGAGATCCATCAACACTCTGACAAATTGATAAAGGAAGGCAGCAAAACCTGAAACTGTTAACTGGGAGTGAGTCGATTCCTGTCATAATAAACCACCACACTGAAATTAATGAGATAGGAACCTTAAGGCTGAATCTCAAGAGGATAAAGGATACGGATTGACTGCCAGACAGACAAAAATAACACTAAAGGACAAACTATAGTATGAACGCAGATGTTGCACATTGTAGGGAGTGAGAAATGAATAAATCACAAAGAACAAAGATCTCAAACTGACAGGAAGGCGATGAAGAGGATGAAAATGGGAGAGCTGTGACTTAAGAGAAGTGAGTGATAGTCAAGTCTTCACTCTATAAAGACAAAGCGAATTTGCCTCTCAAGCCAGGGAAGAAGTTAATTTTCTGCTGAATTCAACAATGTAAAATCACTTCTGTGCTCAATGTTTTACAGAAAATGTTAGTTTCCCCTGAGACATGTCCTTCAAAGGATGTTGCCTAAAACCTGAAATATCTGCTGACTTTGATCATAGCTTGAGTCTTAATTCTTTTTCTTTTTGGTTTGGTTTATTTGCAGGTTGGCATTGACGCCTCCCAGATTGACCCCGCCCCCATTGAATCTGTCACAGCTACCTGAACGTATATATTTGCGTCTTTTTTTAAAGTGCAAATCTCATTAACAAAATACTCATAAAAATTACAATAAAACAAAACAAAACACATATTTAAAAAACAGCAATATATTTCAGAAAACAAAACAAAATATCAGAATTTAAAAAAACATTTTGGAAAACAAAAGTAATTTCCAGAAGTCTAAATACAATGTTAAAAAACAAAACACAATGAGAAACCACAAAAGGTTGGTACTATGGGACATCGCTGACGGATGATTGTATCCAACATCGCTTCATTCCAAAATACTTTCAGTTGAAATGATGTTCAAATGTCATCCCCAATCAGCGATATCCCATTACAGTTTTTCATTGTATTTTGTTTTTTAACATCTTGTTTTGGTTTTTGAAAATTGCTTTCTCTTTCTGAAGTGCCTTTTTTTTATACTGCAGCCACAAAACACCCTCCTTTAAAGTTTCTAAAAAATATTTACATGGTTAAAATGATTCAGGGGGGTCAGCCAGGTGCAGAAGAGCCCCCCCTACAGGGGCCCATCTGACACAAGGAGGCATAGGCGAGCCCAGTGTCAGGACCCCAAGGCAACAGGACAAGCGTGCTCCGCCGTACCAAGCAGCCATTGGGGTCACCGGGCGCTGGACACCAAGCGCCCGGTGCGACCGGGATGAGGGCAGGTCCCAGAGGGCCCAGGAGCAGCCCACCACCCAGGGCAGCCCTGGTGTCCGACCCAAGTAGCCCAAAGATCACAACGCAACCACACCTCCCCCCACACTAAACTACCCTATACAGCCCCCTCACCCAACACGTTCCTCAACCCCTCCTCGCCAGACCCTAGAATCTTGGGCCTACATGAGTCAAGGTGTCTAATGTGCGAGTAAAAGTGGAGGGCGGGTGCCGACGTTGCCCCAAAGAGAGTCACTCCGGCCAGCCCCGCCAGCATATCCCACCCGTCCGATTCCCAGGGCCCTTTGTGTATGTTTGCAAAATTTTTTGGGTGGGAGCGAGAAGGAGCAGGCAGATGGGCACAACGAGGGAAGAAGGCTCCCCCTGAGCGACTGGCCCCCAGCCAGCCGCAGTACGCACCTCACCTCCCAGGGCGACTGGGAAACCAGAGGGCGCCCAGCCAGCCGCAAATAGAAACCGGGACAGCGCCAGTGCAGAGAGACAGTCAGCAAGGAAGGGGCCCAGCGACGCACCTGAGGGGCAGGAGGTCCAGCACCTCCACTGATACCCCTGACCTTTCTAAGGGACTAGCACTACGCCCCCGCTCCCCCTCCCAGGGCCTCCCCCCCAGAAAAAATAAGAAGAAAGAGAAAATAAATAAATAAATAAGATAGGTTAATTAATAAAAATAATACAAATAATAATTATAATTTAAAAAAAGGTAAAATATTTAAGTAAAGTGAGAATAAATAAATTAGCCTTTTGCCCAGAGAAACCCAAAAATAAATGCAATAAATTAACTCTTATATCCCTCTGCTGTGGATGCATCTTTGACCCCGGGGGCCAGGCCCCAGAATCCCAAGCCTGGGGCCTGGCAACCCAAGCCTCAGCAACCCAAGCCTCAGCGGCCAGCCACCCAGCATGGCCCCTGGCCCCCGTTCTCGGCTGGCAGCCACCGCTCGCCTTGCGCCCAGAAGGCACCGACCCAGGAACCCCTGCCTCAATGCCACCCAAGTGTTGACCCCGCCCAAGCAACCAGAGCCCCGAAGCCGGTAGACCGCCAAGCCTGGCAGACCCCAGCCCCCCAATCCTTCCCCAGCCCACCGGACCAGCCAGAACCCGGCTCAACCCATCACCATCCCACCCCTACTAGCTGATGTGACTAATCAGCTGGGACCAGGGAGAGTCTGAAGTCAACAGATAATGTGTAGAGGAAGTGGACATTATCTCTAAACTAATATGGTCTGACGTGAGGTTTCTGTAGTGATTATTGTTAGATTATTTTTAAATTTCCAGTTTAGGAGGATAGTTTTCCTTGCAATACATATAGCGGTGAGAACCATGTGTGCCTTGTTGGATTCTATGTTAATGTTACTTAGGTCACCTTGTAAACAGAGTTTGGGACGGAGTTTTTTACTTATCAAGACAGATATGCATAGATTATGAATCAGGTGTAATGAGAATTTGCGGAAAAACAGGATAAAAACAAATTATGAAGGAGCTTGACTCGTGTGTGTTTGTGAGCACAAATTACTACTGCTGCTACTGCTTTAACAATTAGGTAATCATATTTACAGTGGGAAGAGCAGGAACTAAAAAAAATAAAAATAAATAAAAAACGAAAAAAAAGGTCCACTGCAACACAATCAAGATGAGCTGAGTTAGTTAGTTACTTAGTTTTAAATTACTTTTCACTTCTTTTTCTCAATTAACTTCCTTTAAATATTAATAAAAATAGCTAAAGCTTAATGTCACATCGTCTGTCCGAAAGGCACAGCTTGAGCTTCTGTTTTCTTTAAACCAGCCAAGTAAAAAATATGACTTTCAAATAAAAAATCAAAATGACAGAGTTAAAGCAACTACTGCTTTTCTCTTTATTTTTCCGGAAAATAAGTATTTAAGTGAGTTACATGGAAGCACAGATTTTAGAAAAGCCTGAAGAAATCCAATTTTTATGTAAAACTCAATGTCATTATGAACATTAAAATGCAGCTGATCAGTGTCTGCTGGAAATACCTCAAAATAAAATGTATTTAACTACATGTTGTTGCAGTTGATGCAGAGATCATGGACACAGAGTAATGTATTTATGGGTTTTAATTAAGAAATGTATTTAATTTGCCAAATCCATGAATATTCTGAAAGTTATAGGAGTTAAATTACTTTCTTTTCTTTTTTGTGTTTCAAATTTAAAGTCCTCTTTTTTTACATAACAGTTTTTGTTATCATTTCAAATAATCGCGAAAATCTTTAAGCAATTTCATTATGAATAGAAAATGCAGTTTCCAGTCATTTCTCAATCTCCGCTGCAGTTTGTATTGTTCATTACCATGAGTTTCTGATGATCCCAAAGCCAAACAAAAGCCTGACAAAGATACTGCGCTTCAGCCAATTTGAGTTAAATATAGAGACCCCGGCTGGTCTTAACCTGTTAGAAAAGGTTCCTTCTGACGCTCTTCCCTTGCAGATGAGCCTGTAATAGGGCCGCATAATTACCAGTGGCTCCCTCAGAGGTCTGCCCAGCCCCAACGCTCAGGGCTCTCATTACTGCAGATGCTGCCTGGGGTCCTAAATATCAAACATCTCCTTCTGCTGGAGGCCTGGACACCCTTTCGCCTGCAGCAATCCCTCAGTGCTTATATTCCTCGTGTATGTGGGGAATTGTTGGCATAAATGTGCACCACTTTTACACAGGCTTTAACTGTGGTTTTCATCAAAAAGAAAATAAAAAATCAAGAATATGAATGTAATATAGTTATTTACTTCCTCTAAAATGGAAACTTGTGATAAAAATTTGCTACTTTTTTCAACAACTACAAGTCAATTTATTAATTCATCTTCTAATCCATTTAATCCCTTTCGGGATCACGGGGCTGCTGGAGCCTATCCCGGCCTCTTGCTGGCGAAGGCAGGGGACATCCTGGACTGTTCGCCAGTCTGTCGCAGGGCCACAATCACACACATTCACACCTATGGACAATTTAGAGTGATCAATTAACATATAAATTATGTTTCTGGGCGGTGGGAGGAAACCAGAGTCCCCGGATAAACCCACACATGCACGGGGAGAACATGCAAACTCCACACAGAAAGGTCCCACATTGGTGTTCTGTTTCTTGCTGTGAGGCAAGAGCACTAACCACTGCGCCACCGTGCAACCCAACTGCATATATATGCATATATATATATATAAGATGCCACATCACCTCTAAACTCTCCCTCAGTCCAACCGTAACACCAGACTGACAAGTAGTCATCATTTAATTAGCTCGAGTAAAATTACTGTCTCAGTTCAGAGATGCATTCCACTTAAAAACAGGAATGCATTAGCAGAGCTGGGCTGACATATAACCTCTGTGAAAGTCTTGACTGCTGCAGTACAGAATTTAGCGTTAATGCAATCTGACAGGTCCTGCTGTCACATTTACATACGTTACAGGTCATCTCGTTTATTCTTTGAACCGTAAAAAAAAAATGCTGTGTGTTATTATTGCAATCAGGAAGGCTGTTTTCCTTTTTTTGTTTTGCATGAGGTAAAACATCTTATCCGTTCCCAAGTAAATGAATCCAACGTAGCATTATTTGCAGCCCAGATTTATGGAAAATAGACCTGCACATTTCTCAGAACTGCCTTTCATCACAAGAGCTTTGAGTGACAGATCATTTCATGTTTAAATCCCAACTGGAAAAATAAAAAATCTGTGCAAAATACTCAATTACACTTCACTGATCTGTTTATTAAACCTGCTTGGTGTAATTTACATAATTAATATCTTTCTGAGCTGGAAAGAAGTGGCTGACATCTGACTTTCAATTCTATTAAGTTAACAACAAACTGAATTGTTTGAGCCACAGTGACAACATTACAAACAAGGAAACATGAGACTTAGCAAATGTGAGAAGGGTTTTAGCTTACCTTTATCCTCGACAGAGAAATAGAAGACATCAGATGTTGCGTTTTCTTCATTCCGCAACACATAGCAGATGTGCAGGTCATCAATGTCAGCTGTAAAACAAATATAACTTTAGTTTTTCATATGCTAACTTAAAATCATGCAATATAATGGAAACAATACAAATTAGATGGAATGCATACAAAACTAAGACAAAAAGAACGTTTTATAAAATCGAATTTTTACATTCATTCATTGAAGAAGACAAATGCCGGCCATTTTGACTGCTTTCTGAAGTCAATGCGAAGTGAGGCATGATGACAAGTTAAAACAAACTGGTGGATGCGTTTTAAATTGTATGCAGGACAGATTTGTCCTTGTCAGGATTTGCATTTGGGGATTTAAAAACCCTTCATGTGACGTTTCATGCTCACTACAGAAATAGCTTCAAACAAACTTTGAAGTTGTATTACTGCTTTATGGCTTGTTCAAACACTCCTCTCTGTCAAATAGCTTTTCAAAGATGGAAGCTGTCCCACTTCAACCACAGTAGCAGCATGTCCCTACTACAATACACTCTCTCCTTGCTATCAGCACTCAGTTTGAACAATTTTTCACCAGAAAAAAATCATTCTGTGATCCATCAGACAACCCAAGTCATTTTTGCTACATTCAGAGTTAACAAAAACACTTAATAAAAAGTAATGAAATGTTGGGAGCGACAACTGTTCATGTCATCAGTCTCAAAAAACAGGTGGTGATGGTTCTTTAAATGACAGACGGGGCAGGAATGTTAAACACAGGATTGTAGTACACATCTGTTTCCCTAACATCTTTGGATTACAGGCTTGTGCTTGTTTTTTTTAACCCTTTTTTTTAAAAACAGTCTCAGCCAACATCGATTACAGTGCTGGACAAAAAAAAATCATCAACAGTGTGAGAGGGCTTGGCCTCTGCAAACCACCTCCTTGAATAATAGATGTCACAAGAAGGAAGTTCATAAAAGTATAAAGCCTTGACTCCTGGCTGGGACTTTAATCTCATGCTACATGTGGCCTCCTGCTACTGCACTTTCCCTGATTATTGCCCCTTTATTTCTTTCATAAAGTGTTTTTTTCCTGGGTGTTTTCTCTATTAAGAAAGATTTTTGAAGGTGTTGTAGGTGGAAAGACCTGGTCTGTGGCACAGACTTGAACTGGAAGACCTTCAAAATATAAAGGCAACACTGTGAATGGAGGGCACAATGTTCATTCAATATTTAAAGAGAAGGCCTCCTGGGATGTGCCCTGGAAACAGGACGAGTAAATAAAGAGAAAAGGGTTGTCTTTTTCACCTGACTGAGTCCTCTGACGAGCCTGTTTGCTCCTTCTGACTCAACCTCCAAAGAGTCTTTCCTCAATGTTTTCTCAAGTCAACTACCCCCTCCACTTCCCATGCAGTCTCTTCCCCCTTTCCTGCACTCACTTGCCTCTCCTTCCTTCAGCACTCTTGTCTCATCTTTGCCCTTTTTTTGTTTCAAAGGCTGGAGTCGAGCAGTGACTGTCAGAAGTGTCTACCTCCCGCAGGCTTAAGAGCTATTTCTCACTCCAACTCCTCAGCCCATGTCTGTGCTTACACCAAGCTGGTGCACAAGAAGGTGAATTTCCTTACTTGTTGCTTTAATTGCCTCAGCGTGATGATTACTTCGCTTTAAGCCACAATCAGAGGCATTTAAGTCTCAATTCTCCCTGCTGTATCAGTAAGCATAACAGGCACTCCTTCAACAATGTGTTGAAATTCATAAATAGTGGGCAAAGATTTCCTTTTTATGTTGATAATCAAGTCTGTTAGACCTTTTTTTCAAGGTCTTACTTTCCTCCATAAATTTTTCAGGCAACATTATTGTCTTAACCTTAGAATGTTCCACAACTTGAATGTCACTTCAACCTTTTCACACAATCCTCTACCTTTGTTTCGCTTCATTTAACAAGAGCTCGGTACTGAACATCAGATGGGAACATTTCCTCTGAGATGCCGAACGATCAATTATTTATCTTTAATGTCTACAAAACATCAGCCTCAGACTTTGGATGAGTATTTATAATTTGATATGTTAGGTACATCTAAATCAGAGCCTTATACTACCTACTGAAATTCCCAGGCCTGTGCCTCTTACTGTATATAGCAGAAAAGGTATGATTTCAAAAGAACCTTAGTGTGAACATTTGATTGGAACTTACTGGTTTTCTGTATCAAATCGCACTTGAAAGAAATGTAATTATTAGATCACAGAAAGTGTAATTAAAAACTATCAGAATGGTGTTTTGCAGCTCTGATAGAACCATTAATTTTCTATGTATAATGCCGTAATTAACCGATTTGACAAATATTGCTTCAAATTGTCCAAATTTGTTTAAAAAACGTAGGCTGATTAAATGAATGAAATAGTAAGTTCTATATTAGAAGGTAGATAACACATTTAAATGTAATGAAGGGTTTGTTTCCATCTTACCTTGACTAAATGTGTCCACAGAGTTGTTTCCATGCCCCAGATTAACAACATATCCATGTTTTGGTTGAGTAGTGATGTGGAAAAGCAGTGACGCCGGTCTGCTATCTCTGTCTTCTGCCCTCAGCACTTTGGGACTGATGGGTAATCCCAGGTGACCTGTGGTCAAAATCTTTAGCGTGAGCGCACCTTTGTTTACCACAATCTGAGGGACCCCATTATCGACAGCTACAATGGTGATCTTCATCGTTTGAGGGCGTCTGGTCTCATAAACTGTGTCAGGGAAAACAAAGAAGTCTGTGTGTGTGCCATCGGTGATGGTGAAGGAAATAGAGTCCTCTGATGATTCAGTTCCATCATGTTTGTAGCTGATGAGATTCTCATTAAGGTCTTGTTTGGTGAAGCTGGCGACAGGTGTTGATTTGTTGAACAGAAGTTTGCCATGAATTGGCAGTTGGGTGATGGTAAATCTGATCATCTTCTCGTTTGTGTCCTGGTCTTCAGCATTCAGCTCGAATGGTGTGATAAGCTTAAGTTGTCCTTCCGTCACAACTAGACTTTTTATGGTCAAGACGGGTTTCTTGTTATCAACATCAACTATAGAGATTCTAAAGGTTCTGAAAACCGGGTTGTAGCCATCGGTGACTTCAAACTCAAAACTATCCATTTTGACCTCATCGTCTGAAGTGTGGACGTAAAAAATCTTACTTCCAGCCAATTGGAGCTGGGAAAACAACACAATGGGCATCCCAGGAGTATCCGTGCACTCCAGATGGCCTCTAACAGGGGCCCGAGTGACAGTGAAGACCAAGTTCTCATCCGGACTGTTGATGTCAGAGGTGCTGAGAAGGTCTGTGGTCAAAGTCACTCTGCCACCTTCTTTCAGAGAGACACCTTTACTAACCACATCAGGAAAAACCATGTCAATGCTTCCAACAGTGATGTAAAAGTAACGATCAATGAGTGAATTGATGCCATCGGTCACATCAAATTTGATGAGGTCTCGAATCCCCTCTTGTCCGTTGTGTGTGTAAAGCACAAGACCAGCATCGATTTCAGCTTGTGTGAAATTCATGCCGAGTGTGACATTCTCCAGAGACCCAGATGAGGTTTTTCTTTGAAGGTGACCTTGACTTGGCCCAAAACGAACAATAAATGACAGTGTGCTGTCATCTGAATCTAAATCAGTTGCTTTCAGCACTTTATTGTTAATCTCTTTTGTTTCTCCAATGTTTACTTCAAGGCCATCATTGATAGACATCCTAGGGGTCTCATCATCCACTGGAATGATCATAACCATGGCTGTTTTCTGCACAGAGTACTTTCCATCTGTCAGAATGACTTCAAAACTATCTTCACTTACCTCTGAGTCATCGTGTTCATAAATAATACTTGAGGCTTCTTTGATCTGTTCTAAAGTGAAATTAGTCACTAGAACTGAGCCTGTGGATAGCTGGTTTAAAATTGTGCCATGTTTGGGAGGTTTGGAAATTATAAATACAAGTTCTTCAGATGGAACGTCAACATCAGCTCCATTTAAAATTGGTGTGTCTATGACAATGTTCATCCCCTCCATTAAGACGATTTCCCTCAAGTAAATCTCTGGTTTTTCATCATTTGCAGGGATAATAACAATTGGGAAGATGTGATTTTCAGAAAAGTTTATGCCATCTGTGCACCTTAGCGTGAACCTATCCTCCACAGGCTCTACTCCTTTGTGAATGCTTTGCACATAGTAAATACTCCCATCCCTGATGTCTCTGATGGTAAAAGCACTGATGGCTGTTCCTGACCTTGACTTTTCTGAGCCTGGGGCAGGGGATATATTTTCCAGGTATCCTGCAATGGGCTGAACAATGATGGTGCAAAGGATATCATCTGATGGGGTGTCCTTATCTTCAGCATTCACATGTTCTGGGCTGATGGCATATTTCTCTCCTTCAATGACACTGAATTGTATTCCAATCCCGACCTGGGGGGCCTGATTATCTACAGGAAGAATAGTGACTCGAACATGGACTCCGCTGACTTTATTGCCACCTACAGTCCAATCATCAGACATGTCTGTTAGAGTCAAATTGAATCCATCTTGCAAGAAGGTGAGACCTATCTCCCCACTAGTGTGTGCATATACAACCACCCCATTAATGACGTCAGCTTGGGTAAATCTAGTAGCAGGCAATCCTTTGACCAATATTTCACCCAGGGATGGAGGATTTTCCACAATGAACGTCAGCTGGAGGTCATCTGTGTCATCGTCATGTCCTTGAATCACATCAGTTGTGATTTCTGTGGCACCGTTTTCCAGGACATCTATTCGAGAGCCGACGGTTCCCGTGGGTAGGGTTACTATTGGAGTTTCATCATCAACAGGCTTTATGTGAACTTTGACTGTCACAGTTACCACATGAATCCCGTCACTGACATCCAGCAGAAATCCATCATTCACTGTCTCCTCTCCATTATGCATGTACGATATCTTTCCATTTGAGATATCTGCAAGTCTGAAAGCTCCTTTTTTATCCAAGTCTGAAAATGCAAACTGAATCTGGCCGTGCTTAGGGGGCTGGCTCAGAGTAAAGGTTATTTCCTCACTTTTTGTATCAAGGTCTACAGCATCCAGCTCTGCTTGGGTGATTATATGCATCCCTCGTTCAAACACACCAAAGCCAGTGTTTGTAATCTGGGGGGGCTTGTTGTTGACAGGCTGCAGGTAGATGGTAAAGGCGCCTTCAGCGCTGTTTCCAGCTGTGTCTTCAACTGTGTAACGGAATTGCACAACATGGGCTGTGATTCCCAACTCAACATCTGGGGGGGCATAGGATAGCTTATGGTGGTTGACTTGAGCTTGTGTGAATTCTGTCACTTTAATGTCAGGGTTGTCCGTCAAAACCAAAGAACCAAACGTAATGGGGTTATTTTCATCCGTATCCATTGGGGGCTGGATAACCGTGTATTTGAGGTCACGGTCCTCAGAGTCCAAATCGGTGTAGCGCAACACTTCTTTACTAAAGTGGGTGACCTTGTACTCCTCGACAGTCATCTGCAGGGTGGTACCAGGGAATAACTCAGGGGGTACATCATCAACCGGTAAGACTCGGATAATGAATGAGTTTTCGCCTGATAGGTTAGGGGGGTCGTTGTCATCCTGAACAGTGAACACAAACTGATCTGTGACCGTGCCGGAGCTGTGAGGCCCTGTGTGTCTGTAAAACAGCTTTCCATCTGTGATGTCTTTCTGAAGCCACTCTGACACCTCCTTCTCATACACCTCATCTTCTGTATTGAATTTCCACGAAGATGGGTCTTCTGGGGCATCCGACTGTCGTAGCAGCACTGTGCCAATTGTGGAAAAAGGCGGAACAATGGTGAATTTAATGGTTGAGTCCTCAGAGTCTATGTCAGCAGCACTGAGCATGTGAGGAGATAAAGGCACCATTTCATTTCTGAAGAGCACCAGACCAGTGTTGGCATTGATAATCGGTGGCTCGTCGTCAGTGGGAACAATCGTGATGGGGAACAGGAATTCCACCTCATTTTTCCCATCTGTCATTTTAAAGACAATATTGTCACTATATGTGTCGCTTCCATCATGCTGGTACAAGACAATCCCTGTTGTAAGGTCGGCAGACGTGAAGAACCTGCTGTGTGAACCGAGAACTAAGAGGTCCCCATGCCGCAGCCCGTCCACAACTGTGATGGTGACAGCATCTAGGTTGTCCTCATCGCTGATCTCCAAGTTGTGGGAGTTGATGAGGGGCCGGGACTGCCCCTCATACAGCAGCTGGCCTGTGTTGCGAGTCACAATGGGGGCCAGTGTGTTCATCGGCTTCACAACAATCATAAAAGCAAAGGGATCTGAGACGGCTCCTTCAGTGTCAACCACCTCAAACTCGAGCTGGAAAATCCTCTCTGTGTCTGAGTCCAGAGAAGGTGGCACATATGCTATTTTCAGGTCACGCAGGTCTCTCTGGTAGAAGGATGTGATTGGGAGGTTCCTGTCATCAGTACTGACTATGTAGCCCTCCTCATAAGATAAGGAGGAGGTTATGTTGAAAATAAGCTCTTCCGGGTCTGACTCTGCATCCTCAGCGGCGAGCATATCAGGTGTGACAGCCGTCATCACAAACTGGCTCACCTCCAACATCATCATGGAAGCAAAGCTGGGTTTAGGAGGAGTGTTTTCCTCTCCTTCCTTAATACGGACCATGAGATGAAAACACTCCTGCTTTACTAAGTTGTCCTCCTTATCATGCAGCTCTACAACCATGGGAATATAATCCTTATTTGGAGATTTGTGGTCAAAGGTGTGCTGATAGCGGATGCCAGCTTGAGTGAACTCATCACAGTCTGTCATGGTGGAAAGTTTCCCCCCATCCAGGAGTTTTCCATATCTAGGCAGTGTGCTCTCGCTGGAAAAGAGTCCCACCTCACATTTAAAGGAGTCTCTGTCATAGGTAAACTCTAAAATCTTCTTATCAATGGGATTGCTGATCCCTTGAAGCTTCACAACGGTGAGAGGCATGTTTTTGGTGAGTAACTCCAGCTGCGTAAAAAGGACGTCAACCTCCATCATAAACGGGATGATTATGGTTTCAGTTTGTGTGTCATACCTGAGCTGCAGCCTCACTCTGTCTTTAGCTGGACTTCTGGAGCCGTAGTGAAAGTATGTCACATCTCTGGGACCGAAATCACAGGGAAACTTTTTTGGAGAGAGGTGTCCCGGTCTCTGCGAGAGCGGATCATTATCCAGGACGGTGATGCTGCACCGGTCCCCCGGCTGCGTCTGGATCACCAAATCGTTTATAGGGTCGATGAAAACAGACCTCCCGAAAGGCACGCGCAATCCGTTGTTGGCCACCAAAATCGCATCTTCTGATAGCTCTGATCTGAGTGCGTAAAATAATCCGGAGCTGTCGCGCTGCGCGAGAACGATACCTGTTACGGACAAGCACAAGAAAAGAAGTCCGTGAAGCAACATCTTCACTGACAACCTGCCGAGGTGCTGCTGGAGAAAAAAATCCCGTGTCTGCACAAGAAATGCATTAAAATAAAAATCCAAAAGTGTTAGGATGGAGCGGAACGCATGCACGGTGACTGGCGTGATCCATCTGCGCTCCGCCGGACATGCTCAGCAGAAGCAGCACGCACGAGTTTTAACTTAAGACACTCGGAAAACGCTGCGTGGAAGCGCTGCCGCCCATCTCTGCATATATTGGAGGATTTTGAAGCTTTTTTTCCCCCACAGAAATGTCGCCAGTGGGCAGCGATGTTGGCAGTCACAAGGAGGAGGGGATAAGAGGAGGAGATGAATTTGTTGGAGGCTGCACATCACTCACCTACTTTCTCCTGGTCTGGGTTTTCCTGAAAAAGGGAGAAAAAAAGACAAAAAAAAATTCTATATTTGTCAACGAAGACCGTCGCACCAAATGAGATGTTCTTACATTTCACCTTTTTTAGGTTTTTATAAAAAAATAAAAAAAATAATTTACATCCAAAAAGTCGGCTTTGAAAAGGCAGTAAAAGTCTCCTCTGTGGCTCCTCTATTGTTATTTTTGACAAAACAGTTACCAATGCAATCATTATCCTAAACACAACATTGTAGAATCAGATTTTTATGATATTTTGCCACCCCTCCAACACATTGAAAGCTAAATCAGTGTCCGCTGAATAATAGTGACACTTTTAAATTAAAAACTGCAGAAAGTTATTGATTTTTCTGACAAGCCGGCTGTCTGGTGGGTATTGGACCTATAAGAAGTATTGGAAAACACAATTATGTTGTAATAATACATCAATGGAAAAAGCAGCTATCAAAACTGTTGAGGGCTGAGACATTTGTTTGAGCAGAAACAAGAACAAAGCTAACGTGGAAAGAGAAAAAATAAAAAACTTGCATGTTCTTTCTTTTGTTCCATTTATTGCTGAAGTTGGAGATGGGAACAAAAATTAAGCGTCACCCCACTTCTGGAGAAAAAGAGGAATATACGCATATCATTATAATTTAACAATAGCCGCCCGTTATATTCTCGTCCTTTATTCTGATTTTATTTTCCTTCCTGAGTACATGCATATGAATGCTTAGTTTAAGAATAGTCTGACCACAAAACACAGCACAAGAAATATACAACAAAAACTAACGATTTAAGAGACTCTGTCATTATTTTATGTGTTGTTGGTTTATAATAACCTTATTTGCTGTTTCTTGCAGACAGCCACTCTCTTAGCTGCTTATTTCTTATTCATAAATGCATTTTTCTGTCTTTCTTTTAGCTGTGTTTGGAGGCAGCTATGACTCAGAAAAAAAAAAATCTTCAGTAAAGAAAGTCAAATTATCTGCTTATATGCTAAAACAATCCAATACCAAACAGTAAAAATGTTTGTTTTTACTGTATTTCCTGCACCATGAGGCACACTTAAAAACTTTTTTTCCCCAAAAAACGACAGTTTGTTTTATAATCCAGAGCGCCGGTCGATAAATTCTGGTTGTGTTTACTGATGTCGAAGCAATTTTGAGAGGAGGTTAGCTTAGTTTCTAGGTTGGAACCCCTTTTGTCTTCAGAACTGCCTGCCTTTGTTATGGGTGGCATAGATTCAACAAAGTACTGGGAGTTTGGTCCATATTGACATGACAGCATCACACAATTACTGCAGATTTGGCGGCTGCTCATCCATAATGCCAATCTCCCATTCCACATCCCAAAGGTTGTTTATTAGCTTGAGACCTGGTGACTGTGAAGGCCTTTTTGAGTCCAGTGAACTCATTGTCATGTTCAAGAAACCAACCTGAGATGATTCCAGCTTTATGACATGGTGTGTTATCCTGCTGGAAGTAGCCTTCAGAAGATGGTTCCACTGTGGTCATAAAGGGATGAACATGGTCAGCAACAATACTCAAGTAGGCTGTGGCATTGTAACACTGGTCAATTGGTACTAAGGGGCACCAAAGTGTGGCAAGAAAATATCCCCCACACCATTATACCACCACCACCAGACTGAACTGTTGATAAAAGGCAGGATGGATCCACACTTTCATGTTGCTGACGTCAAATTCTGACCCTACCATCCGAATATCACAGCAGAAATCCAGAATCTCCAGACCAAGCAACTGTTTTCCAATCTTCTATTGTCCAATTTTGATGATCCTGTGTAAATTACAGCCTCAGTTTTCTGTTCTTCATTTTCATTTCATTTATTTATTTGTTCCTTTCATGAAAATCATTTATGCCCAAATGTTTACATGTTTGTTTTACCTATTAAACATTTTCATGATTGTCTTAGCTGACAGGAGTGGCACTCGGTGTGGTCTTCTGTTGCTGTAGCCCATATGCCTCAAGGTTCGACCTGTTGTGTGTTCAGAGATGCTCTTCTGTAGACTTCGGTTGTGAGCAGTGGTTATTAGAGTTACTGTTGCTCTTCTACCAGCTTGAACCAGTCTGACCATTCTCCCCTGACGTCTGGCATCAACAAGGCATTTCCGCCCACAAAACTGCCGCTCACTGGATATTTTTTCTCTTTTTTTCAGATCGTTCTCTGTAAACCCTAGAGATGGTTGTGGGTGAAAGTCCAAGTAGATCAGCAGTTTCTGAAATCCTCAGAAGTCATTATGTACCAACACCATGCCACGTTCAGTCGCTTAAATCACCTTTCCTTTCCATTCTGATGCTTGGTTTGAACTGCAGCAGATCTCCTTGACCATGTCCACATGCTTAAATGTATTGAGTTGCTGCCATGTGATTGGCTAATTAAAAGTAAGAATATTCATCAACACTTAAAGGCCCACTGCAATGTTTTTGTTGTTTTAACACATTCTTGTGGCATTTTTTCTCATGATGGAGGCCATATATAAAGACAATTAAGCATAAAATTGCATTTCTGAGGTTTCTTTATTCAAATTGTTGTGCAGATGAAAAGATGAAATTGGAAAATGTTTGTAGCTGTGACGTAAAATTTTCAATCGGCGGGGCACAAGCTCCCCGCTCCACTCCATTTCAGTGCATAGGTTTGTAGACAAATTGATCCATATACGTCTTGGTTTTTATTGTCTTAGCTGGCATCTGACTAAGAACTGACTTGGATAGCTCCAATGTTGCTCACAATTTTTGTTGTAGCGCTATTGGTTGGTTGGTGGTATGAGGGTCTCTGTCTAAAGAAAGTGTTAACAAAAGAGTTATGGGATGTGTGGGCAGGCTTACTCTGCAGCAATAGTTCTGGCAACAAAAACAACATAACTAACGAGGGCTAAAAACATCATAATTAAAAGACCACTGCGAATGGTGTTAGAACAGATAAAAATATTTGTTGGACTGGGACTTTAAAATAGTGTGCAACAATTTGTCAATTTTATTTTTTTATGTACTATGAAAAATGACATTTGAAAAGATGGTGTTTCTGCACTTTGACTTTATTACAGCAACTTTAATCAGCATCTGTAAATCCAAATGTGCTGTTGCTTTGGTAACTGTACCAGTCAAGTGCTTCAACAATGGCAACCATTAATAACAGACAAGTAGGTCTAAAAATCTACAACTTTATTGAAGCACTGTGGAAGCACACCCAGTATGAGCATCAGACTAATAAATCATTTTGAAAAAAAGTCATTAAGGATCACCTTTATGTATTTCTTGTATTCCCTTTTATAAGTTTAATATTGCTTTTAAGGTAAAATGTCTTAAAACCCTGATTTAAAATGTTTTCTCACAAAGTAGACAGCCTTGACTCTTCTAAATGTTTACTCAGCCGAAGGTTTAGAAAATACTTCCTATGATTACCTTTAGTGCTTAAGTCTCCACCAGCTTCATTAAAATGCCAGATGATTACAGGATTTTAGTGCCTTTGATTTCAAAGTAAAAGGTAACCTTGGTTTTTTCCATCTGTCATTAACTTTCTTTGTACAAACACAATCTTTTTGTGCCTTCATACGACAGAAGCCACTCAGATCCATGCACGTTGGATGTGCACTGTGGGAATCCATTAAGCAGATTATACTGAATCCCAAAGTGTAAGGACAAACGGGGCGTGTGATGCAGAACAAAGCAAGGACACAAAGATCATGATTAGTTTGACAAAATTAGAGACTCCCATGCATTTTCACCTGGAGCTTCACACCACTGTGCTCCGTTCCCACAATAAATCCAGAGGAAATAGATAGGAAAGGTCAGTTCAACTGCCCCAAATACAAATATCTGATGGTGATGGTCTGTTCCAATATGACTCATTAACACTAAAAATTGCTCAAAACTGCAGCCGATTTTTATCATTTAACAGGAAAGTTTTGATGCTTCAGCCTCATATTTCTGGCACATTTACACACTGCAGAAGATGGTGTTCCTTCTGTTCAGCAGCTGTGCTGCTGTGATAAGGCAGCGCTTGGAGATTTGGTGTTTGAGTGTGAATGGCTCACTGAAAGATGCCCACTGTCAGCTAATGACAGGGTGAGGGTCAGGTTTCTGGAAAATTGTTGCATTTGCATAAAATCCTGACATCAATGCCAAAAAGTGGAGAGAGAGAAAAAAGTCACTTAATATGCTCCTGCTTTTGTAAAAACATCAGATTGAAATGGGCTAAGCGCCAAATAATAAAGAAAAAAAGTCGAAACGTATTATTCAGTCACAGAAAAACATTTTTTTACACATCAGTTATCGAGAACTTGAAAGAAGGTTATTACAACTGGCATATTAAAGCTGCTTTAATATTCTTCACCTTTAATCACAAAATAAGTTCTTATTTAGCCTTTTTTATTTAATTTGACCATTTAAGGAATTCGTATTTCACTGAATCTTTGGTAGACGTAATCATGATGTATTGTTAAGCGTCCAGACAAAGCAAAGTAAACCAGGGATTGAACCACCACCTGTCCTTCCTGCTCTGCTGAGTTTTTACCGCCTCTGGGTATGAAGAGGGATAAAAAGCCTACAGTGCCGTTGAAAAAAAATCCCCAAATAACTACAAACAAAGCAAAACAGGTGATCCTTGAGCATTCTAAACCCCAACTGCAGTGTAAACATGCACACACACACACACACCCTGACAAAACACTTTTACACCTTACTGTCTGGCAGGGTTTACACACACTACCTTTAAGGCTGATTCTTCATCACAAACAACTAACCAACATGCAGGTTGAGTTCATTAGAGTTAGATTTGATAAATGTATGTATGACATGTAAAAGCAATTAATAAAACAAAACAAAAAGATTATTTCTAGAATTAGGCGTGTATCATTTTTTGAATATATATATTTTCGTGTATGTGTGTGTGTGTGTGGGTGTGTGTGTGTGTGTGTGTGTATGTGTGTGTGTGTGTGTGTGGGTGTGTGTGTGTGTGTGTGTACCCTTCACCATGGCTTAATAGGTGAGCAATAGTGTAAAAGGTCTTGCCCAAGGACCTGCACTGTATGAAGCCAATTGCAATTTTTTCAACCTACAACAGAACTTTCTCTGAGCTCTGGACAAGAGTGAGCAAGTAAAAACGACATAATGAATACATAACAAAGTTATCTAATAATACACAACAGCAAAGATTCAATTTAACAATACATTAATTACATTACACATTTGTAATGATGCAGTCATTCTTTTCTTTCATATACATATCTTTTAGGTGTTGTTTCCCTTCTTCTTGTTACAGCTTTTTTTTTTTTTACCAAGTGTATCCTCGGTCAGCGAGGAAAACTATATTCAAAAAGTAATGTCAGAAAACGTTTAACATTTTGAACAGGTTTAACCCCAGCAAAGTCTCAGACAGATTTTCCATCTGCATACATCACACAGCTGCTGCACTTCTGCTTTCAGCAGTCAATCCTAATGAAAGAAGGAGGCATCCTGTCACTCTCTGCTCTGTCTTCACTATCTCCACGGTTTCTTCCCGACGGGACACACAGATGAAAGCAATTCCTGCACATGCAAAAACCACCGGTTATGTTTCTCCCACAACCTGAAATTACATTTTGCTCAGGTCAGCTGGAAATGTAAAGGGAAGTCACCCTATACGTGGCAATTTGTACACAAACACTCACACAAGTGCGCCCAAGGATTCACATCTGGTCTGTCTTTGTTCCCGTGTTACAGTGGTGGAAATGCAGGCATTCAGGAAGACAGGAACGTTAGCATCAGTGCTGCTCTGTAATCATCAGCACAATGACTGTGTGAGTTTACACAAAGTGCCATTCAGGTTAATGTTTACTGTCTGCAGAAGCTCCCAGTTTGTTCCTGCGTCTCCCATCCTTCAGTTTCATCACAGACAACAATATCTTTGTTTCCTTTTTGCTTTCAGTTATAAAATAAAGGAATGTTATCATCAATTACAGAACACCGTTGCTAATATAGAAAATAGCTGTCATTGTTTTGGTCTTGCCTCAATCCCGAGAAGCAAGAAGAAGCCTGACTCTTATAGTAAAACAATTTACAACCCTCTCTCTTTATCTGTTTTTTGAGAAATTGCTTTTTCGTTCATGACTATCCTTTTCAAAAGTGCTTTGTTGTTGAATCACACTGCTCAGGCTTTTAGTTTGAAGACAGAAGAAAGGTGGTTTGTTTGTCCGTGAACTTTAAAGACCTGCTTCCTATTTCATGTGATTTTACAAAGGAAATGATTTTAATGTGGAGCCAGTCTGCTACAAGAGCAGAAAGCACTCAGCCTGGAAAAGCAGCTTATTGGCTGCTGCAGCTGTATGCATGAAAATATTTAGCAGTTTGAACTGTTAAGGTCAATTCTTTAATGGATCAAAATAGGATTGTAAGAAAGTCATAAGTCTACATTCATAAAACAAAATCTTCTACTGTTAAATGTTTGATAAAATAAGGGAATGTGAAGTACAACACAATACTCTTGTTGTTAAATGAATTGATACAAAAAAAGTGGTAAAATAGGCTAAAATATTTTTTGGAGTGAGTATTTGTCTTTTAAGGTATCTCTGCCTCAAGTGAATTACACAAATTCATTTCTAATTGATCAAATGCAGCATAACTTAGTTACAGGAAAAAAGAAGCAACGCTTTCTGATTTCTTTATATGCTACTGCTCTCTGGTGGTAAAAGTGAATCAGTATTCTGCAAAACCTAACTGAGCTGAGGTCATTTTAACAGGTTGATGCCTGACACTCCAACAAGGCTGTCCAGATGATAGGTTCTGAAAAAAAAAAAAGTTATCTTTGCTATCAAATGTAGTCGACCACCAGATCAAAACTTTGAGCACATTATCTCATACAAAGTGAAACGTTTAAAGTCAGAAAAATATATTTTCACATGAATGTTAGCGGTGTTACATACAATTTTGGTGATTTTGATTTCTGTTACTAAAAAGATAAAGTCATATCTAACTTCTAAAAACATTTTATAACAATAATGATTTGCCTGTTTGCTTTTAAAAGCATAATAGTTTTATTAAGATCTGACTAATGATAATGTAAAAATATTGAACTAATTATATATTTACAAAGAAACATTGTTTAAGATATAATTTCAATTATTTGAAGGTAATCACTTGGCCTGCTGTAGCAGAACTTCAACAAAAAAACATTGTTTTCGTGATATAGTTTCATCCATTTTCTGATTCCGTTTGATCCCTTATGTGTCAAACTCAGGGTCAAATGTCTACCATGTCATTTATGAGCAAGTTTTTAATTTCTTAAAAATAAAGTAAAAATTGTGCATTTATCATCTAGGGGGGATTTTGACTCTGAAATATCCGATTGGGCAACTTTTAAATTATGACTTTTTAAAAGGATTTATGATAGACAATTACAAAACATATGTTTTTCTTTATGCAACTGTAATTGTCATTTTAAAAGTTATAATAAAATAAATAAATAAATGAGTTATTTAACACTAATGAGTAGTTACATTTATTTTTCATTACATTTAGTTACATGTATAAGTTAGATCTGGCCCTTTGAGGACAGCCACTATGCTGATGTGGCCCCAGAGGAAATGGAGTTTGACTCACCTGCCTTACGGGGTTACAGGGCTGTTGGGTGAAGGCAGGGTACACCTTTGCTAGGTCTGTTGCAGGGCCACAACCACATCTCCATTCATATAGGGACAATTTATGAGGTATCAATTCACCTATGAAGCAAGTTTTTGGACTATTTGAGGAAGCCTATGTGCAGAAAAACCCACACATGCACAAGGTACACATGGGAATTTCCACACAAATGTCCCAGCTGGGACTTGACTGACCTTCTTGCTTTGAGGCAACAATGCTGCTTCACTGTTCAGCCTCTTGAAACATTTTTTTTAAAAATTGCATTGTACTTTGTATGTGGGTGATATGGCCTATTTTAATAAGCCAAAATATAGTAATAGTTCTATTTCATGTTATGACATGACACATTTTTCAAAAAGAATAAATAGCGAAATGCAATATAAACACGAGGACGGCCGGCTTTCCACGCATTCGCCGACTCGCTACCGCTTACGTTTGTGACGTAGAACTAAAGGCAGACAACATGGCTAGCACCGAGAAGCTACACAGAGTGATGCTACTGTTCTATTAAGAAGCGATTTATCATCAGATAAATAAGACAGAAAAGATGAAGAGGAAAGGCGGAGATTATCATGATGATGAGTCACTTTGCAACCTGATAACCGTGCCGCGTCTCCTAATAAGAAAATAAAGAGATTCCAGAGATCTTCAATATTTAGCCAAATTTTGCAAAAAGCTTTGTTTAATAAATTATACTTGTAACAAAAGATAAATTGATACCCCAACAAAAATATAAACCACTCCAACAAGTAAAAATGTATAAAATTAAATTACTCCACTTACCCTAAAAATATACTCAAAATGTCCCTTGGCCTAATCTAAACAAAGGTAAACACTGGTTTTCAAACTCCAATTTACAAAATAAATGTACAAAATAAAAGTTTCCTCAGATACATATTACCTTTTAGTTAACAAAGTCACTGTATACCATTAACAACTGTGGAACATTAACAGTTTTACCTGTTTGAACCAGTTTCTGAAACCTTTCTCGCGCGCTACACACACACACACAGTTCAGTTTACTTCACGGTATCGGGCGCTCAAAAGCAAAAGAAAAAAACGTTGCAGGCCCGTTAAGCTTCTCTTGCAAACATTGGAGTGCGTTGAACACTCCAGTTGGACCTGGGCGACAACAGAAAACACGACTACTGCGCCTCATTGTGATCCATCGATGCACACTAGCTCAGCTTAGCAGCCTCTGCTCCCGACTCCAGCGCCGCCTTCCGACTCCAGAAAACGGCTCGCCCGCTTCCAGCTCACCCGCCTCTTCCCACTCAGAAGCCAAGATCCTCCCAACTTCCTCGTCAAAATTCTTCTCTGCTTGTGTCCCGGTTTTTTTGTCCCTTCGAAAAACGCAGACTTCTCCTGTAGATCTGGAGGGAAAATCCTTCGCTGTCCACCTCTTTGAACTTTTCCCTTTCAGTTACGCTTCTGTTTTGGGAATTTACACAGATACACTTTCACTAGATGTATTGCTACATCCAGCTGCTACACAACGACTTGGCATGTTGATGATTAACAGATTTAAACACGAGAGAAACGAAGACTACCTGTTTTGTTTACATGCTGTCCGGCGGAACGCCACAGGTCATATCGAGGTCACTTCCAGCCTGCGCCTTAGCTGCAAATCCAAATCCCTGATTCCTTCGGAAGATGCTCCTACATTCATATGCTTCGATTTTTTTTCTACGCCAAATTCATTGCAAAATAAGAATCAGCGTTTAAAGGGCTTTTTTATTTGACAAAGTTGTTCAAAGCATGGCATCCACACTTTAGTTGATTCCAACTATTATGAGAACAAATCTAGGGACAAATAAAAGTAACACAAAAAAGAAGTCAATCTCATGGGGAGTTTAATTCATTTTCACAGCAATTTCAGCAAAAGAAAGAGAAGAGTAAAGAAGCTCCTTCAGGAAAATCAGGGATAAAACTCCTTAGATCCCATTGTCAGCAGGAGTGTAAAAATCACCCTAGTTTTTAATTATATCTGGCTTTGCTACAGACTCAGTACGATCAAGCTTAAACGCTGTTGCTGGATAAGTGAAAACAAGTTTTTCCTTTTGTTTTGAACCTGCAGCTTCAAGTTGAATTTTACAAAACACTTGTGAGTCAAACGATTCATCATACTTGAACTTACACAATGAAAAAGGTCAAAAACAAGCTGCTCAGCCTTGACAAATTTAATAAAACAATTGTATCCTTTAGTTAGTCCTTTGTGTCCTTAGTGGTTTGTTCTTTTAAATTCCTCATTTGCTTTGTCCCCACTTTTGAGCTTCTGATAGTGTTTACAGGAACAAATTGGTCTAAAACCAAACAACTCTGTCCCATTTTTACTAGCTTATCAGGTAAATATTCAAAATGTATTTATTATCTTGTTTACTAGCCAACCATAACGCAAAGCTAAAAATAGTAGCTTGGAATCTAAACTCAATTTAATTAGTACTGAATGGATTTGTCACAGAGCATTTGTTTTATACAGATCATTATTGATTAAGATAAGAATGTGGCATTGGGCAAAGAATTAACAGCAAAGGGTCATGGTCACTCATCAGCTCCATGGCTCCAATAGATAACATCCCTTTTGCTTCATTTTTAAAGGGAGAATTTCAAGTTGACACTTAATTTTACAGACTAAACACACTAATACCTGGACTCATTAATTCTCATATTAATCATTGTTCAATGTGATATCTAGTTTATTGCAGATTTTATTAAACACATCAGTTTCAAAAAAAAGTAAACATACGTCTCTATATTCAAATCGATGAATAAAAATAAGTAATGATTATTAGTGTCATAAAATTATATATATAGGAAATAGAGGTATTGCACTGATGAGTAGTTCTTATGTGTTTGAGAATTGCTAAAATTCTGCCATAATTTAAATGATACAAGCAGCTTCTGAATAAGATTGTAGAAATAAAATTACTGAATCTAAACATAATCAGATAAAATCTCCATTAAGATAAGTTAACAAGTTCTCAATTATCTTTTTAACTAATTAAACGCCTGCAGATTTATTTCTTTAGATTTTTAAACATGCAGATAATTTAACATCCATTAACGACTGATCAAAATCTAGAAGGTGGAAACATCTTGGTGCATATGTGAGCAATTGAAGCTCCTGCCTCCTTTGGGATATCGCTTAACAGCTTGTGCATACACAAGTGCTGCATGTTTCTGAGTTATCGATGTGAAGGAACACAGAAAATTAGTGGCAGAGGCTAGTTGTGGAAGGCATTTTTCCTTCTGTGCTCCATTTCTTTATCTGGCCTTCGGCCTGAGGCTGCAGGCAGGCTTATCACTAAGTCTGCAAGACAACCAGATCTCATTTAGATTGGCTGCTTTAATGGAAGGCTAAGGTGCATGCTGAACACATATTCATAAAGCAGTAGGGGCTAAGAGTTGGGGCAAACAGAGGACCCAATGTAAAAGTCATTTAAATGAGGCTTGACTTTGTCTAACTCTCACGTGAAAGTTTCATGAAACAGAGGACCACACTTCTAACAAAAATAGAAAATGCACACTTTGCTGCTTTCATCACCAAACCACTTTAGTGTTAGAAGCAAAAATGTGGTGAAGAGCAATACAAACTCATCCAAGCATCTGGGCAGACCAACCAAACATCTAGGTCAGGGGTGGCGTAAATGTTTGACACCAAGAGCCGAATTTTTTCACTGTGAGAGCCAAAGAAGAGCATGCCACTACTACACTGACCTGGCAAGACGACACACTTAATTAAAGCCAGATATTGTCCATACACTTCCTCTCCTTTACAACAGAATAGCAGGTATTGTAATTGGTGTTATTTGGTGAAAGTGTCTAATTTCAATACACACTCAATGCTTAGCCAGAGTTAACACAGAGACAATTCTAGAAGTCAGATACCCTCCACACACACAGGTACCCTCTCATTTCATACACACTCTCTCTCTTCATCTCACTCTTTTCTCTGCTCTCTCTGACACACAACCACCAGTGACGGGCAGTGAGGTTGATGCTTGGTGAGAATGTGACTCCTCTGAAGTCAGATTTATGATGATAATATCAATATTTACTGTTTATCCAACAGCATTTAACTGTAATTTCTTGTGTCTCAACATTCCTCTCTTTCAATGATACTTACACCAAACAATACACAAACATTCTGCATCATTCTGGTGCTCCAAGTCATTCATATTCACACAAACACATTAAATATATTACTTTCGCTGTGCGCAACTAAATTGGACCATTAGAATATTCGCTTTATGTTTTCTATTCGAAATTATGGATCGATACGTGCATCAAAGCATATAATTTCTTAAATATTAATACATTGCAAATGAATCAGGTTAAACTAAGGAGTAATATTCCAACATCACTAGTGTGCTACAATTTAATAGACCGGGGCGTAAGTCACTTACATCATGCTCACAATTAGAACCCGGTACTGACACGCACTCATTCAGCCAAAACGGTAGCGTGTCAGACTCTGCTAACAGCTACCAACGCGGTTTTACACTGAAAATCACCTCTCCCATGATCCTTAGGGCTAGCTGCGCAAGCCCCAGCCAGCGATCAGGCCTTTACGTGAGTACGGTCAGAACGCAATTTGACGTCCGTTCTCCGAAATCATAACAGGCCTTCTTCAAAGAGATTTCTTGCCTATTTATCTCCGGTTCTCTCGCTGCCCCACTGTGCGACAAAGCAGATCTCAGGCAGCTGGGCCCTGCATTGTGGAGGATCCAGCGAGAAAAGTGGATCGTCGTTTCCTTCGTCCAGTTGCGCAAGCAGCGTCACGTTCTGCGCTTCATTCATTCTGATTGCAGCTTGCCGTGAGCTCCGCAAATAATATATGATGGATTGTTGTTTCTGAATGAGCACTTTGAAAAGCTTCAACTTGTTAATAAAGGAGAGCATTAGTGCCGATCAGGAAGTTTTTCATTTTCCGATACGTTTTGTTCTTTTCTGCCATGACCAATGTTACTGCTCCTAAAAGCCTTTATGATTAATAAAACATCGACGCCATTCCGTTCAAGTAAAAAGTAAGAATCTTCCCGTTCTTCCAGAAACATCCTGTGTTTATCTTTATACTCTGAATTTCTACCATTTTGACCATGAGGGTAACGGCCCGTACATACATCAATTCCTATCTATGTTTTCCGGCAGGGCGTAACTCGCGCAAAATGATTGGGCGTCAATGCATGTCGGAGTAGAATGAAACACACACACACTGCCAAATTACTTTTATTATTAATTATTTATTTTTAATATCCTCTGATGGTTTTAGTGTGGTTTAAGAGGGAAAAATTACGAAATGAGGCACAGTATATGGAAAATATGACGAGACGCAAAGAGCCGCACGCTCATTGGCCAAGAGCTGCATGCGGCTCGAGAGCCGTGCTCCTCAAGCAATTCTGATCTAGGCGATGCTTCATATATTTTTTGCAAATAAAATAAAACTGTAAGAAAAAAACTCTAAGCATGTGCTACTTATCAAATTGTTGCAAGGCCTGGCTCTGATCATATTTTGAAGTCTTTTAAAAGTTTAATGAATCTTTTTTAATTAGGATTATGCTGTTTTTGGGTCAAAATAAAAATAAAAACCTGTTGTTTTCTAGGACAGTTACTGCAGAGTGGCAATAGTTTCATTTCAGGAAATTAGCTCCAAGTTGAGGGCAAGGATAATCCTGTCCCATTCCTCCTGTTGTGCTGAGAGTTTAAAGGTGGAGCCCATGGCCACGCTACAAATATCTTTTCAAACAGCATTTTGTCTGTTCCTGCTCTAACAACAATTTAAATAACTCAGAAACACAATGTTGAGCTTTATTTTCTTTATATTTGAGCTCTATTAACAGAAAAATACCACCAGAACACGTGCTAAAAACACCCAGCACATAATTTTCCTGTGACGGTCTTTAAACTTTATTAAAATTTAATTAATTTTTACTCTGTTGATTACTAACATTAGCAGGAGTTTCACACTGTGGTAAAAATGAAACTTCTTGTGTTTTTAAATAGCAAATCCATATTTTTTCAAATAAATAAATGAAAGAAAAACATAACTCATCCTCAGAAAATGTTAATACTGCCACTTTACTTAAACGTTTGTGTTATTAAATATAAAGCAAATATGTTACACATTTGTGTCAAATCCTGTCCCAGAGAAATCCTGCCGTAAAGAAGCCGTTCCTGACCAGCAGCAGATCTGCAGCAATGTGCAGAGAGGCCAGATCTGTTCTCAGTTCTCTGTGGTATCTATCCATTACAAAAGGAAATTTATGGCAAATACACCCTGCAGTGACTGATTAAAAAAATGAAGAAAAATCCATTCAAGATGATCCTCGCTCCTCCTTCATCCAAGTACACATCCCAGTGGATGCAGCTCTGGGTCTTCCAGCACAAGATAAACATCTAATTATTCTCTGCTCCATTGTTTTAAACAGGGTACAGAAATTTTTTTTCTCTTAGGGAAGAAAATGAGAACCAATTCTAGAACGAATGATCATAACATGATCTCTGGAGAAAAAACATTTTTTGTTTTTTTTAGTTAGAACTAAAGACGTGAATTTAGATAGTTTTAGTTTATATAAGCACTGAAGCAGAAAAAGTTTGGATTTCCTAACTACCACAACAAAACGCTATTTATCATCCACTTGGTGACATATCCGGCATTATGAGTAACGGTCAGGTTTACAAACTTCCATCAAGATAAAAATACCTAATATATATATATTTGAACATTAAGTAAATTTGAAAATTGCTCGAAACTTTCAGTTTTTAATGTTTGACTTCACATCAAAATGTTGCCATAACATGACCAGAAATGTGTTCGTAAATGGCCAACAGGGGGCAGCAAAGAGCTGTTGTTTAGGAGACAGATACATTTCAGATGTTACTTTTATTTGATCTGGTCCAGAGCATTAATTTTCAGCATACAGATCTAAGTGATTTATTTGACTTAAAAGAACAAAAACAAACAACAACAAAAATGTATTTTACTTCTGATAAAACAACATTGTTGCTGCCAACAAATGTACTATTCATGAAAGTATATTCAGCAAGTTTATTTTTTTAATCTATTTATATTGCATTTTTACAAAAAAGAAAACGATATAATTACACTGTGATGATAATGAAAATGAATTAACATTTACATTATGAATTAACATTTTTGTTCTAAAAGTTACTGCTGACTTTTGTAATGTCAGTGAATCCACTGGTCACATGCCGTTACCGTTATCAGTCACATCTTAGTATTTCTTCCATTGTTATTCTAAACTAGTGGGCTGGACTTACAATGAGGATGCATGTGGGCCTTCATTATGTCTAATGATACATATTCTTTCGTGAGTCACTGTCAGCTGTGGGCCAAATAATAAATATGACACCCGAGGTGTTTCTGACCTCATGTTCTATGTTTGCTGTGTGAGTCATTTGAACGTCAACGAGAAAAGCAGGAGAAAAATAAAAGTATAAGTCAGTCTCTTGTCCTCCTAATTTGTCTCTGGGAATGAGGCGCAGCTCGGAGTCGTGCTTCAGAAACACACTTCTGCAACACAGGACAGAGTACCAAAATAGTGATCTCCTTAGAAAATAAATACATGAGCCAACACATGTCGACTTACCTGACAGTTTGTTTTTACACAAGTAAATCATTAACAAAAGAAAATAGCATCATTAGCTTATATTTGGCTGGTCAACCCATGTAAAGTTAGATTTATTTAATTACATGCAGACAGTTTTTCAAGTGTTTATTTTCCACTGATGATTACAACCAAAAGATGATAAACCCAAAATTCAATTCAGATTTAACAAATATTCAATCCTCGACAGAAATTCTTTCTTTGCATGAATTAGTTCAGCAAAGGTATGTTGATGATCCAGGATTGTTTCTAATGAGGCCTTCAGCTCTCTATTTTGCTGGGTGGTGTCATTCACATCAAGTTCAGAAAACAGACTGTAGAGCTGGCAAATCAAAGCATCATAAAGATGCAGCAACAAAAAAGTGATGCATTATGAGAACTGAGCTCTTATCGTGGTAAAAAAACAGAGATACTATACCTATAACTTATATATATATATATATATGAGAAATGACATGCACAGAAGAGTGAATTCAAATAAAAAGGGATACAATGAAATATTCAAATCCGAGATCCTCTCGTGCGTTGTCAGTCAGAAATCTGCAAATTTGACTCGATATTAAAAATTGTATCTCGAGGCTTTAATATTCTTCTGTCTTTTAATGAGTCAGCAAACACAGATACTGTCTCATGAACGGGAATACTTCCAAATTTGGAATGTTTTTGAAAAGAAGATTGTTTTCAGACTCAAGTTTTAACAGAAACTTTTTTACTGAAATGGGACAGCTGGCAATCAGGATCCAAGTGGACTTTTAAAATATATTGGTAAGAAGTTTTATAGTGAGCCGATATTAAGACACTTTATTTAATGTATTTATCAAGTTTCTAACTAAAAGCCAGTGTCATGTGTAAAAAGATAAAATACTTTGTCATTGTTGAATTACTTGACCAAGTCGTAAAATGGTATTTTTTAAATGATCATTTATGTAGAAAACATTAAAAAGATTATTTAACCCTTCAAAAATCAAACAAATAACTAGCTTTTTTATGAACTACAAGGCAAATTGGCCAACATTCCAAACTGACTGAAAGGTTTAGACATTTATGGACTGCTCTCCTAAGGCTGCCTGACTTGAGTCGGGCTCTTCTTTAGCAGATGTTCTGGTGGGTTCTGGATTACTGGCCTGCTATGTTCCCTAGATGTGACGAAGGAGGAGCTGGTGGACAGATGGCTTCACATTTGCCTCCATTAACTCCCACAGTGGAGCTTGTGGTGACTCAGCAACAGAAAATGCCCCAGATCCCGTCAAATCCTCACCTCTGCATTTCCGCGCTAAATGCTGCTCATTCTGCGACTCTATCTTCTAAAAAACTGGCCTTGAAGTGGAATTTGTTTTCTCCTGACAAACAATCAACCACTTTAGTGTTGTTCTAACTGTAGGGTTATGTCTCATATTTTGTATTATTTTTTTTTGTATTTTAGGTAGTTACATACTTTGAAAGAATTACTAGATAGAATGTTTTATTTTAAACTTTATTTCATTGAAACATTAATATACTTTCCCCCCTATTTCCATAGTTTTTTTTTACATTCATGTCCCCAAATGAGCTTTTCTATAATTGTTTGGTAAAAACCAACACTCCCAGCCCAAAAAACAGTCAACACTTCCTCTTCCAGCATTTTCTTCACCTGCTAAACTTGAATTCATTAAGGGCTGATGATTTTCTGCAGCTGCTCTAAGACACCTACCTCAAATCCTGCAAGAGCGTTGAGGGAATCCTCAGTGTTTGCTCATTATTTTCTGCTCTCTGCAGCTTCATTTGTGATCAATAAATAACAGCATTTCTGTTGTTTGTCTGCTGTGTCCTTTACAACCCAGTAGACTAAAATGACATTTAAAAAGCCAATTCATCCCAAACACACTGAACAGAGTGGGCTAAGAGTCAGTATGTTGTTTATTATTACGAACATTTACATCCAAACCACATCTATTGCCTTTATGTCGTGGGATAAACGTTTAGAACAAACTTTTTTTTCTTCTTTGGTCAGAGTTCCAATCATTAAAAGCAATTTTAAAAATGACCTTTCATTGATTTCTTTTTAATCAAAAATTAATACAATCGCAAATTTCCTTTAAATAAGAAATGATAAAAACCATGCAAAATGTTATAATGGATAAATATTAGGCCTGTAGTTAATTTTGATATTTGGCATTATTATTTAAACGCATTAAAATAAGCATTGATGTAGGAAGGAGTGGATAATAGGATGACAGCTTACCTGCAGTTTGAGCGGGGTTGATCCCTATTCCATCTGCAGAACAAACCATGAAAGAACTCAAAAAACAGACATGCACACAAACGGAAGAGAAAGGAGAAAAATAGCTAGAACACAAATGTCTCAGCATTAATAGGTGTTTCTGTGAGAAGAACTATAGTTGGTAAAAACAAAAAAATCAAAAATAAAAGTCAGTTTATATTGTCATTGTCAAATAACTTCAGTTGAATGTCGTATCATTTTTAGATTAAGGTCATTTTAAGTCAGTGTTAACATTTATATGAGTCTTCACATTTTGTCACTACATAACTTAAACAATTCTTGAAATAACTAGTATAATAGGATAATTATATAATTCTACTAACCAGAAATAGGACAATAAATCTGAATCACAGCATAATAAACAGTTTATCAGGAAGTTGTTGTTTTTTATTTTAGATTAGAAAAAAGAGGAAATGAAACCGCCACGGCTCAACTAATTCCTTTTCACTCAAAACAGCTTTTAAAAGTTACCAGAGAAGAATTCTAAACATTTGACTAAAAGCACACTCTGCTGCCTTTTTGTTAAGATGACAAAGGGAGCTCATTTAAAGAACTACTATTTTGTGTTACTTTAGAACAATGAGATGGAAATTTGAGCTATAAAGTTATAGAAAGGAGAAGATTGAAGCTGCCCGTCTGCTCTGTTTTACATCATTGGGCCAAATGTAAACAATGAGAGAAGATGTAGGCCCCACATAACACACAGTGTTCCCTCGCTAAATGACAGTTCACCTTTTGCAGTCTAGCTGTTCTGTGGATTTTTTGATTTTGTTTTGTTTTTTGATTGGCTGTAGCCCTCGTCAATGAATCTCCTCCGAGGGAACACTGTTTTCCAGCATTACTTGATGGCGTGCTGAGCGTTTCTCCTGCTTTCTAACCACCTGTTACTGCATGAACACAAAGCACAGGGATCAAATAATGAAGATTTGTTTTAAATTTAACACACAATCTGGAGTGGTTTACCAGGAGTGTTTATTTACAGCTATGTTGATTTAGATGGAGTGCATTGCATTGCAGAAATCTGAGCAGATTTGATTCAACTGACTGATTTCTCAGCTGTATCAGCCAAACTCAATCAGTGAGACTTCTGATACAGAAAGGCTGAGCAATACCTGCCTACAACTATAATTGATGACAAGTCTAATAACAGAAATAACTGTGTAGACTTTTCTATTTTTATTTTTTTAACAATCACCTCAAGAATTGACTGCAGTCTGAAGAATTGGCAACACTTAAAAGGAATGTGAAGCTTGAAAACATACTCTTTAAATGTAAAGATACTTTCCGGGGCAAAATAATAATAATGTTTATTTGTTATGGACGTACAAGTACATTAATCTCATATTAGAAGAGCTTCTTTGTGCCAAATTGAGCCATTTTCCATCTACAGTCCTGATGAAATGTCTGCCATGCGTAGCAGTGGATGTCTTTTTTACATTCCCATCACTTGTTTGCTGGTAGAAAAGATATTTTCTCAAACTCACCATTTGTTATAACTGCACTTGTTGCTGCTGGCACTTTGAACTGTGAAGGGAATCACAATTATTCGGATTGTCTTTAAACAATGTTCTGATTTATATTTACTTATTTATAGTCGATCTAATTCCTTTAGCATGAAAGCAACGTAAAAATATGAAAACTGCTAAAAACAGATTTCTGACCGTTTGGGGGAAACGTTGAAGGTTTTCGAGCTGTAGTGCTTTCAGATTCTAAGTTGCTGACATTTATTGACAGAAAAAGGCAACAGATTGGATTTCCAGAGTTTTGTCTGCCAACTGTCACACGTGTTAAGCGCAACAAAAACAAAAAAAAAAAGAATCCCAAGGGCATTCAAGAGCAGACTCACACTAGCAACACTTCTGGGAGCCCCAGGGAAACACAGACATGCTTGAAATTTGGGCTGAAAGATCCTTGAGCATGGTTACGGTGCATGTCCTACTTTAGTGTTCAACAGAGGGAGGATGGTGGGATTTATAGGAGGAATGATGGATGGAGCAGTCTGCCAGCAGACAGATAAGGTTAGGAAAGAAGTGCCTGGAAGCACAGCCAGCAGACAGAAGATACAGTTCAATCAGGGAGGGGGCTCTGAATGATCCTGTCACTCAATGCTGTCATTTCACTGATCAATCCATTCATTGGGTCGAGTCTTATGACATTGGCTTTCAATTCTTTGCAGCAAATCAGCTGATCTGAACATTAAGAAAAAAAAACAATTCCGATGAACATCATAATTAACTACAGCAAGACTTGTAATAACTGGTTCTGGCTCAGATTGTTCCTAAAGAGCAAAACTTCCCAATTGATCTGAAAGGAAAAGCTGCCGTTTCAGAGCTGAACCAGAAGAACATCCTGCCTCGCTCAGCAGCTGCAGGTTTTTGATATTCATTAGGGATTTTCAGGCAATACTGCTCACTCAAACATTACTCTTAATAATGAATGAAGTTTTGGGTCGCAGAAATACGATGAGTGTTAGGGCCACCGTGACAGAAAAAAAAAATACATTGAAATACGAGAATAAAGCTGGAAAGCTGTGAGAAAAAATGACATAATTTTACATGGGAAAAGCCATGCTTTTCAGAAAATCCTTCCCTTATCTGCATCCCGTGCTGATCAAATGCATGAATGCAGCCGTTTATGGCGATGCCATCGCTCGCTTCATCATAGGAATCCATGAGCCATAATGCATTTGGACCTCTGCATCTATATCTTCCACGGCATGAGTGGCTAGAAATCCACTCCTTGTGGGTCAAGAATCTTCCTCTGAAGCGGTGCAGCTTTTCTGCAAATTCTTTTCAATGTCCTTATACTCAGAATAAAACAACGTGGACTCACTAAAATACTAAACCTTTCCTTTTGTGTGAAAGCAAAGCAAAAGTATCCGCGTCCAATGCACCCTGCATCTCTCATACGGAAACACCATATTATTTCTTTTTGTCATCGTTTATAATTTTTCTAGTAAACAGACTTTTGACTCATAAATTTATAACTTTAATCTTGTAGATTCTCGACCTATAACTTGTGAAATTATGACTTTATTCTTATTTTTTTTAACTTTTTTTCTTCTCATAATGTTACAACTTTATTCTTGTAATAAAATACATTTTCCGATAATTTTAGGAGCTTATTCTCATAAATGTGTTTATTTTTACGGCAGCCCTAATACTCCGTTTTATAGAAAATATATTATTGCTACCGAGGTTTTTTTCCCCACATAACTTAAAAACATAGAAACGTTGATGTCATTCATTTATTCTGGTAAAAATCTGTCTTTTTTTTTAAGCAAAGGTCGGAGAGATTACCTCCTCAGCGGCAAACTTCAATACTGCAGTGAATGGCGTACTTTCTGGAACACTTAATCTGGAGAAAAACAAAAAACAACATAAATATATGTGGGGAATAACTTTAGGGAAAAAACAACTTTAGATACAAGACTTGGTTCCTTGATATTCCGTCTCCTTGCGTTTTGTCCTGAGCTGTTAATGGACTTGAGTAAAAGCAATTACTGTCCCCGGCTGGTGTCTTCATTCTTGATTAAAAAGCACACAGTGTTCTAAGTGTTTCAGCCAGTTACACTAAAAGAGCCCCCAGATGTGCAGCTGTGCAGCATTCCATTAATGCTGATTACCATACAGAGAATCGGAAGACGGAGAAAAGTGAGTGAACATTAACTTACTATTAGGAGAATATAAATCCATATATAACTTGAATTAAGTGATAAACTCAATGTACTTTTATGTTGGCTGCTTCCCCAGAGGAGAAAGTGCTAAAATAAGGAGCAAACCTTATTAAAAAAATTAAAAATAAATAAAGAAATTAGTTGAAAACTGTAAAAATATGAGTACATATATAGTAATACCAGGACATTTGGGTGAAAAGGTGGTTTCATGAAGTAGAGAGAAGAACAAAACTATATTTATCAGTCACAAAAAAAAGACAATGTTCAACCAAATAGATCCCAAGTGAGGCAACAATAACTATACATTTGGCATCAGTTTCAAGACAACTGAAAATATTATATTATATTTAAAGTATAATGCAATAATAAAAATAAAAAGCATCCTACATCAATTATTAGATGTTATGTTTTATCAAAGGAAACATATCTGGCTTGGAGTCAACGTGTATTTGCAACAGGTTTTTTTAAGCAATCAAAACAAAAACAAAAACTAAAGAAGACCAACAATATATATCAATCTCCCTTACCTACATTTAAAACCTGAGATAATTAAACTTTTGAAAGATAAAAAGTGAAAGGTACAATTCCATAGTTATACATCCACTAAAGATAATGCAGTTATAACGACTCTCAAACTTAAATAGTTCAATTTATTTGATTTCTTCCCAGCATTAAACACAAGTGAATACTGCAATAAAAAAAATGACAAAATATAGAAGAAATACATTGATTAGAATACAAAGCAGAATTGACAAAGAAGTTGTCATTTAGACAGAATAATTACTCATAGTCATAAACAGACTTTCCAAATAGTCACATTTGCACTTATACATGGAAAATGTCAATCTACTGAATGTAAGGGTGCTTGGAAAGGAGGAGGTGAATTTCTATAATCCCATTCTGATAATTAGGTCCATCTGGTTTGGACTTCTGAAAAAAATCTAGCAAGTGCCAAAGAAAATAAAGGCTCTTAGACTGAGAATGAATTTAAAATGAGAGCAGAAACACAAGAAAGCAACAATAAAACATAGAACCCACTAATGTAGAACTCTTCCCAGACATGAAGCTAATAGATTGGCCTGAAAACAGATTAGTTGAACTTTAAAAAAAAATGTTATAACCTCTGAATTTCATCACTGGCTTTGCAGGTTATTACAAAAATCTGTGTGATAATGAACACCCCCAATAAGAAGGATTATTCTGGACTTTTTATTTTTTGGTTATCAATTTTTTAAGTGTCTTCAAAAATAATTTTCGAAATAAAATTGAAAGGTAAAAGGTAAACCCTACAATAAAGTATTATATTCAAAAACCACATTCTACATTATTTTAACCGTGAATACACCTCTAAAAGTAAAATATACACAACACAAGGATGACTGTTTTATAAAGCTGAAAAAAGTCAGTTATTGTGGCCACATGTTATGAATTATCCCCGATCTTTTGCAACACATTTTCGATCGCCGCGCATTTTTTGCATCATCTTTATAGACGCTTCAAAATACCGCAGATTCAAAAGGAAATGTTTGAATTCCGCCTTTAATTTTAACAGAAATTTAAATTCTGACTGGTGAGATGAGGTGGTGTCTGTCTGTGTGTGTACTCACACTTTGTATGGCAGCCGGGGGTCCGACGTCAGCGTGATTTTAAACGTTACTTTGGACCTAACAACGAAATGAAAACAGCGCTGTTACCATTACAGTGAATAGTGTTGCTTTTAAATGTATTTGCTAAAAAAAAATCCCACTAAAACCAGGTAAAAACTCACATTTTTTGAACGAGCAAGTCCCTTCACCACCTATACCGACACCCGGAAGTCTGAAGGACCCGGACGTACACGTCATCTCTGTCAGTTTTTAAAATGTTTTTGTCCCTTGATTTTATTTTACACATTTATGGTCATTTCACATATGTTTTTTTAAAGAATAAAATGAAAAAAAGAAATAAATAAGAAACAACCCTCCGTTTTTGCAGACAGGCATCCATATCGGTATCAGCAATGACTGAAGTTACCGTAAAGGACAACAAAAAAGCGCACTCAAACAACGAGTGCACAATGAATTAATTTCTTCATGGTTATTATTAGTATTATTATTGTTTTTGTTACAACGTAATAGTAACTGAACAATGCTATAAACATAAGTGAAACTGAGTTAAGTTATTTATTGTACACAGTAAAAAAAATAATGTTTTTAAAAATATTATTTTTCAAATGACACTGCTTTTCTTTGTAGTTTTTTCTTTCTTTTTCTAATGAGTAGTGGCTGGATGGCTCAATTGGCTGCGTGTAGACCTGGCGCATGGGGAATCAGGGTTTGTTTCCCAAAACGCCATGAGCTTCATCCAGTGTGGGTCCTCTGGCAAAACCCTTAACACTACCTATGTAGCCATGGGGGACCCAAATCTGGATTTTGCTGTGCTGGTCGCAAGCCCGGATAAAGTACAGCGTTGCGTAAGAAGGGGGATCTCAACCCATCCAAACAGCTCTGCCAAACCCCCATGTGCAAAACAGTGAATGCTGTTTTGGTGTGGCAACCCCAGAAGGGATACACCAATAGTTTAACAATATAATTTGAGTTGGTCAGCCAAATATAGCATCTGGTTAAATCTGAATAATTTTAGACACTAGTTCCTTTCTGATGTCATAAATATTAAGAATCATTGATTTCATTAAGGGAAAGAGCTCAAATATTGCTCCATGTGTTTACAAATGGAGTGCGTCTTAAGAGTTGGCACAGGACTTATAAAGACTATATTTACATTCTAAAACATCTCAATTAAACTTGTCAACTTTAACTCATATCCTCTTGCACAGTGAACAACTGTGAGTAACTAAGGATGACTGGATAGATGGATAAATGAAATTCCGAGCCTGCTTTAGTTATGAATTATGAGAAGTACAGTTTAGACAAGTGGCTTTAGGAAAAAAAAAACATGCAGAAACATGCAGTGTAATTAAAGCACACAGAGAGGATGGTAACAGACTTATGACACAGACTCACAGTGTAGACCCACTTCTGAGATCTTAGTTGTTTAGATACCCCAGAAAAAATTTTAAATGAGGAAGAATATTTTATGTAGAGAATCTTCAAACCCAGGAAAATAACAAGGCAGGACAGAATTCACAACCTTATGCAGTACTTTATGGGAATGTTGTCCCATGAAAAGCTGCATGTGTTTTTGTGCTTAAAGTACAAAAAAACAATCCACAGCATGATTTAGGCAACAGAAAGAAGAGACACAGTTGTAACAAAGCATTCAAAAGTTATTCATTGGAACTTTCTTTCCTTAATCTTGAAAAATAGCATTAAAAAAGATTCTGTCTTTGTCCTTGATTGTGGTTTACGGGAGCTTTTTGCTTTAAAGGTTTGATACATCTTGTTGACACATCTTTGTTGAGGGCAAGTTCTGCAGCATTATGTGCATCCCTGATGTGACAGGTTGCTAAAATGAAGCATTTAGAAAGGGCCTCAGCACTCATTTTAATAGAATAGCCCCTCCGCCAAAGAAAGTTCAGTCTGCCACCTCTGAGAGAAAAAGATTATTCACATGTGCAAAAGATTTAAGATATCTGCCAGTCCTCCTGAGTGAAAGTCCTTGCAAAGAAAAAGATTCAAGACTTTCATTTTGACTATTTCAAATGTTCCGTGCATGCATTAAAAGAAATAAATATAAAATGTACTGGTCTCTTCTCTCCAAAACTGTGTGTGATACAATTACTTGCAAACTTTAAGCAATACTGTACAAATGTGAGGTAAACAAGTAAAAAGAAGATGGAGGGGGAAAATAGGAGCAGAACCAATTGTCCAATGTGGTCATAATCACTTTCAAATACAATAATAACTCAGATGAAAACATTTTCTTCAGTTGAATAATAAAATTGTAAAACAGTAAAGGGCTTTGCTAAAATGGTTTGTTGGTAAAAGGTCCAGTGCAAAAATTTTAACTGAGAAAAATTAGACTTTTTTAAGGCAAGGCAAGTTTATTTGTAAAGCCCAAATCGTACAGAAAGTAATTCAAAGTGCTTCACAAAACAGGAAAATGCATTAAAATCCCATTACATAACAGTGCAAAGATTTTAAACATACAAAATATTTTAAAAATTTACTTTAAAAGAAAGGAAAAAGAAAAGTAAATGAAAAGAGGTGTCGATAAGGACCCTTCAGGTATATACACGGCTTAACAAGAATGTTTTGAGTCTGGATTTGAACCTTTAACACAGTAAAAGCCTGTCTCACAACCTCAGCTTAGATTGAAACGCTGATTCCCCTTGTTTAGTCCTGACTCTGGGCACCCGCAGGAGGCCGGTCCTTGAGATCCTCAGAGTCCAAAGTGGTTCATATGGCACCAGCATGTCAGAGATGTACTTTGGTGCGAGGCCATGGAGAGATTTGTAAACAAGCAGAGCTGCTTTAAAGTCTATTCTTTGAGGTACAGGAAGCCAGTGCAGAGACCTGAGCACAGGACTGATGTGATGGTACTTCCTGGTTCTATAGTCAGGACTCGAGGAGCAGCGTTCTGGATGTACTGAAGCTGTTTTACAGTTTGTTTGGGGAGGCCAGTGAGAAGGCTGTTACAGTAATCTAACATACTGGAGACAAATTCATGAATAAGTATCTCCAAATCTGGCTTTGACACAATTTTTTTGATTTTGGCAATGTTTTTAAGATGGTAAAATGCTGCCGATGTTACTGACTTGACATGGCTGTTAAAGTTCAGGTTCATTCACCTGCTGTCAGTGACACATAGATCTGAGTATCGTCTGCATAATTGTGATAAGATATGTTATTACTGCGAATTTACTGACCTAGTGGCAGCATGTAGAGGTTAAACAAAAGGGGTCCCAGGATTGATCCCTGGGACCAATCCTGGGACAAATGTGTTTCTAAATACAACTAGAAACAGATTAAATCTCAGTGGTTTTTGAACTCACTGGTAAATTTGACAATCACATCAGTTGTTGAGGCTGGAATGGCCCCCACCATCATTAGTATAGTTTCCATTGTGGCAGAAGGGTGGTGTGAATGTAGCTTGAAACCTGAAAGTGAACTATGCAAGGCTTGATAAAAAAATGTAAAAAAGTAAATACTCCTATTGACTATACAGTATTTGAGTTTTCTTTGTTTTTGTTAAATACATTTAAATGCATCAGATTCTAACAGTATAACCTCTCAAATGATTATGTTATTGTACCATTAAACAGCTGTAAATGGAAGTAGTCTAAGTCAGAAGCATAGACTGTCTGTCTAATGATTCCTAAGGTTTCTGATGAGACGTTTGCATTAGCTGATCAGAAGAGATATTGACATATTTTCAAGTTGTTGTGTTCAGAAAGAAGATAAGATTTGTTGTTTTCCAAGATTATTTTCCATGCTTCACATCCTTGTGCTGTGACTGTAACAGATTAAACCCCTATGTGACACAACTTTTAATGTTCTTTTTTTTCTTCCCTTTAGGTCTGTTGATTGCTACAGTTTTTTTGAGCCACATTCGATCATCTCACCCTAGAGGATCTTAGATAAAAAATGTCAACTAATATTTGATATTTACAAATATTTTAAGTTGTCATCCACATATTTATAAGATGCAGAAACCTGAGAGAACTTCACTCTTGGAGGGAGCCAGATGACTTGGCATTTCTTGACATTTAGCTTTTGTATTATTGTGTCATACTTTGAATGAAAGCTTTTGAAAGATAGTGTTTTTCGAGCGGCGTGACCTTCAGCTGTGGTGAACTTTGCAGCATTGCACTGTTACGTTCTTACACAAACCACTCACGAATACACTTGCTTGATTTTCGTGACCCACTCTCCCTAATTTCTTTCAATTTTCCAAATAATACTAATCCTGATTTCACATGAAAGCTAAAAAGGTTTGAGTTCATGTGTCGACATTGCAGAAGTTTTAAACAGCAGTCTTATTGAAAAGCTTCTCATTTTATTGTCTTCAAAGTATAAGCACGGACATGAAAAAACCACGACTCCGGATGGAATGATTGATGCCATGATAAAAAAAACCTCTGATGCTCTCTTGAACTGTAGCTTTTTCTGCTGCACTGCTGTCAAAAGTAGATTTATCGTAATGTGTCATCTGATTAAGTATTACCACAGGAACAAGAGGTTACCAAACACGCAGGAGATGGTGACCCAAATAATACTTCATAGTTTGTTAAAATCTGAAAACAGCAGCCTCCAGAACATAAATAATTCCCTCTATTTGCTATCGTTTCTGTTCCGGAGCTCAGTTACTGCTGCGGAGACAGCCCTCGCAGCCTCACTGTCACATCCCCGTACAGTTGAGTTTGTTGAGTAAAAACTCATCATCCTTTCATACAATGGGGGTGTGGTGGTGGATGCTTAAAATGCTTTCTTTAGAGAATTTGTTACAGAAATTTTTAATCTGTAAACACTTGTCAGCTTTGCTGGAAAAATGAGCTTTTGTGTGGGCAAATAAGACATTTTGAAATCAAACCCTTACCTCGAGATTTGAAAATAATCAAATATGTTGAGTTTTTAATTACCCATTAGTTTCTTACTACGTTTTAAAAATGTTTCTCCTACCTCCTTACAAGTACATTTTCAGTGAAACATCTTAAATCTGACAGTATTTTTCCCAAAAAATTGTAACTTATATCCAGCAATTGCAATATTTTCATCTGAAAATCCGAATGTACCTTTAATTTATAATGAATTATCAAATTTGAAAACCAGTGAAGTTTACACCTCAGGAGGTTGCCCCCCGTCACTCTTCTAATGTTTACTTATTTTGCATAATCCGCTGCATACTGAGCCGTAATTAGTTGAATCAGAGACTGAGTCGAGCCTGTTTTAACATTCAAAGGGCAAGAGAAGCAAAGCAGCTCTGCCAAACCATGTCCAGATGCTTCTCAAGGTAAAATTTTGTAGAAACACTCACAAAAGTTGTGTCATTGAAACTCCAATTAATATTATTGACAGATTTATTTAGATTTACAAATCCTCAGTGGGCCTAAAGGAAGAAGGATATCTTCAGACCTAAATGTGAACCACTGATGCATACGAGTACCGGTACCCAAATTTCTATATGATTACATCACATCGCATCTGTTTTCTCTCTCGCACACATGAAAATTGACAACACACAATCCTGCAAATCTCTGTTAGATAGTAACCAAATTTACTGGAAATCAGTCTTAAAAAAAAGAAAACTATGAGAAAAATGTTTCATTTGCTTTATGTAAAAATGTTATATAAGTCAATGTAAAGTTTCATCTGTCAGCCCTCAACTAAAGTCAAATATGGCCCGGAAAATTTCTTAACATATTTTTATAAACATTTGGATATTCCCCTCCTAATAGATTATAATTCGAACCAGAATAGAAAACCTTTTAAAACACTTATTCCAGTGCAACTTTCAGAGGGAACTATCATTTCCATCATAACACAGAACTATGTTTTTTAAGACAAAAATAATATTTAAAACATACTTTCAAACATATTATGACATTTCACATGTAGACTTATCTATTTACTAATTTCATTTTTTTCTAACCCTCAATTTACATTAAACATATTTGTTCTAACATGTTACAATCTTGTTTTCTCACTATTATTTTGTTTGTTATTATTATTACAAACTGTTCAAAGCACTGAGCACCACTATGATGCATTTGCAACACTTGCATTGTTTTTTCCATCTCAAAAACATTAAGTAAAGGAAATAACAGATGTAGAAAAAACTTTGATATAAAAAAAATCTTGTTTTAGTATTTTACTCTTTCTGGGTGTTTTAAATAGTTTGAATTTAATTGTTGATTGTCCTTTGGTGTGTCTGTTTATGAATGACTCCCACTTCACCCCCAGGGCTCCTTTGAAAAACAGATTTTTAATCTCAATTTGAATTCCTTGGTTAAGTTAAGGTAAATAAAATAAATAAATAAATAAATCTTTGTTTTAAAGCCTTTTGTTAAATTTACTCAAAATACATTATTCAAAATACGCTATTTTTTGACTTTGTAATTCTAAGTAAATGTCTTTATTTTATTAATATTTTTAAAATTTTCTTGGATTTGCTTCTCTAGAGCTAACTTCTCTCCTCTGCCGTACATTCCTCCACCACTTGACAACTTCATTGGATAAGCAACTTAAAACATATTTTTTGCTTTCAATCTTTAAAACTACATTTGGTGTGTGCTGAAAAGTGACTGCTGGGGACACTCTGGAATGAAAATACATTACCTCAAAAACAAATGGATTATTTTAATGTTTATGCATTTATGTGTCATTTGTCCATTATTTGGTTTAACTGAGCCAGACATTAGGAGACAATGAATGTACAAATCATGGCTCAGGGAGAAAGTGAATACTGTATTTTCTATACAATAATAATTCATTTATGATTAAACTTTTTGTGATTTCCTCTTAGAATAACCATTAATTGCTAAAATAACCCTTATTTGTTATGCTAAGCATAACTATAAATCTCCATGAGAATGTCATTCTTTGACATGTTGACACCCCATAGAGCATAGAGATGTCAAAGTGACATTAAGACATTAAAGGGCAACAGCTAAAAGCACACAAGCCTTTATTTTAATTACACTTTTCATTCTGAAAGTATCAGACATTGCTGGGATGGAGCTTGAAGAAGAAGAAGCCTTCCTTGTCAATTGTACATAATACAATGAAATAGTTGCAGCCTTGGATTGGTGATACTGTAAATTTAAATCAAAATATCTACAAGGCAGTGGAATGGATGCATTAGGACCTGAAGATATGAAATGGAGAAATGGAAAACAGTGTGTTAATAAGAAAAAAAAAAGTCATGGCGATTGTTATTAAAGCAAAATGGGAAATGAAAACCACAAAATGTTATTTTAAAGATTTTAGTTCGGTGACAAAGTAAAAATTCCCCAAAAATATCTGTCAGATTGAATCAATTTTCTCAAGACAGCAGGAGGCCAAAAGCCTTACAAAATATTCTACCTTGTGTCAAATATAAAGTAAAAGAATTGAAGTCTGTTCCTTGTAACGCTACAGTAAATAAAAAATGGTAAATAAAGCTTTATAGCTGATGCACAGTTGATAATTTATTCGACCAATTAGTTCTTTTAACATCTCTAAGAGGCTTTTTGCAAGCGTGTCACAGAATATCTGAAAATAAAACTGAACGTGACTTAAACAGAAAATAGTATATACTATTTTGTTAAATGTTGTAATGTTGTTTTAAGAGTGCTTTTGTATAATGCATGTCTGAATTGTTTCTCAGAAAAGGTGCATTTAGAAGCAATACTTCCTACAACACCGTGTTTAATTGTCTGCTCTTCTAACAAATAAAACATAATTGTAAGTTTGACTGCTTCACAGTCAACCTTAACAACCTGAAAATGTGGATGCTTTCTCATTTAAACCCACGCTAACTCTTCCACCATCAGTGCCACTTTTCTCTCTCAGCTTGTGCCTTCTAAAACATTTGCGTGCAACTATGATTTCAGAGGAACTCTTTGTCCTTGTTTCTGCTCATCTCGCCAAAAAATTTCATCCAATTTGCCGTTTATCATCTGTCTCTCTTTGTCCTCCCCCAAAAAAGCAGGATTGAAGGCTGTTCTCAGGGTTAAGCTGCCTTTCATCACAGAGAAGGATAATAGCTGAGGCGAGGGCCCTGCTGGTACTCCGCCCCTTCTTGTATTCTTCAAAGGTCACTCAGAAGCATGCAGAATTTCACAATCGATGCAAATAGCACCATCATGCTCAGGAGTCAGAGTTATTACAAAAACAAAACATAACTGATGTGAACAGGAAAAATATTTTACCCTTTTGTTGAAAATGGAAAACAATTGTTTTGTTCTCTCCAAGGTGGATTTTTTTCTTTGCAGTGTTTCATTTTTATCTTTCTTTTTTTATATATATATAGTTTTTTATCATCAAAAATTGAATTTTCTTCTTGCCATTTTTTTGTGTCAGGCTTCTTTTGTTTCAGTCAATAAAAGTATTTCAGTAACTTTTTGTTTCAGAAACTATTAGTTTCAGCATTGATTTTTTAATCTTATTTTTTTGTATTACTCTTTAAGTATATTTTCTTTAGTTCATTTAAATAGATTCTGTCATGTATTGGATTGTGGTTCAATGCTGCTGCAGCAGTATTTTTCAGATTTTGGTTGGGTTATTTTTCCTTGCCTTTTTCTGTGATACAAATGCTTTTTTTCATTTTTTTAACCTTTCAGATTTCAGAATCCCTACCTCTCATGTTTATGCATTAGGATTGTGCAGAAAAGATATGTGTTCATCAAATGTGTGTCTTGTTTTGACTTTAGCATTCCTCACATGATGATGAGAGCTTAAGCACTAATTAAAGTCCAATTATTTCATCCCGATATCCTTTAGCTTGTGTTTTTCAGATGTAGTCATGGTGTCTATATTTAGAAGAGGAAAATCTGTGCTGTTGCCAAAACACGGCACGGCTGCTGTGTGCTGTGTCGGCGTGTGTTTGTGCTGTGAAATTGTACGCTGCATTTTTCAACGTGATGATCTGAGTAATGAACGAGAAACTGCTCAGTGGACAGTCGTCTTGCAGGGAATGCTTTGAATCTCGCAGTATGTGGAAAAACCTGCATGAGTTCTCTGTGCTTGCTTTCATCTAATCCATTCTAACTAAAACCAAGAATTATGTCAAAGCCTAATTGAGTCTCAATTGTAACATAGAAATGCCTTCATATTATGCTTTTTATCTCACACAGCAAAAACGGAGTCTAGGAAGTAAAAAGACTTGTATTTTAAGAAAAATTTGCCTTATACAAGAAACCTTATCTTATCAAGAAAGATTTTCAACAACAAAATAATCTTTGAGAATCTTTGAGAACAAAGGTTTTAGTGAATAGAAATGTTTCTTAAAATAATGGCAAGACCATTTTTCTCACCTCATTGACAGATTTACTTTCACCCCTTAAAGAAAATCTTTCAAATTATATAAAAAATTGATTTATTTCTGGGGGATCTGTTTTTGCACTGCAGATATTAAACAAAAATTAAACAAAGGATTATTTTGCTCAAAAACTGAAGGAACATTTAATGGAATGGAAAGGAATTTCTTTTTTATAACTTAAAACCTTTAAGAAAGAATTTGGACACACCTGAAAGTGGTGTTATAGGCGCATTTCTGTGTACAGGTAAGGATAAATTACACCTACATGTTTTTGGCAGAAAAGGCTGAAGCATTAAATATTTCAGTTTCTGGGCAGGTTTTGCTCGCTGTCCTCTACGCTGTTATGCTGTCATGACATTGTCAGTTAAAGGCATAGGAATGCTTGGAGGAAGGGAGGCGCCTTTAAATTAAACACTAGTGTGCTACTTCACAAAGCCTAAGACAGCTGCAAATAAAGCAAATCCAGGGCTTATTTTGGATCAAATTTAGCAACATGGGTAATTAGTAAGTATTTGTTCAAAGTAACAAACAAAACATCAATGGTTAAATGGCCAAATCAAATACCAAAAAAGGCATCATAGTGGACAGTTTCATCTTATTTTACTGGTTATAAACTAAAAATATCTTGGTTGTTGGAAATAATGCGAAATTATAAAAATACCAGCTTGCACCAGATTGGACAGCTAAGTTGGATACATTTGCTATAGATTAAATGTTTAGCTGAATCCGGCTTAAAGGGAAAAAGCGCTCATGGGAAATTATAGAGACTTTCAGCTGCAGAAGACCCAGGAAAAATGTTTGACTAAAATTAACAGATTTGCTTAGTAAAGAACTGAAATCTTATTGCACAGAAGAGAGCTGAGACTGTGGTTTATTTGTTTTTTGTGTTGCCTCACAGTGAAGTAATGGATAAGGCTGTAAACATTTTGAAATGCCTACACTGAACATTGTGAGCAAACAGAAATGGAGAAGTGTATTTCATCAGATGTGCATCAAATCCTGTGTCAAGATGTATAAGGAGGTTATTTAGTAATGTCTACAAATCAGTCCTAAGTATAAAATAACATTTACACTAGTTGAGTCTTGTAGAAAAATAATGTGCAAGTGATGTACTTAGTAATGAACTGTTTATCTATAATGTGTGTGCACCTCATTGCATCTTCCATAGAACCAGACACATTGGAACATTCTTTTGTCAAACACAATCATGAGGCCACATGTTTTTTGGGGGGAATTTATTTTACTCCTGATTACCATCAACTTGTATTTTGGTAATGATTCTGTTGAGCTGATTGTGTTCATTTTTGCCCCCTAACTGTTGCAACCTCATTTTATAAGACCTGAATGTTGTCTGAATATACAAGTTTTTATTTTTATTTTGCATGAAAATGTATGACACAAGCCCTCAAAATACATTGCAGTGTTGTGTATGCTACAAACTAAAATACTTTTTTCTCATGACTTTTCGGTTACTTTAAGGGGAAAGTGTTCACACTGTGATTTGGGCTGTTGCCTCATACCAAGACAACTTTCTCTTTGAATCTTGTCTGCAGTGCTTCCGTGGGAAGTCTGATTTCTCCCTGAGCTTTCATCTTCAATCCAAAGACAAAGATGATGGTGGTATTAAATTCTCATTGCATGTGTTTTTCTTTTCTTTTTATACCAATGTCTTTGCATATTTCATCAGCATAAACGCAATTAATGTAACAAATTCATCATTACGGCTTGATTTAACTAAAGTTTTTCTCCATACTCAGAACATCTCTGTTCCTCTCTGGCTGGTCATTTCTTCAACTCACAATCTCAGTTTGCTTTGTTCAGTTGTAGAGCTTCGATCACCTCCAGACTCCCTGCTGCTTGATTCTGCCTTTCATGGTCAGCAGGCATTGACTTTCATTATTTTTCTCTCTCTTTTTTTAAAAACCATCTCATTTTGTTCTCATATTTTATACTGTACTGCCAATGTTTGAATCTTGTGTCTCTTGATCATCGTCACTTGTCAAAATGACTTATTAGTTTATCTTAATTTTTTGTGGGGTTTATTATTTTAACTTATTGGTTGTTGTTTTCGCTATAAATACTAAATAGTTTATTTTAAATGTTATAATGGGTTCAAAATGTCTAACCATGTTGGAGCAATGATTATTATTCAAAACCTACTGTATTTTAGTAATGTAGAACTAATTTAAACCTGTCGAGCAATGTCTGTGTTTTGCTGCTACTTTATTTTGCTGTTGGTGCATATCTCGTGTCTTGTATAAAATATACTCTTCACTGGTTTGTCTATTGAAAAAAATTGGTTTGCTGTTCCACTTAAAAAGTTACAGGACCAAGTCTGGTTCAAAAGCATCCCAGATGAAGTCTAATCTGTAAAATAAGGGATTTTTACTGTCCCTGGATTGTGGAGAAGTCGATATGGCACTTGACTTCCAAACAGCAATTTACGTTGTAGTTCTAGTGTCAGTTTATTGGTCTAGTGGTGGAGTGTCTGCCCTGAAACTAAGAAAGATTGTGGGTTTGAATCTACAGTTGAATCAGATCTGCTGTTCAAAAACGTCGTTCCCTTCTTGACCCATTTTGGGTTGGATGACCACTAAAATGTCTCAAATTTCTCCAGTTAAGTGTATGATAACTATTAGAACTTTAACCATAAGACTCCACAGTCAAAAGTATAGTTCTTGCCATCTGGTGTGGTTGGGCATGCTTTTTTAAAATGTTATTTCTTTTTATTTTTGGGTCTTGCAATTAAGTGCTGTGGATGTGAGCATCAGCTCAAGTGTTAGATTGTTAATTATACTGATTGTCAACGATCTATGGGCTGTAAGGAGATCTGATGATGGAACGGATGAAGGGAGCGTGGTGTGAAGTGCACATCAAACCAGTGTGGTGATAAGATGAAACGCACCAAGTGAATTCAATTTTAATTTGTTTTATGTTTGTTTACACACACTCACACATCTGCTTGAGCAACCTTCTGCAGATAGTTTCCATGAATCTTTTACAGAGATTAGTTCGACATGTACTTTAAATTGAAACATTATGAGCAAACCTCTAAACACCACTAAAACCATTTTGAGACTTATTTAACCAACAAGACAGATCATGGGCTCTCTAATAATAGTCTAACCCCAACAGAATCCCATTGAACCCCTGAAATAAAATCAGCAATGCAAAGCCAGTGTGTGGGGTTTAATTCCTGAACTGTTTCTGTTAATGTCGTTCTAAAATGGTTGGAAAAAAAACCCCTGAAAGGGTTTAGGATTTCCTGATTTTTCACTACAAACTGCAGTTCTCACAACTGAACGACCCTGACAATCTTACTCAGTGGTTATTGCTAAATACAATTTAAAGGAGAAAATGAGTAAATAAAGTGAGGTGTGCCAATATGCCTAAAGAAAAAGGCAGCAGCGCTGATCCTGGAGCCAAGAAAAGGCAGTCTGCCACCATGTCTGTTTGGCTGTAATAGAAATGAACCACGTCCTATTCTGGGCAACAGTTCTATAACATGAGCATGTTAACTCAGTTAACAAATGTGTTAGTCTATCGTGTCCATATCTAATTTAATTTTCAATGCAGCCTTTTTTTTGTTTACTTTGGCAAAGAAATAAGAAGGAAAGTCATTGATCATGATGCGTAACCACTGAAAAAAAACAAATCCATCCCCTTAACTAAACAAGCAGACATTTCTTTCCTGTCATGCCATATTTATAAAGCTATGTAAAATAAAATTTCAATACATTTGTTTTGGGGTAAACTTTCATTACTGAATTTGCTGCTGTCTTTCCAAATTCTAGCAAAGCACACCTCCTGAGTCGAGTTAATTTGTCAATTTTCCTAAACACAAAAAAGATTAAACTCATTTAATTAATGAGGTTTTGTAAGTTTGCACAGAAATATGCATGAATCTGGCATTCAGCATTTTAGATTAGCTAAAGACAACTTTACTCATCATTTTAGTTCTGTTTTTTTTAATCGTTATTGCCTAAAGGACTTTTTCTGATTCTGTGCTTGCACATTTTCTAAAAAACATCCAATTTACCAGTAGCAAGAATCTGTAAGAACATTTGTTCCACCTCTATAATTGCTAAGGAAAAAGACAATAATGAGCAGAAAAGAGACTAACTACACCCATTTGCTTCTCTGTATTTAAAGCCCTGTGATGCCCGTCAGATGATTATAAATTTAAAAGAAAAGGGCGATGCGATGCAACGTCTCAGGATGGGGATGTAGAGAATGAGACATCCCTCTCGTGTTTCAAATATTAGTTTCTGTGGTTTCATGCAGAACAATAACGAATGTGTTAAGTCAGAAATCGCAGCAAAACAGGAAAACAAAAGGACTACCTAAATGAACCACTCGTGGCCGATGCTAAATAAAGCACCTAAAACAGTCATAGCTGGAAACTCTCCATGACAATCATGGCCTGTTTGTTCCTTTTTCTACTCATTAGTTTGTAAAGATAAAGCATGCTAATTGTAACAAACAACCGAAGACTCCCCCCAAAACCTCTTCACTCTGAAAACTAACAGTTTTTGCACAAAAGGTTTGGTATAAATAAAGAGATAAGCTGTTTAACTCTCAGATGAAAACCAGCGATCAAATATTATAAGTTTTAAAGTATTAGTCACAACAGATACTTGTACAGCCATCTGTCTGAATCTGCAGCATCTGTTGGTGTATTTTCCATCTAACCTTCACTTGATTTGTTATTTATACGGAATTGACACTTTTTGTTTTAAATGTGATCTTCTTTTAGCTGCCTTTTTTATGTAATTGGTATACTGTCTGCTTCATTTCTGAACTTGTGACAGTGTTGCAGGTTTGTGGCATCTTAACATATTTACATAGAATTAGGTTTAGCTTTTTTTTGGTTGAAGTACCAGCTGTGGTTTCTGCGGCAACCTGAAAGTGCTTAGGATATTCCCCATGCCCTAAGGCCTTGCTGCTATTATCATTAATGCTTTGTTAACGTCATTAAATATACAGAATGTGTTGTTGTTCTCTATTCCAATTAAAGAAAAAAAGCTTTTGTGGTGCAAAAGAAGCAAGTGTTTTGACTTAATGTGCTTGTACTATATGTCACATGCCCTCTGGGATGACTAATAATAACATAGGGGAAGGAGATTCTTGGAAACACCATGTTTCCACGAGAACACTTGTCAAGAGTCGTGAATTGTCACCGTGAAGGAGCATAGAAATGCAATAATTAACCTTTCGTTCCTGAAATTTGAAGCTGTTGTAAATCTAAATGACATGGCTAAGTAAAAGTTGTTACGAGGCAAACCGTTGGCGTCCTTTCACACACTTCTGCATCCATACCTGGCTTCACTGGAGGCAAGGCGAGACAGACGGTCAGATCATACAATTACGACTGCTCAAAGATTGAATGCCAGCCAGCTTTTTGCATTACCTTTGCATGTGGTAACCATGGAGATGAGTTTCCCCTCATTGTCTGAAAATGACAAATGTGTCTTTACATTTAGGAGCAGAGTCCAGTAAATTAAGGAAAATGAAGCAAACACTCTGGGTTAAACTACTACTACTACCAAAATACAGGTTCTAGACATTTTTCTTAAAAGCACAGGCACCACAAAGGAATTTAAGTTGGGCATGAACACCAAGAACCAATCATTAGATGAATAGCTCTGTCTAGACACGAATTTGAGATTGAAAATACCCCAAAGTTCTCTTTTCCTTATGTTATTTATTAACACTTTGCTTAAGTTAAACCTGAAACGTCAATCATTTTTGAGTTTTTGCCATTGACTGTACTAAAGACACGGAATGAGCGAGTGTGACATCATCCATAGAAAATGACTTACTTCAGGTGCCAATGAAATGAAGTCGATTCAGTTGCCATTTTGCAGTGACATAGTAGCCGCCATGTTGGAGCCAGATGACGTCAGTAAGCAGTGATTGGTTCAAGTCGGTCTCATTGTTCCATGGCAACCAGGAGTGCGCTTGTTGGAAGTCAACACCCTACCACTGAATAATTTGCACTACAAAAAGAAAAAAAAAACATAAGGATAAGCAAGACATGTTAAAAGCAGAACAAGAGTGGTTATTCTGATAAATATAATGACTGATTAATATCTGTATATTTATCTATAAAAGCCTATGAGATTTTGTTTTTTTTGAAGCCAGCGTGCTCTTCATATTTGTAACGCCAGGGGGTGGAATCAGTCAGTTCTAATTCACACTCACTGGCTTTAATGTAAAGTTGTAGTTTTTGCCAAATTTTAGTATTTGAATCAAAAAGTATTAAAACATTTCCTTTAGGAAAAACTACAAGATTATTAAATGATGGTGTTTAAAATCGGAGCAACAAAAAAAAAAAAATAAGAGAACGGAAACCGAACAAACTCGAAATTTACATCATCTGTGAATAAAAGAAATTACTTTGAGCTCACAGCTTGTTCTATCTGCTTACTATTATTTAAGTTACTAAAATATATAATGCTGAAAGGTAAAAAAAAATATGAATATGTGCTTGACCCTATCAAAAAAGAAACCCTAACTTTTAAGAATTTGTCGGGATAGTTCACTATTTCAAACTTTACAGTTTGCTGACCAGTTTTGAGTGGCTATGTCAACATTAAGGCCCGTACACACCGGGACGAATTTCGCCGGCGATTTTCGCCGACGTTTAACGCCTCATGACTAAACAAAGGGCACCAATGAGAGTGTGCACACCGACGCGAAAAAATGCCACGCGTCAAAGCGTCAAAAAAAAAAAAAACGCCTCGGGTTCGTTTTTTTTTTTTTCGACGCGTCGCGTCGAAATCTATTCGACCAATGAGAACGGCACTTTTGCACACGTGTCTGGAGCTTCTGAAGTTACAGTAAAACAGAACTTGGGGGCACTCAAACACAAAACTGCCTTGCTGAGCACACATACCAGCGAAGAAGATAGACGCCGAGTAGCGTCTACACTGCCACGAAGAAATAATGACGGACATTATAAAATATCCCCGAACCACGCACCAATTGGAGCTACTGGTGCTTGAAATATTCATGTTTTCTTTGTTTGATTCTGACAATCGCGTAAATACTTGCTCTCTTCTTCTGAGTGAAAAGCGACTTTAAGAAGCGTAAAGTTGCGCAGCGCCACCTTGTGTACAGGAGTATTTCTGTTTACATTAAGCGCCATCTAACGTCAGGGAATGAAATTGCATGTTCGCTCGGCTCATCGTCAGCGAAAATCGCCTGGGTGTGAACACAAAAAACGTGGCGAAAAACGCTGGCGAATAACGCCTGGCGAATGTTCGTCCCGGTGTGTACGGGCCTTTAGGCTCAACACTTTTTACTTAAACTATAGTCCAGCAGGCTGTTATTGAGGAAGGTACGCTGATAAGTGTTTATGACATATATATTGTCAGGAAATCAGTGTGAGAAGCAATGTGTATCACATGTCTGCATTTATAAGAAGGAGTATACATTTTAAAATGTGTTAAAGATACATGCACAAATTAAATACATATAATCATATTAGTGGAATGGAGATATGTTCTTTGGAATTTATATCACTTACTGAAAAATATAGAGTATGTTTCCAGTATGAGAAGGCAAGAACAGCAGACTATAATGGAGTGATTAAGAATACAGTGAAAATGTCAGAGCTGTGGAGGTTTTGTGAAGGTTGTAAACAGATTCTTCTCAAGGCCGTTCTGATACTTGTTACCAAAAAAATGTTAATACATTGATTTATTGAGGAATTAGTAAAAACCAAAAATCCTAACCTGAAACAACACATTTTGATAAATATGGTGAAATGAAGGCACATGTAGATGTGATTATGAACATAAAATTTGCTGCCTGTGTATTTTAAGGATGATCTGGCTTCATCATAAAGTTCTTGTGATGTTTGCGGTTTCTGAAACAAAACAAAGAGCAAAAATCCCTCCCACCCATGTTCTCACTCTGCCTTTACGAGAGCGTAGGCTGAAAGCAGTGCACAGGTTCCATGCTGTAAAACCCTGGGAGACCACATCTACTCACCCACTGGAAATGGTTCGATGTCCAGTGACTCAGTATGTTGTACTTTGGTCAAGTAATGTGTTCTCACTCAAAGTTGTTTTTCTCGTCACACCTTTTTTCTGCAATGCGGCAGTAGTTCATTAGAAACTTGCCTCTTAGTTATGGGCGAACCATTGACACTGTCATGGTGGCCTGTCAGACTCCTCCCCCTCCTGCTCTGCTGCTCATCTCCCTCAGCTGTGACTACTCTTCTCATCAAACCACCTGCTACTTAAGGAGACCCAGCTTCTTCAGTCTTCGCCAGTTCGTTAACCCTGACGGTGCCCTTGTCTCCTGAAGCTCTACGGCTGGCCCCTCTGCACTAAGTTAACCTTGTCTTGTCCTCTGCACTCAGGTTACTTTATCACGCCACTGAGAGCCACAGCCTCTGAGTTCACCATCTGGAGCAGCTACAGCCTCAGCCTTCTACCGCTGACGTTTCCTGCCACTGAGAGCCACAGCCGCTGTCCTCATCTAGACCACGGCCACGCCACGTGTCCACCGAGCGTCCACGCTTATCAAGATCACCACGCCACACCAGGGTTCAAGATCCTGCCCACGAACATTGTCTCGCTCCCGCTCTGGAAATTCTGGATCTTCACTCGAGAGCCACAGCCACGATTACCCACTACACCATCAACCGCAAGAAACCTTAAGAAAATAAAAACCTCTTATTTACTTCTTCACTCACCTGCCTCTGCCTTCTGGGTTTTCAGCATCTGGGTCTTCCTCCGCGAGACATAGAGTAAACCCCCTTACCCTCCCTGTTAGAGTTCTCTGTTTATATGCTCTCCTGTTAGCTTACAGCCCCTAACACTCCCAGCCCATTACCAGTGCAACAAAAATGGTGAACAGTATTGGAGCTGTCCAGCCGTACAATTTTGAGCTAGATCCAGACGAGAAAAAAGAAGACATACACAAATCTATTTGTCGACAAGTGGATGCATCAGAATGGAGCAGAGCTGGCAGCCTGTGGCCCGCCTGGTGTATTTTTCATGCAATAAATACGTTCTTTTTCCAAAGATTTTTTGTCTGCTCCTGATTCACCACAATTTGAAAAAGAAATACTACATAGTGCAATTTTAATCTTATATTCTTTATATTTGTCTTCTATCATAAAAAAAATGCAACAAAAAATTATAAAAATGTCAAAAATATAATTTTTGTGGAGTTCTTTTTACATTTGCCAATGCACAAAAGCACACACACAAACACACACACACACACAAAGTCTGGTTTGTTTCAAAAACCCCACCAAAGAAAGGATAGATGTGTATTTATACATCTTGAGGTCTGACTGTTGAAGATGAATTTCATTCTCTTCTGATGAATGCAGTAATTTGGATTCAAACTTCCATTCAGCATCATTATGTCCATCATCTGATTTGCTGGGGCCGCATCCGCACTGGGCAGACCGCACGGCTTAATGACACTGACGTCTACATTTGTTCAAATTGCTCTTTCAGAATCTGATGGTTGCATTCTCATTTCAATGCCATCCAGCTCTCAGCACACTCATTCTGTCAGTGATGGGTGAGATGGAGAGCGCGTGTGTTTCTGATCATGAGCACAGAACAAGCCAGTCTGCTGGATATTGCTCATCAATCAAAAATCATTGGAATGCCAGAACCTGTCTTGGATGTGCAGTCCATAAGGTGGAAGTATAGAGGCAGGACCAGGAACCATAAAATTTAAAGCTACTGTATTTCTCAGTGAAGACACAAAACAAGTGATTACATTTGGATGTTTTAGTTCACCTCGGGGACTTTACAATTACAGTAGCTTGCAGCACCACATCAGCTCACTTATTTACACACTTGTGTAAAAAAAAAATCAACATTATTTCCAGTATTTCCAGTGCATTGTGTGTTGGTTAATTCCCTCACGGGTCAACTGAGACTACCAGTATGTTTCAACGTATTGTAAAAAAGAAAATTACCTTGAGTTGACGTGAAATAAGAATATAAATGCTGCCATAACTTGTCATGGCTTGCATCACTGCACACGCTAATGCCACACATGTTACAGTCAGCCAAAGTAAGTACTGTTTGCATTTGAAACTTAGACGACAAAAAAAAGTACTCAGTCAAGTTAGATGAAACTTTCAGAAGGGTTTGGGCTGAAAAATTGAAAAATCTCTGTCTTTGTTAGGTGTTTACCTAGGTGTTGTCTCTGTTAGGTGTTTACCAAAGTTTCTGCTCAAGTCAGACTTGTTGTTTAACTTGTTAGCCATTAAAAAAATATCCCTTCAGTTTGGTAAAAATTAGCATTTATAATATTATTTTTTAGAAAATAGACAAACGACTATTTAAATCTTTGTCACATTAAAATAATGATTGGATCAATTTTAGAAAAAGCTGAACAAATCCCTTAACCTTGTCAGCATTACCAGCCAGAATTTGTTCTAATTGCTTTTGCCAAAGTGGATACGCTTCATTTTAAAAATATCAACAGTGCTGCCAAACAAGATTTTGCCATAGAAAATAAACACCATTACACAGATGTAAATTGCCTTTTGTGTTTGCAGTAAAACAGAGAACAGACTCATAAAAGCAGCTAGAATAAGTAAGAAACAGGTACAAATAAAAGTTACAAATGATTATGCTGAATTAGTTCACTGCAATCCTTTGAGATGAGCTAAATCTCTATATAGGAATATCACACTTTTTGGCCCTTTTCCATGCACAAGAATCCAAACAAATGATTGCACCAAATATCTACTTTCTTTTTCACATAGTCCAAGTGGATAGAAGTACACTGTCTAATGATTTTGAAAACAACAGATATGTATTTGACCGCACTCTAGTCCAATTATTTTTCTGCAAAGAAAGTAACAGAAAGTGCTGGACATCAGAAAAGGTTAGGTTTCAAAGTCTGCTAGCAAACAAGGGTGCTGGCTTCTTCTTTTTGAATGGAGCAGTGTTTAGTCCCTTCAACATCATGTCCACCAGGCGTGCACAAGCGATGTTTCCAGTGAAAAATTAAATAAATCCCATTTTAAAAGTCAGGAATAAAACAGCTCAAAGAACACATGTTGTTTGTTGAAAACATTTCTCAGAAAAAAACAAATACAACAAACAGTAAAGCAATATACAAAAAACCTGTTTTTTTTCTTACAATTTCTGTTTTTCAAATCCAGATTAAAGATCCATCCATCAATATTTTACAGTTTATTCAAGTGAAGGTCACTGCATAAAGATGCTCAGATCTTCTTTTTCTCAGCTACCATATCCAGAACTCAATGGAGGATACTAATATCCAAGCCAGGAGAGACTTTTATGCATTGCTGTATCTGCAAGTCATGACTTGAAAGAAAGTTGCGTATGTTGTATTCTCACCAAATGTCCTAACAACCTCAGCTGGCTTCTCCTGACTGAGATGAGGGAATCTACAATCAGTTTCCATATGATTGAACTTTGGCCAAGCTTCAATATATGTAAAATAGCATCATAGTTCCCCCTTTTTTTTTTATAAAAAACAATTCCCCCATTACTATGACCGAGGGTTTGACCACCAAGGCATTTGACTGTTCTCCAAGCCACATTACACCAGCCCCTTAGGAGCTCTCCTGCAGGCGGTGGGTCCACAGGGGAGAAATCCTGGCTGCCTCCCTGGGAAGGTGTTCCAAGCATGTTGCACCAGGGAGAGACCCTCCAAGGAAGAGCCAGAGGGGAGACTACATCTCATGGCTGGTCTGGAAACACCTCTGGATTTCTATGGAGGTGGAGGAAGTGGCTGGGAAGAGGAAAGACCCGGCATCTCTATTTGAACTACATACCTGCTCCTAATGAGTGGAGCGATGGATGGATGAGAGACAGAATCTTTATATGTGAAACCAATGTTTTCAATCAAAAAAGTGCCTGGGTATTTAAAGCTCTATGAGGGCTTTAAATACCTATTGATGATAAATTATTATGGGTGTCTTCTTAAACTGTACAACTTGTCTAGACCCTTCATTAATGCTCATGTCATTGCTGCATTCAGTAACTCGTTTATCTAATAATGGCCAGACTAAGAAAATCTATCTAATGTGCCCATTTTCTGAATGACAAAATGAGTATGACTGACTTCTCTCGTTATAGTTTTAAATGTGAAACTTATGGTGGGATTTAAAAAAAAATCAAAACTCCCAGAAAGGAATAGAGTTAATTACGTTTTTTGTGATATACGTTAATGCAGTGACTCTTTAACAGGATTTGGGATTGCCGTGAATCCTTTTTCAGTGACTGAAACATAAAGGATGCTTAAAATAGATTGCTGCCTGAATCGACAGGCAGACAGAAAGCTGAAACAATGGCAATCACAGAAATCAATAGTTGTATTTTAGATAAAAAGAGGTGAGAAGTTGTATAGAGAAGAAAACACAGAGGATTCCACTTAGCTATACCAAACTGTTGGTCTGGGTCTGCACAATGCGTATAGCAGGTTAGCATATTGCTTTTGCTGCTTGTTTTTGGGAAGCTGAGTAGCTCGACTTTACCATTCTGCTGTGTCTGTTCCCAAAAAGAACTTAAAACTCATTTTGTCACCCTTATTGATAGAAGTGAAGTAGGAGGCAACATCATTGGCTCTCTAGGTGCACAGATGTTCACACATTATTTTCCAAAAGAGTAAGAAGATCTGACATCCAATCCAACACACACATATAGATGATTAAGGCACACGTGTGTAAACCTCACTGATGCATGTGCACACACTAGGTGCAGCAGTACACAGTAACCTTAGCAACAGGAGTATGTTTGTTCATTTCCCCCTCCTTTTACACTCTTTTTCTTTAGACTATCTGTCACAAATCAAACAAAAATAACATTTTCTTTCAGATGTCCTCTAACCGTTATTTATACTGGCTTCATTCTGGTCAGGGTGATATGGTGCCTCTGTCAGACTCCCCCCACTTTCCTCCTCGCTTGGCTCCTGATTCAGCCCAGCTGCGACCACTTACCTCATCTCATCACCTGCCTTCATAAGGAGCTCCAGGATCAGTATTCTTCACCAGTCTGTTGCCCCTGATGGTGCATATTTGGTCTCTAAGTCAAGTTCTTTATTCTCTCGTTACGCCTAGCCTGCCCCTAATCTCTCTGTCTACTCGCCCCCAGGAATCCATAGCCACAAGTGGCCGCCTGAATCAGCCTCAGCCCGGAACCCTCATTCTGCCTACTCCTCTGGACACACCTCGAGTCTCTGCCGTTTCTCCTGTCCCCCGGATCTCCACTGCCGACGACAACTTCTCTCAGGACCTGCGGAGGACCCCACCAGTGACGCCACCGAAGTCTGCCTCATGTGTAGCGATCTCGACGAATCCTGCTCACGCTCGTCTAACTTACCTGTCCATTAAATCTACTTACCTGCTATGCTTGTCCTCCTCTGTGTTTCTTCCGGGTTCCAGCGTCTGGGTTCAAAATTGTTCTGTAGCCATGACACAGGGTCACGTGAGAAAGAGCTCTTCCAGCTGTCATCTGGAGAGAAACAGGGTAAACCCTGATCAGATCACTTTTCCATCACAGCCGCATTCACCAGTAAATGACAAAACCAACCATGCATGCACGCCCCTATGACAGATTAGGAATCAGCAATCATTCCAATGTAAATGTTTCAGAGTGTGAGAATGCCAGAGAACACTGAAACTCCACATTCTAAAAAGAAATATTAATGTCCTTTTAAAATGTGAAAAATTGTTTTCTTTAATAAAATATTTTGTGCTTAAGTTATTAAAGTATGGTCATTTGGGAGTTTTGTAAGTTAACTAAAAAGTATAGATACATGCAAATCAAATCCATCCAATCCAGTATGATCTTTTTATTTTGTTTGTAGATTTTATTTCTCAAATTGCAAAGTCACAAGACCAAAGACTGGTTATATATTATCTTCACTGTAATAAAGAAAAAAGTGACTGAAAACCAACAAAAAACACGTTTTCACTACTTTATTTGTCCCACATATTTTAAAAAATCATGCAAAGGAAAAGGACTAACAATGATGATAAAAAGATGTTTCAAAAACACTTTACAGTCCAAGAAAACATATTTACTGACATTTATTCATTTTTATCCTAAAGTTAGTTCAAAACAGCTATTTTCTTTGGCATTTAATTGCCCTCTATACTATGACACTGTACAATTAAAATCAATAGTAGTACATCGAGCTGTGTTTTGATGTTCATTTCTTTGGTTTGTGATGTTTTCTTTTCTTAAATCCTGTTAATTACAAATGCTCAAAATGAATGGAGTTCTTAAGCTCGCAGCTTAATAAACCACCCACTAGTAACTTCTAAATGTAGCGACTTTATGGCTATTTCCTTTAATAAAAATAAAAAGAGAGGGTGAAAGAAACCTCATTAAGCTCGAATTAATGGGGGTGATCCATGCCAAGGCTAACAAGTTTGTCTTTATAAGTCTGTGTTTAATGCACAAATGGATAAAACAGGCTAGTCGGATTAAAACAGATTTTGTTGTGGTATAAAGATGGTCAGTAGAGCCTAATATTCATTTTACTTAACATGTGTTTCATGAAGCTAGAAAACTGTAGCAATCGAGTGATTATTTTCTGATAACAGATTGTATTGATTGTATTGAATCAACTAAAAAAAAAAAAAAACATATTCCTGTTTACTTCTCTATCCACAGTGTCAACTATCTACCTCATTGCCACTTCTTGCACTTTGACATGTCTACGCACAGTTTTCATCCGCAATTTTGCACAATTATTTCGGCACTCTGCATTAAAGTTTACAGTTTATATTTTCACACTTGTATATACTCTTTGTTTGATTTTATTGTATTACAATGTTTTTTATTTTTTTATTACTTTTCCCATCCTTGCTGTTCTTGCACTGATGGTGATGCTTAAATCTCATACTATGAACAATGACAATAAAGCCATTCTATTCTATTCTATTCTATTCTATTCTATTCTATTCTATTCTATTCTATTCTATTCTTTTGCTAGTATTGCTCTTGTGGTCACACAGTTGATAGCTGTGAGCATAAAAGCAAGCCAACAGTTGAGATCTTTCACATGATTGAAAGTTTTCTAGACTTCTTACTGCCACAAGAAGTCAGTCCAGTACTTTCAATTCAATTTTTCAATTCAATTTTATTTGTATAGCCCAAAATCACAACAACAGTCGTCTTGATGGGCTTCGAAGTAAAACATGAACTCAAAAGGATCATGAATACAGAGAGTTCAATAGGAAAATTCTAAAATGAACTAACAAACTGACTAAGCTATACTGGCATCCCTGCCCTTAGACCCCCCTTCGCGGTAAGGAAAAACCCCTAAAAAAACGGATTCCGGGAAAAAAGAAGAAACCTCAGGGGTGCCCACATGAAGGAGGGATCCTTCCCCAGGACGGACAGGCGATTTACCAGAACTCTTAGAGAAGAATTAACTTATCTAAATCTATAACTACATATATAAAGTCCAGCAGACCAGCTTCATCCAGCCGTGGTTGGGGGGACAGTCAGGGGCGCGAGTCGAGCCGGAGACAGGAACCACAGCCAGGTGTAGGAGCAGAGACGAGGTACTCGGTCAGGTACAGAGCAGAGACGAGCCAGAGATGAGCCAGAGGCAGGATCCACAGCCAGGTGTAGGAGCGGGAGCAAAGGCGAGGTAAACGGTCAGGAACTGGAGGACGGATGAGCCAACTGGAGTCTGGAAGCACTCCCACTCCCCAGGAGGGGAGAGGAAAAGAGGGACAATACATGAATCGCACTGTACCAAACAGAGGCATGGAAAACTAAATAATGAATATTGATCAAGAATAGAGAAAAGAGGAAGGGTAGAAGTAGAAGAGAAAAGAGGACAGAACCACAGAGCACCATAGTTACTCCAGCTTCAACTTCTAGCTGTCACGGTGCCTCTGTCAGCCCCCCCTCTGCTCTGCTCTGCTCCTGACTCAACCAGCTGTGGCCACTTCACCCTCATCAACCAGCCTGCTCTTAAGGAGATCCAGCTCAATCATTCAACTCCAGTTCGTTACCCCTTATGGTGACTATGTCTGGTCTAGTTCTGCCCATGCCTTGCTTTTTCCTTGCCTTGCCTCGAACTAACGTTATATCTCCTTGTCACAGGATTCATCAACACGAAGGTCACCTGTGTGGAAGTCACCTGTTTCTCACCTGCTGCCTCTGAGGATGTCAGGAATTATCAGCCGCAATATTACCTCCAGCCACGTCACGAGCCTCCTTCCAGTCTGGATTGCCATCCTGTCAAAATAATCCAGTTATCTCCAGTGAGATTAAAATCTACTTACCAAGCCACTGATCTGTGTTATCATTCTGGGTTTCAGCGTCTGTGTCTGTCCTGCCTGAGAATTATGACACTAGCAGCCTTTTAAAACCAATAGTTATTGTTATTAAGTTTAATTTAAACACGTAAACATTAAGTTAAATAATCTCTGAATACTAACTAGTCTGATAAGAAGCCTGTCCAAAGAGACCTATGTTATTTGTGACAAAACATTTTTGACAGAATCGATCTAATAACTAATTTCTCCTTTGTCCAAGCTGTTTTACTCATGAGACAGCTTTTTGTGAGATAAGGGCCGTTATAGGTGTGACATGTGAGACAAACTGGTTAATTCCATTGTGTAGATATGATAACTTAGTCAATAACGTGTGACAACATAGTCAGGTTTGTAAGTATTCTGTCATAGTAATGTTGGTACCAAATAGTAACATTATCGTTTTGTGCAATTATTAAAAATGACCAGGTACTAAAAAGCAACCATGCGCATGTAACAGCAACTGACAGCTGCAGTTGCTTCTTTCTAACCCTGAATGAATAGAAATAAATGCTAGAAGGCTCGGGAAAAAAAGCTAGATATGACAATTAAACTGCCAAGATTATAACTACATGTTTTTACCCACCGTGGCACATATGACAGTTTTCTTTGGGGAAAATCCCCCTTTCAAGATGACACATGGTGAGAAACGTTTAATTTTCCATGCTTAAACGCTTGACAGTAAGTGCACCGTTTTGGCTACGCGGAGATGTAGATGTAAAATGAATTAAAGCCAAAGCTGCCTTTCTTGATGGCACTTCTTGTAGGTGTGATGGATTATACCAGTGCCCTCAACCGTGCAAAAGTAGGTATACAGAAATATTTATTTTAACTAAAAACTGTCACAAACAAAGTCACACTGTTACATTCTCAACAAAAAATGAAGAAAACACAAAAGTTGTTACTAATGTATGTCTTGGCAATGTTATAATGAAATTGCCTCTGAAAGCACAAAATGATGCATCCAATTTAAGTGGCAGGTCATGCCACCTAGAAGGACAGCTGTGGATTAAATATAAATGCAATGTGCTCTTTCAGTATAAATTCACTAAAGTGCTTTGAGAGCGATTAAATGTTCTTGGGTGACTTTTTTTGAGCTCCAATAACACAGAAAAACTCTAAAAGAGCGTGTAAGTACATGCTTCCTCATCACCTTTTAGAGGAGTGTGAGACTTCAAGCCTTCCTTAAGACATCTTTTTTTTCTTTTGACCCAAATGCTCATTGACCATTAGTGAAACTGGAAAGTTAAAAAAAAAGTACATTTAGCTGCTATAGATACATAGATAGCTGCTGTGCTTTTGGCAGATGTCAGCAGAGAAATAAAGGGTGCACAGTTGAAATGTCCCCATTTGTGGTCGTTACGTATTGTAGTGCAGGATGTGTTTGGACAGAACGTGCTTTCTGTGAGATTCTTCATTTTTATTTTCCTTTTAGGGTTCAGAGAAAGGTTAGGCAGTGTAATCCTGCTGCCGTTTGTGTTTTCTCTAGAGTAGCTGCTTACTCACTAATAATATCAAATATTCACAACAATTTGAATTAAATAAAACTTTATAAATAAATTTAAAGTAGCAAAGAAATTACTGGAGTTTAAAATAGAACAACTAATAAAGTTATTGTAGATTTTGATATAGGAAACATAGGTCTACAAGAAAAATCATCTAACAAAAAGGCAAAACTTGTAGGGATCTGAGGTTTGGTTTGGTTTTGTTGTTCAAGTTTTTGGTTTTCTTTTTGTCAGTCACACTCGTTTCAGGTTTATGATCCATAGCTGTCTTCAGTTCAGTTAATTGCCTATTTAAGTGTCATCTTTCTGTTCATCCTTGTCAGATCATCTGCTCTTTTCTACTTTGTCACCTTTTTGTTGCTCCCCAGGATTTTGTCATTTTTTCAGTTTGTTTATTAAATGTTTTATTTTCTGTCACCAAGCCTGGTCTCCTGCATTTTGGGTCCTCCACTGCCAGTTCCTGAAAGACAATAAGCATCTCACTGAGAAAAACATCAGTAGCTCTCACAGAGAGAACAAAATGTAGAAAGCTCCAAAAACCTCTACAACCAACCGAACACTTGGAGATCTTGCCTATATTAGGGTTTTTTAACCAGGGTGCCGTAAGAGATGGTCACGTCTGCTGGGGGAAATTACTACGTAAGGTCAAATTGTACCAGAAGCTAAGATACTTCCTTAAATTAATGCAAAGAAAATCAATAGAAAGCATTAACAAACTGGTTAGAAACCGTGAATAGTAAGAAGAGAAGGTAAATGTTTAAATTCTTGGGGGTGAGCCCAGACAGGAATTGAAAGAAGTATCAGAGAAGGCAACACAAACTATAAACTGAAACAACCGTGCTCCACTTTATAAGTTAAACCACACCGTAAAAGTCTATAAAGTCTAAAGTTGAATATTATTTAAGTAATAAACATGTCTATGAAGACTCATTCATCCAGGTTGGTTCCATTGTAGTAGGTTTAGGGGATGTCATCTGGACTTGGTTTTAAAGTTAGAACACATCGATTTAAGCCTGAATCACCATAGCAACTGGAGAAGATAGAAGCCAATGACACTGATGCTACATTCACACCGGGCGTGGGTTACATGTTCAAGAATGCGCTGGACCCGGGTTCTTGAAGGCGCTTTTAGACATGTGTTGCAGAGGCCGGTGTGAATGTAGCATCTGAAAGCTCCTAAAGGTTTCTCCCAAATTATAAAACACATGTATGTCTTCCCAATGAAATCTCTAATTTTAAGAGTGTTGTTTCTCAAGTCTGAATGTTAAACAAAAGTCTAAACAGCAGAACTTTAAGAAGAAAAGTATAAGGAGGACATAAGCACAAGCCCCTGTGTGGCATGTACCATTTCTTTCTTCCAGGGGCTGGAGAGGGTTGGCAGACACAAATGGAGCACTTATCATAGCAGGACAAGAACTAGCTTAGAGCAATGGAGGGTAAAGTCTACCACACCAGACAAGACTGCAGGGGAAGCATGCTTTTTGTTTATATTTCTCATACACAGTAGTCATGTGCAAATAGGATAGATTTGGAATCTATATTACTAACTCGGAAGTTCTGCAGAAACATTTATCAATCTGCAGTTTTTCACTCCAATATGCTTGAGCAAAATTAATTAATCTGGACCATTTTAACTGTTTAAGCTCAAGAGAAAAGCTTACAGACCTTTGAAGGTCACAAAGTCAAGCAGTTTGATCAGAAAAACGATTTCGATTAGATAACAAGCAAGCTAATTGAGATAACAAATGTGTACCTGAGAGGAAAAAAAAACATCACAGAAGGAACACGCTCCATAGCAACATGGCAGGTTTCTGCATTTAAATTCTACAAAAGACCTAAAGAAATTAAAATGAGAACATGACTGCTTGTTGGAGATTGAACAAAACGTACTTGAATGATTCTTTGTGGTGACAGAATCCCTGAACTACTTGGCCACAGGGGATGTTGGTGATGCTTTCCTGTGAAAAGAAAGAGGCAGCCATGAAGAAAAGGAAGAAAAAGATGATGTAAGCAATACAGTGAGATAAAAACAGACAATGCAGGAGTTTTTTTTTTTTTGTTTTTTTGTTTTTTTTTTCAGAAAACCAACTCTCGGGCAGGTTTTAATTAGGTTCGAATTGGTTATTCTGATGCATTGGGAATCTTTGGTTTTCCAAACAGCACTTTCAGAGGTTTCTGAAGAACTGAAGTGAACCAAACCACCACAAAATGTGTGCAGTTCCAACAGCTGCTCATTTGTGAAAAATAAAAGCTCTCACTAAAGGAGATAAATGCTCCAAAAAGGAAAATGTGTCTTTGGGTGCAGAAGCCTTCAACAGTCTTTATCTTTGACACCAGAAGTGGTGGACAACAGCCTGCAGGTGTGAAACTCAGGCCTGTGCTAAAGAGTATCAAGCAGCTAAAGCACTACTATCTGTTCTCATTATTCTTTACCTGCTAACCCCTGGCCTTCCACCAGTCACTTTCTCCCATCTATGTGGCACCTCCCATCACCCCCGCTGGCCACTTTGCAGCACTGATGTGGGTCAGGTGTTAGGTGCCTGGGGATGGCTCTTGTTTATCACCTCAAACTGAGTTGAAGGGCATGTAAAACTCCATTGCAGTGGGCGGCTTTTTAATTTACAAGAGCCTAGATTTCAAGAGTGCAGATCCCCCGGGTCCTCAAAAAAAGATAGAGGGGATTTTCTGTTCAGGCTCGGGACGCTGTGGGTTTTTTTACCCCCTTTGCCTTGGTTGGGCAACTTGATAATCTGTAACCCTGGGCCATGATTTTAAGATTCCTGCCAGCGTGCATCAGTTTAAAGAGGAGGGCTCTTTATCCATTTATTCTGCTTTATTTAGTTTTTCCACTTACTATGCCCAAATGGCTACCTTTCTCCTCTGTCAGCCTAAGCTCAAAAATAGACAAATAAAATAAGAAATAAAAATAAACTACAGGAGTTCAAATAAATACACTCTAACACTCATTTAACCCCAATGGTTACATTAAAATTACTTTAGGTATACAACAGGGGGAAAAAAGGTTTGTTTACAGCTAGTACTTTGATCAAGGCATTTCCAACTATTCTGTGATTTGTGCTCTTCTTTGGGTTACCTTTTCGCTCCTTCATTTTTCTGCTCGTGCTTTGAAAAGTCCACAGAGCACACTCACATGGAAGCAAAGCCCACGTTAGTTCATCTTCAAGTAAACTGAGACCACAGATTGCTTGTTTAGCCCTCACCCAGAGTTCAGGTGAGCCTTTTGCACTTGTCAAACTGAAACAGATCTGCCATGAAATTGTATTTTGGTGCAGATATGACCTGTCAGTGTAAATATGCCTTAATTAAACCCTGCCACCGTGCATGTAGGCGAGAGAAACACAGATGACTGACAGTGACACCTAAAAAAATGCCTTTACGAGACACAGCACCTAAAATGAACAAAGTGGCCCACATCCCAAATATGAACATGCATAAGGTCAGAGTGTCAAAGCATTTTATTTTCTTTTTTTACATTTCAGAAAAATAGCTCCTGAAAAATAAAAATCCTTGAAATGTTAAAAGAAGCTTTAAAAGACAAAAAAAAAATCTACCACAAAAGGTTGCGTTACAATTAAACTAACAGAATATTGTAGAGATTTAGAAACAAATCTATAATCAACAGATGATGTAACAGAGAGTGCGGCCCAAAGCTGTCATAAAGCTTTCACAGAGAGTGTTAGAGTTTAAACTCTAAGTCTAGAGCCTGAGCAAACTGGGGAATGTCACTAAGAAGAAACAGAAATGATGAAGGAGTGAGAGTGAGCAACCAGCTCCAATTAGAGGAGCAGTACTGAACATTTCTATGTGACTGTGAAAATCAGAGCCGAATGAATCGGTCTATCAGGCTAGGTATCTACAAAATGTTTTTTTTTAAAGATAATTCAAATCTGTACTTATAGACAATCGCTAAAAAAAGCACAAAAAAACACATAAGATGTACTTAACTGGAAATGATATATTTGCATTTTTTTCCCTACAGAGAAACAAGTTTGGGACATAAAAGTCAGTGGAGCTAAATCAGCAATTCCATAGCATTTGCTATTATGAATGACTGAATGAATGCTCTCCCTTGTCTTGAAAAATTGTACTCACTGCATCTTTTAAGAAGCTTTCATAAAAAAAACATCATTTTTAATTACCCAGTATTCACTAAGAGAGAATGAGAGTAAAGAGAATCTAAAATATGTCATAACTCCCACGGATGCACCCAGGAGAGAATGGGGCTTCTGAAAACCTGAGGGTTATATAATCATGATGTTGACAAAAAACTGGTGCGACTCCGAAAAAGGGTGACCAACATTCAGCTTCAGAAGCCTTTGACTAGATTAGCCTGTCAATGTGTTTCTACTTAACTGGAAGAAAGAGACATGCACCCTATTAAGGGATCAGGCCAATTCATTGTTAAAAGACTTGCGAGAGAATAAGAAGGAGTGATGGGAAAGAGGAAAAAATGCAAGAAGGGAAGGCAGAGGGACAGAGGGGACATGCTACAAAGGGAGATGTCACTGCCAACTTGATGCTTTCATCGGAATAGCACGCCTGTTACATTTCACAGGAGGAGAGGGTGCTTGTTTGCTGTGCTGCAGAAGCAGCCTTCCTCCTGTTCTCTTGGGTTTCCTTGAACCTTGATGTGAAGCGCACCATCTGTTGAATCTCATAAAACCTAACAACAAGACTGCACAGTCATTCATAAATGCACAGCTTCAAAAGCACCCATTTTTTTCCGTTTTGGTGGTGTGAAAAGTTACTGAGGTAACAGTGGTGTGGGAAAACCATTGAAATATACCATACAAAAAGTTTACAATTGGCTCAAGCAGTAAGGTTCTGCAAAAATAAAAAAATATATTTTTTACTAGCACTGCTGCTTTGCATGCAGCAGCATGTTTACGCTTAGCTATTTACTCAAAAGAGAAAAAAAACTGCATCTACCTGATAAGCAAATTCAGCAAACAAGAGCCAAATTAAAATAGAAAATGTCCCCCAAAAAAGGCCTGTGTTCCAAAAGCCATAGGCTGTATCCAAATTCCTTCACTACTCACTTCATAGTGCACTATATAGTGTGTTTGCCATTTTGTAGTGCTGTCTGAATCCACAATTCTAAAATTGAGTGTCCTAGAAATTTCCCTGAAGTCTCTGCAAAAAACCAGTGTGCATGATGCTCACTAGATTGGCCACATTTAGACCACAATGCATTGCGTTTGAACAATTTTTGCAAAAAAATTACTTAAATGTATTTTTTGAATAAAGAAATGTTTTCATCTTCAGAACACAGTGGATTCATAAATAGTCATCACAAAAGGCACATTAATTAGATTTTCACTTCTTGAGATAGATGAAGTCATATTCATTGTTTATTAAAAAAATAAAAGTAGTGAGTATGGTGTCTGAATTGCTTTTAAAATTCAGGGGACTACATAGTCCCACACTATAGTTTTTAGAAGTTAAGGATTAGGGTGGGAGATCAGACATTGTCATACTGTTTTCTCAACCAGTGCATAAAATGTTACATTTATAAGAGGAAAAGGACTGTGTTATTTCAAGATAAAGATACAAATCATACAAATCTATGAGTGGGACAAACGGAGTCCTTTAGATATTCTAAATATCTACCGGTACTTATTTGAGTCTTATTTACCCATTCGAAGGTGAACAAAATGGCTTTGAGACTATTTTAGTAACAAAGGGGTATTTCTGTATTTCAACTGTCAGCCACAGGTTTCCAGTAAAGTAACGTGGTCTGTTTCATTGCATTCAAAGTGTTATTTCTCTGGAAAGTTGTGTGTATGCTCTCAAAAGAACACCAGCAGGATGCCATTGAGATGTCATATGAGTAGCATTATTCTGTATTTACTAGGATTGTAACAATTCATTTTAACAGCAGTTCAATTCATATCATAATTTGGGTTTTTTGATCCGATTCATAGTTGATATTGTCTCATTGTGAACAATCTGATTCCAACTGGTTCGCTGACCTAAAATCGATCCAGGACATCTTTAGCCAAATTTTTAACCATTGTGACTCAGAGATAAATACACCACTAGTACTTTCACACCTTTGTTGCCCTTTGTGCAACAAAAAATTTGTATTATTTACCTTGTTTACACTTAGAATAGAACTTTACTGATCCTACATAAGGAGATTGATTAGTTATTCTCTAATCATCTAATTCAGTAGATGTTATAGTTTGCGTACTACTGTAGTTCAACATTCTTTAGCTGATTTTCCTTCCTTTCATGCAGAAATAACACACCAAATAGGGCACCATTGACTTGATGGATAGTTTTAACTAAACAGCTCACTCAAAAGGTTATTTAAATCTCAAACATCTGTTATTCTTTCAAACAAAATTTATTTTTTTCCAATATCAATTCCCTTGGGACTTGTTCGATAATTAGTTGTTGTAATGCACGAATTGTCGCAAACCAAATTGATACATGCTCATTGCGCTTGAATTTCAGACTAAAACGAGGCCTTAATTTGAACTGCCTTCTGCAGCACTGAGGACTTCAGTATGTGTGACAGATCCCACTGCGTTCACTGTTTTGCTTCGCTAAAAGACCTCATGTAAAACAATAAGGAAAACTGTAATTATCTTTTTTGGTTTCAGCTTTGTTCATAACACTAATGTGCATTCTTCTTGTAGCTTCATAATCTTCATTATTATTTTATTTATTCCGGCCTGCTAACTCCCATCTCTTTTCTGTTCTGTATTTTTAGTACATCTCAACATTGATTACATTTCCATTTAGTCACAGAAAATGGCTTGCCAGCAGTGAGTGTTCTTAATCACCATTATGTAAAGGTCAAGCTGTTAAAAAAAATCAATGCAATCATATTGTTGGTATAAGATTCCTTTTTATCCTCCAAAAAATGCTACGCTGAGATCATTTTTAGTATCTCTATCTATGGAGTGATATTTCTGCCACCACGTTGCACACAAAACTTTCTAAGTTGCAAATAAAAATGTTAATTATTTGCTTTTCAATTATTTTTTATTTTGCTTTCACATTTTTTTTGCTATCAAAAACTTTTTTTTTGCTTTCAAAAACCTTTTTTGCATTTGCAAAACACGTTTTCGCATGCATTGTGTCAAATCTCGCTTTTTTCCTATGGGAAGAGGATTAGGGCCATGAAGAAAGAAATAATTAGCTCATGGTAAAACAAACACTCTGCATACGAGGGTTCCCCGTCACTTAATCATACCCTTTCATAACATTTAATACAATATAGTTTTTGTTATACTGTATCTGCGCGTCTTTAAATAAAGCTCAGGAGGTGGAAGTCACGTGACACCTCAGAGTACCGTTGCGTATCCACGGCAACCACCGTTGGAATCTGCTATCTGTTGATGGGGCTCCATCTGTCATCAAACAGCAAATTCTGTCGCGGTGTGGTGGGTGGCTCGGTGGCCGGATGGACCCAGATGCAGAGGCAGGAGGCAAGGATCAGGGCTAGTGGGTTTTAATGCACAAAAAAACAAAAAGCGCTGCAGAGCAGGATGACAGAACATAAACAAAACTCACTGTGGCATGGCGTGGCGTGAAACATGGGACATTGCAAAAACATGAACACCAGACAGGAATACTAATGGACCAACACAGGAGGAAGGCAGAGACAAGACTTAAATACAGACAGGGCAGACAAGACACAGGTGGACACGATCAGGGCTGATGGGGACCAAAGGAAGTAAACTCAAGAAAACAGACAAGACAGGAGACTTTCAAAATAAAACAGGAAACAGAAACAAGACAGAACAAAGACAACAAATTCAAATCATGACAAATTCAGCGCGAAGCTGCAAACAAATTTGTAAATATGTGGGAATTACATCACTCTTTATTTTTGTTCTGGACACCACTGGAAACACAAATTCATATGATGGTTTCTCAGATCGTAGCAGCATTTCCGCCTTCAGCAATCAGGAGCTTCGCGCTCCAATGTGCGGAGGCAGCTGGCGGTCCGAAGAGAAAAAGCTTGTCCGCGGTGCGTCCGAATGAGGACCGCAAAAGGCGAACATGCTGCTATGTAGTCCTGAGAAGCTGTGTAAAATCAGAAGTTCACAACCAACTCAAAGCCGTCTTCTCTGCCGCTAACAGAAAGCTCCATTGCTCCTGTCTGTGTCTATTAGCAGGCGGACACACAGAGAAAGCACTGACGTCATCGCCCCGCCTCTACTCTAGAAATGCTCACTGTTAATTAATTTTGCTACAGATTTTGCAGGGTGGATGTGAAAATGCAAATGCAATCCCCTCTTTGCATTTTCGTTTTAGTTATGACACACAATAAGCGGTTTTAGGTATAAAATGAAAAAGCATTTTGAAATATTGATTTTTCATTTTAATTTTGAGTCATTTGATGCAGTTACATTTTGAAAATTAAAAAGCAGTTCTGTTAATCCATTTTAATTGTCAAATTAGACATTTCTAAATGATTTTTTCTACACATTTACCTGATAACTTTTTTAAAATGAAATGTCAAATACCATTTTCATTATCAGCCACAGGTTTTTGACTTTTCTTTATTTATGCTACACAATCGCTTCCATAGTATTTAGCAGATTTTTAACATTTATGTTCATTTTCACAGTGTCTTGTGTTTTAGAACTTGTGAGCATTTTTCCAAATTAAAAAAGAAATTACTCATGATAAAAGTGTTATTTTCTCTTAATATTTCAACATTTATTGATGAAAATAAAACAATAGTTAAGATACAAATCTTAAAAAGTGTTACTTCCTGCAGGACGGAGTCGGAGCTCTCACATTCTTTTTTCTGCGGCAGACATTTTAAACACGCTGGTCACTACACTGACATAAATAAATACAAAACTTGGTTCGATTTTAGCTGCTTTTGTCGTGGTCGGGTCAGTCTCCTCCCCCTCCATCTCAGTTCCACGCCTAACCACCTCCAGCTGTTGCCACTCAAACTGTTCAGCCCTGCTGTTTGAAAGGAGACTCAACCCCTTCATTCAACGCCAGATCGTTACCCTCTTTGGTGACTACCCTGGTCTCACGTCTAGCTTTACTGTGCTACTACTCTGCTCTCGTTCTTGCCCTCACGTTGTTCTCCTGTCACAGGAAAATCTCGTCACGAATGACATCAGCCATCTCTGAACCATCGCCATCCCAAGCAGAAACTTCTCAGAGAGGACTTCAATTAAACTCTTCCTACCTGCTACTCGCCAGTCTCGTTCCTGGGTTTCAGCACCTGGGTCCACCACGTTCCGGGAATCATGACAGCTTTGCTGCTCCTTCTGGGTTTAACTCTGAGAGAAACGGGCCAAGATGGTTGAAAACGGCAGAATCTCGTACGAACAGAACCGACACAAAGTCTATATCCACCTTCAAGCACCGTCAATATGAGACAGAGACACCTGATTGGTTAGAATCTGGACCAATCAGCTATTTGATGGCAGCTTTTTCACGTCAAACTAAAACTTAACTCAGCAAAATCAAAGATATGTATAAAGTGAGATGACACACAACGCATGCGAAAACGTTTTTGGCAGTGGCAATAGTGGTAGTTTTATCACGCTACGTCACGCTCAAAGAAGAATGCAAAAAAAAAGGTTTTGTATGCAAAAAAAATTGAAAGCAAAAACAAAAACTGAAAAGCAAATATTTAACATTTTCATTTGCAACTTAGAAAGTTTTGTGTGCAACGTGGTGGCAGAAGTATCACTCCATATTCATCTGTTATATCACTGCATAAGGAAGCACTTCAAAACCTATATTTATTTAGTTTAAGGTCAAATCTTTGAGGTTTCCATATGTTCGCTAATATTTAAAAACTTAGAAAGCGAGCATCAAGGATTTGGAATTTTGTAGAAAATCCCCCTTTTTGTATTTCAGTTGAAATAATTTAAGTAAGTGTAGCGTGTCAATCCAGCATCCTGTCTGCTTAAAATGCTCATACACTGTCAGCATGTGAGTATCATAAAAGACCAAAGTTCTTGACATTCAAAGATGAGGACAAACCTGAAGCATAAACACAGACTGTATCACACTCAAAGATACACACTGAGACTTACGAGGAATGAGTCTGGCCATGAAACTGTGTAAACATGTCAAAGGGCGTACAACTGCATTGCACACTCTTGGGAGTGCTGTGCAGCATCAGCTCGGCAGACCTTAGGCAACAGCACAAAACTAAAATGTTTAAAGTGTGTTTGAAGGAGGACTGGTAAATTCATCAGCAATCCATTACACTGGGATTTGCAAACATGCCTGATATATTAAACTCACTAAGAAACATGTCAGGGAATTTTGACAAACTGCTATATTCTGGCATCTTTAAAATAAACCATCATTTGCTAATGTCTGGATCTATGCCTCTGGCACAAACCCATCACACACTGTTGTTTGAGGTGTTCAATGATAACTCTTTTGAATTGTTTAATATTAAATATTTACATTATGCATCCTAACCTTTATGCTTCCAGCTCATATATTTCTCTCAGTGGCAAATGGGCAATTGAAATCTGCTGTCAGTATTGGTAAACCTTAATGAGGCTTGGTGGCAGAACTTTACACAACCTTGTATTTTCAAGGCACAGGAAGTGCTACAGAGGCAGCAACGTAAGAAGGTCTTGCCGAGAGACCCGCGCTGGAATTCAGCTCATTGCTCCCCTGAGAATCGAACCCAGGTTTCCTGCATTGTTGGACCAAAGTGAGCTGTCCAGCGTTTAAATACTAGGGGTGTAACGATACACGTAGTTGAACCGAACCCTTTCTGTACAGCAGTTTCGGTTCGGTATTTTCGGTTCAGTTCACTTCTGTACCGTTTCGGTACATTTTTTTCTCTTTTTTTTCCTGCATATGCATTGTAACGACCCAGCTGCTTTGTCACCTGTAGCAGGAAAACGAGAGCCGAGCTGCTAATGAACTAGCTGCACTGACTGTCCTTGCCCCATACTGCACATACCCTTAAACAATCTCTGAGAGTAGACAGATAAATATATTGCTCCATCTCCTTTCCAGCATTAAAATCCATTTATTAAGAACACACACTAAGAGCGTAACAACATGAAGGTCTCTTCATAGCTCTCTCAGGGATGGTGAAGGATTTTATTTCATTTATTTATTTTTTATGGTGAAAGATTCAACACACAAGATTTCACACTCCCCTCGAGTCTTAGTGGCTATAGGTGGGGCTAACCTCCAGGTCACCACGGTATTAACTAATGTAGCTGTGAGTTTCCTCCGAGACGCTATTAGGTGACGGGCACTAGGCATGTCAACATATGGCTAATGCAGACGCGAGGCCAGAGAAGAGGACACCCCCCCCCCCCATGTCCTTACGCTCTCCTGTGTGGGAAGACTTTGGCTTTGTTGTCAGCATCCATGAAGGGAAAAGGCGAGTGGATAAGTCGAATGCTTTGTGTTGACATTGTCACGCAAAGATAGCGCATTCCAGAGGTATCACATCTAATCTGTTAACTAACTTTAAACAGCATCACCCGACTGTAAAAATCAGCATGTAAAAATCAGGCCGAAAAAAATTGTGCAAGTTGAAATGTTTTTTTTAAGGCCAGTGTTAATTATCCAAAGTTTTTGGTTCCTGGCAGCCAATAGTTTTTCTTATTTTATTAAGCAGATCACCCTCATAGGTCAATTTTATTTATTGTTGTGTAAAACCAATACATGCATTTTGTAAGTAATTTTCTTCTGCCTTAGTTTTTTGTACCGAAAAAATACCGAAAATAGATAGATAGAAACTTTAATAATCTCCCAAAGGAGAAATTCAGGTGTACGCCAAACACACACAATAAATAACAGTAAAATAATAGTTCATAAAATAGCAGTTCATATAAGGCAGATTTGTTAAACAGCAAAATAGAACTGAAATGTACCAAATCGAGCACTAGTAAATTCTGAATCGAACCGAATTGAGATTTTAGTGCATCATTACACACCTAATAAATACTGAGGGGTAATTACTAGAAATGAAAACAGCTGAGATGATTTCGAAGATCAACCTGGTGTAAGCGACTAACAAAAACATGACCCAGAAAAAGAAAAATTACACTGAATCTTTAACCTAAAGTGCCCAATTCTCAAGCTATTTCCACATCGCTCTCTGCATGGGTCTTTCAGGCTTCCAAGTTCAAAACTCTCACGCTTAGCTAAGGAGTTTTTGGGTTGAAGGTACCAAAGTTAAATCAGGTCAAACTTTGATCAATCAGGGACTCAGATTTAGTGACGTATGGATGGCGTCCCTTTTAATTCATGGAAGTTCCAACCGTTTGAAAATTGATAATGGAGGAAAAATGAATAATTGTGTTTTTTTTCCCAGCCTGAATGATATGACATCAAGTCTTTCATATATTGGAATAGGGCTGTGAAAGAAATAGCCTGGAGTAAAATGACCGTGATAAGATTTCCACCTCTTTGTCATTTCACACCTAGCCTCTTCCAACTGTAGGTGGGGGGCATGTGCTAGTGAACAGTAGAAGCCCCTCCCTTCTTGTCTAGTGTGAGCACCATGGGCAATATGCGGGTTCTTGAAAGCCCATCACATGCCTGCATGTAGCCTCAGTTGTTAACCCTAATGAGGTGGACACCAACTTCATTTTTTACTGATACTAAAGAATTTACAAAAGTTTTATTTATTTATTTCTATTTGAAGAATACGTTTCCAAGCAAAAGAGTGCTGAGATGCTGGTTTAATTCCTCTACCTCTGGCTGTGGCACATTGCGGCTCCAAGTGCGCACGGCCCCTCTGCAGCAGCTCTCTGCAGACCGCCTGCCAGGCATCTGGATCCTCTGCGTTTATTTCTGGAGCCGCAGCGCTTTGCTCCATCTCCCCCCTCCACCACCACCCCAACAGGTGGATTAAGTCGACTGGGAAAGAACATTGGGAAATCAGACCGCAGGGGGAAAGTGGAGGCGCTGCAGATTTAGATGTGGTCTGCAGGGGAAACTTGTGCGGTTGTTCCTCTATTATACTCTGCTTGGGTTTGTGTTTCGCGGCGAGCGGGATGCGGCGTTTGCCTTGCGTAAGAGCAAATCGTGATCAAAACGGAGCTGCTGCACCACCAGAAACCGATCTCCACCAACATGAGTGGAGAATGAAGGTTGGATTTAGAGAAAACAACTAGAGAAGACAAAGTGGCTCCAGCGGTGGCTGGAAAGCAGCTTCGTCACTGTGGATCCGCGCTGATGGTTTCTCTTCGATGCAGGTTGTAAGAAGTTGATGGGATTGTTTTTCTTTCTTCATGCTTTTTCCCAAAATAAGGACATTGGGTTTCCAGAGAGAAGTTCCAATGCTCAGCATCCAAAAGGTTTGTTCTTTAGGGTTATTTTGCGGATTTTTACGCATTGATTTGGAGTTAGAAACTGATGGGCTGTGAACACATTTCAGGGTTTTCCTTTTGCGGTCCATGTTTTTCCTCTCAGTGAGCATGGGGTCTATTCTCTGATTGTACTGCACGATCTCAGCTGTACAGGTATTTTTAATGCTCCAGCAATTTTAATGCAAAATGTATACATTTTTTCTTAGCAAAAAAAGTGAGTATCTTTAAGTTAATGCACCCTAAAAACAACACTTGTCCTCATGCAGGCTCCTTCTAGAGCAGCCTCACTTTGTGGAGGCAGAGCTTTGTGGTTATTTCTGTTCAGTTAAACAGCACCTCAGGCTCTCTGGAGAGTAAAGAATGTAACTGACTTGTATGACATAATCCAAAAAGAGTAAATTTCTTCAGCTAAGCTTTGGTACTTTTTTGTTTTTTTCCTTTTTCATAAGAATCCTCACATAAATCAGGCAGAAAATTACAATATGAGCTTTCATAAAATGTCTTTAGTCACAGAAACTGATAACATGGAAAAAATGGATGGGATAAATTTGGATATGGGGATAAATAAGTGAGAAAGGTCATGGTGATCCCAAATATAGTTCTTTTAAAGAAGTCCGATCATTCAAATTTAATCTTGCTGCAATTTGTCACCGTTCTGTTGTAATTAACACAAATTTAACAGCTGCAGCATGAGAACATTTTTCAATTTCCATAAATGTTTGGATTTAGAATTGTTTTTTTCAAGCAATCAATCTTTTCAACTCCTTTTGTGTCCAAATCAAAAGTAACTACCCAATATGCGGGGAAACAGAAGGTAAATGCAAGTAAATAAACCTCATAAGTCATATTTTAAAATCTTACCGCATAGACATTTGCCATAAATTCTTACATTTGTCAGGAACACTGAGATGATTTATGGCGTCAATTTGGAAACTGAATAATTAGTTTATATACAATACAAGACTTTATGGTGCTGCAGTCTACAAGTATTTCAGTGATTTACTGTGTCACTATGTGACACTTCATTTCCCATCATGCATCAGCTGGACTAAGCCATAAATTTATCTTTAAATGTGCTACTATTTTGTTTCTGATTTACACATTTTTGCTCAGTTATATCCCTAAACTTTATATAGGTCCTCAAGGCACCACACCGATGACATTTGGTAGATATAGGAATACCAATTCAGCCAGAAATTTGAGAAATAATGAGAATTTAAATCCTAATCCATTGTTTTACAATAGGCTCCAGGATTTATTAAATAGAAAACACCTCTTTTAAAAGAATAGCACAGAAACACTCTAGGAAAAACAAACTTATGTCTTTATTCTTAAGGAACAAGTAATAAAATATCGTTTTCAGACATAAGGATCCCTTTTCTTATTTGTTTCAAAGTATAAAATGTCAACTTAACAAGGCATTCAGCTCCTAAAATTGTTTGCAAGGCTCAAGGTAAAAAGCAATAATGGTGCAGTATAATAATACTGCAGTATAATAATACTGCACCATTACAATATCAGCAATTTGAAACCATCACATTCCAAATCTAGAGTTATCAAATAGTTAAAGCCAGTATTTGGGGCTTTGATTTTAAATTTAGATAGGAGCAAACAGCCAGGTTTCAATATACCAAGTTATCGTTAAGTTGATTTTGCGTCAATCTGCATCAGGCAAGGCTAATTTTGTAAAAAGTACTTTTAAAACCACATAATTTCTTTCTAATCCTGGCAACAGTGTACTCAGTTTAAATAAAACATGTACTGCTAATTTCACTACTGGTTTGGGCCTTGAGCCAGCAGCCCTCATGCATCTCTTACTTTGATTAAAAGCCTCATTTGTCAAATATAAAGTTGGCAAAAAAATGTAGAAGTTTTTATCTCAACTTTCACAGTACTTCCCTGCAGTTTGTAGATTGTCAATTTTTAAAGAACATACAGCAGTTTTTGGTATAACAGGGTTTAAATAGTGTTTTGTACCATTTTTTAGATATTTTATTTATTTGTTATTTAATTATTTAGTTTATTGAGCTCAAATTTCTCAATGGCTACGTTCAAACTGCACTTTTTTTGAAAAAATCAGATTTTTTTTTTGCAAGGCCATTTATATTTACAATTAAATCCGAACTTTTGTGATCTCCTGTATGACCGTGAAAATCTCCAGAAGTGACCCGCATGCGCAGAATAGTACTCAACAGTGAACGATGTCATTCGTTGTTTGCGGAAGTAGCTAACGTTAACAATGGATGTCAACAACAGTGTTGTCAACAGCGCAGCTCTTTTTGCATTATTACATTTATTTTCACAAAGGAGCCAGCACAATTACAATCTTCTCATTTTAAGAAGGCTTTGGAGCCAGGACCGTCTGTTGTGGAACGGGGATGTGAATGTGCTGGGCCGCGCGTGTGTGTGTAAGAAAGAGGAGAGAGCATGTAGAGCGTCGGAGGGAGTGTGTGGGTGTGTGTGTTGGGGGGGCAGCGGAAGTGTGTCAGGTGCGGGCATTCATGTTGTGTGTTAAGGAGGGAGGACTATGGTAATAAAAGAAGGCTTCCCCCAGAAATAAATGCTATTGACTCTTTATTAACCCGGAGGTCACATTTGGATTCTTTTGAAATCGGAAAGAAAAATGCGTCATGTAAAGACGCCGTTCAGAATACTCTGCCCCGATCAGACTCGTTCGGATCAAAATTTCTTTCTGATCAAGATAGGTGGGTTATGCCGATTGTTTATCCGATCGTGTTGCATGTAAACGGTTCATTCTGATCGTGTGTCATTACTGCTCTGGTTTATGTCACGCATAGACGGTGCGGTGCTTCAGAGAAAGCTTTGGAGCTCATACAGGACCGACCGGCTGCTCTGCGCGAGTGAACCGTGTCTCTGAGCAGAGCAGCCGGAATGATAGCTTTGTGTTTGCGAGCAGGGGGGGGCTTTGTTACGTGTGCGCTCAGAGGGGGAGGCTTCCGTCCCGCCGTTCTGGGTTTACGATGTGCCAGAACCATGCTTTGGGGGGGTTAGCTTTTCAAAACAGAAATGCCGCTCAGTCCTTAGAAACCGTTCAAACAATCACCTGGATTTGTGTTTCCAGTCGTGTCCCGACAAAATACAGACTGATGTTATTCCCACATATTTATGTGCAGCCAATATGCAGATTGCAGCATTTCATGGATTTAGTGTTTTTTTTTTTTTTTTTTTTGTCAAAAGTGTATTATATGCACTATGGAAATATCTAGATTTACATTTTTTATGTAGGTTTCTTTCTCCTGTGTTGTAATGTTATTTTCTGTGCTGTAGTACAAAGAAAAATGCTGCAGTACTTTAGGGTTTGCAGTTAGACGGTTCTTTCTATTTTATAACAAAGGCTGGCAAAGTGAGACGCCACAGCAGGAGGTCTTTTGTCACACGCAGTCGTTAACGTCTGTTGGGTTTATAATAGTCCTTACAATTACTCTAATGACTCAGAAGTCCTTCTACCACCAGTGACATGGCAAAATAGGAGCAAACTTTGACTTTTGGAGGCAACGGTTTGTTAGGTCCTTAATTTTGGAACATATTTTATCCCAGCCAGTAAGGCCAAGAGGGCCCCATACAGTTTAATAGTGGGCAGAAAATGTGGGCCCCAAATGGGTTTGTCCGTAGTTTCTGTATTGGGCCCACCTGTGTTTGCTCACATTTTCTTAACTGGGCACTCAGTGTTGGACAGCGTAGAGGTCCACCGGGCGGCATCAAATCTTTATTACACATTACGGCTTAGGTTGCTGGATAGATTGTAGCTGTCCACCCTGCGGCTGGCTTGCATAGAGAGCCAGCCCACTGAGTGCCCACTTAAGCCAATGTGAGCAAACACAGGTGGGGCCACCAAGGAAACTGTGGACAAACCCATTCGGGGGCCCACATTTTCTGGCCACTTTTAAACCATATATGGCCCACCTGGCCTTACTGGCTGGTATTCTTTTTCTCACAATACAACATGTTTGTAATCTATTTTTGGATCTCTTTTGCTCACAAGCATTGCTGCAATAGCTTTGGCAATTCCTTCTGGTGGTAAACAAATCAAATTTATTGTGGAGGGTTGAGGCTTTCCCCCTGCACTTTCTTAAAAGTCAGACAGGCAGAGGGAGTGTGTGTTTGTTTAATTTGAACATACCGACAGCGGTATTAATTTGTTCTGTCCACGTACATTTTAAATATCAAAATACCTTTTTAGATGTTCTCTTTCGATTTGTCTTTTCACACTCTCATGAAAATGTTGTCAAACAGAGGTTGGCGGATAATGGTTCCATGCTTGCATCATCGCTGGGCCCTTGTGTCAGAAGCAGGACCAAAAAGCAAAATTATAGAGAAATTCCTATAGACATGCAGCTATTTTATTCAAATCAAACCAAACTAAGAGAACTCTGAACATAAAAAACAACCCTGCCTCAAAAACTGTGTAAAATAAATAAAATGGAACATTTACTACTAAACTGAAGTATTTCCAATTCTTGAAAAATATTTTACTCAGATATTTTGACAGAAACATCTTCCACCCTTTTAGAAATGAAAAGAATTGTACAAATGAGGGACATGCAGGCATGTCTCTGTTTCTCATTTGAGAAACATTTATGAAAACGTTGACTGTGCTTATGACTCACTCAAGGCAATGAGCAATAGAAATTTTTTTTTTCCCTTGGTTAGGTTGTTAAAGGGTTACATGGTGGGATTTTACTTTGATCTTGGTCTTAGAAATGTAAAATAAAATGGAGAAGAAAAGACAATCCAGAGTGTGAACAGAACATTAAAGTTAAAATAAATGAAAAAGAAAAAATGTCTTGTTAATTGGAAAGTGTACAATTCCTCCTCCAGGATGTGTTCCAGTAGCCTGCAAAGCTTCAGTTTTAATAGCACTGCTGTCACTGTATTTTCTTAAAGTAAAAAAAAAAAGGTCAACGTTTTAGTGTCCAAAGGTTAGCGTGACCTCTTTCATGATTTAAATCCATCTGTTTTTTCACTATTTCTTCCTTGAGAAAGTCAAAGCAAACAAGTTTATTTTTACACGTCTTTTGTTTCCCTGGTAGTGTGAAGTCCCTCCGGCTGGCACCAGCTGCAGCAGTGTTAACAGGGTGCCGGAAAGCTGAAGACCAGGGAGATGTCACAGCTGTACTACCGGAGGACTGACAGCTCTTCCTACCGGGATCGCATCCCACTGAGAATTGTGCGGGCCGAGTCGGAGTTGTCAAATCTGGAGAAAGCCTACCTGGGAGCTGTGGAAAAGGGGGACTATGCTAGCGTCAAACAAGCTCTGGAGGTGATAAATTGATTAAGTAGAATACTTCAGTTCTGAATTAGATTGACTATGTGTCTCTCTGATACGTCAGTTTGATTACTTTTTAGTTGCGACAACTTTATTTCTTTTTTTGCTAGGAGGCTGAGATCTACTTCAAGATCAACATCAATTGCATCGACCCTCTTGGCCGCACAGCTCTGCTGATCGCCATCGAGAACGAGAACCTGGAAATCATCGAGCTCTTGCTAAGCTTCAACGTCTATGTTGGTGATGCTCTTCTGCACGCCATCCGCAAGGAAGTGGTAGGAGCCGTGGAGCTACTGCTTAATCACAAGAAGCCTAGTGGAGGCATGCAGGTGAGAATCGTACCAAAAGCTTCAAATTTAGAGGATAATCGCATTTGACCTGCAGCAGAAAAATGTTTGCACGCATAGTTTGCTTGCTTTGGAAAATACAATATTTTCTGTGGCATAAGGCAAAATTTACTAGGTGCAGTTTCAAATACTGGGACTTTTTCTGTAGGTAACCCATACACATGGCACACACCGTATTATAAGACACATGCTAAAACATACAGTCTACAAAAAAAAAAGATTATGGAAGCAAAACTGAGTTTAGTTGAACTTTGCCTCCACTAGTCAACATTACACTAACATTCATTTTTGAATCAATCGTCTCCCACAAATCCATCAAAGTCTTCTGTGCCTGAATTGAACAGATCTTACAATTACATTTTATCAGCAACACATAAGTGAGGTACTCTGTGAGGTTTACGAGGAAATAGGTTACCTATTTGAATAATTCCGGACACTTTCAAACCACCACTCATAACTCATGAAGTCCTTAGTCAGTAAATGTTGGTGATCAGGTTTTCAAATTTTGAATTGTTTTGAAATTGCTCCCCAAACCATTTTTTGTTTATTTCAGGTTTGTTTGTCATTATAACAACAGCTTAAAAGTTAGTTTGTATTCCTGTGTAGAACCTAGTGCAATTATTTACAAAAAGGCCTCAGATACACATCGAATAAACCTATTGCTTTCCACAAATTGTTTTTTGGATATTGAATGCAATTTATATATTATCTTATATATGGATTTTTAGTCACTTTTAAAAGACTTAAAAAAAGCATGATAGGCCATAGAAGGGATATGTATGTTTGTAGATACTTTTAGGTCTTGTAAAACATAATTTGCACCCTTTTAAAAATGCATGAGGATGAAATGACACTGCCTAAAACTAAAAACTGCAGCAGAATCAATTTATATGTAAGGCACTCCAAGCACGGTGTGCCTTATTATGCAGAAAATAACTATCGGTAGATTGATTTTTAAGTATCCATCTGTATCCTTTACATTCCTATTTTTTAGACATTTTACACCAAGACAACTAGTTGAAGAGCTACACAAGATGGCCAAGAACCGTATTCTTGAGTTTTGAGTTTTGAGAGCAAGAAGACTCCTCTTTTTCTTCTTGTATTAGTCTCCCCTGGGCCCTGCTGCCATATTCATCTTTTATTCTCAAAAAATATATTCTCATTGCCACTGCTGAGCCGCTAACAATGACAATTAAGCTCTGTAACTGGTGCAGTGCTCTCTGTATGTCTGTCTTTTACTGTGGTAAACTCACAAAGCTGTCAGGATGTGTTCAGATCTGCTGCTTGAAACTACACACAAAGGGGTGTGAATAAAAGAATTGAAGAACTCTAGAACTAAACCAGGAGGGTTTTTTTTTCTTTCCCCAAACTGGGTGTTGAAGCAGCTACTTTTGCTGTCGCTAAAACAGCACAACTTGTCCTCCAACTCATCGTAGATTCTCCCTGAGAATCCTGCCTTTTCCGTCTGCTTCACGGCCAAGTTCCCATTCACTACCAGTGATGAGGATCCTGGTGTGCCGTCTCATTACCTCACAGGCACAAAATCTGTGCCAGAGCGTAGGAAGCATATTGCTGTTATGAAACACTCACCAAAATATTACAGCTAATAGATGTGTCTTTTAACACCCAAGCCTAAAAAACATCTTCCAGATTATGTCAATTAGGTCTTGGGAGAGAAGTTGCAATAATTTAAATTCGATGTGGGAGGAAAACGGGTGTAGCAAGCATCCCATAATCTGCTCCATTCTGAGCAGCATTTGTCCTGTTTCCTACACCGTTGGCTAAGAATATCGTGACACTACGTTGCTAAAAATGTCCGCAGGAATATAACACTCCAGTATTTGAAGAAAAATGGAAGGAGGCAGCTGAACATTGAAAAGAAGCACAATTTCAATTGACAGCTCAGACCTATATAAGAAGGAAAAAGAAAGGATGTTCACTCCAAAGACGACAAATTTCCCAGTCTGAATGGCTCAGCGGCGACATCAATCAGGTAACAGATCACATCTTTACCTCAATGCATTTGAAAGAAAAACATTCTCTGCATCCCTCTGTGAAAAATAGATCGCTTTAGTGTGCCAAACCACCCATTGAGATTCATCCAGATTAGATTAAAAAACTGTCTAGGAAAAATGAATCCATGCTGTTCTAAGCAGCAGAAAGATTTATTAATGAGAATTTTTGTTTTATGCTTTTCAGAAAGAGTGTTTATTTGTCTTTTTTATCTCATAGGATGTCAGAATGATGTATTTTAACATCACAAGTGTCTGTGGCTTTTATCTGCATGGATTTCAGGGTTTTAAATGGCTGCATCATATTAGAACAGATAAGCATCTGTCATTGGCACAGATGCAAAGGATCAGTGTTTGGTAATCAAAAGGGCCCGTGGGTGTTTTATTTGGGGAATGGGGTACTTTGTGCCTGTTTTTTTAACAGAGAAAGTCCTTGAATGATTTTTTTTGCCGGTATTTATATATATGTATGTAAAACAAGCATAGTCATGCTTTTATATTTGCATTGCAGCCTTGAGCACATGTTACAGATAGAGCTGCTTGGTGTCCCATTTTCTTCCAGTCTTAACTGTGTGTTTGTGTTTATTGTCAAATGAAGTAAAAAAACCTGAGGGGCAGCTCAAAATAGAGCACAGTGAAAACAAAAATAAAGACCCAGTGAGCTTTTGTGGATGCTGGGGCTGCATGTTTAATCAATGCACTGATGGTGGAGGCCCTATGCTAATATGAGTAATCACATCAGATCAGTGGGCAGTAAATTCATCTTTTTTTCCCCTTATAATTAGCATAACTTCACATCTAGCTTGGGTGCAGGCCAGGGTTGTTTGATGTAGATTGTTTGAATTCTTTCCTCCCACATGAAGAACATGACACTAAACTTTTTTTATAACCTCCTCTACAAAATATAATGTACAGACATGACATGGTTGTGTGCCACTTTGTAGGGAGTGATTGCTCTGAGGACAAACTAATTAGCATTTACATGATGAAATGGCAGTTTGGTGGAACGCGGATGATGAAACTGTTTAGAGAGAATTAACCAATATGTCAAAAAAAAAATCTCTTAATATGTATCCTTTCAGCAAGATGTGGTGACAAAAAGGTCATGTCCAGGGTGTCCCCTGCCTTCGGCCACAAGTGGGCGGAATAGGCTCCAGCAGCCACCAGAAAAAAGGGACAAAAACAGCTTAGATGATGAATGAATGAATGAATGAATGAATGAATGAATGAATGAATGAATGAATGAATGAATGAATGAATGAATGAATGAATGAATGAATGAACGTACTTTGTGGAAGCAACCGTGTGACACGAATCAGCGAATGGTTAAGGCATCCACTGCGGGTGTTAATTTCTGTTAATGCACACTACGTCGGACTTTATCCAGTATATATCAGTTTTGTAACTCTAAAAAGTCATGCAAAAACAAAAAGTCAATACTTTATTTAATGTAAACTTCTGTGCCTCAGAACACACTCGTGAAGAAATGCGTTTCGCCTCCGCATCACAAGCGCAATGTGGATCACCCTGCCGGCAGAGGAATTCCCAGCCTTCAGTGGCTTAAAAAACGAGTTTGGACACCACCACAGCTCCAAATGCCCCTATTGGAGCAATAGGGAGAAGCCAGAGGGGTAGGGAATGAATTCAGATTCAGGCCTATTTTTGACTTTTTATACATTTATGTCATCCTACTTAAATATTCATACACTTTTAATTACAATTCTACAAGAGATGCTAACCCAATTTTATTTCTGTCTACACATTAACTTAAATGGGATGCACAGAATGTTTTTAAGTTATACTATTATATGATAAAAAATCTCAGCCACTTTCCTAAAAACATTTTATCCAAAATACAGAACTTTCCTTAAGTCAACATTCACAGTAAAGTCAAGCTTAGATAGTCTTTTAGACGGAAACCACTAAAAGTTTAGATTGGCACAGTGTTAAGAATAATTAGAAACAGAATAGTTAGAAACTCCCTTTTACTTTTATTACACTAATGGTTTAAACTTCATTAATTATGTATTATCATCTCAAAATTATATTACATTTGAAGAAAGCACAACCAAGACTATTGTCTCATAACATTCCTCATCCTCCATTTTTCCTTTTTGTGTGTTCTGGTGTTTGTGCTCTGGTAAACGTCTGTGATAACCTTAGAGAGATCTGACACTTGAAGCTCCCTGACCTTCGAGCATCAAGCCTGCAACAACCTGTGGGTGTGGTTTCACATCATTGTCCATCGGATGATCTTCTGAATATGCAAATACAGGGTTTATATACCCAGCCCATCTCTGAGCTCAGTTGTTCGGAGTTTTGAATATAGCAGCCTGTTCATCTGTCTGTAACCCTTCGTGCAAATTTGTGCTTCTTGTACGAAGTAAACTACCACTAAAGCTAAGTATTGTCTATGAGTCATTATTCATTCATTTCTGTGTGCAGGAAGCTGAAAGGGAACAAACCTAATTTAATAAATTTAAAGAATAAAGAATATTTGACTTGCCTTTCACCTTTCCATAAAATTAGGTAAATGGTATGGCAGCCATCTTTGTAGAGGTAAAACGTAAAGTTCCCAGCATGCAAACTCATCACATGACACATCACTGGAAAGCCCAGGATGTCCTCTACAGAGTAGAATAGGATTTGGAAAGGTATCTCTTAATTACTTAGAAATATACAGGTAGACAAAATGTCCATTATAGAGGACATAAATGACTGGGCCGGGTCTCAGGAGGATATATAACTTCTCCAATTTTGCCAACTTAAATGAATTACTTCTATTGGCAGCAAATAATTGAATTAAATTTATTCAACCTAATTTCTTACGTCTATAAAACTCAATAATTGTTTATACAACTCAAATTTACGTATTTATCTAACTAAATGTCATATTACTCCAATTCAATTTATATTTTTTCCATCTTAATTAATTATATTTCTTGAACTCTCATATGTCTAAGTTTGAGCCGGCAGACATTATCATTTTTATAAAAATAAAAAGGATGGGGAAAAAAATGCAAGGAGTGCATAAATTGATTGAAGAATTCTCCATCTTTGTCATGACAAAAGTTGATTGTAGGGGTGCTATATAAACTCATCATCCTCTACTTTACTCTCACTCATGGTGCAGAGACGTAAGTAAAGCAGGACAAAATAACTCGACAAAACACGGCAGAACACAGTAAAACAGCTAAACAACTAAACATATTTTGTTAAAAACCCACACTTAAACCCAAATCCGTCCAGACAGGCAAAAGAAATAGTATCCCACAATCCCTTGCAGTGCCAATCTAACAGCAGCACCAAAGTTACACCTACTTAATTGAATTAATTTGAATGAAAGTAAAATAAATGTCTGAAAACTACATGTTATTTCTAAACTGACTTAACTACAAAATTATTTTTCTTAACTAAAGCAAATAATTAAGAAAAAGTATTTTCTGAGCTTCTTCATCCACTAAATCATCTTCAAATGGACACGCCATGCTGCTTCACCTCTCCGAAAACAAACTAACCTTCAACTAAACCTGCTCCAGACCAGGTTATGTTCAGAGCATGAGTTGCTATGGCAACTTGACATACCTAGAAACATACCTCCATTTCTGGAACCGAAAGCTGAGGTTATCAACTGCCTTAGCCTCAAACTTACCGTGGGAGCTAGCATAACCTGCTTTCTGGAATACCCCCCTGTTGTACCCTTTACTTAGTATTTTGTTGCACAACCCTTTGAGGCAATCGATGAGACTTCTGCACCTGTTGACAGGTATTTTGGACCACTCGTCATGAGCAAACTGCTCCAGCTGTCTCAGGTTTGAAGGTTGCCTTTTCCAGACTGCATGTTTCAGCTCATTCCTAAGGTTTGGGCTAATAGAAGGCCACTTTAGAAAATGTTTTCCTCTGAGCCATTCATGGGGGGTTTTATATGTGTTTGGGGTCATTGTCCTGTTGCAAGACCCATGACAAAAAAAATCCTTACAACTGTGACTGCACCTCACTACTTCTCCAGAGGATCAGATCGGTGAACAATATTCATATATTCAAGTGTGTAGCGATTAATGTGAACCCTGATTAGCCTCAATTTCCATGGATTTTAAGTCTGTCTCAGGTGGGTCACCTTATCTAGCTTTATACCTCCAGACGTTCTTCCTCAGCAGTAAATCCGATAAATTGTCTACTATTAAAAGAAGGAATCCCCTCCTTTGCTGCTCACAGCTATGCATATTACAATACAGAGACACAGAATAAGCTATAAGGGACTTTGCTACTGTATTTTTCTTTTCATGTTTCTTATTTAAATAAGTGAAATGTTTTTTTTTTAAAAAGAAATCTGGAAATAGTTTCTTTTTTTTGTCTATATAGGTATTCGTTCATTCCGGTCTTATTGTCTTGGGATTTCTGTTCTTCATTTGCTCATCCGAACAGCTTTTTCAATTCTAAGGAAATTAATTCTGATTCATTCTATATAAGATCTCCGTCAGGACCTGTCAAATTCTTTCTGAGATGACCAGTAGATTCACTAGTTCCTTTTTCAGCCAAACCAATTACTTGTAATATCCAATGAGCAATCTGCCTGGAACAGAAACACCAGCAAGAGTATGAATAGTCGATAAATCCCAGGCCAAGGCCAAGTGATCAAATGTTTCTCAAACTGCGGTCAAAATACATGTGTGATTGAAGCTTTATTTTCTACCCTTTCCTAAAAGGTCCCTCCTATCCTTTTGGACAAGCAGTACTCTGACTTCACCCCTGACATCACTCCTATCATCCTTGCTGCACACACCAACAACTATGAAATTATCAAGCTCCTGGTGCAGAAAGGAGTGTCAATGCCTCAGCCACATGAGGTGGGTTCACCAAACCCTTATTCACGGTTCAATGTTTTTTTCTGTCTGAATGCATTTAATTTGTCCACCTTTAAAAGGGTGTTATTTACTATGCAAATATATGCATGAATGAAGGTTAATAATGAGCCACTGTGCTTGTAATGTCTGGATGTCATACCCAGACATGGCAGGATGCAGTTTATATAATAGATTTCGGGCTTGCTTTGCTAGACCGGAACATGATCCATGACTAAACACAGAGAGGCCTCATTAAAATGTGTCCATCTTTTGTTTGATGTTCCAGGTGCGCTGCAACTGTGTGGAGTGTGTGTCTAGTTCAGATGTGGACAGCTTGCGGCACTCGCGCTCTCGCCTCAACATCTACAAAGCACTGTCGAGTCCCTCACTAATTGCACTCTCCAGTGAAGACCCTTTCCTCACTGCATTCAGGCTGAGCTGGGAGTTGCAGGAGCTCAGCAAGGTGGGGACAAGAGAGACTGCAAAAATGTCCTAAAAGCTATTTGATGGCCACTCTACATGTTTAAAGACCTACTCCAATCATCTTTAGAACTACTGTAAAAGCCTTCCCACATGATAATGGCAGTTTTAGCCAAAATCCAAAAATCTGTGTCCTGGACATAGTTTCTGCAGAGCGGCAGGAGTTCATTAGAAATTTGCCTCTGAGTTGTGGGCAGGACTGTTGGTATATGGCAACCCCGCCCCCCAACCCCTCCCCATTGCTTGGAGCAGTGGCCCGCCCAGCACATTTTATATGTCACAAATACACTCATTTTTGGAGCCGGTTTAGCTCGTGCTGGTTTGCGGCATGGTTTCAAACAAGGTTTGAAGCCGGGCTGCTCCCTATTCCCTTTTCCGCTTCTGTGCCAGTCCCAAGTCCGGCTAAATTGAGAGGGTTGCGTCAGGAAGGGCATCCGGTGTAAAACATTGCCAAGTTAACCATTCGACTCATCCTCGAAGGAGAGGTTGTTTCACTGTGGCGACCCTTGATGGGAAAAGCCGAAAGAAAAAGAAGAAATACGCTCATTTTTGAGCTGCATTTTTTCTTCTGCCCCTGATTCACAACGTTTTGAATAAAAAAATACTCAGAAATGCAATTTTAAGCTTAGTTTTCTTTATATATGTCCTCCATCATCGGAAAAATGCCGTTAAAAATATCAAAAACAATTTTTCTCCGAGTGGGTCTCAGAAATCTACATGAGGAGATTTTTTTTTTTTTTTTGTGATACTGCTGTGTGCAGACATGGGTTAAAATTATCTGGAAAAACTAGAACAATGAAAGTCTGACATCTAAACTTGTTTTCCGTATCTTCATTCTGAACTTAAAGTCAGAATTACAGCAAATGGTACAATTATGTTTAAAAAAAGTGGGAAAACCCCAGAACTTTTACTCTTTTTTTTAGGCTTAATCCATATCAAAATGGATACAATTTGCATTGTAAATAAAAATAAAAATTAAAAATCAGATTTTTATAATAAACCAAACTTTGTTTCAATAAATGAAGAAACATATGCACATAAACTGCTTGTTTTCTTTAGTTCAAAAATTAAGAACTTTAGGGAGCCAAAATATTTTTTTCTTTCAAATTTAAATGTAGCTGTATATATATTTAATATATAAAAAACAGCTACTTAAAAGTAAATGGTCACTCTGTTAAAATATTTATAAAAAAAAAGAAGTGGGGCATAAAGGATGTTTTGATGTTTGAAGAAGTTTACATTCAGGGATTGGGGACACATCCAGTGATGAAGTTACATGCAACTTTGTGAAAAATAAATAAATAAACTCTCCAAAAGCGCCACTGAAACGCTTTGAATCAAATTAAGCCTTCAGCTTAATGGATAAGACAGATTGACTTTAAAACCACAACACATAGGACTGCTGACATCTTTATTTTGAAACCAAAAATAATATTTCACACCTCATTTGAGTTAAGAAAGTTTCCTATTTATTTTATAAGAAATCTGTTTTTTTTTACAAAACACAGTGGCACATTTTTAAACCGCATCATAAAACAGCTGTCACTGAATGCACGTCTTTGTGATGCAATATCCTACTTTGTATTCTCTTCCACTTCCAGGTTGAAAACGAGTTTAAGTCAGAGTATGAGGAGTTGTCTCAGCAGTGCAAACAGTTTGCCAAGGATCTTCTGGATCAAACCAGGAGCTCCAGAGAGCTGGAGATGATTCTAAACTACAGAGATGACATCAATTTATTAGACGATGAGGGGAACAACGAACTTGCGAGACTGAAACTGGCGATCAAGTACCACCAAAAAGAGGTGAGTAGAACAGAACTGTCATGAAATTTAGGACCTTAATTAAACCAAACAAAAAATAAAGTTCTCAGAAACAGTCAGTCAATTGAAAGGAAAAAATTGTTTCTTTCATTTTCTTCTATGAGAAAATTGATGGATTTGTTGTAGTTTTTAGAATTACTCCACAGTGTCTGCCTCCTCTCATGTCTGCAGTACAGTCACTGTCACATAGGGGAAATAGGAGTACACATTTTCATTATTTCTGACTGGGTTTCCCTGTGATACAGTCAGGCCACTTTCAAAGCAGTCTGCCTCAGGCAATATTCAGCCTTTTTTGTTTCAGGATCATTGCCAACCCTGAAGCTTCTGCCAGAGCAAGTCAAACTCCTCTCCCTTGAGTCAGTACAAGCCCTAACCATGTTAGATCAACGTCAGCTCAAACCTTTACACAAATTTCTGCTGAATTTTTACTTCCTTTTTTGGCCAGCTTTCCCAATAGTATGGAGAGCCTTGAATTCAATTACTAGAAGTGTTTTAGAAGAAATTCAGTCCATTTTGAGATCATAGCTACACATTAAAACATACAATGCTTTAAAATAATTCCACAAATTCATTTATTTTGAAAGTTTCTATAAAACCAGTCGCAAGTAACTATGACAACTTATGGCATCTGTATGTAATGGCTTTAAGATTAAGAAGGAGTTTTTTTTTTTAAGAATTATCACAAAGTTAAAAAAAGAGAAACCTTTCTGCAAGCAATTTACTGAGATTAAAACACTGCAGTCGGCATAAATGTGCTGCTTTTACTAAGAAAAAACTCATTAAGGAATATAAAAGAAAAATAAATTTACTGGCTTTGTTTGAAAATATCAGCAGAGCTTTAGTGTGCTGTGGGTTTATGGCTCCAAACTAGATCCAGTTGTTCAGTCTTATGTATTATTACTTTTTTAGTCAAGCAATTTGTTGCGCAGTTCACATGCATTATCATGCGCTCAATGCACAGAAGAGAGCTGAAGTGTATAGCACACCTTAAGTATTTCAAACAAGTTGGAAAACAGGTTCAAGCTAAACCTACACGGGCTGAGCTACAGTATTTGGGGGAAAATTTCATATTTCAGCTATAAGTTAGTGATCACCTACAACTTTTTTTAGTTTAGTTGTTCCCTTGGAGTGTGACAAAAAAAGGAATTCTTTGCAGTATATTGCATGCACAGTTCTCAGCATGAGGTAGACACAAGAGAAATACCTAAGACTCAGATTGATATGCAGAGAGACATCAGCCCCAAACCTGGAACAATCTAATGCTTTGGCCAGGAACAAGGCAGTTGTCTTTCTGTAGAGCATCATCCCTGGTTCCCATGCCAACAGTTAAACTCTGAATCCATAGACTCACCTATCTTTTTGCATACTTTATTTTTCTCATAAAATTGTCTTGATTTTTGTAAAAACACCGTATCGTCTGAAGCGACAAATACTTCTTTGTAATCGTCTGACAGAAACGGGTCTTCTTTTCACTTTTCTGTGTAAGTGTGAAAAAGAATTAGCAAATAAATCTACAGAACTGCAGTGACCTGCTGAAAAGCCAGACCAGAACCTTTTAATGGGCTTCATTATCCAGGCTGGAGCCAAGTCACTCTGCAGCATTTCCAGCTTCCTATTAGGTCATGTGAATTACCTAATTTCAACCGTCTTGAGGTGTGAAAACTAGGAAAACCTTTGGCATTTAAGCACTCATTGTGTTTACAGTATAGTTTAAAAATCTCACAGGGAGGTAAATCAATATGGAACAAATGTGTTAAAGAACATGAATTGCATTTTAAATCCCATAATCAGTTATGAACATATCAGCCAAAACACAGCTCTACTGATTTAATTCTTCAGTTTTGTTGTATAACAGAAATGTTGTGTTATGGACAGAAGAGTTTAAAAAGTATTTGATCAATATTTACAGAGAAAACCTGCAAAAAATGTTAAATGTTGCACATTGTGCATAACTGTTCTGCTTGAAAAATAAAACAAAGATTCCTCTTCGAAACAATTTTAAGTTAATTACACCAAACTTGTTATCACTTTTGATCCTGTAATTTTTACAAATTACTAAATATGTATTTAAATAGTATCAAACAATTCACATTTGGTCAGTGCTCACTGGAATGCGTGCCAATTTAATCATCTTTGATTTACTTAAAAATGATTGCCTGGCTAAAGACCAAAACTTGGGTTAAACTAATATTGTAATGCAGAGATGTTCTGAATAGAATGATGCAGCCAAGATGATGAAGCTGGGGCATCATTCCCAAGAGCAGCTCACATTTTTTATTTAGCTGTTTTTGCTAGCGGCTCCAGCGGTTTTTAAGGGAGTCTCAGTTCACGACAATAATTTTTATTTCACGATGTTGCTTATGAGCAACACGTGTTGCCAGATGAGATTGTTGGGTCATCACAACTGGAGATAGTTCAAGCATACAGGTGGATGACATGCAGTCTTCTGTCCTTTCACAATCCTCTCAGCTTTTGACAGTAAATCCTTTATTTGACACAGAGTAAACAATCTTTGCTCCTGCCTGTGTCACAGATGCGCCTCAAAGCAGCTTCTGTTTTAATTATCCAGGAAATGTCCCGGTATTCTTTTTTATTGCTTTCTATCCATAACATTGTTCGATTTCACCAAGACTTTGATGGAGGGGAGTGCGTCAACTTGTGGGTAACGATCCACTCAGCTGCCCTTTTCAAATGATAAATGTTTCAGTCACCTTGACTTGTAAGAGATCCTTTTTTTCCCAAAAAGATAAATCATTGCGATGAGATATTATAACATTTTCTTCATTTGAATCTAATCAACTATTTTGCTGTGTTGCAGCTTAAAATGTTGCAGTTAAAATTGCCCAATTAAAAACAAACCTTTGGAACATTGTATTTACCCTTCTGTTGAAAGAGAAATACAGACAATAGCCGGTTTGATTACTTAAAAAAAGTAAGAAAGAAATGCTAGAAAATTAATATAAAATAATCAGGCAGTTAAGCAGAATTACTTTAAGAAACAAAAGAAGGAAACAGACTTGCGTGATGGCACTTAACCTTTTCAGGTAATCAGGGCGATCAAATGATTTTAGCACCTGTCAACAGGTACTTTGGGTAACTCCTCATGAGAAAATGTCTCAAAGCGTCTCAGGTTGTTTTCTTCATGTTTCAACTCCACCCACAGATACTTAACAAACAGTATTTAGATCAGGCATCTTCGAAGGAAATATTTATTTTTGTGCTTTTGCGCCAAAGCCTTCCTACGTGCAGCCCATTCACTCTATCCTTTGATAGACAAGATTTTATTCTGCACTGCCCCCCCCCCCTCCCCCACGCGCCTCTAACTGAGGCTGATCCACAAGTTAAGAGGCTTGACTGGCTGCAGCTTGGGAAGACCAGATAAAGACTACCTAGCATTGCCTCCATGGATTTTCTTTCTTCCTGCAGGGAGGTTACTGCTGCATGTCCTTTGTCTTGGTTTTGTTATGGTGAACCATGGCAGTAATAGACGCTTGGATGAAAAATATCCAATTCCAGATAAAAGGAAGCAATTTCACAGAGTAGGCAATATTCATCTTTTGCTAAGCTTCAAGTCAATGGGCCCTCCCCAAACACACATTTGTGTCACTTTTCCAAAGGACACTCTCCCAGGAGCTGTGTCGCTGCTGAATATGTGTGTTGTTTTGAATTCTAGACTCGCTTTTTCAGGATTTGTTTTGACAGAGGTGTGCTTTGTCTGATGTTCCTTTTTAACGTTGTAAAATTGACCAAAAACAAGAATTATGGCACAGTCAGAAATGAAGAAAAAAAAATAACAAGATTTTGTCCCAGACCAAACAAAGCTTACAGTTACAGTTTATGGGAGAGCTCATGCCCACCACTATAACCAACAATGCTTTCTCTGGCACTGGAAAAGTTCTCCTCTTGTAAGAGACCTAGCCCCTCCCATAGGCTAATCAAAAAAACAATTCTTGTCAAGTGAAATTACTACTTTAACCTTGTAAATGCAGTGCAGAAAACTCTTGGTCCAAAAGAAAAAGACCCATAAGAACCCATGGTGACATCAGTGTAACAGAAACATATAAGTAATGGATTTTGTGGTACACTTGGTTTGTGATAAAATACCCATTATTTTATTTTTAAGAAAAAAATGGGTCTGAGTTTGAAATGTGATGTCACTTCCTGTTTCTAGTAGCAAACGTATATGTATTTGTATGGTGATGTGTACAATGCTCCGGTTTGAAAGTTTGTGGTGGAAAGAGCTTGACGGTGAGTATAATTCTATTTAAAACCAAGTGTGCACCCTTAGATTCAAACAAAACTAACCATATAGTGTGGTGAAATGTGAGGGATTCATTTGTGTGTATGGGTGTGTGTATAAAAGGTGGGCATGAAAACGATGGATACTGCTGATGGACTGAGATTAGAAAAAACAAAAACAAAACTCAGGCGGTACTGTCCTGCAACTTGTGAAGCTACTTCATCAGTCTCCTTACAGAATGTCTTACTTGGCTCAAAAGTGACGAACGAACCTTGAAGTTCACTGTCATCAGCTTTCTTCTTGTGGCCACCTATACAGACAAATGGACTACAGTCCTCTGGACTTTAAACTTCTTTATAAGTCCATCTGTAGTACCAGGAACTCTCCTCTTCATGTCTAGTGTGGCACAACGTGTCATAAGTGATTATTGTAACACTTTAAATTGGCAGATTTGACTGATTTCAAGATTGAAGACGTTGTTTAAGACAATTAGAGCACACGCCTTAACATCAAATAATATTTTATTAATTTCCATGAGTACCATCATTGGGTCCAGGTCCATTTTATACTTGTTTTTTATTATGTCTTTGTCTTTAATCAGTCAGAAAAACCTTAACAAAAAAGGATTTTTTATATTTTGGTATAAAATGGTAATGTTTGTTTGAGAATACAGTTTTTTTTTTTAGAAAAATGTAGGCCTAATAATAAAAATAAATAATGTTAATGTTACAAATGTAATCTGAGGTGTTGCAATAAGCACCCAAAACCTCAGTTTGGGTCACAGAAGCAACCTTTTAAGGGAGGGTGCTTAGATCCCTGTATGTCTCTCCATCTCCTCCAGCAGGGGTGTCAAACTCATTTTCACTGAAGGCCACATCAGCATAGGGCCAGAAATAACTTATACATGTAACTAAATGCAACAAAAAATAAATGTAACTGCTCCTTAATGTTAAATAACTCATTATTTATTTACTATAACTTTTTAAAGTGACAATTACAGTTACATAGAAAACAAATGTTCGCTTGTTACTTTAGCATAAATCCTTTTACATTGTTCTATCAGGTTAGCATATATGGACAGTGTTTAAGTCCTATCTAATATTTTAAGTCAGGTTACACCTAGATATGAATTAAAACTCACCAAATTTTATTTTTTATTTTAAGAAATTAAAAACTTTTATGTCTCTCGCGGGCCACATAAAATAACATGGCGGGCCACATTTGGCCTGCGGGCCTTGAGTTTGACACATGTCCTACAGTTTCTTTTCACTGGAGTGTTGCTGGACAACACAAACATGTTGTGGCGTTTCCCCAGGGCTTTCCTTTAGCTGAACATATTAGAGCTAAGATGAAACTCTTACCAGTTGTTCAAACTATGCCTGTTTCTCTTGATGTGAAAGAGCACCACTGTCACCTTCACTTTCCAGGCTTTCTCCAGTTCTTCTCTGAGTCCCTGGTAGTTCTCCAGTTTCTTATGTTCCTTCTTCCTGATGTTCCCATCGCTTGGCACTGCCACATCCACCACAACGGCTTTCCTCTGTTCTTTATCCACCACTGCAACGTCTGGTTGGTTCACCAATACCATCCTATTAGTCTGTATCTGGAAGTCCCACAGGATCTTTGCCCTCTCATTCTCTATCACCTTCGGAGGTGTTTCCCATTTTGACCTTGGGGTTTCCAGTCCATATTCTGCACACATGTTCCTGTATATTATTCCAGCCACTTGATTGTGGCGCTCCATGTATGCTTTACCTGCCAACATCTTACACCCTGCAGTTATGTGCTGGATTGTTTCAGGCACCTCTTTGCACAGTCTACACCTTGGGTCTTGTCTGGTGTGGTAGATCTGAGCCTCTATTGCATCTTATATTGTGTTGGGTCCAAATGTTGTCATTTTCACACTTAAAAAAGTGACAATTTTGACCCGCACACCATTTTAGGATTCCATTTTAAATGTATTAAATGAGCTGACCCTATAACTGCTTTTTTTGCTTCTGTCTCTTTGCCACAATGTGAAATGTTTCACTATGAGATGATAGAATAATTTTCTTAGACACATAATAACTATAACAGCATGTGCAAGAGGGTTCAGGTACTTAAAAGGCTTATCATTACCGAGAGGAAGTTGTGCATTTTATTGTCTTTTTTTTCATTTTCATACCGTGATCTCTGTCTTGCTCTTTTAAATTTTGGAGAATAATGCTAAAACACTTGAAATCAATCTGGTACTCAACCAATAAGTGCTTTTTTTTTCAATTTAATATTACAGGCTGTGCATGAGAGTTGCCGTGACTCACAAAAAGGCCATTTTGGACCTTTGGTAAAATAAAGAACAGCTCTCTGCTTAACCCTTTTGTGCTGTGTGCAGTGTGTGCAAACACCTGTTTGTTTCCCAAGGTTTTATTGTCACATCTTTGTTTGTTTTCTGCTTTGCTGCTGCTGTGCTCTCAGGGTTTTGAAAGGCAGCTCATAATGATCAGAAGACAAATCTCCACAGGCTTCCAGTTAAAAGCCTGGCTCACAGAGCAATCCGTGCTTTCATGCAGCAGGAGGCCAAATCAGATAAATATTATCAGGAACATAATAACATTGGATTGCTTATTGCCCCCCTTAGCTTCACTGAACAGGTTCAACAGTCGATTACTCCCATTTGCACCGATCCTCCTATAGAAAAGAGATAGTCAGGCTACTCACGCAGAAACCACAGCGTGACATAAAAGAAGAAGCCGGCTGTCTCCTAAATGTTTGAAGAGGGGATCAAGGGGGACCTATTGATATCATATGCTGCAGTTTCACTTTGCCCCCTTGTGATATCTCATAAAATTGCAATTTGGAGTCTCAATATGTTTGAAAGGAAATTACACTGCAAGATCCTTCCTTTGTTTTGGAAAACCATTAGTGCACTCAGTGCTGCGCACTAGAGTGTCAAAGTCAATTATTAAATTACAAAAAATTACTAATTATAAATAAATGTTATCATATGCAATGTAAAAAATAGGAAATATTCCGACATAATTACCAATTATAGTTCCAGTTCTGCAAATTTAGAATGTGATCAGGATACATGGAGCTGTGTATTTTTTGTTATATATATATATAGTTTCTAATCTATATCACCCTGCACTGCAATAAAAAAAACTGCACTGAAAAAGAGAGGAACAGCAAGTACACTTTTATGCACTCTGACTTTATAAAGGGTTCTTGTCATAATTCGCTTCTAATCCTCTTAACTTTTTATTTGTTCCCCCCAAACTATCCAAGAAACATGGATGTCTTAAAACCCATTCAGGCATTTATCAATCAGCAAGGCACGGGCTGTTCTGTGCAGCTTTGACTACTTCATGATGTGATTTTGCTTTTCATTTTGCAGAAAAGGCACATGACTGCAGCTGTTTGCAAATGCAGATATTTTTATATAGCTATTGCCTTTTCTGTGCGCAAACCAGTTTTTGCCAAATGCAAACAAAATTTCTCTTGTTTTATTTTATTTTAATTTTCCTCATGAATGCAGCATGTGTGTGTGCGTGTGTGTGTGTGTGTGTGTGTGTGTGTGTGTGTGTGTGTGTGTGTGTGTGTGTGTGTGTGTGTGCGTGCGTGCGTGCGTGCGTGCGTGTGTGTCTGTGTGTGTGTGTGTGTGTAAGAGAATCTTTCGTATACAGTGAAAATATAGGCTTGGAACAGCTTTCATTGCCTTAAATCCGTTCAAAAAGAAGAATACTTAAAAGTGCTCAAGGAATTCCATTTTCATACATCTAAAACACAAAACAGATGAAGTTTTACTAACAATAATAAGTCTATAAGTTTTTAAAAAACATTTTTACGGAATTCCTTTTAAATAAAGATATCGTTCACATGTTTACGAATTTTAGATGAAAAAGACCCACACTTAAATTATTTGCATACTAATGTAGGAGTTAGTTAGTTCAGTTGCATAGAAGGTGACATCCAGTGTGATCAGTTTGTGGGTGTATTCAAAAATCAAGAAATGCATGTGTCATGAGGAGGTGTTAGCATATTTCCTTTCTGTGTGGGTGGATTTTGATTTAATAGGTCAACAGGTGCTGAATATAGATACTGATTCTAAGCCAAAGGTCTTTCTATAAAAAGAGTACAGATTTATAGAAAGCATAAAGCCAGTTATTAAAAATGCTATGATACATTTATGTTGCTGAAAGCTTTACCAGCAATGAAAATTTTAGAATATGGCAAAACCAACAAAAAATGCAAAGTTTTGAGCTTGTAAGTGTGTTTGCAAGAGTAGGGGAGAATAAGTTTAGCACACCTTTTATGTTGGTAACTGCAGGCAAACATGTCTTCACCCAAAGGATGCTCTGCACTTGCAAAGCAAAGAAGCACTTTCCTGGCACTTAGGGACAGCTGTGAGTTCAGAAGCTGCATGTGGGGAGACACTTCTCCAGTCGGACTCAAGTTGTGTGAAAGAGCCACCTCGGGCAAATTTGGCACTTTCCCTCAACAGGTTTTTTAAGTAGTTGTGACAGGTAAAAGTAGGGCAGCGGCATATTGATGCTTATCTTGTTTCAGCATTCACTGTAGAAAAGAACAGAAGTACTGAAATGAACTGTGACTGAAATGTAAGGGCGTGTGTGTGCCAATTAAAATCCTTTGCTCTGATTAGATTTTGAAAAATGTGCACTTCATTATTCCCAATGAAGATGAAAATTTACTTTTTTTCTAATTTAATTGATCCGGTAATTCTTGTAATGTTTTTTTTCTCCTTCCCTTCATTGTCAGTGTTTATTAAAACATAAAGCAAAAAGTTTATTTTTTACTATTAATAACTTAAAGGTACAAATGATCAAGTGACTTCTTTATATACGTACTTCTTGTCTGAGCCAAAAAAAAGTCACTTATTTGTGACAAAACAGATTTGATTTATATGGATGAGAGAAACCCAGTGTAGCTCAAAACTGCCACACATTTTTAAACAATGGCTTGTTATATTATCACTGTTTGATGTGAAGTGTGTCATTTTTTACTGAATGTGACTGAAGATGAGAGCTAAAAAGGCTTGGGCACATTATATTTTTTTTCTAAGACATAATCTTTAGGATGTTGAACCAAAAAATCAATTGCAGAGGTTCTGTCTTTGTGTATCTTGAAATAAAAGAACCCAGTAAGAAAGAATACACATCACTTCAAAATCATAGAAATGTCTTCTCTGTGTCCTGTCCTATATTTCTATAATTTTTCCGCTCACGTTGTCCGACACTAACGTTGTTAAAGTATGGAAATGTGAGCTCTGGGCTGCATACCTCAATACAGATTATTAATTGTAGTTTCCATGGAAACAAATTTGACTCCTACCCTCAAAGAAAGACTGAAATAAAGTCTCCACATCACGATTTTTCAATATTTTAACTTGTGGAAATATTTTTTTGAATGTATTTGTTTTATCCTGTACTCAGCTTTTGATCATTTTATTTAATGTCAGATCAGATACGTTGCAAAGTAGTTATCGGTGGAAGCCCTTCGTTTTCAGGCTTCACCAACACCTCACTAGTTTGTTTTGCTGCTGTTAGCTAAAGCTCTTTATTGGTGTCCATTGTGGGTTTTATTTCACAATGTTACTCTGGTCTGGTGAAATAGAAACAGCTTCAGGCAGAGATTGCTGTGTAATATAGTGACCTTAAATACAGCTGTAGTGCATGTGACATAATAAACGTTGCTCTGTATCTACATCTGTTTCTATGAAAAAAAATGTAAAGAATAACGCCCTCTTTTCTTTTATCTTTTATTTTTAATAGTTTGTAGCCCAGCCTAATTGTCAACAGTTGTTGGCGTCCAGATGGTACGACGAGTTTCCGGGCTGGAGGCGGCGCCACTGGGCAGGAAAACTCATCACTTGCGTCTTCATTGGCCTTCTCTTCCCTCTGTTTGCTTTCTGCTACCTCATCGCTCCTAAGAGCCGCTATGGCAACTTCATCCGCAAGCCCTTCATCAAGTTTATCTGCCACACAGCATCCTACCTGACGTTCCTGTTCCTGCTGCTTCTTGCCTCCCAGCACATTGTTGCCACAGAGCAAGACCGGCAGAACAGGCAGGGGCCAGCACCAACCACCGTGGAGTGGATGATCTTGCCATGGGTGCTGGGTGAGTGGAAGAATTTTCTTTTTCTATTTAAATATTTTGCTTAGCTTTCTCAAATGTTGGAAGGAGACACAACTTTGCCCTTTAAAGCCCACAATATCAAAGAATTAAAATTTTCTAAATTTAAAAACCCTTTAATGAAATCCATAGAAAAAACATAAATGTTTTAATGAAAAATAGATAATTGTATGTTTGGTGATTTGGTAAGTTTTTGATCAGAGGTGTGCAGCACTCAGAAACTGAAGTCTGGGGTTGCTGAGAGAGGAAGTACTGTAAAGACTGGTCCTGCTGGTGACCAGAGGGGGAGACAGAGCAATGACTTCTGACAAGCTGAAGGACCGTAGAAACTTTAAATTGTGCTTTTTAAGAGGCTATGTGAGCTGCACCTTTAGACCAATTTATCAATAAATCTTCTTTCCAACTAATGGGATTCAACATTTTTATGTTGATGTACTTGTTAGGATTCATTTGGGCAGAGATCAAGCAAATGTGGGATGGTGGATTTCAAGACTACATCCATGACTGGTGGAACCTGATGGACTTTGTGATGAACTCTCTATACCTGGCCACCATCTCCCTTAAGATTGTAGCCTACACAAAGGTAGCCACGTACCTGTACATTATGTGAATCTAATCATCCAAATTACAACTAGATTTTCCAGCGTTTCCGCTTTAAATGACATGTTTTACTTTTTACTTACAGTATAGTGGAACTAAACCGAGGAACCAGTGGGAAATATGGCATCCTACTTTAGTAGCTGAGGCCTTGTTTGCCATAGCAAACATCTTCAGTTCCCTGCGCCTCATCTCGCTCTTCACAGCTAACTCACACCTGGGACCTCTGCAGATCTCTCTCGGGCGAATGCTGCTGGACATCCTAAAGTTCCTCTTCATCTACTGTCTGGTGAACTAACAAACACTTGCTCACAATTCCAGATCCTTCAAAGGGAATACAAGAAGTATCATAAAATTGGACATTTGATGCATTTTTCTGCAGGTTCTGCTGGCTTTTGCTAACGGGCTGAACCAGCTGTACTTTTACTATGAGACAAAGGCTTCAGATGAGAGAGGGAAATGTAAAGGCATTCGCTGTGTGGAACAGAACAATGCTTTCTCTTCGTGAGTTATCATAAGATTCTCATCTTTAAAGACCCACTCCAATAAAAAATGGGATTTTAGCTTGTTTTTTGGCCTTTTTCTGATGATAAAGGTCATGTATAAAGAAAATTAAGCTTGAAATTCAATTTATGATTATTCTTTATTCAAATCATTGTGAATCAGGAGTAGATGAAAAGATGCAGTTTGAAAAAGAGCAATTTTTTAAATGTAGAAAATACATTGGGCAGGCCACATGCTTCTTGCTCCAAGTTTTTGGCAACAGGGAGGGAAATGGGGTGGGGTTGCTCTGTCCCAACAGTCCTACCCATAACTCAGAGGCAAATTTCTAATGAACTCCTGTCGATCTGCAAAAACGATATCCTCGAAAATGACACTGTTTTGGGGGTATTTTGAATAGATAAAATAGATATAAAATAGATAAAATATGATCAGAGTTGGTCTTTAAGGGTGTTATGTTTCCTGATTTCCATTTTGGTCATTATTTAAAGGAGTTACATGGTCCCAAATCTTTGACTTGCAGGTTGTTTGAGACACTACAGTCTCTTTTCTGGTCCATCTTTGGCCTTATCAGCCTCTATGTGACGAACGTGGATGCAGACCACCAGTTCACTGAGTTTGTTGGTGCCACCATGTTTGGAACCTACAATGTCATATCTCTGGTGGTGCTTCTCAACATGCTCATCGCTATGATGAACAACTCCTACCAACACATCGCTGTGAGTACAAGAGAGACATGCACAAAAGCACAATAATGACAATACTTTCACACTATAGGCTCTATAAATGTGTCCTGGTGTGGTTCCAGGATCATGCAGATATTGAGTGGAAGTTTGCCAGGACAAAGCTGTGGATGAGCTACTTTGAGGAAGGAGCTACTTTGCCCACACCTTTTAACATCATTCCCAGCCCCAAATCCTTTTGGTACCTAATGTGTTGGATCAAGAGGCGAGTGTGCAAAAGGACAAGGCTCAAGAGTGCAGAAAATTTTGGGACCCTGGGGGTAAGTTGGGCCCAAAACAAACACGACATAATTTTGAAGATATAAATATGTACATTGGGAAAATGTAATGATTATCTGATAATTAATAACTGACTTAAGTAATTTTCTCTGTCTTAGAGAAACTGTAGAGATAGGAGAAAAATCTTTAATGATACAATTAACTAAACGCAGATTTTAAGGGTAATTTTGCAAATGTAATGTCTATAACATTTTAAGGTTCTTTTTATCTCAATTTATCTTAATCTGCTGGATGTTTTTTGCAGAGACGAGCAGCAGAAAACCTCAGGACAAACCACCAATATCAGGTAAACAAAAGTAAATCTTTCCTACAGCATTATGAACAGTATTACATTCCTCTTGCTGTTGTGCTTGGGTTTCATTGGGCACACTGCATTTCCTGTCACAATTTCAATCTGCCACTGTAGGGCTGTTCCACTCTCACAGACAACAGAGCTGCCTGTTACACTCAGCAGGACACTCATCATCCTCCTTTACTGAGGGGTTTTAATTTTTTTCATCCCAATGCATGAGAATGTTGTGACATTTTATGGAGAAACACAGAATAATAATAATAATTATTATTGTTTTTTATGTATTGTTCAGGAGGTTTTAAGGAACCTGGTGAAACGCTATGTGGCTGCCATGATCAGAGATGCAAAGACAGAAGAGGGACTAACTGAAGACAACTTTAAGGTAGGATTTGGTCTCACAAGCAAAAACCAACCTAGAACAGTTCATGTTAAATTAAATTATTTCATCATGGAATTGTGACTGACAAATAAAAAATTCTCAACATTTCAAAGAGGGAAAAATGTACGTTGTTCTGGAACATTTTTTATTTGTTCTGTTATTTAACTGTTTGCATTGGTTACTGGATCATATTCAATAAAAAAGTAGTTTGTGCAACTACATGCAAAGAGCCACCATCAGGCACATCTACCTGCAAACATACAAAACAGATCACAAGAGGCCTCCTGTCTTGTAACTTCTACTTTAAACTCCAGAAGCTGGCAGTCACATTTTGGAGACAAACATTTTGTACATGGGAAGAACACATCTTGAAACACTGACGAAGCCGAGCTTCATAGTTTTTGACACTTACATATTTTTTCTGATTTCTGATGGTTAAAGAGTTTAAGATGTGCTGTTTCAGATCCAATCTCCAAACTCTTCGTTAAAGCAGACGTTTCTTGTGTAAAATACACAAGACACATATCTGAGCATTTATCTCTATGCTGTTATGTTGTATTGATAAATCTTTTTCTTTTTTTCTCTAAAAAGGACCTAAACTGATCTTAAAATAATGGAATATTATTTGGCTTAACTCTGTCACAAAATTGACAGAAAATTCCTATTTCTTATTTAGATGTTTTTAAACACTTTGATTAAATCCAGAACATTTATGATATGAGTTTTATGAGATATAGATGGTATAAATTATGATATGTTGGGTAATTTGGTAAGTTTTTGCTCATAGCTATGTTAGTTTGAAATGTGAAAATATTGATATGAGAGGACAAAGCACCTTGTTTACCTACTGTTTCTAATTTGATCCACACATTTTTTAACATGGTGTAACTTTTTTCTAAAGAATTTATTATCAATAAATTTTGCATTCTTTCAATACAAGAAGTAGTCATTTTAGAAATTAACAACTACAGATGAGGTATTCTCACCATAAAGTTTTGTAAATTTCAAACTTTTTCCCTTCAAAAGTGCTTTTGATATTTTTGTGGAAACAGCCATTTTGAAATGAGCATGAAAGGCCCTTCTACTGCCCCCAGTGGTAGGATGATGAACTACAGGGAAACAAATATGGTCCAAATTATGCACAATAGGGTTTTAGGAAAAGTTTGGATCATGCTAATGAGACAATGTTCTCTGAAATGCATTCATCAAATATGATACAAATGGTCATATAGGGTTAAAAATGCCTATAACCTTTACACAAATAGAAAATTGGAAAAACAATATTTCCTCGATATCAACTAAATTTTGTCAGACTAAAAATGCACAAAACAGTTTCTGTCCTACTTATCTTGGCATTTGAATTGTTTTAATGCCTTTTTTTAAAGGTCAAGATCTTTTGAATTGTTTTATATTTAGTTTTACATGCAGCTGGAAAGATAAACCCCAGATGAAGTAAATTTCCTATTACTATTAACATAAAAAGACTGATGTTCTTATGTGTGACAGGAGCTAAAGCAGGACATCTCCAGTTTCCGGTATGAGGTGATGGGCATGATGAAGACGGGAAAGCCTGCTCTTCAGGGTGCAATAGCCAGTGGCAGCTCTGTGGATTCAAATCTCGCCTACCCTAATTCCTCGCTCAAGATTTCTACCTGCCCAGCGATCAGCCAGGTGAAGAGCAAACTAAACCGGTTCAAGATCACCACATCCCTTTTGAAGCAAAGCAGCTCGTCGGCTTCACCCAGGCCCCCTGAATCCTCCAACGGCCTGCTTAATGGACTCTTGCCTCTGGCCTCAACCGACAGCTGCACCCAGACGTCAAGACAGTGGAGGAACTACCCTAAAAACAATAGTGACTTTGGTATGTTTCACAAACTCCACTGGGTGGGCACAGATGTCACAGGAGGCACAGGGGAAATTTCCAGGGAAATCTACTGTTTATCAGAAGAAATGGGAGATTTTGGGGGTTCAGACACAGATGAGCAGAGCAAGGAGGCTGCAAATGCAGCTAAGACTGACAAAGAGCCACCAGCAATTAAAAGAAAGAATGAGGCTCCAGAAACTAAAGAGGTGTCAAGCATGAAGGGCAGCTTTGATAAAAATGAAGAGAAGAAAACTGCAGAAGGAAATAAAGATCCACTTTGCACAGACTCTGGAGCTGATGAATGCTTGCCAGGATCCACCACTGAAGATGCAAATGAGATGTGATGAGAAATGACTAGCCCTGATGGTTAAGGAGATGTTGGACCCAAAAAATAGACTCACAAAGGCTGCATTCACACTGCAGGAAACAGCAACACAAACCATTCATTCTATACTTTGATCAGAGACTGAACAATTTAAAAGTATTAAAGACCCACTCCTATCATCTTTTGATCTATTGTAAAAGCGTTCCCAGTGGTCTTTGAATTATGATTATAGCCATAATTTCAGCCATAATCAAAACCTATTTTGTTTTCTAGAACATATTTTCTGCAGAGCGGCAGTAGTTCATTAGAAATTTGCCTCTGAGTTGTGGGCAGGACTGTTGGCGTGGAGTAAACCTTCCCCACTTCCTACTCGCTCTCCCCACTAGCTTACAGCCCCTCACAACCTCTACTTAACATTACCGGTGCAACAAAAATTGGCGAGCCATATCGGAGCCATCCAGCCGAACAGTTTTGAGTCAGATTCCTGGTTAGACAAGGAAAAACAAAGATGTACATGGATCTAGTCGTCTGCAGGTGAATGCAGGTAAATGGAGCGGAGCAGGGAGCTTTTGGCACGGCGACTGCATTTTCTGGGTAACAATTACAATCTTTTTCAAATGACATTTTCTCATCTGAACCTGATTCACAATGATTTGAATAAAGAGATACTCAGAAATGCAATTTTAAGCTTAATTTTCTTCATATATGTCCTCCATCGTGAGAAGAATGCTACTAGATCAGGTTAAAAACACCGAAAATTGGAGTAAAGTGTCTCCACTGCTTTCCTGCCTCAGTTCACCTTATTTACCCACAGAAAGTGAACCCATACTAAAACAAGGGAATCGTGCAGCAAGTCCTGCAGTGTGAATAAAGCCCTGGAGTTCTTGCAGCTGTTTCTAAAGGAATGGTCACTTTTGACTCTAGAGACTCAGGGAGACCAAATGGTTAGTGAACTACATTAGCAGAGGAAATGCAGCAATTGTGGAATGCAGGTTTGTGTGAACTTTCCAAGATGATAAAACTCATCTTAACTGCTCTACATTGAAGAAAGGGAACACTTATTCCGTTCAATAGATAGAAATTCCCTTTTGATCTGTTTCAATTTCTCTTAATCTTCTCAGACATGTGAATCCCTGTTCAGATGATCCTGTTGTTTAACCTCTATTACCAATCTCTCTACCTCTTTTCCCTTTTATCTCAACACCACTTCAACATCATCCTGTCTTAGCTCACTGAAGCAATAGATGTGTTGTTTTTGACCTGACTTCCTGCCTTAGACTGTCTGTTTCTGCACTTTATTCGACTCACACTGGCATTCTGTCACTTAGCTGTCATCATGAACAATTTCTCATCCTGTCAATGTTTTTTCTATGCAAAAACCTTGCATTTTGAGTCATCGTTCTAACAAGGTTAACTGTCAGTTTGTGACAGATGTTCCCTAACAGAACTGAGCTTTGACTGACGAGAACACAAATGTCTGTCACTTGATGCAACAGATTATTCATGTTTAAACACTCAGACCCAATTAGCAGTTTTTGTTATTTAATGGTAGTTTCAATGAGTGGCATAAAAAAATAAAGAAGGCATTAAAAAATGTCAGTTTTGTCTGTTTTTTCTAACAAGAGTTTTTAAGATATTTTTTTCTGTTTCATACAATTGAAGATATATCAAATTTTATGTTTTTTTATAAATTTTAACAGTATACATTTCATCTGCTCCTGATACCAAGAAAATACACAATAAGGAAAAATAATAGTAAAACATTTACGTTTTGTGAATTGTGACTTTTGCTTTGAGGGGCTCATTTGCATTAAATTTCATTTATTTCAACCTATAATGCATTTATTTGCTAACAAGCAAAGCAATTGGCACACATGAATTGTTTTACAAAAAAAAAAAAAAAAAAATACCAAATTACTGCAATAAAAGAAAAACAACACTATGTCCTTAAACAGGGGTCTGCAACCTTCAACAATTGGCTCAATTTCCTACTGACCAAAACCTAGGAATCACCAACTCTTACTTCACCCTTTAGAAAATTAGGCCACTGATTTCTAGATATGTTACTGTTAGCATAGGAATAAAGAGAAAACACCCTGTTTTCAAAATATGAAATAATTTTAAACCTTTGACAGATATTCACATGATTGTTTTTCCAAAAATAAAAGACACCCTGTACCACATAGGATCATTTCAATGCAGCAAACAAAGTAATGCAATGTCTTTTTACAGTTTGTGGCGCATCTCAGCCAGAAATGTATAAACGTAACTAATCCAAATTAAACCAGAACCGGTAAATTAACCTTTACTTTATTTTTTACTTTATATTATTTAAAATCCTTAAATCTGCTCAAAAATAGTAGATATCCTTTTTAGTTCAGTTTGCCTTCACTCTGGTGGTGCTTACTGACCTTCCAATTGATTTTCTGTGGTACACCGGTCTCAAAAATTTCAAAAAATGTTCTAGTTGGACTTATGAAATGTGTTAGTTTAATAAAGTGTTTTTTTTTACATTACTATTTACTTTTTTTTTACTTTACAGTTACTTTTTAGTTTTTTGGTTAATTTTGGAAATAATAAAGAGAGAGAATGTATCTACACTCAAAGGCTTTAATGTCTATTGAAAAAACTTGAGGAATGAACCCTTTGAAACGACTGAGCTCTTGGTTTGACCAGGGCCACACTTCTCTTTAAAACCCTTGTGCTATCTTAGATGACCCCACCCTTACATTGACGTGTTCTCCCTACCATGACAAAGGTGGATAAAGGTGGAAAGATTTCATGTAATCCATGGACACCAGTGAAGATCACAAATCATTGAAGAAAAAAGGTTCAGAGCACTGTCTAGTGGGTCTAAATGACCCAACTCCCAACGTTAAAGTGCCAAGGATAGCACAAGGGTTACAGGATCCTAATGGCTTTGCTTGATTGGACTTTATCCAGGTACACACATGTCCCGCCACAGTCAAAAACATGCAGCTGAGAAAAGCTGTAATTACAATATCAACTTGTCTAACTTTGACAGTGAATGCAATTGATGTTTACCTTTTTGGAAGAGTTATTTTTACGGCGGCATGGCGTTTGGCTGACATTTCCAAAGGGCCTCCTGTCTCAAAGCCTGTGATCATCATAAAAGGCTTGTCCTTCTGCAGCCCTGTGATTAAAGTATTAAAAATGACCAAAGGAATAAATGGAAAGCAGAATTTACATTCCTCAAATTCACAGAAGTTACAAGTAAGGACCACTAGGAGGAGATGACACACAAGAATCTGATCTCCATCTGCCTATGCTTAGGAAGGAGGATGATAAAATGTGCATTTCTTCTTAAGAGTGTGATCTGAGCATAAAGGATGAAGGAAAAGTAAAATAATATGTAGAGTGTCAAGGTTATTTCTGAAAACACAAGACAGTATTAACAAAGGAAACAGACGCCAAGGGTCAGGTACGATTTCTCACGAGGAGAGCTAGAAACAGACAACCCTTCTGCTCCAAACCGCTCTTCCTAAGGGTGACTGCCTCGCACTTTTATTCAGTTCTCCCTAGTTACATGGTGAGTGATTTATCTATAAGTCACATAAGGCGCATTAAGAGAGATAAAAAAGTTAGAGGTAAGTACATCAGTCAGTCAGACTTGAGTAACTAAGGTGGTTGTCAATAATTTTCTGCTGTAATCACAGGAAGTTCTGTCTTTCATGATCAAATTATCTCACATTCCAGACACTTCTTTCCTTACTGCTGAAGTGATCACTTTTCTGAAATGGCACACGGAAAGATTCTAACACAAACAACTTTAATTATGTAAGAAAAACAGAACATGCAAACGGTCTTAAAAACAGAAGTTTGAATAATAAAGAAAATATATACATTTAACATAGAGTTATTGCATAACTCCAGAAATCCTGTTTCAGGGCCTGCTTATGTAATATTTTTCAATTACATTTTTTCTGCAACAGTATCATAGAGTTTTAAAACTCAAATCAGTGTAGATTTTTTATTGCATATTTAAAACTTACCCAGACATTCAAATTCAACCTTTGGGTTGAAAATATGAATGAAATGTCAATCATGTTGATGCCTTTTTTGAAAAAATAGTAAAAATAATAGTACACTTACTTATTCAGAAATTGGCTTTTTTATTTATTGTCATTTTGAAAAGAGCAGACAGTTTTCAACTTCTTATAGCTTCAAATCAAGTAAAAAAATCCTCCAGCTCTGAGTGTTGATATAAAAAACAAAAGCGTTTCAAATATAGAAACTAGTGTCTTGAGGTTTAGTCACAGCAAATGGACTCAACTTCAAGATGTCACGAGGATAACTGAAAACCTTAACCAACAGAATGTGTAAAATATGAACTGCATCCCATAATGTTACAACCTGTTCAATAAAATCTGATAGCAGGAACTTCCAACATTGTACGTTTTTGTTAATATTCAGAAATTACAATTACAAATTTTCACCAGTCATCCACAGATTTGCAGACAATTTTTTTAGTTTTTGAGAGAATCCTAAGAAATTTAAAATTTGATGTTTAGACTTTGATTTAGAGATGTGGTGTATTTATTAAGTAGGAATTAGATGAACTAATTCTAGCAAAGCAATAGTTGCTGGCATGACCAAAGTTGGCCCCACAAGGACTTGAGTATAGCCAGGCTATCAAATCCTGAAGTTAAACATTCAGTGTATATTTTATATTCCATGATGCTATAATACTTCCACAACCCCCGCTCTGAAGACTGATGCCTTGCTCCTTAACCTCTTAAGAACTTTTTGATATGCTTTATTTTCTTACAGGGCTCCAGTTAAGCAGAATTACCTACTGTGGTAATATAACTCATAATGTGATGTCCACACATGTGGACGATAAGAGCTTGAGCCATCGAGTCTTCCATCATCTTTCAGAGTGAGTTTAAGGTGGTGACTATCTTTGTTTTCACCAAAGGCGTTGTTTAGCATTTGTGCTCTGTGGGTTTTTTCTGTGATGTTTAGGTTGAAGTGTTGCAGCCATGCTTTTTTTCCGACAGACTTTCCTTGGTCAAATAAGAAATTTTGCCCTTCACAGTAATTGACAGACAACTATGGTGTATTCTCTGTGGTTTTTGCAGCGTTGCATCATCTGATCTTGAGATGAACAGATGTCAACATTTCTTGCACTTGTGCTGCGCTGTAAAGTCTTCCAACTGTTGTTAATTGTCCTCATGGCCCTTTTAAAACCAAACATTTGCAAAAAAAATGGCTCCTTCGGGGTTAATCCTGATGTCTTTATTGGCACTTAGTGGTCCTAAGAAAGAGCAATTTTTTAAAGATGAGTAAACATTCTTCACTAGACTGCACATGTTTAAAAAATATCTGGTATGACCATACATTTTATTTATTATTCTTTCAAAGATGCTATATTGCCTTTAGTTTAAGATGTTCCCATTAATGAACCATTAATGAACCAGGAATGTGGGAACCTACCTGAAAGATAAATGGGGTTTGAATGCAGCACCACTCATGAGCCAACGTAGATGAGTGGTGAAACGTTTAAGAAGGATTTTGAATCCAGATACCAAGGCTTAACTTCAACAGAAGGTCATGTAGTGAGAACCTTCGATGTCAACAAAGATTAAGTGTATTATTTATTTACAAAATTCCAATTGTGTATGTTTAAAGCACATTTATAATGTAATAATGACAGAAAACGTGTTTCCAAATTATTATCCTTTGTATTTGAGTGTTTTGACCAGTTCATCTGTTTAGTGGTAGAGAGTATGTTTGGATTCTGCAGTCGAGTCCAACCTCTTAAGTTAAGACCCTGTATCTCCATGTTTGACGCTCAGAATTAAAAGGTTTGATTAAACCTCCAAAATGACTCATGATTGTCGCTGTGACTGCAGATCTCTGCGAAGCCAAAGGTAGAAAGTAATTTTGCTACTCTTAATTTAGTGCAGGGGTCTGGAAGCTTTTACGCTAAAATAGCTTTTTTGGACGGTTTCTCACCAACCAAAATTGGGCCACAAAGTTTAGAAAGTAATCTTTTAGAAAATATACTTTTAGAAAATATACTTAACATATTCCTTTCAAAATAAAATACATCCTGTGTCAAATAAGATCGTGTTCCAGCAGATGTACCTGAATTAAAAGTCAAATCAAACATGGCATTTTCTACCATTATGACTACTTTTAATATAAAAAACAAACATGAAAACAGTGGCTTAAAATCACGTTTTTATGTAAATGCAATAAACATATATAAATATGAATATATATGTACTTTAAGAAGTCTTTTTCTAAAATAAGCTACCTGTACGTACTCTTGTGCAGCAGAAAACCAAAATATGTGTTTTTATCTTATATTAATACTAGATCACTCTATAATAGAGTAAAAATGTTACCATCATTTTGATTGGACATCTGAAATATTAAAAATCTAAACCTAAGACTTGATTAACTCAAAAAAATTATCCCAGACAAGTTTTTCATTCATTTGCAAAGCCAGAGAGCCACAATGGAGAAATGACTGAGTCACATGTGGCTCTAGAGTCTAGAACCTTAGGTTGCAAACCCCGGATTCACTGTAACACTACAGCCACTTCAACTTAAAAAAAAACATGGTTGTTGATAAATTGTCATCCTTTTGTTCTTAACATTTGGCAAACCTTCAGTTTTAGAAATCAGACATGTTAACGTGTTAACTGAGATATATGCAGTGTGCAGATTTCTTAGGACTCCACAATGGAAATAAAAAAATGTGTAACTGAAAATGTTTTTTTGACAGCATTAAGAAGGAGGAGACATTAAAGAATTCTAAATACACATGGGGGTGTTAAAGGGTGAGAGTAGGATGTCATGAAAAAGAAAAGACAGTGAGAGAGTAGAAGTGGGTGGGTGTGTTAGTATAAAAAACCCCTTCATTCCCATTGTTGGAGTCTGCTGAAGGGGTTTGAGTGAGTGAATGCATGTATATATGTGGGTGTATTTAACAGAAAAGCAGAGTGTGTTAGTGACCTTGCAGTAAAGTGGACTGACTGCTCCTGAGGATGGACAAGTTGCTTGTGGTGAATTTATTTGTGCTGGTGCTTTGCTCTGTAGGGAGAGTGAATTCTTCCGCCTATGACAAGATAGTCACCCACAGCCGTATCCGGGCCAGGAAAGAGGGGTAAGAAAACAGGATATGAGTCAAAAGACTCAGATCTAAGCTATCATATATAAACTAAGAAGAGAAACTCAAGAGTTTTCTTGTTTTACTACAATTTAAATATTTCTAAATTTTTAAATGAAATTTAATATAATTGCAGTGCTTGTAAATTGAAATCAAATAAATAAATTACGTCTACAATAATAATTACCATGTATTAGTGAAGTAAGACATATTTATCTTTATTATAGGGAACAAGCACTTGCATTAAAAAGTAAAAAGTAAGGTGTTAGGATCATAAATTTTTTTGTTGGGAAAAGGGCAAAGGGGGAGTTGGTTCGAAATACCTAACTTTTTTATTTTGTTTGTTATTTATTTTTAACTGTAAAGCACTTTGCAGTTTCATGCACACGGCATGAGAGGTATCTTTTTTCACTAATAACGTTTTTTCAAGTTTGTCTGCTCTTCCTACACTCATTGTGTCATTTACTTTGCAATTTGTTTTGCTTTTAGGCCTAATGTGTGCGCTCTGCAGCAAGTCATGGGAAGCAGCAAGAAGTACTTCAGCACTTGCAGGAACTGGCACAAAGGCTCTATCTGTGGGAAGAAGGCGTAAGTCTTTTCAAGGAGATCAAAGATTTGCTCTGAGTAATTGTTCGTCTATTTTGCAAAGACACAGTTGGGTTGGCTTACTAGGACTCATAATTCATACTATCAATTTAATTTACTTTCAAAAAGATTGTATTTCCCTATTTTTCTACAAATAACCTCAACAAGAAATTGTTTAAATATCTTGCCTGTAAAAGAGAAATTCCTTTTTTTCCCCTTTCATTTTTCTAATGGGGGGTCTTACATACTATAAAAGTACAGTATGAAAGACGCTTTGTCTTCATTCAGCCCTTTTTTCCTGCTATCAAGTCTGGGCATGCTCCTTACCCTGCTGGTTGCAGGATCACTGCATCTCCAGCCCGGTGTTGTAAAAAGTAATGACTGACTTTCCCCTCAAGCAAAGCATAAAAAAGCCTTAATGAGATGATAAGTACACCTTCATTGTAGATGTATTGTTTTCTTACAAAAACTCAGAGATGCTCCTGAGAAAAAACACTCCAATGTTACCATTATAAGGAAAAACCTATAAAAAAAATGTGTACATGCATGTAAAAAAAGCGCTAATTTGTCAACTAGCGGTGCAGGATGACTATTGTTTGGCAAAAAGCTGGTGGAGTGAAAGGTTCTGCTGGAGATGCTTTGTCAGACAGAGCGGAACAAAGTATGTCATCAACACACAAGCACACACATGCAAACCGAACTGGTCCTTGTCTCAGTGAGCTGGAACACCTGCAGCTGAAGGGTTAACGCTGCACCTGAGTTAATACGGAAGAAAATGGATTGAAGCTCATTTTATACAAAGATTATATTACATGGAGCTCTTGGTCAATAGGAAAAAGAATGTGGGGCTGAATACCAAAAAAGTAATGAAGCAAGTAAAAGTTATACCCTAAAGGGTTTCTTGTTTCAATCCTCCTATTATAATGTCAATTTCCCCCTGATATTTATATATTTTTCTCATTTGAGGCTTAAAAGTACTTGAAATAATTTTCAATTCAAGCTATTAATACCATGAAGGTTGATGACATAAAAAAAAAGATGGGTAAAATTTTAGGTCAATGTAGCACCAGTCAATACAAAAACATCAATTTTATTTTTTATTCATTTAAAACTTCAAAATCAATGGAAAAAAAACAAGTGTCACAATATTTTTGTCAATCTTTATTAAAACCGTATGTTAAACATTACAGCTACCTCAAACTTCCCCTTAAACTTCTACCACATGTCAAGAATCTATTCAGATTTTTGTTTTGTTTTTGGGACTTTACATGAAAGATACAGACGTGGTGCAGACACAAGAGAAAATTCTAATTGTAAACAGGAGCGGTTTGAACATATTTTCAAGCATTGTGAAAAAATGTACGGCATGCTTTCATCTGCACAAGGTTTTATGCCTGTTTTACTCTGAGACCAAACCGCCACTTTCATTTTGCAAACTTTTTTTTATTTTTTTATGGGGGGGCGAGTTGACAATAAAGAATTTTGATTACATTTTGGTTGAAACAAAGACTTGAAAGATAACAGTAAAGAAAACAGATTTGTGAGTCCCCTGTTTCTTAGAACATAGCGGAAATTGTTTGGCATCGAAGAGGAACTCTTCCATGTCACTTTTGTTTGGTCACAGCTGGATTTAATGCAGAGAAAACAGAAAAAGGAGTCCACAATTAGGCAGTTTATGGCTACTTTAGTTTGTTATGGCCTAGTTAACCAGCTGTGAAATCACATAGATCTAATGTTAATTAGACTTAATGTAGTGATTGCAACTCTACAAAAGATTCCACTCCAATCATCTTATAATCTTTTTTAAAAGTTTTCTCAGCGATCTTTGAATTATGATTATTCTGTCTTTAGCCATAATAAAAAATGTGTTCGTTTCTATGACACAATTTCTTCATAGCTGTAGTACTTCATTCAAAATTTTTCTCTAAGTTGTAAATGGGACCGTTGGCATGGAGTAAGCCCGCCCCTACTTGCTGTCATACATCTATATGCATGCTCTCCTGTTAGCCTACAGCCCTTCACAACCCTAACCTAACATTACCAGTGCAAGAAAAATGACAGGTAATATTGGAGCTATCCAACCGTACAGTTTTGAGCCAGATTCCAGCTCAGACGAGGAAAACAAAGATGTACATGGATCTAACCATCTATAAGTGGATACATCAGAATGGAGCAGAGCAGGGAGCTTGTTGTTTGCCATTGAAACCTTAACGTAACAACAACAAGCTTTTTCCAACTGCATTTTTCCATCTGCTCCTGATTCACAACAATTTGAATAAGGAAATACTGGAAAATACAATTTTGAGATTACTTTTATTTACATAAGTCCTCCATCATCAGAAAAGAACATGTTAAAAACTCGACCAGTGGGTCTTCAAACTCACTGACTCAACAAAGATGAATGATGTTTCTTTATGTCTTTTATGTCTTTGATTTAGGTAGATTAGGATTAACAACCAGAACACAGTTTATTTAGAGCAATCCCAAACAGTAAGCCTACCTTCACTAAAGAATACATTTGAAAGAAAATAATGAAATGAAAAAAATGGCAATGTAGGCAAACAGCTGATAATCAATGTTTAACAGAAAAGTTATGAGATATGTTGCTAAGGGAAACAAACTAGAAGCACAGGAGTGCTGTGTTTGTGTCCTTTTTTTTTGTTTAGGAGTTTTCCCTGACCGCAAAGGAGGGTCAAAGGGCAGGGATACCACTGAGACGACTATTGTTGTAATATTGGGCTATATAAATTAAACTAAATTGAATAATTGTACTTGTTACCTTGATGGGACCACGGTGTAAACCACAAAGGGCCAATAAACTTTAAGGGACACATGAGGATTAAAAGGGACAAATGCATGTAGATTTTCTGGTTAGGTCTAGATCACTTTGTTAAAAATGTGAGTTTTATATTTAGAATTGAACTTCACTTCATGAGGGTTCAGCTTAGAGCATGTCCATGTATAACCAAGGCACACATGGAAGCTATAATAGGCTGAGTCATGTATGCACTGTGTCATAAGTTTAAGCTCAGCAAACTGGCTTGTTCAGTCTCTGGTCTTTATTGAATCTATTATGTTGTCAGAGCAAAGCCAGAAGGGATGACTTCATATGCCCCCTTTCACAACCAGTCATGTGCATGTCCATAATAAATCTTTAGAAACATTTTTAACAAAACAATAAAATGTCTATTTGATTTGGCATGTTGGCATTACAGGGATTTGACTAGGTTTGCCAGAGTGCAGAAAGCATCAGACCTAAAATTTCTGGAAGAAAAATCTTTAGCAAGATTTCTGCACTAAAGCAGAAATGTAATGTTATTTTCATGAGAAAACATGAGCAGCTCCAACATCATGATCTGCTTTCTGTTAAACTCCAGCTAAATTCATTTAGGAGCTCTGGCTGGCGGGTGGATGTTTGTAAGGCATCCAATCCTGACTTATTTTTGAACTTGTTCGCATTTTGGAAGATGTGAGTAAGCCTAGAGAACTCCCAGTTACAGTTTCAAACACAAAAAAACCCAAAAGATAAAGAATTATTCGTCCATTAAAGCCTGCATAACTAACAGGACTCAGACTCAGAGTGCACCTGTTTTTATCATTTCAAAACTTCGCAGTAAAGAACAACCTAAATTGTTCTAAAACATCTGCCTGACTCTTGCATCAAGACAGCTGTAAATGATTGTCCCGCTGAGATAAAGCATCTGCCTGTTTTTTCAGTGAGATTTTGCCTGCAGTTGCAATGGCTTTGCTCCATTTGTTTCTTCATGCTGTTGTTCAGTTTGCAGCTGCAGCTGCATAACTTTTAATAACAGATAGAAGAAATAGAATGATAACACTTTGCAAGTCTTTTAAATTTAGGAAATGGTTTAGAGAGAGAAAATACAGGTAATTTCAATTGTTTTTCAACATTTTTCTAAACAAATAAGCAGATTACGTAATGAATAACTTAAATTTTGTCAATTCAAACTGCATTAGCCCAGTTCATTGTTACTCAGAAAAAAAATTGTCTTTTTAGGTCTTTCAGAAGAATTTTTAGAATTACACAAAAAAAAATACTTTATCCGATTTATTTATACAGAAATCTGTTTATTGGATGCAGTGATGACACCGTAGATGACAGAACCAGGCAGTTTACTGTTAAGTCTCTCCAAACTCTACCGGCCTTGCCTGTAGAAGAGGTGGCTTACAGTTGGCCCAGAGATGAATGACTGCAGCCACATGGCTGTGTTTCATGAGGAAGAAGTGGCGCTGGGGGGGAAGGGTAATGCCGTAACAAAAAAGAATCTGCCATGAATCCTGAGTGTGATTCATCTGTTCCCATGCATGGGTTCCCATGGCGTTTTTTTATTTTTATTTTTTTTTTTTAAGCTGTGGTGATGGATTAGACCCATGTGTAGACTCAAACGTTTGATTAAGCACAATTTATAAATAAGCTGCTTTCATGCTGGTTTTCACATTGTTTAAATTATTGTTAGCTGAGCTGCTAAATCTACTTTTTAACTCATATTTCAGATTCTAAAACCTACTTTTCTGTTTGTCGTTTGCCTGCTGTTGCATGATATATTGATATCAGTTTGGATGGCTGTTAAAACAGATGTGTTGGATGAATGCTCTTAGCCAGTGCAGAGCCTCATCTATCGTCCCTATGGGAGTTCTGTATTTCTTTCCTCTTACAGTCAACAACACATCTTGTTGTAGTTATATATTTGTATGACTTATTGTTTTCTAGTTATTGAATACATTTGATAAAGAAAAAGTCCTTCAATGTGCGACCTTGATGATTTTACTCAAACGATTTCATTAAATTTTATTAAGATTTTTGAGATATTCCAATCAATCAATCAATCAATCAATCAATCAATCAATCAATCGTTATGTCGCACTTTTCCGACTTAGTAACACAAAGTGATATACACCTAGATAAATAATATAAAAAAGGGAATGAATTTTAAAATAGAGCTAATTCCTCCAGAACCATACACAACCCCCAACCCATTGTCACACCTCTTTGGGCAATAGGCTAAGCAGGGAAAGAGTTGGTCGGTGGCAAAGCTAATACTTGAGACCTCTTTCTCTAGGGATAGGTACGTAGCCAGCATTGTAGTTATGGAGAACCCAGTCTCACCACAACCAGGGGGAGATGCTGGTCTCCATGCAGTGGCTGAATAGCAGCCAAACCAAAGGGAGAGGATTCAACAGACAAAACAGTAAAAAATGAAAATGACTACTAAAAGTACAGATATTGAGATGAGAAGAGAATAATCAAACATTAAAACAAGAAATATTAAAATGAGCTATAAATAATGTAGAGTAAACAGACAGACAGACAGACAGACAGTCAGACAGACAGACACACAGACAGACACACAGACAAGCTAAAAGTCAAGCTGAAAAGATGGGTCATTCTCTGCTATACTCAGATCCTCTAATAGACCTTTACATAAACAAAGGCCATAATTCTGAAGAGATACATAGAGCACCCCACCTGTGAAATAAAACTCATTACTGAGCATTTTGATCAAATGAATCTAATGAATCTCATTAATGTAGTGTCTTCCATTGTTTTGACAGCGTAGTCTTATATGAGTGTTGTCCTGGTTACATGAAGATAGAGGGCATGAAGGGATGTCCTGCAGGTAAGCCACAATCTGGTCTCTCTCTCTCTCTTTTTTTTTGGCTTTATTCACATTTTATTATTTACTTTATATCAAATCTCTGCATCTGCAGCGGCTCCCATTGACGATGTTTATGGCACGCTGGGACTTGTAAAGGCTACCGTCACTCAGCAATACATTAACGAGTCCCAACTAAGAGGGGACATTGAAGGCCCCACCTCTGTTACTCTGTTTGCACCTAGCAATGATGCCTGGGATCTGCTGGATCCTGTGAGTAAACATATAGACGTAATACTTCTTTCAAAACAATAACAATATAACTCATTTCCTCTTTCTTGTAGAATGAAAAGCTTAAATTGGCTGAAAATGAAAACCAGGAGCTGTACAATACTCTACTGTTCCACACAGTGAATCAACGTCTTGTAACCAAAGACATGAAGAACGGCTTGGTTGTTCCTACCATGAGTGAGGATCATAATCTTTACATCAACCATTATGGAAATGGGGTAAATTCTTCCAAAATCTATGATTAAACAAATGTTTGCAACCTTGACTTATTTTAACTTTTCTTTTCCTGTCAAGGTTGTGACAGTCAACTGTGCTAGAATCATCTATGGTAACCAGGTGGCTACAAATGGTGCGGTGCATGTCATAGACCGGGTGATCCGTCCCGTGAGTGGCAAAATCAAGGACATCCTGGAAGAGAACGAAAATCTCTCCTCTTTCACTGTATGTCAAAATTATTTTTTTTAACTCTTTCAAGTCTCAAAAAGCCTGAAGATTGTTGTTAATCCACTGCCCACTGTGACATAAAGTTGCATCTAAGTAGAAAACTCTCGATTTTTTAGACTGCCGCATCTGCCGCTGATTTGCTTGATAAGCTTGGAGAAGCCGGTCACTATACTTTGTTTGTTCCGACGGATGAGGCCTTCGATAAACTGCCTTCTGGATATTTGGAGCGCATCATAGAAAACAACGCTGTCATCACAGGTACAGAAATAAAATTGTAGTTGGTTAAAGACCTACTCCAATCATGTCTTGATTTACTTTAAAAGTGTTCCTAGTGGTCTTTGTATTATATTATGCTGTTTTTATCAAAAATCTGTGTTGTTTTCTTGGATGTAGTTTATGCAGAGCAGCAGGGGTTTATTAGAAATGTGCCTTTTGAGTTGTGCTGTTGGTGTAAAGCAACCCTGCACCCTTTGTTACTGAGAGCACTCTTTCTTCCAGCTAGCTTACAGCCCCTCACACCTCCAACCTCACATTACCACTGAAACAAATACAACAGGCAACATTGGTGCTATCTAGCCATATAATTTTGAGCCAGGTGCTTGCTCAAATGAGGGGAAAAAAAAGACATACATCACATAGATGCCTGCCCAGTGTATTTTTACATCATAAATGCATTATTTTTTAAATAGCAGTTTTTTGTCTACTCCTGATTCACAACAATTTCAATAAACACATACTCAGCAATGCAATTTTGGGCTTAATTTTCTTTATATATGTCCCTCATCATGAGAAAAATGTCACACAAACATGTTAAAAACACCCAAATGTGGGTCTTTAAGTAATTCCTATGAACTCGTGAAAGTCAACAGGATTTTTTTCATTTTATTTAAAGCAGACACTGAAAAAGAAAAAAAGGAAAACAATTTTACAACAAAGAACTAGATGCTTGTCATTTGTCATTTTGACTTTTGTAGTAACTAGTGGCTTAGAAAGAATTTAACTGAAACAATCTGTGGGAAACTGTCTGAAGCTATTAAATGCAAACTTTATGTATTATTATGTCTTATTGTGTTGTGTAACATGAAAGATAATCTTTTTCCCATACAGTCTGCAGCCCATCAGTGTTCCACAGCTGTTCAACATTCGCATCACATTAATATTCCATACCAAGAGTTTTAGATCATCAACTGAAATACTGGAACATGTTAACATGTGTGAAATCCAACTGTATCGGAGCAGAAACAGGAAAAGGACTTTAAAACTTGCTGTTTAGATTTCATGCACTGACACGCATTAGAATGATGCCTGACCTGTGTTTAGTTGTTGTGCAGAGATGTACAACAACTGAATATCAGGTTTGGTGGATGCCACATCTGACACCTCCTCTGCAGAAGTCGAGGTGCTGAAAATGCACGATGCTTGGTGTCCTAATGCACACTGGTGCCCAGTGTAAAAAATTATGTTCACACTGGGCACGTGTCATGTGTTCAAGAAGGTGCTAAGCGTGGGTTTGTGAACGCACTTTCATGAGTGCACACTGGACTGTTGTTACCCCATAGCAGTGGATGGACCTGCACTTCGAAGTTGGAAGAGTCTTGGTGCGAAATGCCAAAGCAGTGAAAATCTCTTGCTCCAGACTTTTTCTTTCACAGCTCTATTATATCAATATGTATGAAAGACTGTATCGTATAATTCCAGCCGGGAACAACCCGCAATTATAGATTTCTCCTCCATGATCAATTTTCAAATGGTTGGTGCTTCCTTGAATTAAAAAGGATGCTACCCATACATTGCTACCAAATCTGAGTCCCTGGTTGGTCGAAGTTAAACTTTCAATTTGTGTTTTACATGTAGAGCCAGAAAATTGACTTAAAAATGTGTGCAGCGGTGCTAGCATGCTAGAGTTTGAACGTGGAAGCCCACACTGCGCATATACACCCGTTTACATAGACTTTTCATTGGAAGTGGTTGCTTGAACTCGTGTAGAGGGTGGTGTGAATATGGTATAGCAGTTTCACTGAGCACACCTAAACATCAAATCTGATCAAAGTTTGGAAAGGAAAATTCTTAAAAAGGATGTACCAAGTGATCAGTTGTTTTTTGTGTTTTTTTTCCTTCGCTGGCTTCATTTGACCAAACCTGTCAGCTTTGGTGAAGTACCATCTGTTGAACAGCGTCCAATGTGCAGAAGCAATCATGGCAGGATCAGTGTATGAGACCGAGGAGGGGAGCAGCATTGAGATCGGCTGTGATGGAGATTTCCTTACCGTCAATGGCATCAAAATGGTACTAAAGAAGGACATCGTGACCTCCAATGGTGTTATTCACCTTATAGATCAGGTGCTCTTTCCTGATTCAGGTAAATCCCATTTTTCTTTGCATTTTTGCATCAATCAGCTGTGTCCTTCCTCTGAATTCTAGCTTGTTTATCTGATTCATTTTAGCTAAGGAAATCACTGAGCTGATGGGAGAGTCCCAGAGCTATTTCAGAGACTATTTCTCTGAAATGGACTTTGCTTCAGCAATGAGACCAAATCTGGAGTACACACTTCTCGCTCCTCTCAATGGGGTCTTCACAGGTGAGGAGAAATAAGATTATGTTAACAGAGAAAAAAATATATCTCAACTGGGAAAAAGAAACCTGAACAGTTTGGGGATTTTAATCATAAAGAATTCAGTGTCAACATTGCTGCTGTTATTTTCAATCCGCCTTTGTTAGAAGAGGTATCGTCAATCGCGAAGAGTGAGCTGAAACTCCTTCTGGAAAACCACATTCTGAAAGTTAAAGTGTCTTTGAGTGAGCTGTACACGGGACAGCAGCTGGAAACGCTCTCTGGCAAGTTCCTCAGAGCCTTCATTTACCGAACTGTGAGTACCAGAAATTTTAATGGCGCTACATCATACCGTGAAATAAAACAGCTGGGTTCAAATTAATGCTTGACATGAAAATTTGTCATTTAAAATTGTTCACATTTTATTTAGTATGATTGACATTAATCAACATTAGATACTGAACTGTTACAATTCCCACAATTCCAATACCTGTTTCTGGACTTTGTCAATGTTGTTTGATAGGCGGTGTGTCTAGAAAATGCATGTATGGTGCGTGGCAGCAAGGAAGGAAAGAATGGTGCCCTCCACCTCGTGGGATCTTTGGTCAAAACCAGTGATAAGACCCTCTACAAAGTCCTCAAAGATGAAGGACAGTTTAAGTATGAAATTTAGATTTTAATCTAACCTGCTGTTTTCAATTTAAGAAAGAAGTCCTGGTATATTAAATCAGTGTTTTTCAATCAGTGTGCCTATTGTGCTGTGGAGGATGGTCAGGTGTGCCGTGGGAAATTGCCCTTATTAACTGATCTAAAACATTTTCCATCTCCAGGAAATCAGCTCTGTGTTCATCCAAACAGGCCCTGATAAAACACTAGTAGTTAGGAATATGAAAGGCTGTAATATAATTTTTCTTTGTGTTTATTTGATTCCAAATAAAGACATTTTGATGAGAATGACGATTTAGCTGCAGCTAAAGCTGTTTTCGGAAAAGTCACGCCCCTTCAACTGTCTCCACCAATCATTCTTGGAGGCTTAATTACACGTCATCAGTCTGACCAATCAGAAGTGGTTCAAGTCTTCACTTCCTTGTTCTGATTCTGCTCATAAAGTCGCTCAGTTCCAACAAAAATACCAGCTAAAGCTCGTCTTTAGCGGTGTAGCTTTCCGTGGGATCTGGTATCAGACCGTGGAAAAAGTGAACAAAACAATGAAGCTCAGAGACGCTAGTCTTTCTGTGTTCGGCGGCTGTTGGCACTACATCTCCCATGATGCATTGGACTAAAGAGACAGCATCTCAGCGCACGATGAGTTTTCCTTGTTAAACGTCTTGAAACGACAACAAACAAACAGTTTTTAAATCTTCTAACTTAACTTTTATTAGATCTTTTAGAAAAAACAGCTGCAGCTTCCAGCTTTTCTGCCACAATTATCACAAAAATGCTTGTGAGATTGTGGAGGGACTGTAGATCAATACAGACTATGAGTTTCTCCTTTTTTTTTAATTTTTGATGCTGGTGTGCGCTGGATTTTTGTCAAGATTAAAGTGGCTCAAAAAAGGTTGAAAAACACTCTTAAATAACAAAAACTGTTCATAAAAAATACTTTTTTGGACATTTGGTTTTTGGGGATTCTATCATGATTGTTCTTAATTTTACACTTTTTATTTGTACAAATGTAGAATTTTCTTATCGTTAATGGAGAGGGCAGGTCTGTACGACATGTTGAAGGAGGAGGGCGCCTACACCATCTTTGCACCCACCGACGATGCTTTTAAAGAACTAACTTCAGAGGACTTAACTTTGCTGAAAAGTGAGTGTTGCATTGCAGAGCTTTGATTTCTGCTGAGCGATTCAACAAACAGATGTAATCATTAAGAATTCTTCTGCCTTTGTAATAAAGCCTGTTCTGTGCTCACTTTGACAGGTGATGTCACTGCTTTGAAAAACATTCTTCTGTACCACATCAGTAATGGAATCTTCATCAGTGGAGGATTGGAAAGAGGAGTTACCAATATGCTTAAAACAATGCAAGGCCTCAATCTGCCAGTTAAATTTGTACGAACTAAGTTCTGACTAATTTGCTTTGCTTTTTTGCACCCTCTGCAGTTTACCAAATAGCTAGTTATTTTAAAAAGATCATTTTATAACACACTGTTTTTCCAATGACAATCTTCCATCTGTCTTCCTTTCTAATTAATTAGACTGACTTTTGCTTACAAGGTTAAGATTTAAAATTAGGTTGTCATGTTTATGTTTATCCCAAAAGTTTGCAACAACTCCTTAAGTAAGACATTAATGTCACGATGTGGGGTGGCTCGAAAGCCGGTAGGACCCAGATGCAGAGGCGGAGGCACACGGTTCAGGGACTAGAAGGTTTAATGAACAAAAAGTGCTGCAGAGCAGGATTACAGACAAACAAAAACTTACTGTGGCGTGGCGAGGGACATGGAAACATGAGCGTGGCAAAAACATGGAACATGGCATGAAGACAGGAAGACAAAAAACACCATGACTAAACTAATGGACCAGCACAGGAGGAAGGCAGAGACAAGACTAATATACAGACAGGGCAGACAAGACACAGGTGAACACGATCAGGGCAGATGGGGACCAAAGGAAGTAAAACTCAAGAAACAAGACAAGACAGGAAACCTTTCAAAATAAAACAGGAAACAGAACCAAAAAAAAACAGAACAAGAACTAAGACTAAAAACAAGACACAACAACTCAAACCATGACAATCAAAGTTCCTCCACCTTCTGATCTATATTAAGTGTTCCCAGTCTTCTTTTAATTATGATTATGCAGTATTTTTGCAGAGCAGCATGAGTTTATCAGAAATGAGTTCTGGGCAAGGCCATTGGCACGGAATTTGGAATATTCGTATTAGGATATATATTGAGTTTACTTCTTTGGAGCAATATTATTTTGGAGGGGGGTATAATGGTTTAATTTGATCTCAATTTCTGTTTTTTTTTCTGTTTTTTTATTTATTTATTTCTTCTTAAAGTTAAAAACAAACATGGGTTACTTTTTACAATCAAGGTTTTAGTGTATGGGGGCTTGTGGCTATCCCAGCATTTTCTAGGTCACACATTAGCTCTTTTTCAAATCCCTCTTTGTCACAATGATTTAAATAAAGAATTACACTAAAATGTAATTTTGAATTAAAACCATCCTAAATCATCAAAAAAATGAAACAAGAACATGTTCAAAACACCAAAAATAAAATTCATTGGAGTGGCTCTTTAATACATTTTCAAATCTACTTTTATTGTCGATTTGTAAGCAAATGTGGTCAATATTCCTAACACTGTGTTAAAACTATAAATTATATTAGGTTATCAAACTTTATGGTCACATAAATAGACCTTTTCAAACCTGATCTCAGTCTTTTCCAATAAACTTTGGGAAATGCTATTGAATGTTATCAAATGTGTTTGAAAGAGAGACTATCTACTGCTATCTCTAATGAACCAGATGGCCAGATGCAATAAAAAATTGGCTTCCTGTCACTTTTATCTCCACCCCTCCAATGGCCTTTTGTTCCCTTCTGTTGTTGCTGCTCCCTCTCTCTGCTTCTGTGGTGTTTAGTTATCAGTTAGGGTCTCCTGTCAGGCTTACAGGATTTCCTTGTTGGGGCACAGTAAAAGAACAAATAGAAAAAAGGAATCATGACCACGATTAAACGTTCGTACTGACAAATTATAGTTAAACTTAGGTTTTGGTTTCAAGGAAATTAATCACTTGATTTTCTTGTTTCACACAGGTGAACAACTCTGTAAATGTGAACTCAGTCGATGTGCCAGACACTGACTTAATGGCAACAAATGGTGTGGTCCATGTGGTGAAGAATGTACTCTATCCTCCGGGTGAGAATGTGATACTTTTCTGTACTTTTAATGCAACCTGCCCTCTGTCCCATTATGTGCACGGTTTATCAAACATCTATCATGCACTTTGCTCACAGGCCTTCCTGTGGGCCGTGAGGATCTCTGGGTGCTGCTGCAGAAACTGATTAAGTACATCAAGATAAAGGTGGAGAAAATTAAAGCATGTGTGTCAGTCTGTGTGCATTCAGCACACATTTTTGCTGAACCTTTTGCTAATGCTCAGCATTTTCTCATGTGTTTTGATTTATAGTTTGTTTCTGGATATTCTTATTCAGAGATCCAAAGTATTGCCAGCAGTAAGTTCCCTTCAGTCAGATATTGCAGTTTTATGTGGGAGAGATGTGTTGTGAAAGTCACTTCTGCAAACAGTTTCAATTCTTTCATTTCTTCACAGGTAAAAAAATCAAAATTGTTTATGACGGTAAGAATTTTATATTTTGGAATAAAACTTTCAGAAATGTTCAACATTTTAGCTGGACATTGATCGTGCTCCTTTAAATTAAAATAATTTAGTCAATTAAAAAACCTTGCCTCTGTCTGGTGCCACTTCTACCCATGTTGTGCTAAATTTACTTTGCTATCATATCAAATCATTAGGAATGAGTCAATGTAAACATCAAAGACAACAAATGGATGTGGTCCATTTATCCCCACAGAGTTTACAGCAAGTTTTGATTAAAATAAATGTTCTTTTTTGCATTTAATTCCTTTTTTGCCTCATTAAAAAAAAATTAATACATAAGACATAAAAAATAAATTGCAATTCACTTCCATTTCAAGCATCAAGACATAAAGGAAGTTTTCTAACATGATTAATATTTTCTACATTTTATCTTTATATATATATATTTTTTTTAAGAATTTAGATTTAGCTTAACATAATAATATATCATCTCCATTAGAGAACTGTTTTAGTCCTCAAGCACTCCTGAGACAAGTTTAAAAAATGTTTTTTTTTTTTTTACACGTCTCAGTCAAATGTGGCTAATTAGTGAGTTTCTGCTGAAAAGCTAAAATACAAGTTTGGAATAAAAAAAAGGAAAACATGCATGTAAGGGTTGCTTAAAGACCCCCTTTGATTAGCTTTTGTAGTAATAATAATAAAACTGTGCAGTTTTTTAACATGCTGTCAAATATCAACATGACATGTACAGATAAGGCTGCAGATTCTCAGAAACCATTATAATTCAGCTTCAATATTAAACATTTCATAATGGTTCTTGGAACACTAGCGATGTGTGTTAATCAGTAACTCTGATTAACTGCCTTCTATTGACACATATTTATTACTCCTCAGATTTACCCCACTCAACCTAACACACTGAATCAGTTTGTATGTTTCATACTGTATTAAAACTCCTAAAAAGCCATTGATGTGTTTCGGCATATCTTAGCATGAGTCCAGGCTGTCTGGGTCATGCATGTTGACTGTAATTAATAATAATAAAATAAAAGCTTTTTGTCATATTGTGTACATTATTACATTGAGCACTGATGGTAAAAAAAAAGATTAAAAATAGAGTTTTTTATGCTTTTAACCAAAGAAATTTCTCTTTGTATAGATGTAAAATCAACAGAAGTAAAATACAAAGAGGTTGTTAAGGCTGAGCCTTCACTGACCAAGATAACCCGCTATGTTGAGAAAGATCCCACCATCAGCAAAGTAGTTAGAGTTATTGACCGCCAGCCAATCAACAAAGTCACAAGAGTCATTTCTGGTGAGCTCTAAACTCTTTCCAACAAATTGAAATTAAAGTCAAGAGTTTAGTGATGACTCTGCTGAGATGTCCTCATATCTGCTCTGTTCTTTTACCTTTAGGTACAGGTGCTGGTAGAAAGGTTTCAGAAGGGCTTACAGGTGAGTTTGGATTACTTGTCTTATCACTTGTGGAACATTAGAATTGTAAGTGATTTTTTCAGCTCTTAGTTCTTATTCAAAAATGTTCTGTAAGGGCTAATGTGCATGTTCACAAAGGTAAAAAAAAAAGGTGCTTTCAACAGCTAGTGTAAGTGTTTAAACATAAATGGAATTAGACCTGAAGAAAAAATGTATTATAAAAATTACAAAGGGAATTTATTAGAGGAGATGTGTCTAAATGAAATGTCTAATTATGAGTCAGTAAGAATATCTGTCAAAATATTCAAAAACTCTCTTCTCTATCCAGTAACGGGTGAAACCAATGGAACCCTGGCATTTGAGCCTCAAATCATTGAAGGTGGGAGTTTTTTTCAGATGTTTAACTTCTTGATTTTTCTGTCTGTAAAACAAGAAATACTTGTAGTTTCAGGATCTTTTCGGAGAAAACGTTGTTTAACATTTTTTAACATTTAAACGTTGTTTAACATTTTTGAATCTAATAGTTTTTGTTGTTGACATTCAGGCCCGGATGTCTCTAAAATTCTGTCCATCCGCGATAACCCCAGTCTGCTGAAGGAGGAAACAAGCAGATTAACCCAGCTCATTAAAGGTCAATAAATTTAACTCCAGGTTTTCTTCTTTTTTTGTGTGCAAAAAAATTACATTTTTTTTGTCTATCTCACAGGTGGAGGTCAATTTTCCGCAGCCAGGAAAGCTCCAGGTTGTAGCACAATTACTACACGAATTGCATAGACCATGTTTTACTGGGAACTTTCCATATTTAACATTCCTCCATCCTTTACAGTGGAAACAAGAAGACGGCTGGTGAGGCCACTGAGGAAAAGGCCACCGATGTCACCGTTTGAAAATAATTGAATCATGGATTGATAAAGCTTTACGTTCTCTATTATTCCTAAAAGCATGATGGTTTGTTGCTATGCAGAGACATTTGTTAAGGGGATTTGTGTAAAAATATGAACTTTGTTGTTGGGATAAAAGGTTTTAAGGGTTAAAAATAGTCCAAGTTGCTTTGTGTTTTCTTTATACGTGTGACCCTGTAGACAAAGTGCATGGTAAAAAGTTAGTTTTGTTCTTATTACAGTGCTTGCATTCAATAAAACGAACAACTTCAAAAAATATAACAAACAGTGGTTTGATATTATTAAGCTGCTGTACCGATGTAAATGATTACTAAATAAAAACCCAAAAAAATAGCAGTGTTTTTTTTTTCTTTGAATTTAACCAGGTAACATAAATAATGACAAATAAATGACATAAGGCTGGTTCTACTCTTTTATACACCCCACCCCCAGCACTCCTATGCTTTTTCTTTAAGCAGAACTCTCATGGACATTTTTTAGACTTTCATGTGGGTTTTACAACCAACATTTTGAAGTGGGTAATATTCAACATTGATGTTGTAAACCAGGATAGGTGAAATGAAGTTTAATTGTATTTTTTGTAGATATATACTGTACTTTTCATTTAATTTTCTTCATCATCATCCCACATATTTTAATTCCTATTATACAGTATGTTCCTATTCAAGAGGGACAAGGATGGTTTACTTTGACTCAACTATGCAAAGTTAAATAATGGCCCCAAATCAACAAAAGAAAATAACTGGTCTAACATTTAAAATTCATTGCTCTCTGACCTTTAATGTAACAGCTAATATAACTGAGTTATTTTGTTTACTTTTATTGCTGGTATAGTCTAGAATAAAATAAAACAGAGCCAAATCAACCTCTTACTTTGTTCTCTTGCACTGAAAAGCTTTATGGGCCATGTTACAGCCCACCCCAAGAGAGGGAGAAAATACTGTAGGTAACATAAAGAAATAATATTAAGCCGGTAAGGGTTAAAGGATGTCAGTGCAGCCTTTTATTTAATTGACAGCTGCAAAAGTAAAACGAAGGTAACAAACTTAAATGCTCAGGGACTAATGCAATAAATAACAAAACCAATGTGGAACTCAAACTAGATGGATATAACCAAAACAAAGATCCCACGCAAGAGGGAAAAACCAGGACGTTTCCACAGGCTCTAATGCCAAGTCCGACAACAGGTGCCAGCTGATTAAATGGATTCCTCCCAGGAATTCAGCTGCCACTGGAACAGGGGATTGCTGTGGTGTTTATGCTTCCCGCCCAGCCTGGTGATTGGAGGAGGTGAAGTCAGGTGGTGTGGTGGAGGTTTCTGTAAAACACACACACATATACACACCAAAGGCCAGGGCTGAAACAGGCCATTATCCAACTTCAAGCACAAAGAGTCATGTTTTAAGCTCTAAAACTGCACTACATGACTTTTCCTTCTTATCCAAAAACTAGAACAGTCTGCAGTGCCAGACAGCTATGCTCTTGTCGATCCAAATCAAAATCAAACCAGTCCATTGTTGCTACAGCTCTCAATGTTATGCAGAACTCATTTTCTGTGTTTTGCCAGAAAAGACTTATTTCCAAGTAGTCCCCCAATAATAATGAGCAACTATGTGGTCAAAAACTGTGTGTTTGGTCAAAAAGGTATTGAAGTTAACGTTGCAGTCTGCTGGCATTATTTGCTTTCTTCTAAAGCTCAATTTTCTTTTTAACAACTTATTTCCAAGAAACACTGAGAGCAACAGGCACACATGACCAGCCAAAACAATAGCAGAGTTTGCCATGCACAAAAGAATATCCACTTGGGGCTCCGGCCAGTAGTTCCTCCAGAGAAAGAAACTGATATGCTTCACTGGCATGTTGAGAGAATGATGTCATCTTTTTCAGTTTTTGCTCTGGGAGGACAAGTGAGTGCTTGCAGATGTGTGTGTCCTTGTGTTTGGGTTCGTGTTTTTTTATTCTTTTAAGAACCAACCTGTCAGTCAGCCATCATTGTGAGAACATCTGCGTCCCTGAGCACCTTTGGCAACTTCTCAGTTGTGACAGTTAAGATCAGTTCTCAAGGCTGATTGGTCACTCAGTTGTAATTGTTTAGTGTTAGAATTAAGCAGTTTGGGACCTGGACGTGTCACATTAACTGAAGCCAATTCTTGTATGTGGTGGCCTTGTTTAGTTTAAAAACAGTGTAACCCACTTAGAAAAAGCATTTATTTTTTCCTACAGGTTTTTAAAGGGTTAATTTTCCTACTGGCAATTAAAGGGTTAATTTTTCCTTTGCGGTAGAGATGGTTTGGCCCTCCAGGCATACCATGCAGGGCTCTGTGGAGGGTGCCATCTTGTGTCTGCGTGTTTTTTCTTGCAAGCACGAGGCAGAGAAGGAGCTGCGTGACCAGCAGAGAAAGATCGGCAGTGTTATAGACGGAAGCAGAAAAATAATTTAAAGAGTTAAAAGAAGCTACTTTTTGTTTTTTGAGATCGGTTACGTTGTGTGCCGAAAGAACATTTTCAGAGCGGCTACGTTGTGAACGCGTGTCGTGTTTAAGAATTCTTGGAAACTCCGGTGAGTAGGAAAGAGTTGTATATGGAGTTGACGGTTATGTTTTAAATTAAATTTTGTTAAAAAGGGGAACAAAACAATTCGGAGTATGTAGAAAATGTTAAGTTGTGTATTAACTGTGTTATAAATGTTTACTTTATTTGATCTCTTTCTGGTATACATATGCGTGAATATGTATTTTTGAAAAGTTAATTGAAAAGGTGGTTGAAGTATTCATTGTTTAAAAAGAATTGTATTATACCATATTTATAATAATTTTATTTGTTAAAACTTTATTCATATAGTTATTTTTTTCAGATTTGTGGAAAGGGAAATTCCTTTTACTAATAGTAAATACTTGTTAAAAGGATTACTTAATTTTTTGTTCGTAAATTGGTTTTGGTGAACTACTATAAAAAAGAAAACCATAAAAACAATTTCCAAATTACAGGGAAAAGGTATTGAGTCTATTGAAAGATGAGATCTCACTTGAAATATAGATTATAATCTGTCTGATTTATTCTGTACTATGTGCAGAATTGTTTTTGATGACCCTCAATTGTAGCTCGGACTACAATTCTTCGTTGGAAGTGGATGGCGAGCCAGGCGTAGATCGAGAGTATCCTGTTGAAGATTGACGTACAGTGTGGCCAGCTGTTACTGATTCCCATCAACAGGATTGAACCCAATCTGACAGGACAAGAGATAAGGAATATTCCTATACACATTCATTTATCCTACCCGGGTAGAGAACAAATTGAGTGCACAAACGAGACAAAGGACAATTTATTTTATACTATTTTTTATAAAGCTGATTTATTTTTGTAAAACAATTCAGTTTTAGGGACAAATTATTGTTTATGTTGTTTTTTCTATTTTGTGTTGTGAAAGGTAATGTAATAAACCTGCCCTCTGTTATTTAAACACATTGTTGTTTTTTCTTCTCTTCATAAATAGAACCTAGTAACTTTGTGTAGCTTTTGCTGGTTAAGTTTGACACAAGTGCTACAACAGGACAAAATTTGGGTTAAAATTAGTCCAGATACCTTATGAATGTCAAGATTGGATAAGTCCACAGTAAATTTAATATTATTTGGTGTCAGACATAGGAGACAAACAATAGAAATGGCATGTGGCCTTACGTACACCTTACTCACAGACTACAGGGCTGCATAATCACCATACGACAGCATCACCCGTACGTCATAAGTGTGTGTACCAAACAATACACTTACCACACACAACAACAATGTCATTTCATGACATCTTTTAAGTTGGCTGTACGAGCCACAGGGACACTGCAAGACAACCCAAAACCCTGCAGAGATGTGACAGAAGCCTAAAGTGCATAACTAGACAAATACTATACTACATACACTGTCTAATTTAACTGGCCACTTACATAAGCATTTCACTCCTGTAAAGTGTTACACATCAGCACAAAGGTGAAGTTAAGGTAGTTGAAAGAATGTCAACAGTGGAGCTAAAGCTCCGGTATTAAAGGGTCAAAGCAGCATAATGGAATAGTGAACTTCTCCCTTATCAAAAAAATAATGTGTAGTTTACATAGCAAAGTCTCAGGTTTTTATCCTGGTTAAATAAGCATCACGTTTACTTTAGAAAAGAATAACTGTTGTGTCTTCTACCATAAGAGATAAAAGCTGAAGTGTTTAGTTTGATACAGCCCTGCTGAATGTTAATGTGTCTCAATGAAACCTGTACCAACATGTTTGTTGCTGGAAGACATGGAACAGTTGCAAAACGGTATAATTATCAAAGCCTTACGGTAAAAATAGTTGATTCAATGAAAAAGTGCTTCATCATTGAGAGTGTAATACAGTTCATTAGTGACATTTAAGAGTACCCTCTTTGACACAAAGCAGCATTTAAAAAAAGCAAATTTTCCAGATTATGTATTGCAAAAAGGTTGGCTTTATAATAAAACAAAGTTTACAGCTGTTACACATTTTTAGGCTTCTCAACAAACATCTGTTCAAATCATTAAGCTACATTTTTAGTTTTTTGTTTTTTAAAAAAAATGTTTAACACCCTTTTGGCTACCATTTTATAATATATTTATATATTTATATATATGTATATAGCGGCTGGGTAGCGGCTGGGTAGCTCAGTTGGTAAGGTGCAGGACTATCATGCAGGGTTCGATTCCCAGGGGCGGAGTGAACAATTAATGGCAATAAAAATGGGGTAATTACCATAACACTGGCGAGCAATTAACATCACCCAGCGAGGGTCCTTGGGCAAGACTCTTAACACTACTGCCTACCTCACAACATGAGAGACAATGAACCACATGTCATGCCGGCTCAGACGTCGCCCGGCCAAACAAGTTCTGCGTCAGGTGCTGGGGGACCAGAGCACCCTGATGGAAATTGGGCTACTGGAACAAGATGAAAATGAACTAGATGTGAGAACAAGGATCTGTTAGTATGCTACTACTCAAGTAATCCCACCCAGAGGGATTACATACAAAGAATGTGGAATGAATGAATGCTTCGAAACCCACAATCAAGGCTAATTGCCAAACAACTGGTAGCCCAATGCTCGAACATCCACAAACGGCAACTCATATCACAACTTGAGATTGAAGCGTTACAATACAATTGCAATACCACGGGAGAGCCAGAACAGCAGGTCAGAGAGGAGGCTATACCACACTCCCACCCTGAGCTTGGGTACACACCCCCAACAACTACAGATATGCTGAGCGAGGCAGCAACTGACCTGAAAGACAAGATCATGTCTAGAATGAACACTAGGCAACCCCGGCACCAGCTACAACGGTTAAGTGATGTATCGCCTGAAAGTCTTCTGGAAACTGTGAATGAAGCATTGAGGGCAATTCCTACCACAACAATCACAGAAACCAATGAACTGGTTTACACTTCAGCAGCAGTGATCCTTGAGATGCTTGTCTATAAGAGCAACCATGGAAAAAAACAATACCCACCATGGAGAAATGGTTAGAGGCCAAAATCAAGGCAACTCTGAAGGATGTGTGTAAGACATTGAGGACAGTTACAAGTACCTTGGAATTCCGCAGGCAAATGGCAACCTGGAGCAGGCAACAAGAAAGCTGCAACAGCTAAATACCTCCAACGAGTAAGGCAATTCCTGAGAAGCCAGCTCAATGGCAAAAATAATACCTGGGCAATAAACAGCTACACACTGCCAGTTATCAGATACCCTGCAGGAATAATAAGATGGCCAATGGAAGAGATACAGACCACGGATGTTAAAACACGAAAGCTCCTCACAATGCATGGAGGGTTCAATCCCAAATCCAGCACCCTGAGACTGTATGCTAGCCGCAAGGAAGGAGGCAGAGGACTAGTGAGTGTAGAAGCCACTATCCAGGATGAAACATCCAAGATGCATGAATACATGAAGCTCAAGACCCCAACTGACAGTGTGCTCAGTGAACGTCTCAGGCAATGGAGAGCAGAGGATACAGTGCTGGAGGACAGTAATTACAAAACGTTTTTGAGTTCAGTGCTTTGATTTTTGTTTAATCATTCTCATTCTCATTCTTAAAGACAAATATAATATGCAAAAAATGTTTTGCCGACAAGTAAAAACACCTTAAAAACTTTCAATTTAAAGGTAGAAGTGGTTATAAATAAACTTTTCATGACTTTTAGTCTGTTGTTGCGTAAAACAAACAAAAATCCTTTTCAAAACAAGTTCTAAAAATTGATAAAGGGTTACTCTGGGATTGAAAAAATATTTTAAGTGACTTTATGGAAAAGAAAAATTTAAAGAAACTAAAAAGGTTTCTTTTTGTATTACATATTCACACCCTTGCGCTAGAACAGTTTTTTCTAAATTATCTAACGAAAACAAATGAAAACACTTTGGATTAACCTGATAACTTTAGTTAAGCTTAGTTTTTGTCTTTCTTTTCCTTCTGCAGCACAAAAATCTGAAAACAGCATAAATGGAGTAAAGCAGCACAGATCCTTCAGCTAGAAACAGGAGGACAACATCTAAACTGTGATATGAGTACCACGGCATCTTGTAAGCCTCTGAAATCAGATGTCGAGCCCCTTTGTGTCGTATCACATACTCTATCCAGAAAATAGCATGATCCATGGGTGACATTGGCTTATCTTTGTGCAAACGAGAAAGTCTTTGAATGTTCTGCCTGTAGCTACTATTATGGAGCACCTCCTTAAAGGCCTTCTTCAAAGTCTTGACCCATTCAAGTGCGACCGTTTCAATGATTTTCAGCTCCTCTTTCCTGCAAAATAGAAAGGTTGTCGTACTGATCAAGGAACAGTGGGATGCCTTTCTAGGACCCCATGGTAAATGGCCTCTTGGACTCCGTTGGTCCCTCCATGAGCTACAAAGACTTTAACCTGCGGATGTCCAAGGAAGGTCTTTCTGTGGCATCCAGTCCACTATCAGTGTTATAAGCCCGGTAGATGGGTCTCCTATGTCTCCATATCCACCTGAAAACAAGCAACAGAAATACAATGCATCCAACTGAAGAAAAAAGAAACAATTAATTTACTTAAAAAGGTAACCAAAAAGACTTAGTCCTAGTTTGTAAATTTGACAAAATTATATAATACATTCAAATAAGTGTGGTGTATTACCTCCTGGGGAATCTCGGAAAAGACTGTGGCTATCTCATGAATGAAATTATGTTTAACTGAGAAAAAAACTACAGTGAAATTTGTTTTCTTTGATGGGCAACCATACATTAGTTCTAGCTTTTTAAGTTAATGATAATAAATAGCGCATTCAAACAGTCTATTACCTTCTGAGGCATCTTAGAAAATGCTATGGCCATCTCATCTGTAACATCTTGAGGTAGGGCATTGACCATTGTTCCAAGACTCATAATTATCACTCCATGCTCTCCAGAACTTTGAACAAACTTCTCCAGATCTGCTGGCAGAGGTTCAGCTGGTTTGCACTGGAATCATACGTGTGAACCACGTTTGGCATGGTAGGTTAGAAAGTCAAACACAAAATCTGATCTAAAAAGCCAAATGTCGGCTTGCTGAAGCAGAGAGAAAATGTTACATCCACCCTCTATGTAGTTGCTGCAGAACTTATCATAGATGGGTAACACCATTTTCTCCTGAAACGTTATGATGCTGTAAAAAAATATGTTTTTGAGCCTCTGAATGAAGTCCATTTTATCTGTTAAGCCTGATCCTGGTACTGGGATATAAGAAAGTGGAGAAGGGGCCAGAACAAAGTGACCTTCTCCTCTGGTGACCCAAGCGCACGTGAATTACCACAGGTAGATTAAGATATTTGGCCAAAATAAGCCCTGCACCTATTGCTGGATCAGCAGAACAAGATCATATTTTGGATCAATCAACTGTTTAACGAGTTTCTTGTTCTGCCAAAAATGTCTTTGCAACATTACACCACAATTCATGAGCCTGAGTGAGCATTGTAAGAAACTGATTGTTGAGTCTGAAGAAAGACAACAGTGAAGCACCTTCTCGTTGCACCTAAGATAGTAAAAAACAGAAGAACTTCAATGAATTATTCATGTAAAAAAAGTGATTGTCTTCATGGATAGAAGAAAATTAAAAATTAATATTTATCCATTCAGTTATACCCATGCACACATACCCTAATTTGCTCCTCAAGGTACAAATCAAAAACGTTTTTGAAGTCTTCCTTTATTTGGATTGTAATAGTTGACATGAAGGCTTTCTCATAATCACCAACTATTGGAGTAAGCGGAATCACAGTGATGTTGTGTCCCTGGCATAAGTTCTTCTACAAGAATCTTCATGTTAATCCAGTGGCTTCCATCAAGCAGGATACACTAGAATGTTTCCTCCACTGCATGATGGCACCAAAGACAAGCATAAGGTAAAGAATACAAACACTCCAAAGGATTGATGCATTTCTCCTAAAGAAGGAGAAACAGAAAAATGTGTTTTATAAGTCTGAGTTGTATATGGAAACAAAGAAACAGAAGCAAACACTCCTGACGCTTTATACCAACTAAGATGAATCACCAATAGCTAATGATATTTGTTGGATCTACATACCTTCTGTCAACACCCAGTGGTCGTCCTTCCTTACTGACTGACACTACACGAACAAGCTTTCATTGTGTTTGAGTTCAAACTTCAGACTCACACGTGATCTGTTCTTGTGCAGGTTAATGAGTAACAGCTGGCATGTGTAGACAGCATAAAGATCGAAGAAAAAATTGTTTCCCACTGATATTAGAAAAAGTACAGTATGTGACACAAAAGTGATCCTCTGCTCAATGCATCTTATGACCCAATGTGTTTACAGTATTAAAATGGATCACAGAAGGTTGTTGTGAATGGGCTATGTTTATTGATGTTCTCTAAAGTAAAGTGTCTGTCACAGGCTGAAACCACAGACTAGAAGCATGGATTCATAACAACAAAAATGATGCAAAGTGGTTGAGACATGCCACCAGTCAAATTTTAATGTTCTGAAATGGACATTTCCAGTGGGTCAAAGTAAAGTGGCTTTTATTTGGATTCAACGGTTAGATGGTGTGCATAATCAAGGTATGAGTAAAACCCTTAATTATGTACAAAAAAAACTTGATCTATAATAATTGAATATGTTTCCAATCTAGAACGCTATTACAAACAGACAATCAAAAACCTTAACGCAAATGCTCTTTTTTGAATTTATTTGTGCTGCAAAAGGGGTGGAGCTTTGTTTCATAGAATGACTGAGAAATTGCATCCTGCTGAAACCTGTCTAGGATCCTTTGTGCTATCTTAGATGACCCCCACCCTTGCATTTTACACATATTCTCCCTACTGTGACAAAAGGTGGATAAAAGGTGACAAGGTTTCATGTAATCCGCATGGACGCAGTGAATCACCAATCATTGAAGAAAAATGGTTCGGAAAAAGCACTGTCTAGTGGGTCTGAATCAGTGTTTTTCAACCACTGTGCCATGACACACTACTGTGCGTGGGGAGATGGTCAGAATGCCGTGAAATTGCCCTCATTCACTGATCTAAAAACAATTACCATCTCCAGGAAATCAGCTCTTTGTTCATCCAAACAGGCCCTGATAAAACACTGAGAAGTTAAGAATATGAAATATCATAAAATTATTTTTTCTTCGTGTTCATATGATTCTATTAAAGACACTTTGATAAGCATGACGGTCCGCGGTACATAGCAGCTATGTACCGCTGCAGCTTCTCTAACAATGTAGGAAAGTCCGCCCTTTAACTATCTCTACCAATCATTCTTGAAGGCTTAATCACATGTCATCAGTCTGACCAATCAGAAGTGGATAAAGTATTCACTTCCTTGTTTTAGTTAAGCGCCATCTCTCTGTTCTAAGGAAAATACCAGTTAAAAGCTCGTCTTTAGCGGTGTGCTTTCCAGGGCTCTGGTATCGAACTGTGGAACAAAGTGAACAAAACAATGAAGCTCAAAAGGCGGGTCTTTCATGATCACCGTAATACTCGGCTTTTCCATCTCCCTTGATGCATTAAAGTGACTGTTTAGCGGTTAATAGGTCTCTCCTATAGCGTCTTAAAACAGAACACACATCAAACAGTTTTTGAATCTTTTGACTTAATTTTTAATACATCTTTTAGAGAAAAAAACAGCTGCAGTTTCCAGCTTTTTCTGCAACAATTATCACAAAAGTGCATGTAGAGACTGCAGAGGGGCTGTAGATCAATACAGACTATCAGAGCTTTTTCTTTTTTTTTTTTTTTTTATCTATTTTTTGATGCTGGTGTGCCGTGGGATTTTTGTCAAGGTTAAAGTGTGCAGTGGCTCAAAAAAGTTTGAAAAACACTGGTCTAGATGACCCAACTTCCAATGTTAAAGTGCCTAGGATAGCACAGGGGTTACTCACTTGAGGAACTGCAACATTTGGCGCTTGAAGGTTTTTTTTGGAGGCTAGGCTGTGAAACCTATGTTGACAGACAAATAAACCCTCCAAACTCAAACAAATTTGACAAAACAGTCTGCATCTCATAAAAAATTACAGCATCTTTAACTATTTTCTCAGTTTGTCCCTAAAATGTATTTAAAGATTTAACCCCCTGACAGATGTAACAGAAATTGCACTATGAAGAAAACAAGCTGTTCTCCCTCACACATCAGTCTAGTTTATTCATTGTTTCTTTTTTTGAACTCTATTGCAATGCCAATAAAATTTTATGGCAGTTTACCACTAATGTAAAATGGGATTCTACTTCACTTCACATCACCATTTCTTTTACCCTCATGTTTTATAACATACTGCAGGTCAGCAATGGCTTTTCAGATATTTCCTACACTCCTGTGAAGACCTTTTAAGAAAATACTTTAATAAAATCAGTGAGTTTGGAAACAGCAGGATATTTGCACCAAAAAAAATTGACATAAAAACCGAGATCAAAATGTGAAGCCAAGAAATAAGCAAAGCTTGTAACATTTTTCATGTGGTAGTTGTAGTGATAAAATGTTGATTCAACATGAGCTAACAAGCGGGGTTGTCCTAGGAAAATTAAAACTTCTTTCTGCATCTAGAAAGATGGATTGCACATAAAACCAAGAAAAAAAAATAGCCAGTTGTTCAGGAATAACCCCATTTCTAAATTAGTATAAAAGCGTATTCATAATTTGTATTTATATTCAGAAATTCAGATTCAGACACATTATTTTTCACATAAAACCGTTTTTTATTAAAATCTTTTTGTTTTTTTTGGAACGTGTACAAAATCTTTCAATTCCAAATACAATTTCAAAGACATCTTTTTAAAAAAATATGACAACTTCAGTATTGTTTGGTTTTTGTCTATCTTTTCCTTCTGCCTTTAGAAATCTGAAAACAAAAATGGAGTAAAGCAGCACAGCTCCTACAGCTATAGCAGGAGGACAACATCTAAACTGTGATATGGTACTACGGCATCTTGAGGAGAGGAAGAGGGAGGCCTCGGAAATCGAATCATGAAACCCCTTTGTGTCGTATCATACTCTATCAGAAAATAGCCTGATCCATGGGTGACATTGGCTTATCTTTGTACAAGCAGAAAGATCTTTGAATGTTCTGCCTGTAGCTACTATTATAGACACCTCCTTAAGACCTTCTTCAAAAAGTCACGGCCCATTCAAGTGACAATTTCAATGATTTTTTCCAGCTCCTCTTTCCTGCAAGCGTAGAAAGGTTGACCATTACTGATCAAGAACAGTGGGATGCCCAACACTGGAACCCCATGGTAAATGGCCTCTTGAACTCCGTTGGTCTCACATGAGCTACAAAGACTTTTAACCTCACGGATGTCAAGGAGGAGGTCTTTCTGTGGCATCAGTCCACTATATAAGTGTTATCAGCCCAGTGTAGATGGGCGGGGTCTCCTATGTGTCTCCATATCACCTGAAAACAAACAACAAGAAATACAATGCATCAACTGGACAAAAACAATTAATTTACTTAAAAAAGGTAACCAAAAAGACATAGTCCTGGTTTGTAATTTGACAAATTATATAATACATTCAAATAAGTGTAGTTTATTACCTTCTGGGGCATCTTGGAAAAGACTGTGGCTATCTCATCTGTAATATCATTAGGTAGTTCATTAACCAATGCTCCGAGACTCATAATTATCACTCCATGTTCTCCGGAACTTTGAACAAAATTCTCCAGATCTTCTGGCGAGAGAGTTCAGCTGGTTTGCACTGGAATCCGCTGATGCAGACCCACGTTTGGCATGGTAGGTCGAGGGAAGTCAAACACAAAATCTGATCTAAAAAGCCAAATGTCTGCTTGTTGAAGCAGAAAGCGATGCTACATCTCCCTCTATGTATTTGCTGCAGAGCTCTCCTTGAATGAGCAACATCTTGTTTTCCTGAGACTTTAGCAGTGCTATAAAAAAACTTTTATTTTGAGCCTTTGAATAGGAAGTCCATTTATCTGTTAAGCCTGATTCTGGTACTGGAATATAAGAAAGTGGAAGAGCCATAAAAAATGGCCTTCCCCTCTCGTGATCCAGCGCACATTAGATCTACAGGCCAGATTCAAATATTTGGCCATATATTGACTGAACCTACAAATGGGATTAGTCAAAAAACCAGATCATATTTGGATTCAATCAGCACTGACGACCAGGTCCTTGTTTCCAGAATTTCTTTTGCAACATTACAGAATTCGCGAGCCTGGTGAACATTGGCAGAAACTGATTGTTGAGTCTGAAGAGAACATGTTAGAAGCACCTTGTGAACTTCACCTAAAGGTGGTAACTAATACAAAATGTGAATCTCCTCATGCGAGGAACAATATTACCTCTAAACAGTATCATCCACTACCCCTTCACACGTACCCTAATTCGCTCCTCAAGGTACAAATCAAAAACGTTTTTGAAGTCTTCCTTTATTTGGATTGTATTAGTGAATTGTGAAAGGAGACTCTCCTTAATGTACCAGCTATTGGATGGCCGAATCACAGTGATGTTATTTGTCCCTGGCATGAAGTTCTCCAAGAATCTTCATGGTAATCAATGCTTCCATCAGCAGGATACACTGAATGTTTCCTCCACTTTGACGGCACCAAAGACAAGCATAAGGTAAAGAATGCAAACACTCCAAAGGATTGATGCATTTCTCCTAAAGAAGGAGAAACAGAGAAATGTGTTTTGTGTCTGGTTATAGTGGAAACAAAAACAGAAGCAAATACTGCAATCTTTTATACCTCACAAATGAACAATATTTGTACTTACATACCTGTTTCATCAATCAGTAGTAATCCTTCTTACAGACTGACTACATGAGACAACTTTATTGTGTTTTTGAGCTCAAGCTTCAGACTCACCGTGATCTGTTCTTGTGCAAGTCAATGAGTTACAGATGGCAAGCTTGCATTTGCTGGCAGAAAAATAATTAAAGAAACAAATCTGTCCCTATATTGTAGGAAAAAGCGTAGCATTTGGCACAAAAGTAATCTTCTGCTCAATTGATTTTATGATCCAAAGTATTATGGAGGATCACAGAAGGTTGTTGTGAATACGTTTGAACAAAGTTAAAAAGATGTCTGTCCAGCAACCACTTTCAATGAAAAGTCTATGTAAATGTGCTTCTTAAGCTTCGGCGTTCAAAACTCTTGCATACTGCACACATTCTTGTGAACAAGTTTGGCCTTTGATAGTTAAACCAGGTTGAACTTTGACCAATCAGGGACTCAGCTTTGGGAGTGATATTTGGATGGCGTCTCTTTCAATTCACGGAGGTGCCAACCATTTTAAAATTAGTCATGGAGGAGAAATTAATAATTACGGTTTATGCCCAGCCGGAATTGTATGACACCAAGTCTTTCATATATCAGGAATAGAGCTGTGAAAGAAAAGGCCTGGAGCAAGATTAGCGAGATTTGTCTTTTGATGTTCACACTTCTCTCTAAGAAGGTAGTAGCACTGTCTGTGTATTTGTCATTTAACATACAAGGAGAGATATATAACAACAAGCAAACAAAATATTTAATAGCTGCTGTGCATATGTTAAAACATTAAAACAATAAACTTTCTCAGTGTGTTCACACCTTTGTCAAGAGCTTTTAATTTTTAGCAACGCGTATTGGGTATAATAACTTCACTTACAACCACTTTCACAATTTTGCAGAGCATACTAAAATTCGGAAGGACTTTTCAGACATTTCGTACACCATTGCTGAGATTTTAAAACAAGTACAGAATGAAAACAGCATAAAGTTTACAGAAAAATGTATATCAGAAAAACGTCTCAAAATGTCAAGTAAGCAAAACAATAGGAAAGTTGGTAAACTTTGTGTAGTGTGGCATAAAAATGACTACATTAAGTCATTTTTTCATTTAGTAATTTTATTAATCCAAGCTTCTTCTTAAGATAGACAGACAGTAGATAAAATGAGTAGATTAAAAAAATGCTGTGGGAAGACTAAGATTAGTTTAAAAAATGTTTTATTACATTTGTAGTCATTTATTCAAATCATTGGGGTTTTCAAGATTTCAACATAAACGAAATTTAAACCTCAGTCCCTTTGTTTTGATTAAAAACATGCATAAAATTTGTTCTAAATACACTTTGCCGAAATCCAGCAACTTCAGTTTGTTTGGTTTTGTCTTTTCCTGCTGCCTTTGAAATCTGAAAACAGCAAAAATGGAGTAAGCAAGCGCACAACTCCTGGCCAAGAAGCAGGAGGACAACATCTAAACTGTGATATACGTACCACGGCATCTTGTAAGCCTCTGAGGCTAGATGCCGAGGCCTTTGTCAATAAATATGCATACTCTATCCCAGAAAATAGCCTGATCCATGGGTGACATTTGAAAACATCTTTGTGCAAACGAAGAGATCTTTGAATGTTCTGCCTGTAGCTACTATTATGGGCACACTCCTTAAGAGCTTCTTCAAAGTGCAGTGTTAAGTCCCAGCAAGTTGGAGGATTTTCCAGCGCCTCTCTTTCCTGCAAACGTAGAAGGTTGTCGTACTGATCAAAGAACAGTGGGATGCCCAGCACTGGGACCCCATGGTAAATGGCCTCTTGGACTCCGTTGGTCCCTCCATGAGCTACAAAGACTTCTTCTTGGGATGTCCAAGGGAGGTCTTTTCTGTATCCAGTGATCACTATGAAGTGTTATCGCCCAGTGTAGATGGACGGTCCCTTTATTGTTTCCATATCACCTAAAAGGAAGCTTAACAATCTTACAATGATTTCATACTTTTTAATGATACTGAAAGATATAAAAACAAAATTTAAGTCTGTGGCCCACATAAATAGTGTTTATTTTGCACTATTTGCCTTTTGTGACCATGAATTAGCACTTGCATGTTTTAAATATTTAAGTGACTAATTTATTTTTGTGCCATGCTCACCCCCTCTGACCTGCATTACTATAAACATAGGGTATTTTTTTGTTGAAAAAAAAAAAAAGTAAAAAATAAAGTATTTATTTAAAATAAAAAAAATACTATAAACATCAATTGCAACTATTTTTTCCTTTTATTTGAACAAAGTCAAAAATGTTAACATGTTTGGCAAATAAATGAACAGCTTTTGGCATTTATAATTCAAGCACAACTTTAAAACCCCTTAATTTTTTCTCCTCTTTTTGTTTCATCAAAATCTCTGTGTCAGTAGAATTGTATGCTGTGCATGGTAGCTTAGTAAATGGCGCAGTACCACAGCCTAATGTGGTATTAGTTTTATTGGCCTTTTCCCAGAGGCTAGACTGCCTATTACGAGAGCCCTTGTGCAGTTGGGGTCTCCATTGTGTAACAGGAGAAAGCAACATTTCTAATTTAAAATAGTTAGAAGTACATATTTGGCTGATTTTGAGGTGGTTGACAAAAATTTTCTACCAGGAAGCAGTGGATAGAATTTTGTTTTTCAAGGGGATAAATTTGGCTAAAACCTGGTTTTCTTACATTAATTTTACAAGGCAGCTTCTAGAAAACTTTGGATTGCCACAAAAGTTGTTCCTCTAACCAGAGGTGGCAACCCATGGCTCAGCGGAGCACATGTGGCTCTCATCCTCTGTTGTGGCTCCTGTGACTTTGGAAAATAATAGGTATTTATAAAAAATAAAATTTTTATTTTTAGTTTGTTCAATTTTCATGGCATTTCAAAGCTGCTGGCTCCATATAGGCGCATGCCACATTAGCTTGCTTCCTTAATAGGCTTCGTATTTGCTCGGGCGAGAACTGCAGAAGCTGATAGCAGGAGGGAGACCACGCCAGGCGGCTTCAAAACACTCACGGTTGTCAGGTGATCTACTGGGACCTTGGCCTTGAGCAGAGAGCAACTTTCTGATGGCTGAGAGAGTTTGCGCTCAGTGTTTTTCCTTTGCATTTGCAGTGATGTATGTTTTCAGAGATCATCTGATTGGCCAATCTACATGTCCAATCAAGTCCAGCACTTCTCAGTGAGGATTTTGAATTTGGCTGGTGGATTTTAAAGAAATTACTTTTTTTTTTTAAATCTTTTCTGGCCCATGATCCTACACTCATGTCATGAAGATCAATCAGTGATCACGATCGACGTAATAATTACCAGTATAATATATACATGCATAATATATATAATGATGTCTAAACGGGTTGTAGCTCCGGTGCGCTTTTTTTCAATATAGGGAAGCGGTCCCAAATGAAATGCTGAGTAAAAAGGTTGCACAGCCTTGCTCTAACCAACAATCTGGATATCTGTGTTCATTCTATACATGTGTAGAAAAACAATGGAATATGAGGTAACTTATTACAAAGTTACGTTTTGCAGTAATATAATACTTTTTGCAGTAATTGAGATCTAAAACCTAAGTAATAAGTTGCTTAATGTAGTTTATTCATTATTAAATGTTCGGTATGTTGTGTATGATAAAAGATTAACTTGCCAATGTCATTGTTTTAAAGCCTTGGCCGAAGCTAAAAGGCATAAACAAATGAAAAAACGCTGTAAACAATGCCATTTCTGAGGCAGAAGTAAGGGATTTTTTTTTAATTATACATAATCTATTATGAGTGCGTCTTTTTTCCTAGATAAAACGGCTATCATTGCTAGTTTTAAAAAAGAGTTTTCATTACTAAAATTGCATCTAGCAGTGCACGTTTGTAAACTGGGGTATAATTCTGCTCTGTAGGAAAGATTTATATTTTCATATCGATCAAAGTCGTAAAAGGGCAGATTAAAAATCTCCATAAGATTTGGCATTAAATTGAAAAAATGTAATAAATGTTGTCTGTTACCTTCTGGGGCATCTTAGGCTTGGCGGCAATCTCATTTACCGTCTTGAGGCAAACATTAACAATGTTCCCAAAGTCATGATTATCACTCCATATTTCTCAGAACTTTAGACAAGCTTCTCCAAGATCTGCTGGCAGAGTTCCAGCTAGTTTGCACTGGAATCCTCCATGTAGACCACATTTGGCATAGTGGTGAAGTCAAACCTAAAATCTGATCTAAAAAGCCAAATGTCTGCTTGTTTAGAAGCAGAGGCATTTCATCCACCCTCTCTATGTATTTGGGCACGGGAAGATGTCATCATAGATGGGCCCTAAGAACAATTCTTGAAACACTGTGATGCAATTAAAAATATGTTTTGAGCCTCTGAGATGAAGTCCATCCTATCTGTTAAAACTGATCCTGAGCTGCTGGGATATAAGAAGTGGAGAAGGGGCCAGAACAAAGTGACCTTCTCCAACTGGGATCAAGCAGCCTTGTGAAATTACCACAGGTAGGTTAAAATATTTGGCTAAGACAAGACCTCCACCTATCGCTGGATCAGTCAGAACCAGATCATATTTGGAATCGGTTATTTGTTTTGCGAGGTCCTTATTCTCAAAAACGTCTTTTGTAACATCACACCACAATACATGAGCCTGAGTGAGCATCGATGAAAGTCTTTGTGAGCTTGAAGAAAGACAACATTGAAGCACCTTCTCATTTGCCACTATGATAGCAAAAATAAAAACACAAAAGATAATAAGGATCTTTATACTCAGTAAAATTAGAACTTTCGTATATTTATTTCTATAAACAAATGATCACATACCTTAATTTGCTCTTTTACGAAAACATCAAAGAAGTCTTCTAAGGCCTCTTCCATTTCAAGGGTGATGGATGAGTAGATAGGAGACTTCTCTTTTATGTACCAGCTGGTGGAAACCTAATCACAGTAATATTGTGTCCCTGGCATGAAGTTCTTCCTAGAAGAATCTTCATGGCCCGATCAGTATTTCCATCCAGGATACATAAAATATTTCCTCCACTGCATGATAACAAGAAAATGGGGCAAAATTCAAATATACTAATCCTCCACACACTCGATACATTGCTCCTAGAGAATGAGAATATATATGACTATAAGGTTGATACAGCTTTGGATTGTTTAAACAGAAAATAACTTATTATAAATTTTGTTTTAACTATGAGCTGGGTTTCTGAAATCCAAGCTCTCACCTGTTGTCAGTAAATAATAGTTGTATCCTTCTAGCAGGCTATACCATGTAAAAGTACATCAACAGGATATTATGAGACTTAGGTTCAAACTCCGGCCTCTGATCTCCTCTGTCCTTCAAAAGTAAATGAGTTACCTCATTGGTTGCATACTGTAGACCAAAAAATTGATTATTTTCTTTTGTAAATGTATCGCCAGAGTTGTATTGTTTGAAGTGGTTACAAATCTGGAAGAGTAGAATGTAAAAAGTTGTTAAGCAGTGTTTTTACATGCTTACATAGAAAACCTCCTGACCCCATCAATTCTTAATAAAAATTGTACAACCTGTAAAAGATTAATGTCATGTAGCTGTAAATACATACAAGAAGTGAGCATACTTATTTAGTATGGTTGAAGGATGAATTGCAACCAATAAGTTTATTAATGTTCATTTAATTTTCTAGCTTCAGTAATAAGACTAAAAATAATGCTTGAACAAAAAGTGCAAATTAAATGCTAAATCTGATTAATAGCAATTGCTAAGAATGTCAGATTGTTTTTATTTGTATTGTTATTTAGTAATCTTTCATGTGTTATGTTGATTATGCATTTGAAATGTTTATTTGATTGTAAAGCAAAAGTGATTAAGAACAGAAGAGTTCCATTTTTCAAATCAATTTGTTATAGAAAAGCAACTGGGTCCATAATACTTTTAGGTATTTCAGCGTCCTTTAAAAATGAATACGTGTAAAGTGTAAACGAAATCCTTTTTTATGTAATTTTAACATTTAGCCGGGACATTAAAAAAAACTGTTATTTTCTCTGTTTAATCATGTCTAAGAAAAAGGAAAAAAAATTCATAGAAAAAACGTCCCAGTCTTGTCTAAACTATAGGTTATTGCTTGCTCCAAGGCCGGTGCCAAACATAACTCCAGATATACAGTTCTTAGCACTCATTGGATAGATGGTAAAATCTTTGGAACAACAATAAGATGTAGTTTTACAAATGAAATTATTACAGCTGTACTAATTACTGTTTGCAGAAGTTGTTGCAATAAAAACATCGCCAAATTTGGTTTTACAAAACAAATATATTTATATTTATTTTCTATATAAATGTACATTTTCTTCACTTATACCACAAAAGAAAAAAATACTTCAAGTCTTTAATATTTTTAAACAAGACTGATGTAACTGTAAATCTTGATTTTGCAAAATTAGATTTTAGATTCCAATTTTTTTTTCTTTTTTATTTGATGGTTTCTGTTGTAAAAACGAAACTTAAATACCTATAGGCCTGTTTACAACAACTGCCACAGAACTTCAATATCTATGTTTAAACAGCAGAAAACCTGATTTTATTGATGTGTTAGAATTTCTATTTTTATTTCACTCTTTGCGCCTGTTTTAGCCAGATAAATAAAAGTAAATTTTCAGGTTCAGTGCTAGACCGCTTTTTTGTTATCCATGAAATAAATTCATCCCAACTTGTAAATTGGCTTCAAACATTTAAACAAAACTACAGGAAAAAAATATTTTAACAAATACAGAGTTGTTTAGTTTTGTTTGGTTTTTGTCTTTCTTTTCCTTCTGCAGCACAAGAAATCTGAAAACAGCATAAGCCAGGTAAAACAGCACAGTTTCTACTGCCAGCACCAAAAAGGACAACATCTAAACTGTGATGTGACACCCACTGACTTCTTGTAAGCTCTGAAATCAAATAATAGAGCCCTTTGTATTAAATTATCTATCCAGAAAATAGCCTGATCCATAGGTGACATTGACTATCTTTGTGTGTGCAAACGAGAAGAATCTTTGAATGTTTTTTGCCTGTAGCTACTATTATGAGCACCTCCTTAAGAGCTTTTTCAAAGATAGGTCATTCAAAGTCATGGATTGGAGGATTTTCCAGCGCCTCTTTCCTCTGGCGTAGAGGTTGACCGTGCTGATCAAAGAACAGTGGGATACTTAACACTAAGGACCCCATGATAAATGGCCTCTTGGACTCCATTGTGGTCCCTCATGAACTTCTAAAGACTTTTAACCTGCGGATGTCCACGAGGAACTCTGTGGCATCAGTCCACTATAGGGGTATTATAAGCGAGTGTAGATGAATGAGTCTCCTAATGTGTCTCCATATCACCTAAAACAAGTAACAGAAATAACAGGATTATGATAAGTTGGACTGTTTTAAAAAAATGTAGGACAACCAAAACAAAAAAGGACCAACAATTTTTCTTTCAGTTAATTTAGTGACAAAGTCAGTGTTAAATCTCTATTCAAAAGTTGGAATTTATCTAACATGATTATATTTCTGTTATACAGCTTAGTACTTCTAAGAGAAAAAAATGTACATTTGTTAGTATCCATCCATTTTCTTTCACTCATTCAAGTCATGAGTGGAGCAGTCTAGGCTGATGCCCAGACTTTGCCTTCTTCAGTATTTTTCTCAAGCTCCTCCAGAGAATTCCCAAAGCGCTCTTAAAGCCAGCTGGAAATCTGTTATCTCCCAGAATTTCCTGGGTCTTCCTGGGATATCTGCCTGGTAAGGACATTATCAGAACACCTCTGTTCAAGGAGCATCAAATGGGATGAAATGCCGTAAGATGGCTGAAGTGAAGAATTTTTCAAGGCCTATCATACTGCTTATTTTAGATTTTTTTCTTTTTGTTAGATGGAATTGGTTACAATTGCCGGAATTTGTCTTGAAAACAAGACACATATTTATCAGAAGATTTTGGGATTGTATTAAAAGATGAATAAAATGTCGTCTGTTACCTTCTGGGGCATCTTGGAAAAGACTTCCGCAATCTCATTTGCAACGTCTTGAGGTAGTTCATTAACCAATGTTCCCCAAAGTCGCGGAATTATCCTCCATGTTGCAGAACTTTGAACAAAACTTCTCCCGAATCTCTCTGCTGGCAGAGGTTCAGCTAGTTTACTGGAATCCTCCAATGTAGACCACGTTTGGCATGGTAGGTCGAGGGAAGTCAAACACAAAATCTGATCTAAAAAGCCAAATGTCTGCTTGCTGAAGCAGAGAGACGATGCTACATCCACCCTCTATGTATTTACTACAGATGTCATCATGGGCCCCACCATAACTATTTAAAATTACATGATGCCGTAAAAAGAATATGTTTTGAGCCTCTGAATGAAGTCCATCCTATCTGTTAACCCTGATCCTGGTACTGGGATATAAGAAAGTGGAGAAGGGGCCAGAACAAAGTGACCTTCTCCACTGGTGATCCAGCGCACATTGAGTACCACAGGTAGATTAAAATATTTTGTGAGTACGACCCCTGCACTCATTGCTGGATCAGTCAGAACCAGATCAAACTTTGAAACAATGATTTGTTTACTAGGTTCTTATTCTCAAAAAATGGTTTTGTGGCATTACACGCAATGCATGGACATCATAGAAATAAAGTCTTTGTTTTTGCTTGAAAGAAAAGGCGACAGTGAAGCACCTTCTACGCTGCACCTAAATAAAAAAAATAAAAATAAAACAGAATATTATAATGATGAACTTTATAATCAGAGTCAAATACCTAATAATTTGCTCCTTTATGTACACATCAAAAAAATCTTCCAAGGCCTCTTCCACTTCAACGGTGATGGATGAGTAGATAGGAGACTTCTCTTCAATGTACCAGCTGGTGGAACCCCTAATCACAGTCATGTTGTGTCCCCTGGCATGGAGTTCTTCTAGAAGAATCCTCATATTGATCCAGTGACTTCCGTCAATAGGAATTTTACTAGAATATTTCCTCCACTGCATGATGGTGCCAGGAAAAGGAGGCATAGATTAAAGAATACAAAGACTCCACACACCCGATGCATTTCTCCTATAGAATGAGAAACAATGAAATTTGCTTTAATAATTTACATCAAAGTCTGATCAGGTTTAACATTAAGTAGCATTAAAAACACACACTGCTAAATGTGTAATTGCCCAAAAAAATGTTTCAATTAAAATCCCTACCTTTTTTCAGCAGTCAGTAGTGGCCTATTCCCACATACTGATCAACTAGACATGTATTATATTTGCGTTCAAACTCCAGTCTCAGAGATGATGTGTCCTTTCACAAGTAAATAAGTTACCCCTGGCGCATGTTGCATTATGTCACCAAAAATGGGGGAAAAGGGAATTTTCTGTTTCTCAAATTTCCACAGATTTAAAAGTTTCGTTTGTAAAGTACTGAAAAAACCTGGTAATGACATTCATGTGTGAGCTGTGCATTGTACTTTTGCTATATTACTCCTGTTTGTATAAAAAAATAACTTGGAGTAATGTTAAAGTACATAAACTTTTACAAGCAAGAAGGATTCAGTCACCTCTGTGAAGTAAACCAACCTAAATGTCAGTCACAGACGAGCAGAAATACTGGGATTAAAATCCTTCGCTCCATCCACTGCTTACTTGTCAAGAGTCAAGTTCTCCTAAATTCCGGTTGCTCGTTCACGTAGAGCTGCGGGACGGATCACAGTCCTAAGTCTCCCACACGTAACACAGCATCCTTACTTCCCCTAAAACACAAAACTGTAAGTCCGTCTGCTCTGCTAGAGACACGGTCGCTCGCTCCACCGGTCCACTTGACTAATCAAAAGCAGGAGCGGACCACTTCTTTGCTATTTTGTTTATTTTATTTTTTTTAGTCACTTCCCTCAGTTTAGACTGGATCATCCCGGATGAGTCAGTATTTGGGAAATAAAATAAATAAAGTAATAAAGTAAAAGAACGAATACCAATTACATAAGAACGAAATATTAAAAATACCCCCCCCCCCTCCCGACGATGTCATCGTCCATCCCGATGGTTGACTGCAAACATCCTCAACTGCCAATTTAGGGGACATCGACCAATCCTAAGTGGTTTGATCCCCCTATCATGGTGCCTCTGTCGACTCTCCTCCCCCTCCCCTCTCTGCTTGGCCTCTAATTCAACACGGCTGCGACCACTCACCTCATCACCTGCCTGCCTTCAAAAGAAGATCCAGCACCAGTATTCATCGCCAGTTCGTTGCCCCTGATGGTGCATGGTTTGGTCGCTAGTTTTTTTAGTTCATGTATTCATGCTTTTGCCTAAGCCACGCTCTCTCCCTTGTTCCCAGGAAATCATTGCCACAAGTGGTCGCCTGAGTCATCAGTTCTCCTGGATCCAAGCCTCTACATCCTCCAGTCACGCTTCAAGCCTCAACCTACCTCCAGACTCACCACGAGCCTCTGCCGAACTTCCAGTCACGCCACGAGCCACGGTCGAACACTCCAGTGATGCCACGAGTCATCTTCTGGTCTCCCGCTACGCCAACTACCACACTGGACCAATAAAAATCAATCCTTTTTACTCACCCTTTAACTCACCTGTGTTTCCTTCCGGGTTCCAGCGTCTGGGTCTGTTTCGTCTTGCTAACTATGACACCGCCCAGACAACTGTTGTTGTGTCCTTGGGCAAGACACTTCACCCTCCCTGCCTCCAGTGTGGCCCCACTGGTGTGTAAATATGTATGCGCGTACTGGCAGCCAGGCCTCTGTCGTCTGCCCCAGGGCAGCTGTGGCTGCATTAATAGCTCACCATCACCAAATTTGAATGATGTGTGAATGAATAATGGACACACATTATAAGATCTTTGAGCATCTGGCAAAGCACAGATAAATCCAACCCACTATTATTATTAAAGATGTAAGGGTTCTGTGGATTAGTTTGGGTTTTTTATGGGGTTTTTTTGATCAAGTTCTGAGTTGTCATTTGTCAGTCACACCAGTTTCAGGTTAATCATGATTCACAGCTGTTTCTGACAGCAAACCCAGTCCCCTATTTTGGATTGGTCCTACACCACCAGTCTCTGACAACAGATACTGTCACAAACGTAATATCACAGTATTCAGTGGCCTTACATGATAACATGTATTTTTTCTGTTTATTTGTATGCATTGTAGTTGCAGAAAGATTGCAGGTTGCATATTTTTATTCACAGACAATGCAAGGATAACAAGAACGATGCACATAGTGCATGCAGAAAAGCTAAAGAATAATATTGCAAGGTATGTAGCTGAGAACATCTGACTACATAAGTTAGAACTATTGTTTTCTGAGTTCTAGTAGCATCTCAGGCTCATGATGGTGCTGTAAATGAACTGGGTCTTCATAGAAATAATGTGGATGTGAATTCTGTCAATTTGTTGTAGTTCTATATTTTTCAGTGCTAGTTTTGAGATCTGCAATGGATGAAACCTGGAATTCACATTTTATCTGTGCGTTACAAACAAGTGACATGTTCACATTAACTGCATTGATTCAGGAATGAAATGTTGGCCCTCAGTCATTTTGTCTACATAGATTAAAAGTGCTATGTGTCATTTGGGGGTGAACATTCCTTTCTTTGGCTTCTGCAATAATTTTCTAAGAAACAACAAAACCCTTGCAGCGACAATTGCTAAAAAAAACTCACAGGGTAAGATTTAAACATGCCAATCCATCAGGTCAGGCAGGTAAAGCGTCAATTTATGTCAAAGAGTACATTCCAGTCTTTTTCTTCTCATCACCAGACATAAAGTGAGCAGGTACACACTTGTCAAATGGCTGTCATTGCTAGTGAAAGTCTACAAGTGTGTATTTTTGGCATAAGAGTGCCAAAATTCCACCTGGGGTGGTGGAAATCATGATCTCAGAGTGTTACGGCAGGATGCTGAAGCTGACAGACAGGCCTCTAAAGCAGATGCAAAAGCAGGGATCATCCTCAAGAACATTTTAGCTCATGTGCCAACCTGTTGCAGGGTGAGATCTGTTCCGTTTTTGGGGATAGAAAATGTCAAACTGTTTGTACTCCTTTATCTTCAGGATTAGAGATGTACTTTAGTGGATAATGGTTGTGGTCTCTTATAGAAGAGACTTCAGATACTGAAAATGCAAATTAAAAGTGCACTACTATCAACAAATAACTGATTAGATAACCAACTTTCATCTGTTTTATTTAAAAGTGGCTCCTCTCTTCTCATCTTTGTATTTTTTCACAATTTTTTTTGTTCTTTTACTCTTCAAAACTGCCCCCCTTACAAAGCAAGTATTTTCTTTTTAGTTTTTGAGTGCTTAAACTAAAAGTGGGGAAAGAAAAAACATAACAGTTTGACGTTATCTTAAAGTTTGTTGATTTATATCATCTGAGATAAGCTAACAGAAGAACAGCTGAACTAACTGAATTTAAGTGAGCCAGAAGTAGAGGAAGCTAAAAAGATAAATACTGTTTTTAAGTGGGATCACGTTTTCTCCTCAGTGGAAGCACAGATTTAGTTTTTCGAGATGTGATAAGGTGGCAGGAGCTTTACAACTCAACCATTCATAAGAGTGATAATTAATCTGGATCATGACATCAATTTGTAAAACTGGAAGTGATCAGCTGACAGAATTGCGGGAAAGAGGAGAAATATGACTCCTGGTCTATGTAAGCCTTAAGGCTTAAGGGAGATGTTTTGGTGGCATGTTCAACACAACATGTGTCTCAAAGTTCCCTTTTTGAAAATGTCAGCGTGCAAACACTGCTTGAGTAACACCCTTCCAAAGTTGTGGATGAGTGAATGGGAACTTGTTTTTTTTTTCTGTTAAATTATAAATTTAACCAAAAAGCTTCTGGCACAATAGCAACAGTCTACTTTGAACACCGTATGCTAAAACACGCTAAACGGGCATTCTTAAACTCATATCCTTTTGTGTTCATAGCATAAGAATCAGAATCAGAAATACTTTATTGATCCCACACGTGGGAAATTTGTTTGTCACCATAGCAACTGACAGCAGAGGGAATAAAAGACTTACAATGAAATAAAAAAAGCAAGAACAAAGTAAATGTAGCATAAATGGAAACATCAAGGTATTATAATTTAAAAAGCTATTCATAGAACAGTGCAAAAAGTAGCGCCTGAGTAAAAGTCGCAACTATGCAATAAAACACTGCAACTAATACTTATACTAATACAATAACTGCTTTAAAGAAGCAAAACATTAAGGGAAACGTTATCTTTTGCTTAAATAATTGGGATGTTTAAATGGTTAAAAAAGTGTTTACAGGATATGAATATGAACTGTTCTTTAATGTGTATTTTAAAAATGTGAACACAGAGAAAAAAGACATGCTGTCATTATCTTTTTGTTTCAATGTATGTATCTCTTACAGATACACAGACAGCCTGCACATACTGCAAAAATTGTACAGATGAAGTGCATCAGGGAAACTTAATGAACAAGTTGAATCACAGTTTCAAAAAAAGGCAATTTTAGGCATTTTATTCTCACAAAAAACAAAAACGTACTAGATAAAAAGACAACAATAAAAGTTACCGGTAAGTACACAAAAATGCATAAAGACACTGTACGGCAATCCCCACATGTGGTTGTTTTTCACCAATACTTGGCAGTAAAACATCATTTTCTAGCCAACATTTGCTGGCTAACAGAAAGCAGATGCAGGAAAAGGAAAGGGTGTGTCTATTGTTTTGATATCTCGCAGGGATAGGTTTTTGCTTTCATGTTAAACTGCAGTTACCTAACCACCCTTTAAATCCAGAAGCCAGTATTTTAAATCTGCAAGAAGTAAAATGTGAGTTCAAATCTCCGTTTGCTATTTTTTCCCACATAATTATCTAATTTGCCAGAGTTAGCTCATGATGGAGGACTGTTTTGAATTTCAGACTTTGGACAGTTCAGAGTTCAAAGTATGTTATTAAGAGGTTATGCACTATCATCTTTTATTCCTCTGTGGCCCTCAATCATAACACTTCTTTATTAGCGAAAAATTTTGATTTAATTTTTTTTAATCAATTAATAATGTTACATTGAATAGAAAATTAACTATAAAAATGACTAACAGCAGTCTCTAGGGTAGCAAGGTCCAAAGCTAATTGTAAAAGGTAATCTGTGCTTATTTTTTTTAGCCTTATATTTAGTTGTTTAAACAGTCCTAAGTATATATTGTCTGTATTTTATTGAGTGTCTGCTCTAAGTTCCACCTGAAAAAGGAAGTAATTTTGATTTGATGGGAACGTTGCACATTTATAATTAAAATTCTAAATCTGACTATCTTTTTTCAGGTTAGCCTCCTGAGATGTTCATATTTTGTGTCTAATGGAAGAAGGGAACCCAAAACTTTTTTACTTTTGTGTTTTCTATTCTGTGAGAGACTCTCCTTGAAATTGTTTCTTTGGGAGATAGAACAAAAGGCTGGAAATTTAACCTTAAAGTTCTTCCAGGATCCGTTTTGATTTCGATTTGTATCAGGCTCCACATCTGAAGGAGTTATTTGCAGCTTTCTTGACAAGGTCTGCATTTTATCATGGCTGGAAAACATATCGCTCAGTTTTTCATATTTCATGATAGGAGCCCAAGATTTGCGTTCAAAGGGAGTTCCAGTTTCTTCCTCTGAGTTCCGAAGACAAATATCCCAACTTGTGCTGATTCTGTCTTTTTAAAAACTATGGAAACTGATGTCTCATATGAGGGACCGTTTTCAGACAGAATTATGCCCTTCATAGTCTTAAGCCAAACACTGACACACTGAACCTTTTGCTTGACACAAACCAGAGTGGGGAAGAGTGCAATTTTATCGTATCCAAAGTGTGTTCAAACAAACTTACTCAACATGGAAATATTTGTATATCAGCTTTGCTAATAAGGCAGATGTTTTCCTGTCCTGTATGCCCCCCCACTCACACCCTTGACCTGCTTTCCTTTTGCAACACTAAACTCAATAAATCACTAAAGGTAATCTTGTAAATAGCCTTTGATTGTGCAGATAATATAAATACAATAGATTAGTGATTTACAAAACGTTGAAGCTCACACAAACCAGATGACGTTAATTTATGAAACACTATACACCTTTAAGACTGTAAAAGGTTACACTCACAGGGTCATATAGACATGTGAGGCTTAATGAGGAAACATCTCTGTGCATCCCAATTTCATGCATTGTAAAACATAAAATCCTTCAAAAGTCCTTCACTTGCATTGGTCTGTCAGGAATTACACCAAACTAATCCTCAGAACTTGCTCAATCCATTTCAGCTTCACTGAGTTGCTGGAGCCTGTTCAGCAGAAGCGGTCCCTGGACACACAATCACACACATAGGGGCAATGTAGAATCCCATTTTAACCTGAGAAGTGTCATAATTCGTTGGAGTGGCAAACCCAGTTGCTGGAACCCAGAATGATCAGACGGGTAAGTTATTGATAAGAATAAATTTAATCTCTTAGTAGAGAAACTGAGAGTTTTTGGCAGAATGGTAATCCGGGCTGGAGCGAGGCTCGTGACATGGCTGGAGGCGATGGCGCGGCTTTCGGCATTCAGCGCTTCACAGGAAAACAGGTAAATTGTAGGCAACTTCCACACGGGTGACCTTTGTGGTAATGAATCTTGGGATAAGGAAACAATGTTAGTTTCTGGGCAAGGCAAAGGCAGGTTAAACATGAGCAGACTGGACCAGACGTTGTCACCATAAGGGGTAAAGAACTGGCGTCGAATACTGGCGTTGGGTCTCCTTTTGAGCAGCAGAGGTGATGAGGAGAATTGGTCACAACTGGTGGAGTCATGATCAGAGCTGAGAGGTTGGGGGAGGAGGACTGACAGAGGCACCATGACAAGAAGAATACTTTTGGACTTCACGAAAAAGCCTGAGTGCTTAAATAAATACCCAAATAAAACCCATACGTGCACAGAGAGAACATGAAAACTCCACAGAAAAGTCTCAGCAGGGATTTGAACTAGGGCCTTCTTGCTGTGAAGTGAGAGTGCTAACCACAACACCACTGTGTGTTGTGACTGTAGGTCACTGAAAATAATCTGGGTTTGTTGGAATTGTGTTGACCTTGGATTAAAAACAATACTAATAAAACGTTCTATCTTATTTATTTATTATCTCACATCCTCAGATGTGAGCCGGTGCTTTGTAAGTAATCCAATCCACTTCATTTATAGCACATTTCTCAAACAGGCAGTTTTCCAAAATGCTGTCCCTTACAGCATTTTGGAAAACTGCCTGTTTGAGAAATGTGCTATATAAATGAAGTGGATTGGATTGCATTGGATTACTTACAAAGCACCGGCTCACAAAATGAAAACAAAGTACACCAGTAAAATGAATAAAAATAAAATAAAAATAAAAAAACGATAAAAACAAGAAAGTAAATTGACATAATTGTACAAAAAACATGTTACATGAGTTAAAATACTCTGTACTTGTTATAGTTCTACTGCATTCTTGTCAAGGTAAAATGCATATATAGTTAATTTTTTTTAGTGGCTCAGAATTCTGTACTTGCTTTTTGTTTCATTCAGTCATGCAGGAACTACATAAATCTTCAATCACTACGCTGTACTTGCGATCTAAGTCTGGTGTGGATCCAGCTGATCAAAGACCAGCACTTTGCAGAACCTTTGGTGTGGTGACACACCCTAATTTGTTAGGTACATGCTCACATTTTGAGTGTTGTGTTGTTTTGGTAAAATGCTGTATTTTAGTGCCAATTTAAAAAAGCTTTTTGACACTGCATAATAAATATCAACTGCTTTGTAGAACAATGTTTTAGTCTCCTATAGTTTATGAGCGTTTACATTAAAATGGTTCTCGCCTCTTTGTAATAGCAGCTAATTCTATTTTTAATATGTACTGTACCACAGAAACCATAAACCCCTTGATACCATTGATGCAAGTATTCATTAAACCACTTCTGCTACAAACTTACCCTGATTTATCAATTTGAAAGCTTAAAGCAAAGCGTTTTTTTCAAAGTTGAAATAAATTCAGTGTAAAGGGGTTACAATATTAATAATAATGTGGCATTGTCAAACGGAGCCATGAACCATGACCTCGACTAATGGTAGTTACCTATTTGATTTGCTGTACGTTGGTCCGATGATGTGAAAGACAGTGATTGGTCTAGATAAATCCATAGAAGAAGAAATTGGAGTTCCGATGTAAACACAGCTTCAACATGGCAAATGATCTTCTTATACAGGCTTTTATTACTGTTGCTGATTATTACTAGTGCATGTTAAACATAGTTTTTAAATCTATTTTAATGCTTGCTTTTTGCGAACAGCACAGTTAAGTTAGGATTATCACGATGCTAACAACATTTAGTGGTGCTATGTAGATTTAGCCGTGGATAGACTTAAACTGGAAAACCATCAGCCTTATTTGTGTGATTAGACCCATTAACAGAAATTCATAGATATTTTGCATGAACTTACAGTACTGTTAATTCAAGCCATCTCCTTGGCCAAGCCCAACATCTGTCTGGATGTAAATCTTCAGAGGCACAGTTCTTCTAAGTCCCAGTAGCCACCCACAAGTGGTGAACGGACTGCGGTCCGAAGTCTCCTCCTCCTCACTGTAGCAAAGGACCCTACCCTGCCTGCAAATACAAAGTTACGAGTCCAGCTGCTCTGCTCAGAGACATACACATACAATGTGCGTGCGTGCTGGTGCTGTATTAGGGCTCAGTTGGCCCCACACCGTTTAGTAATCCATGCGCACGGATTATCAGATTTTTTCCTTTTTAACTACTGACACCTGGAGGGCTCCATACATTTCATACATGCATCTCGTTAATATTTTGCTCATTTTGGCAGCCATAAGATCATCTTAAGTCACATTTCTTTTATTATCTATAGATGACAATCTTATAACATTGTATTGATCTCCAGGATTTAAACACTTAAATATAATGTTTTATATCTGTCCTTAAAACTATGTCTCAAAGTATCTATGTGTGTCCTGTTTCACATAACAAGCGTCATGAAATCAATGAAGTTGTGTCAAGCTTACAGTTTATTCTCTCGTTTGTTTAATATTTAATTTTGTTTATTTGGAACAATAAATCAGTTGTATGATTTCTGTAAACTTTATTTCATAATTAACCCAAACTGTTTATTTGTTATTATTGTATTCTACATTTTGTTCATTCTTGTCCTTCTTTCAAAGACTCATTTTCTCTTGACTTATAAATGAATAAACATGTTTGAAAGAGATGTTTTTCTAAGCAAGCAGTGAAACACTGCTTTTATACTGTATGTCAATTTTTATATTTTCTCTTAAACATACAGTACATGTTTTACTAAGTGTCAAAGCTTAGTGCTGTCTGTCATCAACACAATTCAAACTTCTTGGCCTTACTGAAGTACAACAGCGCAGTTTGAAAATGGCAGACCTTTTGGTTCATGAACTGTTCAAGCAGACATGCACATACTAGCAATCACTGCAGCCACATCACTTGGGGTTTTGCTGCTGGCAGTGTGGTTGTACTAACACTGACATTCTTGTCCAGTGAGGTTGTATGTGACAGGAAGCTAGAGATAAAAAGTGTGAGGATCAAGTTTGTTATCTGTACAGGCTGATCTTTTTACTACTTTCCCCCATATTTAGACCTTCACCCACTTATTTTTGAAAAGTTGTTGAAGTCTGATATGCAATGTAACTAAAGAGATCAGCTTGTTATCTTAGACAAAAGGTATCGTTTAAACACAAAGCAGACACCTGTAAAATGATAAAAATGTAAGTAGCTCTTTCTCTGTTTGTATTAAAACTGGAAAAGGACATACAATGATGAAAGGTAAAGTTTGTGTTGACAAGATCCAACTGATGAGCAAGCTTAGGAAAGAGAAGACTTGAGAAAACCTAAGTAAATGCTTTGTGTCCTGTTTTCATACAGACAGGGTCACCCAACCCCCCTCAGACCATATCTCATTAATAATAATGCTCTATTAAATCCAGGGCACCATGATTCACCTTAGATGAAATTTTTTTCTTTAATTGGAAATAAATCTAGGCATGAAGGGTTGCCCTTTCTCGGACTTGCAAGAATATCTACATTCAACCTTCCGCCATCCATCCTCTTAAACCCCTATATACCTTTGAGGTCAGGGCTGCCAAATTTGTACTTCCTACTGTTGGACTAAGGCGGAGGTACACCTGGACATGTCGCCAGTCTGTAGGCTGCATCAGCATAGTGATTTGGCAAAAAAAGAAAAATCTCACCAAAATTAGACTAAATATACCTATTGTGGTGCAAAGATCCTATACTCTGCATATTTTTTTATCTCAATCTAAGCTCTTTCCAAACACCGATTTCCATTTTAACCCTTGTGCTATCTAGGCACTTTAGCATTTAGGTCATCTAGACCCACTAGACAGTGCTCTAGACCTTTTTCTTTAATGATTTGATCTTCTCTGGTGTCCATAGTCACATGGGAAATCTCACCTTCTCCCTTTGTCATATTAGGAAGGAGCATAGAAAGTAAAATTGAGTCATCTAAGTTTAGCACAAAGGATTAAGGCCTTCTCACTTATGCTTGGAAATATGTGATTAGTCAGTGCTGGCACTGATTCTGAGTTCCTGCTCTGCCAACAGCAAAAACCTTCACACTGGCAGAGGAATCATCAAATTCCTTACTAAATTTTAGAAGACAACTCATTTGCTCAATCTTTCCATGCCAAGTATGAAGACAAGCACAACATCAAAGCATTTCGTGTTGTTTCAAGTTATTTAGTTTTAAGTGAATCAGACTTAAATTTACTTTATTTTGCCAAAGCATCTCACTAAATTAGACTATTTCTTCCTGTTTACTAACTTTTTGTTGTTATTCAGAACTTTTGAGTCTTACCTATCCTGTCTCTAAAAGTAGCATTCGTAATAGTAGATTGCTTTTATGGTCATGTTGGACATGTATAAGAAACCCCATTTTTAGGCTTTTAAGATGAATTTTATTCCTGTTCTTTGACTCGATAATTTAGTATAAACAATATTTTACCCAAATAGTTCAATACCACTATCTATTAGGAATCATTATTTGATGCATAATTAATTAGTACATAATTTAAATATATACATAAATTCCTCTTGGGTAATAGTCCCAGCATTATTTTGAGGTGAGTTTTTGTGGGTAGTGTGATGTGAAGTTGCGTTTGAGCAGTTTGCAGATGTTTCATCTCAGGATTCATTTTATCTTTTATTTTAATATGTTTCTCTTAGGCAGTGTTCATTAGTGTGATTAAGAGCGGAAAAAAACTATATCAATGCCAAACATCTCTGCCTCCAACATCTGAGACAAGACCACACCTAAGACCATCCAACAACTGCTGGAACAGAGACATACATTTGAAACAACATCAGAGCCAAAAAAACACTTAAAGCCTATTTTCATTTTCCCCAGTCTTGTTTTGATACGTTTTAGCAACTGAATATATCTCTATTAATAAAAAATATTTATTCATATTTTTCAGCCATCAAAAGCACAAACAAAGCAGTTCTTCACCAAGATCAAACAATACTTTATCGTACCAGAGATATTAATCAAGAAATCAATAGTTTTCTTGGGGGGAGTCATGAAAGGAACTCGTAAAAGACAAAGGTCAAAGCAACAACTTAATGTATTTGGGAGCTGTGAAGTTTGGACAAGAGATGAGGCAGCTCTTCCAGTTCCCTCAAGCTGCTGGCAATCAGTCTTCCCAACAACGCTGGACCCGTTACTCAAAAGTTGAAGAGCACCATCTTGACATCACCTGGAGTTTTCCTGCTGTAAACTTCAACCAGTTTCAGTTAAAAAAACTGCCTTAAGGCTAAGAAAATGAATGATTTACATTTATATATTGTCTGTATCTGTTGAATCAATTTCAGTTTGGCCACCATTTTAAAATGGCCTCTACTACCCAAAATCCAGAGCTTGAGCCCATGGGGTCCAGGCTTTATTTTTTTCAAAATATTTGAAAAACCTAAATTTGTTTTTCTTTTATGGATTAGAAAGCTGTGTTTGTCTTGCTATGTTTTTTTAAAAAGAAAAATAAGTCTTATAAAGACACTTAAAAATACTTTCTTATTATTCTAATTTATATATTTTGCTTTATGTCAACTGTAAATGTATTTGGTAGAGATTGCCCAAAGTTTTACATTTTATTTTCTCCTCTTTGTCACAAGTGTTAAGTGAATTCCCAGTTCCCCTATTCTTTTTATGATATGATGTTAGATTTATTTAGAAGTCACAAATGCTGATGAATGTTGTACAGAAGATCCTTTGCTGACAGAATGAACACTTTGCTGTTAGTTCAAGACAGTTGTGCTGTTTGGAGAAATGCTGCAGGAGAGTCGACAAGGAGGTAATGGAGTAAGCTTGTCGTTGTGTTGGAAAATAGAAGACAAGCGTTCAGTCCCTGGCCTTCAGTATATTCTTTTTGGCCAAAACCCTCAGCTGCTGTGGTGCTCTATGCAGGAACCATTCTAGTCTGACATTATTTCACAGCTCCCCCTTAGTCTCTCATAGCTCTACACACTTGTTTTAGTTTATTCCACAAGTCTCAGTGTTTCTGACTCTACAGCGAGCTGATCCACTAAAGGCAAGAGACAACAATTCCCTTTAGGAGCAGACAGGAGAGTGATTTCCAGAGAGCTGAATATCAACAGTGAGCTAACACATTACATTGGGCTCTGAGTCTGACATTTCCAGACTTGTACCTTTGAAAGACTTACACACCTGTTGGGATCCATTTAAATGCATTTCATGATAGGTGCCTCAATGCCTAAAGACCTTTAAATCACTCTTTGGAGGAGGGATTTCAGACTTTTGGAGTGGAAGTTACATTGTTTGTACTCTTGACACAGAGTGATTTCCTGACCTTAAGGGGATGACTGATCTAGTTTGCTCAGAGCTGCAGCTTCAATGCTTTCGTCTTTTAAAATCAAATCCATCTGATTCCAATACCTCTCCGACGATTCATTAAAATGAAATAAGATATGGATGCAGCTCATATCTGCTCTGTCTTTAATGCTCGTCTATTTGAACGGTTTGATTTACACAATAATGGCTGAAATGAGATTGAGCACAAATGTTAATTGCAAACTTCACGCTAAATTTAGTTTCAATAGAAGGCATTTCACAGTTTTATCTACACTAAAGCTAAGATAAGCTATTACAACAAAACAAGTTAAGGCTTACTTTTCTTCAATTATCATCAATTGTTTAATAAGAGAAAAAAAAGGATGTAAGGAAAAAATGTTGCATTGTTAAGCACCCTCATCAATCTGTCAATGAAACTTTGCTGAAATATGCATAACTGCTAAGATGATTTAAAGATCGTCATAATGTTTTTAACTGTTGCTTGCGCATTTGCCAACAAATGATATTTCAACCTGTGATGGTTTCTGCCGCCACTGATTTGTTTCTGTTACCATGAAAGTCACGCTATAACAATCACTCTGCAGAGTCATGCTAAGTTTCCACCTGGCTGTTAAGTACCACTTCACTCCCATTTTTGGGGATAGAAATTGCACCAGTTTCATTATCTATGAAGTTTATGTATGTAGTCTGCTTTTCCACTCCTTATGGATCTGGCAGACTTGTCTGCAGGCAGAAATGAACAAACCTTAATAAATGAACACTTAACACATAAGGGTAGCGTGAAGTAGATGTGATGCCCAGATGAAGTTCTTATATTTTTCATTTTCTGCTTGAGCGGCCTGTTATTGATGTTCAAACAGAGTCTATCTTCCTTGTGTACTTGCGTGCAGCCTGACTGTTAGAAATAAGAAAATTAGAGAGCAAACATAGCTTGTGTGGGCATCATGGGTGTTCTTCAGAGACACTCCTTTATCTCCCCTGCACACCCCATGCATGCAGCATTTGTACGCGAACAGTAAGGTCCCAGTATGTGCACTTACTGTGACAAGTGCAGCAGAAGACACTGTGCAACAACATCCCCCTTAATATGCACATTATCCTTACAAACACTTCATGATACACTTACCACAGGCGCAACAATGGTACGTTCTATTTAATGTCGCATCCTTAAGTTGGGCGATGCAAGTCTCAAGGGAACTGCAAGACACACCTGCGCTCCCTTTAGGATGTGGCCACACTTATTTACGACCCCCCCACGAGCCTGGACAACCCAAAAACCTGCCCAGAGCATGCATGGTGCTAGCCCCTGTATAGGTGCATGTGAGTACAGCATTAGTGAAATTAACCAAGTATTTAACCCTTTGTGACTGAGTCTGAGAAATTTTGAGTCTTGGAAGAGATGTTGCAGAGCATAATCTATTCACCTGATTAGAAAGGACTGATCCTGCCATTTACAATGGCGTAAACTAGTAAATGGCGTATACTTATATAGCCCTTTTCTACCTACAAGGCCAAAGCAGCACAGTCCAGGCCATTCCTTGATCACACACACTGGTGGGTGGCTCTTTGCCAAACACAGGCGTCTGCCTACCACCAGAGGCAAGGCAAGATGGGGTTCAGTGTCTTGCCTGAGGACACTTTGACTCATGGGTGTGCAAGCCCAGGAATCAGACCTGTAATAATACGATCATGGGTTGACCGCCCTACCGCTGCACCACGGCCGCCTCAAAAAGATTAGTAAAAGATCCATTAAAAGATCATTAAAAGATCCCAGCAAATTGTCGTTGGTCGTCATTCCCTAAGACAATTAGATGTAATTGGTCAAAAATATTTCAACTATAACAAATTAAATGATCTTTGAATTTTCCATTTGTCAGCACGAGTTATGATTGTGTCATCTTTTAATACCATTGATATTTTTAGATCAAAGTTGTTCTTTAACTTACAGTTTGGAAATTTCCACAAAGTGTGGGAAAAAGAAAACCCTTCAGATGATAAACAGTGTGATAAAACAATTTTGAGTCATGATTAAAAAATAAATCTTAAAATGAAACAGATGAAGAAACAGAATCAATTACTTGGCCAATTCACAAAGTACATCAATCATGACAGCTTTTGTTGCTGGATTTCCAGGAGGAAATACATCAAAACTATTTTAAGCTCTTGAAACTAGACACTCTTTTTGGATTTAGTCACTATTTTGTCTTTATTTTCCTTCCAACCACATAACATCATTCCTGTCCAACACTAGTTTCATAGTTTCTGTGTTCTATCTTGGATTGATTACCACTGGTGACACTCTGATGAGATAAGACCAGATTTTTTTTAGTCTTTGAATAAATAATAAAAGTGTTTTTTAGTTTAAGTTTCATTTAAGTTTAGTTTAAGCTGCAGTCAAAGCCATGAATAGAATGAGGTATGCAGATCCACAAAATAGTACTGCAGAGAAGCAGGAGAGTAATGTGACTTCCTGCTGAATTACAGTTGGTTTTAAAGGATGGAATTATTTGAAACCTTGTTGGGAAACATATTCAATCTTGACATCACTCTGTTTCTCCCCTGGGGTCCTCCCAGCTGACCTCACAGAGCGAGGACAGCTGCTTTTGGAGACCATCCTAAAGGCCTATTTATTTATTTTATGCATTGAACCTACATAAGGTTAGATGATTACAGATGTTTTAGGTCTCCTAAAAATATCCTTTTCTCAGTATTACACTCCATTGTGGTTGAATGTAATCACAATCAGGTTAAAACTCATTTCCTTTGTAGTTAAAAGAAACTTGTAACATTTGTAAACCTTAAATGACGTCAATTTGTTGTAAAGATCATGGATTAGAATAAGAAGTGTACAGAAGAACTCAGTAACACTGCAGTGAAACAGTTCTTTGAAAAAGACAATTTACATTTCAAATGGGTTGAGACAATATAGATTTTAAGAAGCCCGTTTCATGTCTCCTTGGAATTTCTTCTCTCAACTGTAAATATATGAAGTGCGATAAACATTTCACTGTTGGAAACTGAGAAATACATAACATGATATAAGAACATGTTCTGCAGGTGTCTTACAGGCTAAACTGTTCTGCAAACTCTCTGACAGTTTAGAAACAGAATTTTCTCTCCTTATCTTTTTCTCTTTTAGTTCACCTTATCCTTGACTGTAAAAACACAAGATGACTATTTATAACATTATTATCTTTGAATATCTCTTTAATTTTTAAAAATTATAAATAATTGTTGATATGATAAGTCCTAGACTAAGATTAAAAAATAATAAAACCCTGGCATGTGGCTAAAAATTGTGGAAGTCATTAATCAAACACTGAATAGCGCACAGATGAAAGACTCCTGCTTAAAGTTTAAAGTTTTAAGGGACTGAGGTACTTAGTTATGGTTGCATGGAACTGTCCTGATCATAAAGCATTTTGGATGTTGCCGTTTTCTTGAAGTCAAAGTACTTCTTGGAAAATAAAACTGAATGTGAGCTTTTATATACACGCCAGGAGTATACACAGTTCTGGAACTGAGCTGAGAACATCTGGAGCATTCTACCCAGGAAACAGTAGACAAGGCAATCCAAACCCACAAAACATGAAATGATTGTATTATTAGTAGCGTATTCGTAAAGATCTTCTCTTGTCCTCACTTTGACTCTAAATGCTAAGAAAAACCAAGAGTTAATTGCAATGCAATCAAGGCTCAGTGTGCACAAGGCATCTGTGCTGGTCATTTGCCTCTTCTTTTCTGCAGATCCCAACTTGCAAATAATCTCACCGCTCACCCAGGGGATGGGTCAAAGAAAGGCGTCAGAGCATCACACACCTAGGTGTGCTTGACACCTAATAGGACTTTAGCCTTAACCATAAAACAAAAATTGTTAATCAATGGAAATTTGGATGTTTTTTTTAAATATCCTTTCCAGGACCGTTCCAGGGTGTACCTTGCCTTTGCTGGGTTGACTCAAAGCGGCCCCTTGACCCAAATGGATTCATCAGGTGACAGGCCATTTAAATTATTAAACGAACAATGTTGTGCTGCAAAAAATATTATAAAAAGCGAAAATGACATCCTCATGGAAATCTGCTCCTTTAACTAACGGTTTAGAAACTACAGGATTGGTGGTGCAGTATCAACATCCCAGATGTTTGGCATTATGCGACTGTTCAAGTTGAGTTCCATATTTTCCTTCAGGACCCAACTGGCTGGAAATTCTTGTGGCGTGTGTCCATTGAGCACCAACAGCATGGATGTTTAGCATCCTGGATGAGATAAAAGAATCAGAATAAAGGAGAACTGGAGTGCTCATTAGACTGTATGAAATAGACTGGACACTTCTGATCTTTTCTTTGTTTTTGCAGCCAGAGAAGTGAAACTGTTTGTAGTGTGATCTAAGGATACTTTCTAGTCACTGTCCAGCCTATGAAGTCATGCTTCACTGCAGTTCTGTCTCTTGATAAAACTTTTGCAGATTTCAAGTCAGAAGAGATCAATTATGCAACAGCACCCTCTAAATCTTGCCTTTTGAGTGCATAAATTGCAATCACCCTTAGATTAAAATGATGATTTCAAACAGAGCCATGTGTTAAGACCTGCTGGACTGCTCTTAAAAACATTCAAACTTTGAACTAGCTGACATGACCACAAAAATCTTGTTTTGCGAGTGATTTTCTCATTTTAATAATCAAACATCAAGCTCTCTACATGTACTTTAAGATTCTGGCAAAATGTTTTGTATTAAGTAGGTCTAAGTTAGTTAGTAAAAAAAATATTCATTTTTGAGTGATAAAACAAGAAATGTTAAATTAGTATTTTTTTTAATTAAATGCATACTAGTGTGCATTATTTCTTCTGTAGTTCGTATTATCTGTGTTGAATAAAAAAAATACAACAGATTTGAGACAATCTACTACTCAGACCCATCCCTTTACACTTTCTAGTTGTTTCAACTGACTATACTACTGTACCATCTACTGTTCAGTTTGGGAATTTCAAGCAACAACTCTGCTAAAATAGTGTCCTTTAGGGCAGGGGTGTGGACCGAGGGCTGCATTCCTGCTTGTTTTCCAACAAACCCTGCACTGTCATGTTCTGATTGACTGGAAACACTTGAACAAAAAGCTGTGAGTATAGGGTACAGATATCTGGAAAACATGCAGGCACTCCGACCCTTGAGGGCTGGAGTTTTCCACCCCTGCTTTAGGGTCCTACATTTCAAGCAGAAACACTTTTAGAAAGTTTTGCACAACTGAATGTCACTTAGTAAAATGCAATGCCTTTTTTGTCCTTTGGTTGCTTCCTTTAAGAGTAGGTACAGCAAAAGCTCTAACTACAACCCTATGCCCTCCTTCATCACATCCACAAACCTCCAATTTGGCCTTTCTCTCTGCAACTTTCCTGGTAGCTCCAACGTAACTACTCATAACTTGTCTAAACCATCTCAATCTGCCTCCCTGCATTTATCTCCAAACATCTGTCTTGGGCTGTTCATCTGATGGATTCATTCCTGATCCTATCCACCCTGATCTTTTCAAAAAGACCCAAAGAATGCCTCAACATCTTCATCTCTGCTTCCTTCAGCTCTGCCTCCTGTCTCTTTCTCAGAGCCAACAACATGGGTAATCTCTATGCCCCTCTCCACCTCTTTTCTCATACTCTTCTTTATTCTGGACTGTTGACCCTAAGCACTTAGCCCTTGTGCTATCCTACGCACTTTAACGTTGGGTCATCTAGACCCACTAGACAGTGCGCTGAACCTTTTTTCTTCAATGATTTGTGATCTTCACTGGTGTCCATGGATTACATGAAATCTTTCCACCTTTATCCACCTTTGTCATGGTAGGGAGAACACGTCAATGTAAGGGTGGGGTCATCTAAGATAGCACAAGGGTTAAAGTCGTCCATCTTCTTCACCTCTACTCCCTGTAGCTTCACTGCTCCTCTTCTATTTTTTTCATTGACACACAGATCTTCTGTGTTGCTGGAGCTAACCTGCATTCCTCTTCTTTCTAGCATAAACCCCCACTTCTAGATGTTTGTTCACCTTCTCACTGTTCTCTCTACAGATCACAATGTCATTTGTAAACATCAAGGTCCAGAGATTCTTCTCTAACCTCCTCTGACAGTCTGTCCATCACTGCAGCAAACAAGAAGGAGCTCAAATGTGATTCTTGGTGCAGTCCCACCTCCACCTTGCAGTCGTCTGTCACACCTAAAGGACATTTCACAGCTGTCTTACAGATCTCATATGTGACCAGCTCAGCATCAACGTACTTCCCTGCAACTGCAGACTTCCTCATACAAACCACAGCTCTTCTCTCTTGGTATTCTATAGACTTTCTCAAGATAAACAAAGACACAATGCAGCTCCTTCTGACCTTATCTGTTCTTCTCTGGTAAAATCCTCAGAGCAACTATTGTATCAGTGGTTCTCTTTTTTGGCATGATATCTTACTGTTTCTGAAAAATGCTCACTTCTGACTCAGCATCTTCCACTACTCTTTCCCATAAATGTCTGTGTGACTGATCAGCTTTATGGGTCTGCGTGTCTTCCTTGTTCTTGTCAAACAGCCCAGTCACAAATTAATCTTCTTAAACAAATCCATACCTCCACAGGTATGCTCTCAGGATCAATTGCTGAACCTCTAATGCCACAAAACCATTTACATAGCTAGAATAGAATAAAATGATCACTTTAACAGAAATTATGACACTCCAGTCATCTTTTGATCCATTGTAAATGTGTTCCCAGTGGTCTGTTAGTTGTGATAATGCCATTTTTAGGCAAAATTTTTTTAAAAAATCTAAAAATTTGCCTCTGAATTGAGGGGAGGACCATTGGCTGATCTAACATTACTGGTGCACCAAAATGACAGGCAATATTGGAGCTATCCATACGTCGCCTCCCGTTTTGAGCCAGATGTCAGCTCCGACTAGGAAAATGAAGACATGGATCTATTTGTCTGCTGGTGGATGCATTAGAGCAAAGCAGAGCTGCGACATTGTAGATTTTACATAACAACAATCAATTTCAAATGGCTTTTTTTGTCTGCTCCTGAATCACAACATAATGAATAACGAACACTCAGAAATGCTGTTTTAATCTTAAATTTAGGGTGTTGCAGAGGGTGTTAAAAATGCCAAAAACAGAATTTTCCCTGGAGTGGGTCTTTAAATTGTAATTTTTCCTACATATTCTGCATCAGTTGTCCATCAAGAGTATAGGTTATCAATAGTGAAGATCTAAACATAAGCCACTAACAGTGGCCTGTTTTTCGTGTGAGGGAGATCAGAGAAAACCAATAAATTTAGTAATTTGTTTAGTTTTTCCACTTTGTACAGTCATAGTTGTGTAGTTGTGTGTGTATTTTTACTCCTATTAGTCATAAATGCTGTGGATTAAAAAAAAAGTATATATTATCAATAATAATGGGTGAACCGACTCTCCTTAACCGCATTATGTGATTCACAATAGTCCTTTTTTTATTAACTTTATTGAAGATAAACAGGATACAAATTCAAGTCAATTTTAAGTACACAGACAAAAAAAAAAGTAACAAAATGTGCCAGGGGAACATAAAGAACAAAAGAGAAAAAAAATATATTATGAAGAGCAGAAAAAGCAGAAAGTTGCTATTCTGTACATTTAAAAAATTCCAGGGTGTCAAAGGTTCTTATAGCTTTGGGGTTGGAAGAATATTTTATTGCTTTGATATATTGGTTTAACTCAATCATAAAAAGTTTTAATAAGGGCTTCTTTTCAGAAAATTTGCATTTATGTATGTGGAATTTGGCTAGTATTATCAAAAGGTTAATTAAATAGTATTCCCTTCTTGGTCACAATAGTCCTTAAGCTGATCACCGATCAGTTCATGATGTAGGCACTCGGCGTGGCCCCGCCCACCGCCGACCGAGCCGGAAGTTTCGCTGTTGTTGTCACACTGGAAGAAAATGGCTGCTGCTCCGACTTTTTTTCAATGAAGACACTGATATTTCAATTTCATTTTGTTTTCATGCGTTGGAGTCCTCCTCGGCCGCTATGCAACCTCGAAGGCAAGTGAACCTCTGTCGTTGCGACGCGCGTCCCCCTTTCAGGCGGCGTCTGGGACGACCTAGGAGCGTTAGCGTAGCTGGTAACTTGCAGCTCAGGAGCAGGAGGAGGAATGCTAACGCTAGCAATGTGATCCCCAACGGTCAGGCATCACCGGGCTTGTTGCTGCTCAGCCTCTTTCTGCTCTAGCACTAGTGATACTTACCACTCCTCCTTTGCTTCGTTGACTCGTTTAATGTGTGTTTTTATTTGTTTTAATACAACAGAATTTCAGATTGAAAAAAAAGAGGATCAACTTAAATGAAAAACCATTGCACTCTCCAGCTTTGTAGCTGTTTTGTGTGTGGCGTCAGTGTGTCAGCTTCACCTCCTGGCATCAGTCAGAGCTTCTCCGTCTATTTACTTTTGTCAGAGCTGTGTGACCCGCCGCTGACCCGCCTGGATGGCTGCTTGTTTTCCTCTGCAGGGTGTGAATGGTCTCTCTAGGCAGGTAACAGTGTGGGGCAGACAGGACAGCATCACTTACTGTCACTCGCCTTACAGCTGGCGGCAGACCACAATGGTGAGTTCAGTCGTTGTTGATTAAAGGAGGATTCATCAAATATCTTTGAAAGTATACATGTTCAAGCAACTGATCTTTATTTTATTGTATTATTTTCCTTCCTGTAAAGCAACAAGTTTTGGAGTATGCATTGGATCGAGCCGAGGTAAAATAAAAATAAAGAGGGATTTTCAAAATAAATGTTCTCATCATGAGCCTCTGTGGTTGTTGAATGTTATCGTTTATGAATGTCTGCCTTTTTTGGATAGGGGTGTAACGATGAATCGATTTAGCCAACCAGATTGATCTGTCTGAGGCAAGTTGTTAATCGAATGGCCTTTTGCCATTATAATAAAAAAATGAAATAAATTAAATATAATCTGTAATGGAAAATACCATATGGATTGAGAAATGTTAGGTTTGTTTTACTAGAAGGTAAAAATGACCACGTGTCATCACGCAAAAAAATGATCAATCCTTGACTCCAGTCCAATGTGTGGAAACACTTAGAATTTGGCAAAGATAAGTGACCAAACAGTGTGGTGGAACGTCTTAATAATGTTCTGTTTGTATTATTTTGATGTGGAAAAACAACAGTGGGCTGAACTTTATGAAACTAAAATGTGAATGGATTTGACATTCATTCTTATTTACTTTTTTGTACACATATTTAATTTACACTTGATTATCTTGCAAGAATTAAAAGGAATCTGGAAAACGTCACCTGTACTGTTCAGTACCAGGTATTTATCTCTGAATCACACTGGATGGATTTTTAGCTAAAGACATTCAGGATTCCATTTTAAGTCAGTAAATCAATGAATCAATATCAACTATCAATCGTATCGGCTACCGCAAATTATGAATCAAATCGTTACACCCCTACCCAATATGTATGTTTAAAACATCTATTGATGGAGTGTTTTTTTTTTTTTTTTTTTACTTTTTCCTCAGTATATCGTTGAAAGTGCTCAACAACGACCAGCCAAAAGAAGAGTTTCATCTGGTGGGAAAAGAAGTTTGTATCAAAAGCTCTATGAGCTCTATATTGACGAATGTGAGAAAGAGCCGGAATTAAAGGTTCGTATTGTGGAGCTTTGCTCTGATCCACATTTGAGCTACAAAAATAGGAGGTCGTAAACTTGTTTTTAGGTTTGATACTACATGTTTTTGAAGCAGAATTTGGAGAGAATAATATTTAAGTCCCACTCAAATAATTTTTGACCAACCTATTTTGACCTATTTTCTGACCTATAAAAGTGTTCCCAGTGGTCCTAACAATCATTATGCCGTTTTTAGCCGTAAAAAACAAAACAAAAAACGGTTATTATTTAAGACATGGTTCCTACACAGTGGCCGCCGTTCATCAGAAATTCGCCTCTTGCTGTGGGCGGGACTGTTGATGTTGGGTAAGCCCGTCCCCTTCCCATGCCCCATCTGTTTACGTGTTCTCCCGCTAGCTTACAGCCCCTCACACCCCCAACCTAACATCACCGGTGTAACAAAAGCGCGAGCAGTAGCCGAGTTATCCAGCTGTACAGTTTTGAGGCAGATTCCAGCTCGGATGAGGAAAACAAAGACATACATAAATCTATTTATCTGCAAGTGGATGAATCAGAATGGAGTGGAGCAGGGAGCTTGTGACCTGCCATTGTAGCTTCTACGCCACACTTTGAAAAAAGATGTTCACCATCCTCACAAAACGGCTACAAGAACATGTTAAAAACACCCAAAACAGGATTTTGATCAAAGTGGGTCTTTAAGAAATTAGAAATGATTTTACCAAAATTAGCAGGGGAATGAGAATGGCTGTAGTCAATTATGCTAAAATTGTTATAGTACGATAGGCTATTTAAATGTCTTCCATGCATGATGAAACAAAAGGAATTATAAGGCAAAATGTTCTACCATATTGTGTCTAAATAACAGAGATTAGACATTTGATCATTAGCAATTAGACAAATTAACTAATAGCATATAAAGTACACATAACCAAATCATTGAACCTCTTTAGAACAGCCAGTACAGCTTGTGCTTTTACTTTGTCCTATTTTTAAAGAATCTAAGAAGAAATGTGAATCTACTGGAAAAGTTGGTGTCTCAGGAGTCTGTGTCATGCTTGGTGGTCAACCTGTACCCTGGAAATGAAGGCTATTCTTTAATGCTCAGGGGCAAAAATGGGTCAGGTAAGACGTCTAACAATCGTGCGCTTGAGTTTTGACGGGACACAGTTGCATTAAACTTCTTGTTTGTGTGGGTTGTTTTCAGACTCTGAAACCATTCATTTACCGTATGAAGAAAGAGAGCTGCTGGAGTACTTGGATGCTGAGGAGTTGCCCCCAATTTTAGTAGATCTATTGGAGAAATCACAGGTTCTACTAAGAGTTTATAAAAGTTCCATTGTTTTACTAGAGCAAGGTGTAAAATTTGCAAAATGTTGGGAAAATTATACAAAACTTAAGTTCCGATGACTTTGTTTTGTTTTTAGTGTGCTGTGAGTGCTTTGACAGTGTTTTAAAACGTAATATGTTTCATTTTCCTTATTTCATTCATTTAATACCAACATAAAAATAAACACTATAACTGCTTTTAAGCAATAAAACAGCACCAAAGAATAAAAAACTTAATGTGCTTAGAGATCCCCATCTCTGTTGGAACCTGTTGGCTCACTCCTGCTGTGCGTGCGCTTCATTTCAGGTGAACATCTTCCATTGTGGCTGTGTCATAGTAGAGGTGAGAGACTACAGGCAAGCTGGTAATACCAAGATCCCCACCTATCGGAGCCGACACATTCTGCTGCGACCAACCATGCAGGTGCTGTTTGCAAAAGACAAGATTTAGGAGAAGCATGTATAAACGACAAAAATGCAGTAGTTCACTTTGCGTACATTTACTCTGCAGACTCTAATCTGTGACGTCCATGCCATGACCAGTGACCACCACAAGTGGACACAGGTAACGGATCATATCTGTCATTTCATGTGAACTGTGCATCGCAATGTATTTATATTATTGTTTTGTTTGGTCTCTGTTCTGGTTTACTTCAGGATGACAAACTGCAGCTGGAGAGTCAGTTGATTTTGGCCACAGCTGAACCTCTGTGCCTCAACCCCTCCATTTCTGTTACTTGCACTGCCAACCGCCTGCTCTACAACAAACAAAAAATGAACACCCACTCTATGAAAAGGTACTGAGGCTCCCCCGTTTAGAATTTCTCACAATACAGATGAGAAATATTTTTCTGGAAAAGATTAGGATGTACAAATGACAAAGTAAAACGTTTTTTTTTGTTTTTTTATGTAGGTGCTTCAAGAGACACTCACGAGCTGCACTGAACAGACAGCAAGAGCTGTCCCATCTGCCCATGCCCCCACAGCTTCGACTCTACGACTACATACAGAGGAGAAAGGAGAGGAAACCTGCTCCCGCTATTGACCTAAAGATCACAAAAGCTGGAAATGTAAGAACTCAACTTCTGCACTTGTCTGAAATTCTTAAACTGAGACGCTCTCATTTTGAACAATGAAAACATTGTTTTACAATTTACTTTAAAGGGTATCAGGGTTGTAAATACAATTACAAGTAGATTTATGACCTCAGTCTTGGTAAGAGGTTTTGTTTCTGTCAGTTGTGGGGCTGCTGGTATTATTTAATTGTTTTTGTCTAGGGGTCTTCAAACTTTAGTGCTAAAAGAGTCATTTGGTCCAGTTTCTCACTGATCAAAACCCAACAAGACCTGCAAATTCCCACCTCACTTTTTGGAAAAATACCCTTTATTTATGTTTTTGTGGCCAAATATAATAATTTAGTTATAACAGTGGAATATTTTCAGTACATAACAATTTTTATTTTTTTACTATAGACGGCAACACATACAAATTCCTTTCAAAATGAAATGCATCCTATGTCAACAACTACCTAACCTATCATTTTTTTAAAGCCTTAGCCTTTTTCTTTAAAGCCAATGAGCGACAATGGAGGGTCAAAAGTGGCTCTGAAGCCTAAGCTTGCAGACCCCTGCTCTAGTCCAAATCACTCCTCAAAAATGCAGAGAGATTGAAATATGTCTGAGAACCAAGTTTTTATTTTATATTTTTAAATAAGAGGGCATCCTTTAAAAGTTTGCTCCCTTCAATAATGTGGGATCAAAGTCTAATCTGACATTTGTTTGTGGAGTAATTCCATTGTTCGAGGGACCAGTGGTTTGTTCTTTTAATCCATTAAGTATATAATTGTGTTTTTCTATGATCACTCTGCTGCTGGAATCGACTCAACAAAAAGTGTGTAGACATGTGGAAACAGAACAACTGCCAACTAACCGTACCAAAAGAGATTGATGTAAGTAACTCAGCATCACATTAACAAAAGCCTCCTTCTAGATAAAAAAAAGAAAGTAAGAAGATTTGATAGTAGTAAGCATTTTGTTTGTGTGTGTTTTTTAACTCAAGGTGGAAAAGTATGCTGTGGTTGAGAAATCCCTGCAGCTGGAAGACTCTCAGCCCACTGTGATCTGGCCGGCCGAGGTGAGTCTGCCAGCGGCGTTTACGCTCACTGAGGTTACAGATGGACGATTACTAGAAGACTTAAGTTAAATATTTGAATTTTTGAAGAATTTAAGATAAGAAATTTTTTGATCATGATAGCTCATTTTTTGCTTTAGTCAAAAAAAAAAAAGAAGTGTCGTCAGAAGCTGGTCTTCAATGAAAAAGTGGAAATACTGAAGTGATTAAACAGATGGCTAATTTATAACCAGGGGTGCACATCATATTTTGGGCCTGGTTCTCAAATAAGGACCAAGGGTTGTCATTTTTTTTCTTAAGCCACCTCACAATAGGAACTAAATAGTTTTAATGCATAGATAATTCAATTAAAAGAAAACTAAATGTTTGATCATAAAACTATAATATTTTAGCAACATGATTGTATTACTCTCAGAAAAAAACTAGTTAAATTGAGAGCAGCCTTTTACGCACTTAATAGTTTGTTTTTAAGCAGAAGTTTTTACTTCTAGAAATCCTCATCATTGTGTTCACTGAAGTTTTTTTGTAAAAGGCAGCGCTTCCGTCTGCAATAGTGGGATTCTCACATCATCCTCTGCATCAAATCTTCATCATTTGTTTCAAGCCAGCTGATCTACAGCCACTTTTCCACAAATACGCGCCTCTTTTGTGGTTCTTACATTTCTTTGAGGGGTTATGAACACCCAAATAATAGCTCAGTGGTGTTTGCGTCTTCTGTTACTTTGACGCTCTGAATAAAAAGTCTGTCATCCTTCACAACATTTTTTAGTACGCAAATGTGCTTCAGCTGTTCATCTGTTGCTTTTGTTTGTACAGCGCATGTGTGCCTGTGCACCACTTCTATACCCCCCCTGTTAATAACCATGTGTTTATAGACATTTATTTTTTCATAAAGAAAATCAGAATATCGATTGTTTTGTGTAACTTTTTTTTGAGCATTTTGGCTAAAAAATGGTTTCATTTGTTTCAACAGGAAGTTATAGATGATTATACATTTGAATGTGAAGTTGGGGGGCAAGCCCAGAAGACAAAGGTGTCCATCTTCCAGTCAATGGGAGACCCAATGGTTTATGGGAAGATTTACTGTGCTAAAGAACCAAAAACAGAGGATGACGGCACAGACCTAAAGCTTATACATCCGCCGTAAGAGCAACTCAAGACGACTTTCATATTTCAAATGCATCTTGAAACATTGCTCTCAATTTGTTTTTCTTTTCTCATTCAGTTTTCTAATAGGGTCAAAGATGGATGCTGAGAGGTGTGTCTCATTTATGTCATTTTCCTGTTTAGTTTTTTTATTTCATATCCATCCTGTTTTTTTGTACAACACCCCTGACGATTGATTTGTGTGTTTTATCATTTGATAGATTTCTTAATCAATACAAAGGAGTATATGAAAGAGATGTAAAATGTCAAGTAAAGATGTCCCGGAACTCAGGCAATGTGGCACAGGGGCCCCACTCCCCCAGCAAAGACGAGGTTAGAAACGATCCTCTTCAGGATTTATCACGTCAGAGTGATGCAGCTGCCAGAAGAGACGTCATCTGAAATAATCCAACGTTGCCTTCATGCTCATGAGATTCGTGTTTGTATGCTCTGCAGGGTGACGGTGTTTCTTCATTAGTCCAGACATCCATGTTGGGAAAAGGGGTGAAACACAGACCCCCTCCCATTAAACTGCCTTCCGGATCAGGCACCAGCTCCTCAGGTACATCTGACATAGAGGTCTAGTTACTTTTCTCTTTAGCAGATGTTTTGAAATTGAAAGGACAATCAGTTCAAAGTACTTCAGGCTTCATTGCATCCTCAAGCCAGACTGCCTCAAGACAATGAAAATGTGTTGTGTTGTGGCATTTTTCTGATGATGGAGGACAAATATGAAGACAATTAAGATTAAAATGTTTTCAATTTTTTGTGAATTAGGAGCAGGAAAAAAAGACTTTTTTGGAAAAAGAGTTTATTTGTGATGTAGAAAATATGCTGGGCGGGCTACAAACTCCATGCTCTGAGCTCTCAGCAATGGGGAGGGGAACGGGGGTGGGGTTGCCCTGAAGCACCCACAACTTGGGAGTAAAATTTCTAACGAACTAAAGCAACAAGTTCCTTGAAAAGGACACAGGATGCAGAGTCATACTGTATAGAACGCTGAGAAGGGTTTTAAAAGAAATCAAAAGATTTTTAAACAACATGTTGTAATACTATCGGCTTATACTGATCATGCTTTGAAAAATACTTTTATATCAGGAAATCCCTTTGGTTCACAAACCAGTGGTCTACTTAAGTGTCCTACGCCGCCACCTCCAGCCAAAAGCCAGTCTCTAAACAGGAAGCACTCCGTGGAGCTGAGCCAGGTGGGCCTGTTGTCGCCTGCTTCCCTCTCCCCAATGGCGTCCTCTCAGAGTGAGTCTGTATATATCTGTTGAGATGAGGAATTGTCTTGAAGCTTGTTGGTTTTTGACCCATTAATGTCAGTCACCGGGGATGCTGGCGGCGACGTCTAAATAACCCCTGCTCTTTGACTCCTTGACCTTTTACGCCATCAACATGAATCAGCGGGTTCTCACGAGGAGAAAAGCGACTTTTTATTTCGGCTTTGAAACATATTGCTGACTCAAAGTGTTGCAAAACGGCGTAAAACCACTTTTCTCTGCCACAGAATCAGCTACTTTACGTTGATTGCATTTCATTTATCGTATTTCAAACATGTAAAACAATACAAAATAATAATAATAATTTTTTCAAAAAACGTCTCTGTGAACTCCAAAAATACATGTTTTAAAAAGGGATAGGCAGAAGCATTTGGTCATAAAAGGGATAGGCAGAAGCCTATCCCTTTTATTTACATGCATAATTATATTTTCTCTTTTTCCACAATCAGCATTTCACCTTAAATATGTGGATTATTCATAATTCTTTTTTGTTTATCTTGTATTTTAAGAACAGTTTCTCAACTTCATTACTGTAAAGTGTTGCACACCAGGCTGCGTTTCTGCGCATCAGAATCTGCTGGAATTACATTAATTGTGTAAACAGTTAAAAGATTACGATAGTCTGAAGAATGTCAACACTTGGGGTAAAGCTCAGCTGTTTCCTGCCTCATCATTTGTTTTCCTTTTTCCCTCTTTAGGATCTGGGACTCCCAAGCCATCAACCCCAACTCCAACCAACACGCCCTGCTCAACCCCACATCCCAGCGACGCCCTTTCAGTGACCCCCGCCCAACAGGAGCCCGGCATGGTCCAGAGCCAGACGCAGTCTGCCCTCCTCACACCGTTCGCGCAGCAGCAGTTGGCCATAAGCCAACCCCTGCCCGTCATGGCCCTGTCCACCATGGGCACGTCCATCACCACCGGCGCCACCTCGTCTCAGGTCATGGCCAACCCAGCTGGACTCAATTTTATCAACGTCGTCAGCTCGGTCTGGTAAGAAGATGGTTTGTGAGGCCAGTCACCCTGCAGTTTCTGTTGTCACACGGCGGTCTTCTTTTGCACCTTTAGCAGTCCTCAGACTTTGATGAGTGGCTCCAGCCCCATGCTGGGTCCAGGACTTAACTTAAGTGGAATCTTGCCACATGGAGGGCTGATGTCCACCATGCAGTCTGCACCCCAGACCGGTAAGAGCCGTTACTGCCTTTTCTCCTTCAGTACCATCGCTTTTAGAGAAAACTCGCACAGGAAAGAGGAGGGAAAGACTAAAAACTCTTTTCTATAGCTTCCATTTGATGTTGCGCAATGGGAGGATTTCATCGATTTTTGCTTGTTATTGCATTTAGTTGCATTGTTGTCTAAGCTTATAAAAAATGAATTTAGCTTTTGGTTCTAGAAGTTACAACTCAAAGAGAAATGTTCTTAGTACACTTGTACAATGTACTTGTCTCCCACTTTCTTCTCAGTAGCCTCCTACTCCCAAAACTTTGGAGGCCCCTGCACTTTAATGCAGGGGCCACTTTTACCTTAATGGGTGCTTGAAATGTTCATGTTTTCTTTGTATGATTCTGACAAGCGCATAAATACTTGCTCTCTTCTTCTGAGTGAAAAGCGACTTTAAGAAGCGTAAAGTTGCGCAGCGCCACCTTGTGTACAGGAGTATTTCTGTTTTACATTAAGCGCCATCTAATGTCAGGACTACCATGCTATTCTTAAGCCTTTTATACTAAACCATATCCATTCATATGATAATATGAAGAACACATTTTTTAATTAAATATTAGTTATTTTCCTGAGTTCTTTTTCAACCCAGAAGTAAGACGACATGATCTCTTAAGGCCTGTTCACACCGGGACGAATTTCGCGTGCGATTTTCGCCGACGTTTAACGCCTCGTGACTACACAAAGGGCACAATGTGAGTGCGCACACCGACGCAAAAAAACGCCACGTGTAAAAGCGTCACTTTTTAAAAAACGCTTCGGGTTCATCTTTTTGGTTCGACGCGCTGCGTCTAAATCTATTCGACCAATGAGAATGGCGCTTTTGCATACGTGTCTGGAGCTTCTGAAGTTACAGTAAAACACATAACTGCCTTGCTGAGCACACATACCAGCGAAGAAGATGGACGCCAAGTAGCGTCTACACTGCCGCGACGAAATAATGACGGACATTCTAAAATATCCCCGAACCAAGCACCAGTTGGAGCAACTGGTGCTTGAAATATTCATGTTTTCTTTGTATGATTCTGACAAGTTCATAAATACTTTCTCTCTTCTTCTGAGTGAAAAGTGACTTTAAGAAGCGTAAAGTTGCGCAGCGCCACCTTGTGTACAGGAGTATTTCTTTTTTACATTGAGCGCCATCTAATGTCAGGGAATGAAATTGCATGTTCACTTGCCTCATCGTCAGCGAAAATCGCCTGGGTGTGAACACAAAAAACGTGGCGAAAAACGCTGGAGAATAACGCTGGCGAATAACGCCTGGCGAATATTCGTCCCAGTGTGTACGGGCCTTAACGCCTCGTGACTAAACAAAGGGCACAATGTGAGTGCGCACACCGACGCGAAAAAACGCCACGCGTCAAAGCGTCACTTTTTAAAAAACGCCTCGGGTTCATCTTTTTGGTTCGACGCGCTGCGTCTTAATCTATTCGACCAATGAGAATGGCGCTTTTGCACACGTGCTTGGAGCTTCTGAAGTTACAGTAAAACACAACTTGGGGGCGCTCAAACACAAAGCTGCCTTGCTGAGCACACATACCAGCAAAGAAGATGGACGCCAAGTAACGTCTACACTGCCGCGAAGAAATAATGACGGACATTCTAAAATATCCCCGTTTCAAGCACCAGTTGGAGCTACTGGTGATTGAAATATTCATGTTTTCTTTGTATGTTTCTTATAAGCGCATAAATACTTGCTCTCTTCTTCTGAGTGAAAAGCGACTTTCAGAAGCGCAAAGTTGCGCAGCGCCACCTTGTGTACAGGAGTATTTCTTTTTTACATTGAGCGCCATCTAATGTCAGGGAATGAAATTGCATGTTCACTCGCCTCATCGTCAGCGAAAATCGCCTGGGTGTGAACACAAAAAACGTGGCGAAAAACGCTGGAAAATAACGCCTGGCGAAGATTCGTCCCGGTGTGTACGGGCCTTTAGGCTCTGCCTTTTGCTCCTTGTTTTGGTGTAGAGCTGCTCAAAGAGGCTCAGTGGTTAGAGGGATAAACAAGATTCAGATGCAGAAGGAGGCTCATACAGAAATAAAGAAACAAATATCATTTTGACAGCATTTAAAATTGGTACAACTTTTGCTAAATGAAATATTGTGATATATTCCCGAATCGATATGTGAGGGTTGAACATTATAATACACAAAAAATTATTTTGCTTGATATAGGTTGTTTAAAAAAGGTTTAAGACATCTGGTGTTACAGCAAAAGCAATTGAAATTTCATATTTAGGCAAATGAAATGTATGTCTATGATTTATATACCAGCCCATTTGAATTTGTCTTAATGTGTTTTTTGTTTCAGGGAGTCCTTTTGGTCTGAACAGCAGTGCGAGTTTGAGACCACTGAACCTTCTACAGGTAAATCTCTGCCAGTTTGTTTACATGACTGTCAATGCTGCAGACCGTCAGTATTTATAGAACCTAGTGACTGATGCAGTCTTACCTGTGTCTATTCCTGATAGCACGAAAAGTCTGGGATAATAACATTTGTAACTACTTTTTTCTTTTCCCTCCACCTTTTCCATTACTTCCCTTCCTTGTTCCTACACTTCCGTCATCCTCCTTTTCCAACGTTTTACTCTTTTTTTTTCTTCTTTTTTTTTATTTTTCTTTTTTTTATTGTTGTGTCCATGTTGCCTATCACCAGATCCCCCCTGGTCCTCTCTTCTTAAACTCTCTGCCGCAGCAGCAGCTGCCCCAGTTCTCACCACAGCAGAGTCAGTCAGCCACTTCCAGTCCTCAACAGCAGGGGGAGCTGGTGAGACATTAGCACGCACAACACCAAAGACTCCCCCTCATAGTCCAGCACTATACCACAACTCACAATTTGGATCTTTTTATATAAATAATTAAAACTATCTTGTGATTAAAACTATCAGCTATTCATTATATATTTGCATATTTACAGTCACAATTCTAAAAGGTCCCAAATACAAACGACCAAACAAATCACTAATTTATTGAAGTTTATATAATATTCTTTTTTTCTTAATTGGTTGAAATAAAACAGTTTTAAATTGTAATGAACAGAAAAGGGGAAGAGGTGCCTTACTCAAGGGGGGAGAAGTAAACAAACAAGCATTTTTTATAGAGTTTTCATGGTCATTTCACTTTGGATCCCTTAGTGAAAAAATGCATTTAAAAGGCAGGATGGAGTTCTAGATTGTAAATACCATTTAGTATAAACTTTTAAAACCATAAAGATGGAAAAGCAGTGTATACATAACCTCTACATTAACCTTCAAAAAGTGTACAGAAAAAGTTTTTAAAAAAATGCTTGTACTTTACAAGAGATTACAGTATTTTGTTCATTGTTTTTTTTTACCTATTTACAGTTTGGAAATTGTGTTTTTTACTCTAAACTTTCCTTTACTTGTATTTTTTGCCACAATAAGGTGACATAAACATGTTGTGAGTGATGTTTGAGGAACTTCAATTTGTTTCTCAAATGTCAGAGAGCATCAGTGTTAAGAGGGTCAGTAATATTTACTGGTGACGGTGTTCTTCTACCTCTAACAGAAGTTAGATTTTTACTAAAAACCTAGCATGGGATCATTTAAAGTTTGCCGTTAGCGTGCACAGATGTTGTCAGTTCCACTAATAACTGTTGCTTTTTTTATTTTTTATTTTTAGAGTGATCCAGGGTCAGATCAGAGTTTAGGAAATCAGCAAACAGCCGTCATCAACCTGGGAGTGGGGGGCTTCATGTCCTCACAAGCAGCAGGTACGAGTCTCTGGTTGACAGACGTTCCTCTAAGCCTTCAGTCACTGCCGTAGCCTGCTCACACACAAATAACACGAGCTAACTGACCTGTGCCAAGAAAATAAAGATGTACTCTTGTTCATTATTGTAATTACTGTCCATCAGTCTGTAATTTCCAACCATCTTTTTCTGTTGACGTTAGCTCTGAGAGGAGATTGTAAAAAAGAAAAGTTGACAGGAGAGACTCAACTTCCCCTTCTTGTCTGCTACATTCTTTTTTTCTTCTTGCATTTTTCCCTTGTTTCCTTCTGCACTCTCTTTTCTTAACCACTTTTTATTTATTCAATCATTTTCTCTACCAATTCCTGCTATTTGTCCAAAATCTATCCACGCACAATCGACTTCCTTGTCATCTGGCATTCTTCTGCCCCCTCCCTCATACTGAATCCACGTTCCTCCTCTTATCTGATTGTGCATCTCCTCTCTCCCTCACCCTTTCCTCTCTGCTTTCCTCTCTGCTTCTCTCCATCCTGCCATCCAAACCCTCCCTCTGAGGGTCCCTCTCTCCCTCCACTCCCCTCAGTGCTGTCCCAGTTGGGCTGTGGGCTGGACGGGTCTGGGTCCCCGCTGCCTTCCCCAAGGCTTCAGCAGCAGCAGCAGCAGCAGCAGCAGCAGCCTCAGATCAAAGTAATACAGCAACATTAACATCCATATACACTCTCCTAAGTTTAGAGACGCCGAATTCTGAGACGGGTCAGCTGCCATCTCCCCATACCTAAAAAGCGCTTGTTTGTTGAACTGAAAGCTGAGTAAAATCATTGCAGATTGTATTCTCCTGATTGGTTACTATGTTGCCATTGGGATTTTATTTACAAAATAATAAACCATTCCTGTTAATACGTAAATAGGCTGTAAAGTCCCACTCTGACCCCATTCAATCTCTTTTTTAAAGCGTTCCCAGTGGTCTTTTTACTAAGATCATGCCAATTTTTAGCCAAAATGAAAAGAAAAAAAACGGTGTCATTTATGATGACATAGTTTCTGCAGTTTCTACATTAGAAATTCACCTCTGAGCTGTGGTTGGGACTGTCGGCGCAGAGCAACCCCCCACCCCCCTTTCCCCTCCCCGTTGCAGAGCGGAGCAGGGAGCTTGTGGCCCACCCCTCATATTTTTCTACGTCAAAAACAAGCTCTTGTTTTTTCAAATGGCATTTTTATCATCTGCTCCTGATTCACAACAATTGAAATACAGAAATACTCAAACATGCTATTTCAAGCAGAATTTTCTCTATAAATGTCCCGCATCTTAGAAAATTTCACAAGAACGTGTTGAAAACCGGATTTTCATTGGAATGGGTCTTTAAACTATTGTGGAAAAGTGTTCGAGTTGAAAGTATTAAGTTTAGTTTTACATCCTCTGCAGTTTTGTGTTTGAGATTTGTTCGATCCTGTTGTTTGGTTAATAAGACCGTAGTATTCTCCCAGCCTCCCCTCTGCACAGACACGCACACACACACACACACACACACGCGCACACACACACACACACACACACACACACACACACAAACGCCAGAGCTTGTGGCTCTGAATGGCACCAACTAACCAGCAGGGAGGCAGGCACGTTGACTCCAAACTATTTGAAAGTCTGCTGCTTGCATCACAAGCTGAAGATCTTTGATTCATGCGTCGGCATTCTATGGTTCAGCATGAAGCAAAGATTTGTATTTTTAGCTTGTGCTTATCTGAAGTTGCTGACTTGCTGTACGCACTAAGCTGCATGTGTGTGTTTTTGTTGTTCTGGGATCACATCCTTTGTCTCTAAATGACACCTCCATTCTCACTCCTCCACCGCTCTCCCTTCCCTCCCCCCTGCAACACATTGACTCCTCCTCCTCCTCCTCCACGCTTTTTCTGCACATTTCTCTCCTTGTATTTAACAAACTTGATTTACGCTTTACTAACTGACATCAAGAAATACTCAAAAATATTTGAGATTCCGGTTTACCGACGGAGTTAACCCACCGCTGCTGCGTTCATGAACAATATCCTCCAACGCACAAACAAATAAACTGATATGTCTTTTCTTTCTCTTGGCCAAACAGTTGCAATTCTTGCAGCACCAAATGCCGCAGCATCAAATGGCTATGGGAGCAGCAGCTCCTCAGGGGGGAGCGCCGCAACATACCGCCAGCCAGCCAAGAAGTAAGAGGAAGAGAAGCACGCCACAACCCCTGCCCAAGTCATGACTGACTGAAACCACACTAAAAGCCCCTTCCTGGTCCGGAAGGACTCCAACGATCTATACTGTGCTCTTTGTCTGCTTTCAGTATGAAGACAGCAGATGAAAGAAAATATAAATAGTTCTGTCTTTTTCTAGACAAATATTTGTACATAATGCTTCTCAGAGGTTTTTCTTCTTTTTTTTTTTGGAAAACAAATAACTGCATCCGCTGCAGTCCTTAAATCCCAAAAACGAGAGCCCTGAATCCCCAGGAAGCTGGTGATATTTTTAAAGACGACCGTTCTCTTAAGCAGCGGGCTTCCACAGACATGAATTTCCCCTTCAGAAAGGACTTTTCTCTGCGGAGGTCTTGCAGACTGTGAGGATCAAGAAGCAGCCCCCCACCCCACCCCCGCCTTTGCTTGGTAGAAACTGCCCTTTAAGCACAGATCTCAGCTGAACGTGAGACCACATCCAACATGTAACCGTGACGAGCAAAAATGCTAATCTGATCTTGGAGTAGTGCCTGGGGGCAGCTCTCTACCTCTGTCTGTGGGAAGTCTTGGTTCTGTTGGCGGTTCCAGCACAGGGCTCGCCGGAGGACTCGAGATCAGTATGCAAGACGGCGCTGCTGGTTTTTGTACAACATATTTTTAAATGACTTCAGGAGCCATGAGCATATTCTTACAAGACATCAGCTGAGCGTGTGTGAAAGAGGTTTCTGAATATTGAGAAATAATTTTTTAAGCAGTCTTTGTCAGCAGTTTTATTGTTATTAAAAAAAAAAGAACATATATATTGACAGTGAAAATACAGCTTTTAGATAAAAGTCTTGGTCTGGGTGTCTTTATTGTGCTGCCTTGACGCTGTTCAGAACTTTCTCGATGAGTTTCTGGATCTCTCTTTGTCGTGCTGTTGCTCGGTTGATGCAAGTTTGCAGCTTTTCTGCTGACAGGGACGTCCCACCTGAGGCGCAAAGAACCGGGTTTCAGCTCCGTATGATTGGAGTTATTGTGTTGATCGCCGGAAGCGCACTGCACGGCCTGTCTGACCTGGTTTGTGTAGAGAGCAGAGTCGTTCCTCCTCATCTGTGACCACGCTGAGCCGCGATGTGGACAGACTCTCCTCATCAGCGGTGGGATCTACAATCAGGATGGAGCTGCACAAAGGGCACGCTTGGTTTGTACACATGCTTTCAACAAACCCAGAAAATGCAACAATATCTAAAACGTACTCCTGGAAGATACAAAACGAGGTGCCGACTGGATGTTTGTGAACCGGCAGCTCGTGTCGCTCTTTCAAATCTATCTCTGGTTTGCATGTCACTTTGTTGACGGTGACCTTTGGGAGACGAGCTGTGGGAAGTGAAAAATGCTAAATCAGCCTGTTGATAGACTCCTTTCGGGGGAATTTCCAATTTTAAAACACGGATTACTTGGTTAAAATGTACAGAATAACTTTAATTCAAAAAAAATTTTTTTTTACTGAAATTACAATAATGACATACTGTTCTTCAGTGCAGCCAGCAGAGCGATGATGCACGCATCCAGAATGTTTCCATCATAATCCAGACACATGATGTCACAGTACAGCACCCAGCAAAGCTGCAACGAGGATAAATAGACTCACTGCTAGTGAACCAACAGTGAAAACAAACGGCATCAGTCTGGATTTACCTTTCCTCTGTCGATGCACAAGTCCTCTGGTTTGATTATTTCAGAGCTGCAAAGGTGGATGGAAGTTGGTGAAAACCATTGGGAGAAATGCAGATAAACTGATGAGAGTAAAGAGATTGTGGTGTTTTTAATTCTGACAAACCTTTCAATGACATCAGCGATAAACTGGCTGGAAGCTTGGGCCTGTTCTCCTGGCGGGCCTGGCCGAAATCGCGAGGAACAGAGGGGTGGTAGGTCCACATTGGGGACTATAAATAACAGGAAAAGTCCAATGGTTGGGATTTTCTTTTTTTCCCACTCAAAAACTTGTGCTTTTCAGTGACAACCCTTGAAGCTAAAAGTAGAACAAACTCGTATCCATCATGGATAATCCTGAGCATCCTCTGCATGCCGTACTGAATGGACAGTTGAGTGCTTTTCCAAGCGCTGCCAAGACGACTGCTAAAGGAGCTCATTCCTGTTCCACGACATAGGACTGTTTAACTCATCTTTGTGCCAGAGATACGCTGCATTCATCATTGATTTTTGTTTTCCCCCCTAGTTGCTTCTCTGTACAAGGTCTGCACACTACTGCTGCAAATTGAACAAGTTGGCATCACTACAGTATCTGTAACTTTTGTTTTATCTATAAAAACGTACCAATATATCCTTTACCAGGAGCTTCCACTGTAGGGTTTGCCAATTCCTGCAGAATAGATCAATGTATGACACAGAAAACAACTTGCTAAATATACAAACACTGAAAAAAGTGGTGAGGGTTAAGAAATATTCACATAGATCGGTTTTATTTTTTAACTGTAACCCTTTTAAAACAAAGGCATATGGAATAGATTATTAAGTGTAATAACATGTTAACACACAGCTTTGATGCCACAGATGACTGTTGTGCTTCCCAGCTTCACCAGTGCGGAGCCGTCTGCCGTGGATATGGACCCTGAACACAAATCCAAAAAGAGAAAGTGCTCAATGATTGTTGTTGGCTTGTATCATAAACACTACAACTTTGTGGTGCTTCAATTCACCTATATTCAATGTTGTGGTTCTGAATTCAGACAGCTCCCGTCCATCTGGTCGACAGTTCTCTTTCTACGGGGGAAATCAATTAAGTTTTAGGTTCAAATTGATATGAGTGTAACATTACAGCGTTACAGTAAAGTTGAAATAATAATTTCTGTTAAGTTCTTCATTCATAACAGCAGATTTTTAAAAAGCAAACCATTTAATACATTTCATTAAGAGATCTGTTTATGTTTTAACTCCCTGAAATTCATGAAAAACAAAAACGCAATAAAACTGTCCATTTTCATTGAAGATCACATGTTGTATGGCAATCCCTAGTATTGTGAACTATAATTTTAATGTTTTTTTTCCTTTTTATTTATTTCTGTTGTAGTTATGTGAATGTGTGTGTGTCATATTTTGAAGATCTAATTAAAAAATACATAAATAAAAAATTGGACAAACCAGAAAGCTCATATGATATTCCAGAGGTTCAGCGGTCCTAAACAGCCATAAGGGAAGACAGAAAAGGTAAATGCATGTACAAAACCACGTACGTTTAGTGTTATATTGATTAAAAAAAAAAAACATTCTAGCGGCAATAGAAACGCAATTTACTAACGGACATAAGCTAGACTTTGTGATGTTCTCCACTTTATTTAAAGTACAGCAAATACTTCATCCTCTTTATGTAAAGTTAAAAAGTTATTTTAAACGAAGAAACGCCGTTCATTACATAAAACCTGAACAACTTTAAGATACTGACTTGAATCCAGCCGCCATGATGTTTTGGTACAACACGTGGGTTTGTGCTACGGCAGCCGCAATGGGGAAAAAACCTCATCAATGCTGTGCTGAAACCAGCAAAACTTTTTTCTTCTTCTTTTTCTTCTTATTTTAATTTGGGGACAATAAAGATCCGCTTTTTACTGTATTATTTTTTTGGCATAGCCAAATCCAATTTTCAAAAATATAAGTAACTAATAAAGAAAGTGCTACTTTAAGCTTTCAAGAATTTACCATTCATGTTTTGTTTTTGTTTTTCCAGATTTTCCTTCAAGTTTTAAACTGTTTTCGTATTTGGGGATTCATTTATTTCATTACTATTGTCTTGTTGATTTTGTATCATCTTAAAAAAAAAGAAATAATATAAATATTATTTATATTATATTCATTTTTGTTAACACCTCTATTAATTTGGTATTAAACTGCATTAAACCATAAAGAAAGGTTAAAACTGCATTTACCCTTTTTTATGGGCTTGACCATTTTTAATCTAATTATTTTCTTTTTCAGTTTTTAGTTATAGTTGATGGTTAGTCTTTTCTTTTTCTTTTTTTTTTGTCTTTCAGACTTTGACATTGGTGTTTCAAACGTAAGTGTTAGCAATAACGTTAGATATGTGTGTAAATTAAACAGATCATATCTGTTGATTAGTTGTTCAAACAAAAAAACATGCTAGTGTCAGTACCACCCCACGCCTGTTGGTGGCAGTGTGCATTTCTCGCAGCCTGTCATGTGGTGTTCTGCTTCAAACTGATGATGTGTCGAGGAGTAGAATTTACTTCCGTGTTGCTTTTGTGTACAGCTCTGATTGGAAGTGGAGCTTGAAAGCGTTATGGGCTCATTATAGCGATTCAGTGTTTATATTTCATATATTTTCGTTTACATCTTTGTTATAAGTTAAAGGGTTGGGATACGGAACAGGACAAAGAAGAAAAGCTAGCTACAGCCAGGCAGGTGTAGGTGTTAGTTAAGTAGGGCGACTAAAGACTTATGGAAACATGGACTTTATCTGTGAAATTATTCAAGTTCTCGTCGCATTAGCGGCTCTTGGTTTCATTGTGGTAAGTGTATGGATAGTTTTAAAATTGTTAATAATGTAACTAACTTCTTAGCACGTGTAAATTAGCGATTTTCTCATGTATGTACTCATGGTGTCTGTGTGTGAGGGTGTGTGTATGCATGATGGCTGCATTTTCTTTTATTTAAACGTGTCACATATCAAAATGGAAATAATATACAATGGAGGGGGAAATTATTGTGTAAATAAAGCTCCTAAATCAGAGTAAAACAAACAAAAAAAGACACAACAAGGAAAGGAGATGAGGAGCAACACTGGCTTATTTTTTTTAGAGTGGAGAAAAGAGACAGTATTTATTGGTAAAAAATAAATTATAAAATAAAAACATAAAATTGGTTCTGAGGTTGTAGGACAGAGGCTAAGGTTAAAGAGTAAGTTCCTGGATGTTGTGATTGTGAAGGAGGACTTTGCAGTAGCTGGTGTAACTTAAGTGAGGAGGATAAAGGTGATTTACTGTAGTGATCCCTAAAGGGAGCGACCACATTTTAATGTCATAAACTAAAAACAATTTGAAGGTCCAATTCCTTTAAGACATTTTTAAACTTATAAAATAACCTTAAAATCAATCCTAAAGGTGATTGGATGCTAGTGCTAAGATATAAAATTGGAGTCAGAAGCTGAGTCTCCGGTTGCCGGTTGTTAAAGAAGAAGACGGGTGAAGATTTTGACAGATTTTGTCCAACATGAACCTAAGATATGTTTAAGACCCTCAGAAATGATTTCACTTGTTACTATGAAAGATGTTTACTGAACAGTTGGTGAATGAAGGTGATGTCAAAATGACTTCTGAGCTTGAATAAAAAGCTGTAGTGAGACCACAAGGTGAGTTTGCTTACAGACAGATGAACACAGAATCATATAGATAGATCGATCTATATAGATATATTTTTTTAAAGTGGGTCATAATTTTTATTGTTGTTAATAAAAACTTTGACCACATCACACAAAAGCCCTTATTTCTGCTAAAGGTGAATCTACAGCCATATATTCAGAAGGTGAATTTAATTTTACTATTTTTCTTATGACATCCATTAATAAATGTATAGAACAGATCAGGAATATCAGCCGACAGCCTCGTCACAACAAACTACAAACAGAAAGGGCTCGTTGAAGCTCAACGGTCAGTATTAAACAGACATCTGATCTTCTTTTTTAGGTGCTTGTAGTCGCACATTTAACAGCGGGGATGGCGAACGTGTCACGCCATGAAAAGGAGAAGTCCTTCCTCACAGCCACAGGAGAAAAGCGGCCCTTCCCCAGTCTGCATGATCCTCACTCCAGGGAACTCTCTGTGGTGATCCCTGCTTACAACGAGGAGCTCCGAAGTTAGTGTTGGCGATTGTAACCAAATGAAATCATTTTATTATTGTTCATCGAAACTAAAAGTAGCTGAATGTTGTAAGTGGCACCTTTGCTTGTTTGTGTTTATTTTTAGTGCCTGTCATGCTTGATGAGGCTATGGAATACCTGGAAACCAGACAGGTGGGAGAAAATCTTTTTAAATTAAAATTTAAATTACAAAGCATGGTTTCCAAAAATCCTCACTAGGTGGCAGCATTGCACCACAACCGGCTTTCTGCTACACTGAAACACATTTTAAAAATGTAAGTGCTTATATTATTTTAAAGGCAGTCAACTAGATTTTTAAGAAGAAATACACATTTATTTTAGTGGATTTCAAGTAATAACACGTTTGTTTTTCATTTTCTACCATTTACCCAGACGAGGACACCCCTTTAATGATATTGAACTGCACAGAAATGCACAATAGTGTAAACATCCAGAACTCAACACACAGAAACCAAAATAAATCTAAAAAACATGTGCAATTGATGCACAACTGAATTAATGTGGGAGTTTTTGAAAACAAACCCAGCACATTCATTGATCAAGCAATAACAAAATCTAATATAATAAAACATGAGGACTAATTCAATAAATTAAAAAAATGAAGAGGCAAAATTGGAAATAAAAGCTGGCATTCAATGTTACGACTCCACTGTAAAGAAATAAGTGAATTTATACAGTCTGTAATTTTTATAGTGCTCTTTTCTTGCATTGATTTAGAGGCAATAAACATAAATGGCATGAATTTCTTAGATTTCTCCTGTCTTGTCCCCGTAACCTCCCACAGAAGAAAACCCCTTCCTTCACCTATGAAGTGATAGTGGTGGATGATGGCAGCAGAGACAGAACCACAGAGGTAAGAATGAGGCTGGTTTTGGGGGGAAATGTGAGATGAACCATCACCATCGCAGGGAATCTCACTGTGAAATTGCAAAGTTGTGAAATTCAAAAAAAAAAGGGACAGCAGTACATGAAAAAAAGGGTTTTAGTTCTGCTTTAACTTTTGTTTTTTCATCTGAGACTGTCATGATTTTTTCCTTTTCTGTCCCTTCAGATTGCTTTGGAGTACACCAAGAAGTACAGTGCAGATAAAGTGCGGGTGCTGACCCTGGTGAAGAACAGAGGAAAGGGGGGAGCTGTGCTTATGGTCAGAACTTGGAAGACCTGTTCATTGATTGATTTATTAGCTTTTTATGTCAGCAATATTTCATAATTTCACATCTTTTAAAACATATTTTAATTCCATGTTTTATTTAGTTGTGACCTGTTTCAGTGTCTTTTTAGTGAGCATTTTTTCTGCTTGTTTGATTGTTTCCTGTTGCGTCTCCCTTGCGTGTCATGAAGGGCACTTTGAGCTCCAGAGGGAAGCTGATTCTAATGGCTGACGCAGACGGAGCCACGAAGTTCTCTGACATCGAGAAGGTGGAGGCGGGACTTAAAGACGTCAATTCTGGACCGGTGAGGTTTTAGGTTCTTACACATTTTATTGACACGCCTAATCTTTAACACTTGTCATGTTGTGTGCAGGAGAACATGGCTATAGCGTGTGGCTCCAGAGCTCATCTAGAAAAAGAGTCGGTCGCTCAGGTCAGTTTGCGTCTTTTCGCAGACGTCTCAGAAACCAAAAAAAATTCTGAAGAACTCTCTCTGTTCCCGTAGCGATCTGTTTTACGAACATTTCTGATGTATGGTTTTCACTTCCTGGTGTGGTTCTTCTGCGTGAGAGGAATCCGGGACACGCAGTGTGGCTTCAAGCTTTTCACACGTGAAGCAGCTCTCAAGACCTTCTCCTCCCTCCACATAGAGCGCTGGTGAGAAAGCCCAAAGCATCACTAACATGGACTCATCAGAGCTTAGAACATTTCAATTAAACACCCACTCTTATTAAACTGTGTTTTTAACAGGTTCTTCTGTCATATTTCTCATATCGTCTTTTTAGTTATGACTATGCCGTTTTAAACTTAACTTTAAAAAACAAAGCTTTCGTTTTCTAGGACAGAACAGCGATAGTTTATTAGGAATCATTGGCTCAGGCCGACGCCCCCCTTCCCGTTGTGGAGCGGAGCTGGGGGTTTTAGCCTGTCCAGCGTATTTTGTCATGTGTCACAAATGAGCTCTTTTTTTTCTTCTATCTGATTCACAATGATTTAAATAGTTTTGCAATTTTGAGCATATTTTTCTTTATACGTCCTCCATCATCAGAAAAACACCAAAAACGCAATTTATATTCAAATGGTCTTTATTATAAAATGAAAACCTTTGTTTTTTTTTTTTTTTGCTTTACAGGGCTTTTGATGTGGAACTGCTTTACATCGCTCAGTGTTTTAAAATCCCCATAGCAGAGGTAGCTGTCACCTGGAATGAAATAGAAGGTACACATTCATTCTTTAGTGCATGTTTCAGTTCCCCTCATGAACTGAAAATCCCCTGGTTTTTGTTTTTTCCTGACATTGGAGGCCCCATCAGCTTTGGATGTTTGAAAAACACCATAGTTTTTTTGGTTTTTCTAACACCTGTGTTTTGGTTCTGCCAGGGTCCAAACTGGTCCCATTCTGGAGCTGGCTACAGATGGGTCGGGACCTTATTTTCATTCGCCTGCGCTACTTCACTGGAGCCTGGAAACTGCAGTCCCCACAGAAGACTGACTAGACAACCAGACCAGTGCTCGAGTCCCAGAGATGAGCAGCGATGGAGGAAGGAGGGATTACAGTCATCCTCTGAGTTCATCATCAGACAGAAATATTTTCCCCGACTGAGAGTAAAATGTTGACCGATGGTCCTGCCTTTTTATGTGAATATTGGCTTGTAATGGCCGCTGTTACACATATTTTTGTTGCCTCAATTTGCAGATTGTCTCATTCAGAGACCCATGTGCAAACAGACTTGATCACCCTCTGTTGGAAATGGAGGGGGTGTGTAATAAATGTGGAGAATCCCCTTATTTGTCGTGATTCCTTAAAGAGTGGTGGCTAATGTGTTGTTTGTTTTGGGGGGGGGGTTGCAAGAAAGCAAAAATAAAGATCAAATGACGTATTTGATTATCTGTCTTGTTTCAACTTGTTCAAAGCATCTTTTACTGATTTAATGATTTTAAAAAATCTGACTGCTTCGGAGGAAAACAATGTTTTCATCCTTGGCCTTTTTTACTTCTCCATTAGCAAAACTATTCTCACAAATGTGTGAATAAAAATATCCTCAATCTCTAATTCAAACAACTTCAGTGTTAACAAGACTCGGGACATGACGTTAAAAAATAAATTGTTCCCCTTGAACTTGTGTATTTTTTATTATTAGATGAATTTGGAGCCATTAGTATTTGTTCTAACAAAATGCTACTAAAATACAAATTTGTTTGCACAAGATGCTGAAAATGTCTGTCTACTAAATGCTAAGAAAATGATTCATTTTTTGCTACAAAATACTAAATTGCATCTAAAAATGGTAATTGGTGTGCATAAATTACTAATAAATACTAGAAGTTATTTATTTGAGGGAACTTTTTTCTTTTCTTTAAAAAGTAAATCTTGACTTTTTGGATACAAAATCAAAAACTTCTGGATTTTGTTATTTATGAAAATATTCCTACGTGTATCAGGATAAACTAACCTTGTTTTGTGGAGCAACAGTGAGTCTCACACAGCTGTCTTCCTGTTTGTGTGCTGTCTTCCCTCTGGAAGCAGACTCAGAGGCTGAATCACCAAATTCGAGTCTTGTGCTGCTTTCAAAAAGTAAAACATTTGGATATTTTTTATTTGAAATTGATGTTTCCAAAAAAGCTCGATTCCCACTATATTCACGAGAAACTGGAGTTGGTAACTGAGAAACTTTTCCAGCTCGGAAAATATTTTGTTTTTTTTACTGTAGACAGGTGTGCACTTTTACTGACAGGAGAGATCAATGTAATGATTGGAAACGTTGGGATTTCCCCCCGGACAAAATCTACTTTTATCCAACACCTTCTTGGCAGTGGTTCGTACATTTCCATGATTTACCTTTCTGACGGGACTGCTGGAGGGCTTTCTCCGTCCCAACGTCCAGCAGCAATTGCAGTAAACTGCGAAAATGTCAAACTTGTAGACTAGCTGTCGCCAGACAGGCTTGCGTCATTAACTGGACCAGTCATAGCACTTCCAATAACGGCTTGTATCCATCCGCGGTGACAAAGAACTTTGCATGGTAACAATGCAGTTTATTTAAAGTAAAGGTGCAGGATATTTATGAAGCAATAGCTGAAAATATGATTTAAAAAAACAAAACAGTTGTATTTTATAAACTCAAACATCTTGAAAGATGTTTTGATTGAATACTGGTGATTTTAAATTAGGATGATATATCAATTGTGGGGGACGTATATAAAGCTCTCGGTGTGTTTTCTCACTTTCCACTGTTGAATGGTGACGTAAAGAAAGCAAAAAAATTTCTATGTGTATGCTAATATTGTTGCGTGCAAAAACTGTTTATCTAAGAATTTAAATGTTTATCCCATCAGACAAAACAACAACGCGACTGTATATTATAAAAAGTAACGTTATGAAAAGCCAGATAGTAATAAAACAGACGTTCCGTCATCCCATGCCTCAACGCTGAATGAATGAAAGTCTGGGCGTGACACAGGTGAAACGCGGGAAAGCGCGCGCTGCTGCACGCGCAGAAGGCGCTACAACTAAAATCCCAGAAAACCTGGGAATGTTCCAGCATAGAGAGGGCGGAGGGATCTGGCAAACAAGCGCTGAGGTTCCAGTCAGACTGACGCCTCCAAGGCTGCGCGGCGCTCCACTGTGGCTGCTGAAGGAGGGGAGCCGGAGCTCTTCAAACCTGCGTCAAAGGCGCCATGGACAGTCACACCGGAAGCGACGAAAACTCGACCTTCACAATAAAAAGCAAAATTCACAACTTCCGTTACAGTATGTAAACACTTTATTATACCAAAAATAATTTTTGGGGGTGTGTGGGTTTTCTCCGGGGACTCCGGCTTCCTCCCACTGTCCAAAAACATGCTTTATAGGTTAATTGGTCACTCCAAATTGTCCATAGGTGTGAATGTGAGTGTGCATGGGTGTGTGATATGTGTGACCATGCGACAGACTGGTGACCTGTCCAGGGTGTCCCTTGCCTTCGCCCATAAGTGGCCGGGATAGGCTCCAGCAGCCCCGTGACCCCGAAAGGGACAAACGGAAGAAAATGAATGAATGAATGAATAATTTTTGTGAGAATCGATTTGAGCATTTTGTGACATACGTGTTCTTTAACACTGAAACTTGAGTCACAGTTTAAGATTTTTTTAATTAATAAACTTTCACTCCATTCTGTGTAACTGTTTTAATATTCAATCAATCAATCAGTCAAGTCAAAACAAATCTTGGCACCACTGTCAGGACAGCTGTTTAACCCTTATGCTATCCTAGGCACTTAAACGTTGGGAGTTGGGTCATCTAGACCCACTAGACAGTGCTCTGAACCTTGTTTCTTTAATGATTTGTGATCTTCACTGGTGTCCATGGATTACATGAAATCTTTCCACCTTTATCCACCTTTGTCATGGTAGGGAGAACACATCAATGTAAGGGTGGGGTCATCTAAGATTGCACAAGGGTTAACTAGATTATATTTCATAGTTACATTTTTTGTTTGTTATTGTAATTATAATAGCTCAAACAACAACAGTAATAAAAACAACAGATAATGACAGATAGTAAATATCACTGGAATACAATAAATACTATTTTATAATAACAACATGTATCATATTTTAATACAATTTGAACAAAACAGCAAATAAATAAAAATAAAAAAAGAAACGTATATTCTCATGAAAAAAAGACGTCTGAAGTCATGTAGGCCATAAATTAAATGAACAAAGAGTACGTCTAGTACAGTTTTTCTCAGTCGCTTTAGTACAATTCTCAGATCAGAATTGAAGTTTGCAAATACGTGTGTGCATTTCTCAAAACAATTTGTACAAACAGCAAAACACTATGGATTTCTTGCAAAAGCCTGTAACTTGCTCAAAATCATTAGTTCATCTCTCAAAACTAAGTCTTTATGTCATTGAACATGTCAGTGCCATCAGAATGTCAAGCCTTTGTGTCATTGTCTACGAACACGACAGTCAAATTACTTAGTCATGTTGTCAATATAACTGTGTACTTTAGAGGGAGGTTCTGATGTAAACTGTGACTAAAGTTTTGATGACAATTATTGTAAAATGTAAGTTACACCTTTTTTGTGTGATTGCAAGAGACTGGACAAGATTCACATTTACACTTTTATTGTTCCTATTGTAATTTGTTGACAGACCATGTCATACCAACATAGAAAAAACCCACTGCAAACAGTAACACAAAGGGAAAAAAAGATAGGACAATATTCTGTACAACAGTACAGGCAGTGCAGTAGGAATTGGTGTGGTCTTCCTACACCTCTTGTCGTTCCTGGATGTTGGGCCACAAAATCTCATCCACATCACAGTGAATATCCTCTCTTGCAATGCAGCGAAGTATGTTTGTCGCATTATAACAACTTGGTCAACCATTTTGCAGTTAATGACTTATACGATGAACTAATGACTAGGTGTTTTGAGGAGTAAGACTATTGCACAGTGAGTGAACTTTATAATACATTTTGATCAACATGACATAAACAATTGATAATGTAGCGAAGAGCAGAGAATTGTACATAATCATTTGCATGGATGTACCAAAGCAATTGCAACTTGTTCAAAGAAGTGAGAAACTGCTTATATGATGTGCACAAGTGACATCATGATGTGAAGATTGAACAAATAGTTTTGGGAATTTCATTCTGATCTGTGAATTGTACTAAAGCAACTGAGAAAAACTGTAAGACGATTTTTTAAATTTATTTTGTTGAATTCATTCTTATAGTTTATGTTGTTATGTTTTGAAAATATAGATAAGGCAAAAAGAATTTTAACAATTAGGGTTTTTACGGTTAGTAAAGTTTTTATACATTTTTACGTAGTTGTCTATTGTTTAAGGTGTAGTGAGAATGATCACACAAAAAAAGCAATCTTTTCTCATCATTAAAAACGTATCTACCTTAGTTCAAGAACGAAAGCCACATGCTTTTATTCTGAAAGGAAGGATTTCAAACAATTTCCCGTTGACGCTGTCTTTACACTCCCGCGTGGACAGACAGACACAACACACTCGAGGCAGACGCGCACTTCCACAACTCTGACTTGACGGGGAAGCTGCCACACTCACGACCGTCTTCTGTGCACTTGTTATCACAACAGAGGTGAGGAAACAAACCGCCTTCCTATTTGCAGAAGGAAATAGTTCACGTGTCTTTTTTATAAAGTAGTATATTGAACTTTTTGTCATCTGAACTTTGATTTTATTTTGGGAATTTGCGCAAGATGTTCCTACCAGGTACTGCTTATAAGTAACTGGGGGAAATTGAAACGAAATATTGCAATTAAAAAAAATAACCTTTGTATAGCAATGAACAGAAGTTGGCTTTAAAAAAACTGCAATGTTCAAAAGTCAGGGGAAAAAAAGTTAGTAAAATCAACAATTGATGATGATCGCACATTTTTAAACCAAATGTGTGTTTACTTTATTTATTTTTTGAGCAGAAGCTGGATTTGACTGCGGGGGGAAATAACCGCATGGAGTGATAGTAAAAGGAAGCCTGGTGTTTACTTTTTTTGGGAAGGGGTGCACCAGCGATAAAGCATTAGGTAATTAGTCTATCTGAGGCTGCAGACTCGCTGACGCCAGGGTTCCATAAAGCAGCAGCGATGGACTGATCCTGCACTGAGCTTGGGCGCTTTTGCCGTCATTGTAAAAACTTCAGCTGTCTGTCTGCAGTGGACAGGCCAGTGGTGGCCGCATTGTGCCGGTGCTTTCATGCAATCATGTTACCTGTCATCATTTTAGACTCACCTGAGACATTTCTGTGAAAAATGTGCTCAAACATGCAGTCAAAATTTTGCATTTAAAAATCATGTGCAAATGCACAAAACCAGATATTGTTTAACCCCTGAAGATACAGAGATTCATTGGGGGTCTGCTGCTCCAGCACCCCTCCATTTGTGTCATTTCCAGGACGGCTGCAATGCAAAGACACAAGCAGAAGTCTCCCTCCCAGTTTCCGTCTCCCCCTCCTGTCCTGTGATGTGTTCTGGCCAGACAGAATGGCTCCTGGGCGTCAGTGGCATGATCACAGAAACAGAGGCCAGAAAGGACGTTCCCTCATCAGTGGTGAATCTAGAAATGAGTTTTGGCCACGTTGGTCTGCTTTTTTTCTGGAATTATTATCTGGAGTGTTTTTTTTTTTTTACTCCATAGAGACCTTTGCCATTGTGTAGTTTGTGGAAGAGCAGTTTAAAGTGTTACCACACCGAGAAAGCCTCATGATTATGGAAATCCATGTTTTTGCACATAGTATAAAGCCACTTACAGCAGGTTACAGCAGACCCACCACACACTTGGTGTTTTGAACATGTTCTTGTAGCATTTTCCTGATGATGGAGGACATATATGAAGAAAAATCAGCTTAAAATTGAATTTCTGAGTATTTCTTTATTTTTCAAATCGTTGTGTTTCAGGAATAAACAAAGAAATGCAGTTGGGAAAAGAGTGTATTTGTTTGGTGGAAAATATGCATCTTTTTGTAGACGACATTCACGTCTTCGTTTTCCTCGTCTGAGCTGGGATCCAGATCAGAACTGAACGGCTCCAGTATTGTTCATCATTTTTTGTTGCACCAGTAATGTTAGCTTAGGGTTGTGAGTGGCTGTGAGATGGCGGGAGAGCATGTGAACAGATGGATGATGGGAAGTAGGGGCGGGGTGACTTCATGCCAATGGTCCCACCCACAACTCAGAGGTGAATTTCTAATGAACTGCCGCTCTGCAGAAACTATGTCAAACAACACAGTTTTTTGTTTTGTTTTTTTTACTAAAAATGGCATAATTATAATTGGGAACACTTTGAAAATAGATAAAAAGGTTACTTACCGGAGTTGGACTTGAAGCTCCTGCTGCACTCATCTTCTCTGTGGTACCTGACCGTCCTACACCTCCTCACTCCAGTAAGTTGATGCAGTCTCTCCTTTCTCTCCTCAGATGATTGAAACTTGACCTGGGCTTCTGGCTCTGTGAGGAATAACCTTCCCAGCAGGAGGCTCAATCCAGAGCTGCCAGATCCCTTTTGTGCCGGCACAGAGACAGGATTGGGAGCTGGCTGGAGTCCAGCGTCTTCACTGAAAGCTGCTTGGAAAAAAAGCAGAGGAATACAAACACAAACATCTGCCCTGACTCAGCACATCAGCTCTTTTATCCTTGCCTCCATTTTTGTTGTTGTTTTTTGCGTTGTGGTCGATAAATTCCTGTCCTCGAGGGAACTCTAATCCAACTTGACCTATCAGTTCATCTCCCCGACTGTGTTTCGCCCTTAAAATGAACTCCTCCACGTCCTTTACGTCCCTGTTCTCCTTCACCAGCCCAGCAGTGAAACGGCTGCTTGGCTGGAAGCAAGGCGACGAGGAGGAGAAGTGGGCCGAAAAGGCTGTCGATTCTCTTGTTAAGAAACTCAAGAAGAAGAAAGGAGCGATGGAGGAGCTGGAGAGAGCCCTGAGCTGTCCCGGGCAGCCCAGTGAGTGTCGCAGACCTGCAGCGATGACAGTCAATGTGCTGGAAACATTACAAAAACAAAAAAACAAAAAAGATTTGGATCAGGATGAATTCTTCTCTATTCCCTAAGATTTTTATCTAAAAAAAATCACATATATTTTACTGGTTAATTATGTCAAAACCAGCAGTAATCAAGCAAGTGCAATTGTGTTTTAGCGCAGTAAATATCTATTTTACATTTTAGAGGGGGGGGGATCTTCAATGTTTTAGTTGGTTTAGTTAGTTTATTTTATTTTTCCAAAATGTGTCATAAACAACAAATCAATATAAATATGGAAAAATGGACACCCCCAAAGCAGATGATTATTATCAGGGGTCCAACATTTTAGCCAAGCATAAAAGAATGAAGAAGTTGCCTTACAGCTTTAGTTGTCAGATTAGTTTATAGTAGGGCTGCACGATATGAGGAAAACTTGCGATATGCGATATTAGTGATCAATATTGCGATAACGATATAATTTGCGGTAAATAAACAAATAGAAAAATAAACAAAAACATAATTCCCATTTAATTGCAACAGTTTAAAATTATACTCCAAATGACCCTCATTGACATGGGGACAAACATCTAACATAATAGGCCTCCATCTGATTGGTCAAAGCATAAAGGGATTTATTTGATTCGTTAAATGCTTCAAGCTGCTAGAAGATTGTTTTAACACATTTTGGGTTTGCGATTTATTGCGATATTCGCCGTCTTTTGCGATATGCATATTGCAGAGCTGGATATTGCGATAACGATAACTTTGCGGTATATTGTGCAGGCCTAGTTTATAGTCTATTTTTAAACTGACTTCTACCTACAAAAGGTTGTGTTGACCTGGTAACACATCCATTAAAGGTTTGCTGCTCTGTTACACAAAAACAGGCCATATTTTCTTAATCGGATTTTGGACAAAAATGTACTCGTGGTCATTTCTCTTCTCATGCTTGCTCAGGTTCATCTGAAACTTAATTTCTAACAGCAGCTTCACCTCCTGTAACAGAAACACAAAGATGCTTCAGTAATGATGATGTAACAATGATGAGTGACAATCAATTCCTCTTATTGCCTTCAGCCAAAGCCTTTTATTCACACTACTAGATTTAATGGTATGATTACTTTGTTATATTTGAAAAACTTTCCTTTTTGAAATTTTACATAGAAAAACTTGTTTGATTTTATTTGACAGTAGAATTGGATAAGGGAAAACCAAACTATCTCTTGTTGCTTTTTTGAAGCACAGTTGAACATGGCAGCTTCTTAAAATAACAAAAGGTCAAAGGGTATATTACATGAGTCCATTTTTTGTGGGTATCAGCATTTTAATAGCTACTGAATTTTGTCCTTCAGGTAAGTGTGTGACCATCCCTCGGTCGCTGGATGGCAGACTGCAGGTGTCCCACAGAAAGGGCCTGCCCCACGTCATCTACTGCCGGGTGTGGCGCTGGCCTGACCTGCAGTCCCATCATGAGCTGAAGCCTCTGGAGTGCTGCGAGTTCCCCTTTGGTTCCAAGCAGAAGGATATCTGTGTCAATCCGTATCACTACAGGCGCGTGGAGACTCCAGGTACACACCTAGAAAGCTGTGAACGTCCGTGACCTTTTCTGGGTAGTTATACTAACTTTCCTCCTCAGTGCTGCCTCCGGTTCTAGTTCCCCGTCACAGCGAGTTTAACCCCCAGCACAGCTTGCTGGCAAAGTTTAGGAATGCCTCCCTCCACAACGAGCCCCTGATGCCCCAGAATGCCACCTACCCGGACGCCTTCCCCGCACTGCCCGGCTCCTCCTTCTCCTCTTCTCCATCTTCTTCCCTCGCACAGTCCCCCACCTCTCAAATATTCCCCAGCTCCCCCAACAGTTCTGCAGAACCCAGTAGCCCCTATCACATCACAGGTAAAAGTTCTTCCACAGACCCTGCAGGACCGTCAGGCATTGCTGATGCACACATTTGTTCCCCATTTTTCCAGCGGAGACTCCCCCGCCTCCCTACAGCAGCATGGAGACAACCCCTCAAGAGGATGTGAAGCCCAGCAACTCCACAGAAACCGCTAAACTCACCTTCTCAGCTCCACACAGAGGTAGCCAACCTGCTCATGTATCCTTACCAGTACACACAACACGTTCCCCTTGATCTGTGTATTTGATCCACCTTCATGTCAACCCTCCCTTCAGATTTGAGGCCTGTTTGTTACGAAGAGCCCAAGTACTGGTGTTCCGTAGCTTACTATGAGCTCAACAACAGGGTGGGGGAGACTTTCCACGCCTCCTCCCACAGCATCTTGGTGGACGGCTTCACTGACCCGTGCAACAACAAGAACCGCTTCTGCCTGGGCCTCCTTTCCAACGTCAACCGCAACTCCACCATCGAGCACACGCGCAGGCACATAGGCAAAGGTAGAGCGGGCGGTTGAGGAGTAGTTTGTTATTTCACATTTATTCACACAGAGCTTTGATCCAGCTTTAAGAAAGGTCATAAAAGGTCAAAATAAACAAAACAGCAAATGCAAACTAAATGAATATTTCATTTAAGTCAAATAATAAAGCTGATTAAATCTTTAAAAATGCACGTTTTATTTGAATTGGATGAGTTTTACAAATTTACTGACAAATTTAATCAATTAATTTGTCCACCTTGGGACCCAAATGCAGCCACACCTTCTACCTGCTTCCAGTTTTGGCTGCAGCTTTTATTTTAAGCATCTACTAGAACAAACTCAATCATTTTACAGTTGGCCAGCCACCAGTCCTTTGGTTTTCTTCATCCAAGCTTCCTAAAATAAAACATTAATTAAAAATGATTGAAAAGAGACTCAAAAAAATGCTTTTACTCTTAAAAGTATTTGCTTAATTTCCCCTATAAACTATGACTGGATTACATATAAAAAAACAGAAACGTTGAAGAAAAGAGGATTAACACTAAATGTAGGCTTCTGAATAGAACATGGCCCTCTTGGTACCTAACTTTTAAGGATTTCCTTTTTCTTTTTAAAACTCAGTTGTCACAACTTGACTTTTATTTTTTAAAGTCCTTTTCTTATTTCTTCGTATCCCTTGTGCTATCCTTGGCACTTTAACATGGGGAGGTGGGTCATCTGGACCCACTAGACAGTGCTCTGAACCTTTTTTCTTCAATGATTTGTGATCTTCACTGGTGTCCATGGATTACATGAAATCTTTCCACATTTATCCACCTTTGTCATGGTAGGGATAACACGTCAATGTGAGGGTGGGGTCATCTAAGGTAGCACAAGGGTTAAATGTGTACAGACTAGTATTAAAATCAGATTATTAGATCAACAATTTAAAGGAGTCCCTGTTTCGAATATAGTTCATTTACATTTATATTTAACATTCAGTGAATTTGCTAAACTTTTATTTATTTTTAATAATTGTGTTTACTTTCCCCCCAGGGTTACACCTGTACTACGTGGGCGGAGAGGTGTACGCAGAGTGTCTGAGCGACAGCAGCATCTTTGTCCAAAGCCGCAACTGCAATTTCCAGCATGGCTTCCACCCCACCACAGTGTGCAAGATCCCCAGCGGATGCAGCCTCAAGATCTTCAACAACCAGCTGTTCGCCCAGCTCCTCGCCCAGTCGGTCAACCACGGCTTCGAGGTGGTGTACGAGCTCACCAAGATGTGCACCATCCGCATGAGCTTCGTCAAGGTACCACATCCTAACAAACGCCAGGCCGGCTGTGTCCGCCATTCTCTGGGTGATTGATGGCTCTTGTGTCCGTTCCTTAGGGATGGGGGGCTGAATACCACCGGCAGGATGTGACCAGCACCCCCTGCTGGATTGAAGTGCACCTGCATGGGCCGTTGCAATGGCTGGATAAGGTTCTCACCCAGATGGGTTCTCCTCACAACCCCATCTCCTCAGTCTCATAACAAGTGTGTTCTAGTTGCTGTCACACGGGTCGACGGCCACGGTTTGCTCGCCGCGTCAAGGGACAAAAGTGAAACAGACAGGTGTAATTGGGCTGAAAAGGAAGGAACATTTGTCAACTGGGACTCAGAAAATACTTGAGTTCAGAATAAAATGGGATGTATTTATTGGTACTTCAATGCTGTACATTGTTGTAGTGATATTTGCTGTCTTGGCCAACGTTTGCTGTTGCTTTTTACTCGTTCCATTAAGTTTTTGTTTCTTCCTGTGATTTCTAAAGCTTTGGCTGTCTCCCATACAATAAAAAAACACAAATTCTGAGGATTGTTTCCATGTTTTTTTATGTTTAATCATCAATATTCAGTAGGGGGTACAAACAACAAACAGACCCTGACTGGAGAGAAACTTCTCCCATCTTACCACACTTTACTAACAGATGGCACATTAGCGTTTATTTGTTGCCTTTTTGTGCTACAGTTAGATTTGAACCGAAAGTTAAATAAAAACATGAACTTTGAAAGACAACTGATTGTCACATTAACATCTAGGGAGGTTTAAAATACTGAATAATAATATAAAAAACAACAACATAGAAGGTATTTCCACATATTTAAACCATTGTAATCCACAGCCTTCATTGCTACTGGCTTTTAAAGGATTTAAATGTCAATGAACAGTTTTAGCAAAGAAAAACTGGCTGCACATAAAAAATGAACTTCATTAAAAGCTGAAGACTCTGCTACTTAAAGATGTCCACACTTCTTCTGAGCGACTTCTTTATGTATGTCCCATCAGGCATCAATATACTTTATTATAATTTAATATATTAATTTATTTGACATGTCTCAACATGCTCCCAATTTGTCCATTTGTCCCTGCAGTTATTTTTTTAAATCCCAATCTAGACAAAGTCATGCTTCAATGGAAGGAGTGTCCTTCCTCTCATCTGAGGATTTGACAAATACTGTTGCATATTGATCAGTTGTGGTCAACAGCCCTGGAACTGCTGCTGTGCTTGGCTGCGGCTCTGCGAGACCAGGAGCTGCTGCTGCTGCTGCAGGAAGCTGATCACCTCTGGACTTCTGAGCAGAGACTGAAGGACACAGACATTTCACCTTGATTTCAAACGCTAAATGTAAACAAGTCTGGAATAAATGTAATGCAGTAAGTTTCAGATTGAGATCAAACAACTTGAGATAATACACAAAAGTGAAGTATTAATAAGTTTCAGTCCATCACCGCCATAAATAATATTAGAGTTCTAATATTTTTACTGACATAATAGTGAAGTGTATTTAAATAAAATAATAAAACCTTTTATTCCTTTTAAGAACACAAGAAACTCTGAAGTTAAACTTTACCCAAAATGTGTCAGAACTGAAAAAAAGATCTGCGTCACAATTAAGAAGTCAATTTTAAAATTAGTTTTCTGATTTAAACAGCCCAGGAAATGCTGGATTTATAGCACGTTTATCTACTAGAATTATCTTAATTTAAAAGTTGATCTATGCAGCACTTTTTACCAGAAAAAAGATCAAAAACTCCATCAGAAATTATGATAAAAACACTGATTTAAAAAGAAAAATAAACTAAACAAAATTTCATTTTGCCAAACTTAAAAACCATAAATTTATCAAAGATATTACTATAATTTAGACAAAAGGAAATTTTTATTATTTTCAAATAATGTTTTGAAGCTGGGTTGAATTTTTGGAAATCAAATGGTAGCTGCACACTCTCAAAATCTAGAATCAAACACTAGACTAAGGCTTTTTCCTTGAACACAGGAAATAAACGGAGCTTTTAGACACTAGATCTATTATTTAGTAACGCGTTTGTGTTTTACTGCTTAATCTGTCATGATGCACTAACTCCATCCGTCTCTGATGCTGCTCAGACTCACCAGTCTTTTCTGATTCAAGACCTGCTCTATCAGTGAAGGTCTGGCTGGTCGGTCCCCCATGGCACTCAAGCGCTGTTTGTTCACCGACACGGGACGCTCTTCAGAGTTCTCCTGGTCACAAACCAAAAGAGGCCCAGTGAGGTCTGAGAACACTGTAGGCTGATGTTACTTATATGACTTTTTTTAAAACATATTTATAACATTGGGTTGCTTGTGAAAGACTGCAGGACAAGACAATTGCCCTTGTGAGTTGACAATATTAAACACCAAACAGATGTTAAAATGCCTTCAAATCAGATTTCATCATTGTACCTGGAGGTCCACAAAAACTATGAAAAGTACTATAGTATTTGTTTTCTTTTTTACCATCACCATGACAGGCTGCCAGTTACAATAGCTTCTCATTAGTTTACTTGTTTGTATGTTTTGTTATTTCCTATTATTAACCTGTTTTTGACAGGCATCTTTTTTTTTTTTCATTGAAATGAGTGCGGTGGCGTGCTTGCTACTCCCTTTTTGGACTATTTTCCACCACTCGGAGTGTGCATTGTTTACACGTCACGTCGCTTGGCAACAACAGAAAGCGAGCGGAGATGGGAGAGAAGACCGTGGACCACCAGAGTTTGCAGGACTCTGAAAGTTTTTTTTTGTTGTCCTCTTCTAAAAAGTGACCTTCTTGGGTGGAGTGGGAGGGTACTGGCAGGAACAGGAAAAGAATAAACAAACTGATCCGGCTCCTTTCTGGGATGTCCCTGAGAGTCTGTGACTGTGGGGGGGTCAGAGGAGGGTGTAACAGAAACTGGAATCCATCATGGACAGACTCTATGACTACAAGGCCTTATTAGACTCCAAATAGCCTCAGTCAACAGACACCTCATTGTGTTATCCATTTCTTGTTATCCGTTTGTTTTTTGAGCTATGGTGGTAACAGAGCAATTTCTTCATGGGATCAATAAGAGTTCTTTCTATATATAGCATTGTTTATGTAATGTAAATAACTTTGGTTGTAGTGTGTATGAAAGAATTGCTGCACATTGATCAAATCGAGTTGTCAAAATACTTTATACATAAATTGGTTCGTCTTACATCTAGTTTCCCGCTGGACATGGCCTGATCACTCTTCTTTTTCTTGTACTTGTCTTTGTACATCTTGTTGCGGTGTTTTTTGCACATCCACGGTTTCCTTTGCTTTGCCACCTGCGTCGTGGTCTCTTTGCATCCCTCATAGATGCACTGCTTGGGGGCGTTGTCCCCCTCCGAGGTCTCCTCGTCGTTCAGCTCCTCCGGGCTGGCTGCGCTGTCTCTGGGGTCCGAAGTGTCCAGAACGTCGCTCTCTTCGTCCGGATCGTCCGCGTCGCACGACGAGGCATTGTTGTCCGGCTCGTGTAGTGTTATCACGTTCCTGCTGTCGACAGCTCCGCTTTTGCTCACATAGTACCTCTGTCCGTCCTTAGTCAGCAGCAGAGTCGAGTCTTTATCTTTACTCGCGGCTGGAAGCGTGTTGTCTTCTTCGCTCATGACTGGAAAGCAAAACTGCAGCGGCGCTCCAGTCAGCTAGCAAGCTAACTGCTCCTTAGCGTAACCTTAACGAGCTAAGCAACTCTCTACTTAAACCCCACAAGACAACGTTTTGTATAAAACATTTCAATTATTTATAGAAAAATATGTATTTTGCTATTTTATCTACATTGTGAACCCACCACTGAAATTCATAAATTCTAATCGGTCACACAGTTACAAATATGTTTGTGAAGCGAATCGATCGCAGCGGCGCCTGTCTTCTTCTACGCACCAGTTGAAACAATACTGTGGGTATAGTGACACCTAGGGGTCAAATATTATTTACACACAATTAAAAAAAATAACTCCGATGAAAATCGTGATTTTAACATGTTCTTGTGGCATTTTCTCATGACGGAGGACATATGTACACAAAATAAAGATTTTTATCTTAATTCATAGATCAAAATTACTGTCGAAAATTTCGTGTCTGAGTATTTCTTTATTCTTATCATTATGACCAGACGCAAAAATTCCATTGGAAAAAACTGGTAGGTGTGACACATAAGCTTCTATGACAAGCTACAAACTCCCTTCTGTGCTCCATTCGGATCCATCAGCTTGTAGACAACTAGATGGTAAACTATGTTTACTTGTATAGAACTTTACCCCCTTACTATGGGGCGATCGTGGTGCATGGGGCGACCGTGGTGCAGCGGTAGGGCGGTCGACCCATGATCATAAGATTGCAGGTTCGATTCCCGCCTTGCACGCCCATGTGTCGAAGTGTCCTTGGGCAAGACACTGAACCCCACCTTGCCTCTGGTGGGAGGTTGGCGCCAGTGTTCGGCAGCGGAGCCGCCATCAGTGTGTGTATGTGTGTGTGAATGTGTGTGTGCATGGGTGAATGGGACTGTGACTGTAAAGCGCTTTGGGCCTTCGTAAGAAGGTAGAAAGCGCTATATAAGTATACGCCATTTACCATTTACCATTTACCTTCTGGCTTTTTGCAGTCACAGTCCCTTAGCCATGTATACAAACATTGATTCTGCTGCTAAACACTAGTACCAAGTGTCTTCCCTAACTAAGGACACTTCAACAGGCTGGCCAGGATCTGAACCTGTGATCTTCCGATCAGGGGTCAAATCCATACCTCTGATCCACTTGCAGACAAATTGACACATGTACGTCTTTGTTTTCCTCGTCTGAGGTGACATCTGGCTCATCTGGATAGCTGCAATATTGCTCGTTATTTTTGTTGCACCAGTAAGGTTCAGTTGGGGTTGTAAGGGTCTGTATTACCAATGGGTAATGAAGAGGGGCAGGCTTTCTCTGCACTAACAGAACCACACTCAACTTAGAGGCGAATTTCTAATAAACTACTGCTGCTCTGCATAAAAACTATGTCCTAGGAAACAACAAATTTTGTCTAAAAATATCATAATCATAATTTAAAGACCACTGGGAACGCTTTTTAAAAAGATCAAAAGATGAATGGAGTGGGACTTTAATTCTACCAAAACATAAAACACATAGAAAGCAAAGGTTTTTTTTAAAAAAAAGAGCAGAAAATGTTGTTTTTCACCATGTATTTATTACTTCTATTGTTATTGACAGGGCATTTAAACAGAGGTACAGGTATTGGCATTTGGAACAAACTGTGATGTGGTGGTGCAGCTGTGAGAGCACTTTGGTAAACCACTTGTGCTAGAGAGTGTGGACTTCAACAGCACAACAAATTCCATCTGATCTGCAGCCTGTCATCATGTGACCTGAAGCAGAGGAAAGTGAGACGACTTCTGCTAGATCCCAAACAAGAAAAAGAAAAAAAAAACTATATCTGCTCTTCATCTTTCTAGTTAAACATCCTGTTGACTGTCAGAAATTCCATTGTTCTCTCATTGTTTCCACACTATTTTACAGCTGTCACAGACAAACAACTAGTAAAGAAATATACTGTTTTAAGAACTATCAAAAAAATAAAACTGTTATTTACATAACATATAAAGAATTCTTCATCACTAAACTCTTTGTCTCATAAGAATAGGCTACTGTATGTCTGTCATGCTTTCATCTGAAGAATGAAGCCATGAATGAGGTTGTACAGAGCAGAAATAAACCCTCCCACTACCTTTCAACTCTTACGAACAAGTGCTGCTGGTTTTCAGACATTCAAACCCTCTTCATCTTGTTTGTTTGTATAAAAATGTCCCCCATATTCCTGGACAGTCGTCGTAACCTTTCTACACTGGAACATGTCCATGATTTACATCTGTAGATTTGGTCAAAATGAGGAAAAGTGAGTCTTGAGCAGAGTGGTTGGGAGAACATGTGCGTCGAGGAAAACATGTCAAGTCTGCTACAAGCACCCAGATGCTGCTGGGGTTTCGTGTAACAAGCCGTCAGAGTTACAGATAACAAAGCTTTAAGTGGAAATAAAATGCACCATTATTGTCTGAATAGCAGTCTGTAAACTGAAAGCTGTAATCCTGCCATTCAGTGTTCCAGAAAGGCAACGTCAGCAAAATGTGAACAAGAGTCAGAATCGTTCTATTCCTCTTTCTTTAGCTCTGATTTTGCAATAATACTTCATTCATAAAGTCTACCACAACCTTTGTTCTATTTCTAGACACTTCTTTGTTTTTACTTTCTATCATACGCTCAACACAACAACACATTTTCTATTAAAAAGGGAGATACATATTTAAAAAAAATGCAGTGAATAAAGTATGAATAAATAAGGTTCAATAAAACATGAACATTGGTCCATATTCTCGTATTGCCTCGAAGAGCCATTCAGTCTGGACGACGTTTCCATGTTTAGCCCGAATCATCACTTAAAGGTCAACAGTGTTGTTGACCTTTCTTGCTCCTTGAGCTGTACAACATGTGCTCAGATGAGAGAATATTTGAAAAAAATAAAGTCGTCCACCTCACTTCACACTAAACCTCATCGTATTGTTTATTTTAAATATTTTCTCCATTTTCATCAATCTCCCGTCGGGGTTTAGAGAAATCGTTTTAGGCGGTATTTGCTATTTAAATTCACAGATTTCTTTTTTTTTCTCTGCCACAGTTTTTATGTGTTCTTCTCCAACATTGGAGGCAAAGACAGCTCCTGGATGATGAATCTTTCTTCTCCTTCTCCCCGCCACATCCTCCTTAAAAAGGTGAGTTGGGGGAGTAGATGGTGCTGACTGAGCTGATGGAGATGTCATCTGAGTCTGATAGGGAGCTGTGGTCTGGAGAGGGATTGGAGCAGGGGTCAGGGGTCAGAGAGATGAGGGGGGCGGGAAGGCCAGAGAGACAGTTGGGAGGCTCCGCACGTTGAGCTTTTGTTGTCTTTTCTGTATTCACAGTCTGAATCGTTTGCGGAGGTCGCCGTTTCACATCCTGGTGGCGTCCTCGTCTGAGAACCGGCCTCTCCTTATCAAAAGGGGTGGCCTGGCAGAAACAAAGGAAAACAGTCTGATTAGAGGTCCAATAAATTTAAAAAAAGGGGACTGAAAACCAGTGGACTGTCAAAAGAGGAATTAAAAATATTTCTTAATTTTTTTTTGCCATTTAAAACAGATTTTTGGTTATCAAAACTCTCAAATGTGCTTTATAGGACACAATTGTCAGCAAATGTAGAAATAAGTGTGTGAACTAATTCATGCATCAAGTTCTTTATTGTTTAATCTTATTCCTCCTTTCACTCGTGCCACTGCTGACTAGAGTCCTCCAAATGAAGGAACAACGTGCACATCAGAAGTGGGGCAGGGCAAGGTGAACAGCGAGACCGGTCACAGGAATCAGGAAACCGGAATGCATCACAAGAAGCAAGAACAAGATAAAAATAAAAATATGAATTGAAACAAACAAGCAAGTTAGGCGAACATTTTTTTCTGAAAGAATAGCACTTCAAAATACAGATGATGCAAATATCTGATTTCGTCCCCAAAATCTTTTTGCTTATTGCGTGCATGAAGATGCAGTTTTGCAGGATTTCAAGTGACACAACAATTTAGCGACCAGACAGCAAAATGCAGGAAATGACAGGTGAGCGATCTGTGCATAAAGCGAGGGTGAGTTGTAGGAGTTCAAAACAAAAAGCTGTACATATAAAATTGCATTGTTCAGACACAAACAGTCAACAAAGCAGCACTTAGGAGAGAGGGGATTGGAAAGGTAAAGGGCACTTTTGTGACTTCTGGCATTGATGCAATCCTGTCTCCATGGAAACCTGCCGTACCTTATCCAATACATGGCCGGGTGCTGGTAGAAATCCAACGACCCAGATCTCTGCATAGAAAAGCTGTCATCCAACTGAACAAAAAGAGAAACCAGCACAATCAATCCATCTGGGTTCTAGCGTAAACCACTTTTCTTTTCTGTAATGACTCTATCTTCTGAGCCGGCTTTAAGAGAAGAGCCTTTTTTTATGATAACTTACAGAAATGACTGACACGTCTGCAGTGGTGTCGTTGACCTTCGGATTAGTGTTGAAGTGCTTCTTAATCTTCCCTGCTACTGACAGCTGGTGCTCGTTCTCGCATAGACCTTCATTCTGTGTCGAGCAAAACAGAAGAAAATGTTTCATGGGAAATGAAGCAGTAGCAGGAAGAAGCTGCTCTGCCAGCGAAACACCTACAGTGACCCAAGGGTGCTCCAGCACCTGAAGGGCAGTGTATCTCTGATCCACCTCCACCTCCAGCATGGATCGGATCAGCTCCTGCAAATTGCAAACCACGGCACCAATTTACTCTCTCTGTTAGGTGATTGAAAGTTTGTCCACAAAACAGGAAACTGCATGCAGAAGATCTGCACCTTGGCGGTCTCTGAAACGTTATCCCAGTATGGAAAAGGAAATTCTAGTTGGCCCATCAGAATCTGATCAAAAAGTGCTTCTTGATCATCGCTGCACCTGCAAAACATTTCCACATAAAAGAGGATATGAGAAAACAGCACAAGCATATCAAGCAGAGGGCTATTCTATGACCAACCAGCAGGGGGGCTCAAGTGTAAACTATACATTTTAACTTTAAGTGAGCAGAATTTCCAGATCCTGGAGCAGAAACTATAATTAGCAAACTACTGTAACAGCTAAAAAAAACAAAATAATCTTTTTAGGACCGAGTGTTTCCTGTGACCCTTCCAGACTAATAGGCTGGAGGCATTTGAATATTTGTAGATGAAATGCTATGGCAATAGAAAACAAATTTCTGTTGAAATGTGACAAATATGAATATAAATTCAGCAGTTTGTTACTTTAAAAATAACACAATTGATTTGTTTGTTTTAAGCTTACCCTCGAAATGGTGGGAAACCACATAGTAAAATGTATGTGATGACTCCAGCTGCCCAGATGTCCACTTTAAGGCCATACCTGTGTAGTTAAAGTAAACTAGTTCAGGATACAGGTGTTGAAGGATGAGTCACTTGCTGACAAGATAGGCTACCAATGATTTGTCTGCGATCAAGAATCCTCTATAAAAGTCTGACACCTTCAGCAGTGATTTGTCTGCATCATCTTACCCAGTTTCTGAAATAATTTCAGGTGCTACATATGTTGGGGTCCCACAGACGGTGTAGAGGGGTCCATCGACCACAGTCGCCAAACCAAAGTCTCCCAGTTTCAAGCTTTTGCTGCCGTCGGCGTGCTCATACACCTAAAGACAAAAGGGTTCCAGTGTCACATCGAAATCAAAACATAATGGTTATTTTTGGCTAAATCTTCTCAGTTGTTGAAGTATAGGACAATCTGGGTTTAATCAGAAGAGAGAAGTCAAAGTGTGCAGGAAGTGTGAAGGCAGCAGGAATGAGTCATCCCTCTGTGAGAGTTCAGAGTGAGTAATATTACTTCATCGTTCATTCAGAAAGCCAACAGGAAACAAGAGCAGGGAGCGGTGCACTGCGGCAAGATATATAAGAATGTATAGTGATTGAACTCACCAGCAGGTTCTCTGGTTTGATGTCTCTGTGCACAATATTCAGGCTGTGGAGGTATTTGATGGCATTGGCCAGATTGTGGAGCATGCCGCTTGCATCCCTCTCTGTGTATCTGTTGGCAGAGGTGATGGCATCGAACAGATCTCCCCCCTGTGGACAAAACACAATGAATATGACAGATGTCATGCTGGGAAAAAATAATGCATCATCTGTTCTCAGACTAAAACAAAAGCAGACCGTTTTTCACAGCTGCAGGTTTCAGTTTATTTAGTTTTGTTGATGAGCTTTTGGTGAGGAAGTTCACAGCAGCATTTTTATTTGTCTTTTTAGCAGCTGGAGGAATAATCTGCATCCTTGGTTGAAACATCTCCTCCCCCTTGTCTTCATCATTTTCTTCTTCTCTCCCATCTCTATGTCTCCAGCCCTGAATGGACTAACTGGAACAGAGGTTTAAAATAGGCCTGGATGTCTCTCCCTTCCAACTCTGACTCAGATGGACTGTCACAGCTCGACCTGGACAGTGACTGTTGTCTAATTATAAGGACTGTCAAATTCCACAACTGAGCCTCCGCTGTACCATCTTCTTTTTTTTCCTACCTCTTGTGTGGATACGCAGGCATTTAATTCTAAGCGTGAGGGTTTTAACATCTCATTTGAAAGGAAGGACATTAATAAACTGCTGGTAAAAGTAGAAGTGTGACTTCAAACTGACAGCCCTGTAAGTGTTAATTAAGGATTTGTTGTTGTTGTTGTAATGCCTTATGCTATTAAACTACAGATTTATTGAGGGAAATGTTTGACGGGAGCAAGACAGCTTCATTGTGAGGTGAAGTTAATCAGATTTAATTCCCGATGATGCTCACAACACGATTGGGAACACGTTTTGTGACACACAGGGAGGATTCCTAATGACCTTTAAAAAGAGCAATTGAGACTCATCAGGCGCAAAAAGGCAACACAACGATGACGTGATGGGTCAGGAAACAGGAAACGAATCAGTTGTTCTTTTTAAAAGAACCTCTTTTCACGTACCGTGTATGACTCAAGATTTCATTAAAAAAAAAATCACTTCTGTTCATTTATGCTTCAAGAAGCTTGGATTTCTATTTTTTTTTATCTTTGTCAATAATGATGCTAATATTGATTCCAAAATTGGGAGGCATGTGGGGAGGTAAATCATTTTAATAGCTCCGCCCCAAGTCAAATCTCAAGGTAAAACAATATTGTGAATAATTTTTAAAGGGGATTTGGGACAATAATTTAACGATTTTCTTCCAAATAAAACTTTGTCGAAGTAAGACGAGTTAACAATCATTGCAGCTCTACAAAGACTTATTAAAGAGCTGTGTTTTGGGTCTGAGAAACATGGTGGTGGTGGTATTATGAGCTGGATGTTTTTTCAGCAATAATGTCTCATTGTTCAGAAAAAAATATCTTTTGACTGCTAACAGCACATTCTGAATATATTTCTTTTCAAAAATCAAACATTTTGTAACACTTTCTGTAAACAAAATTCACTAAAAACAACAAAAATTAGAAGAGAAATGTGGAAAAAAATAACCAGGAAGACAAAATGTTTGGAAACGTTTGAGTTGATTTCTCAATACACTTAGCAGAAGCATTTTATATTTTGAAGTTTAATTTCTTCCAAACCAAGAATAGAAAAAAATTCAATCTGCTGTTTTTCAAATATTTTTGGATCCACTTTTTGGATCTAAATGAAAGTATAGCCATATACACTATTTTGTCAGATTTAGTTCTTAACTATTTCTATGGAGTTGACCATCTTCTCAGTAGTGAATGATTGTCATTGCCCTATCTATTGCCAAATAAGTGTCTTTCGAAAATGAATCCCAAAATGTCAAATTATTCTCCAGCACATTTTAAAATGATCTATTCACTGCAGCCATTAAAACAGAAATGTGTTATCTACTAAGTGAAAAAACGGACCTATGCTTCTTTTGTTTCTATCCTGGCAGCAACTCTGTCCACCTCGTTCATCCACAGCTTTCTCTCGATCCTCCTACTTTTGGACACCCTCACTTGTACGCACATTTCTCCCACAGATTGCCTCTCATCTATATTCTGTAGTACTCCACGCCACAGCACGAACAGATGGATCCCATTCCTGGCTCCTAAATTATGCACAAACATTTCTTGACTCAGAAAGCAAGAGAGCGACTGAAGAATGTGAACACAGTAGCCCCTGGGGCCACAGACTGATTCTAGCAGTCCCATACTGTGCAACTTCGTCATTTGCTGCACAGTTTGCTTGATGCTCCTCCGACTCTACCACTATTTTTGCACTTCCCAGCTGCACTTAAGCTCAAAATAACGGTCACAGCCCATCCGTAATGTAATGTGTCTATCAGGATAGATGGTATGTAACATATTTTAGTGGGAAGACAAACCTTAACGAGTTCCATGACCAGGTAAAGCTCGTTGTAAGTGTCCACCTCTTCTATGAGTAAAACAATGTTTGGATGTTTAACCCGGCGGAGGATTGCCACTTCATTTTGGATCATGTGTTCCTGCAAAGCAAAGATTTTGCAAGGAAATTACAGATTAGTTTCACGGACTGAATTATTCAAACACATTTGCTTTTCAAATGAGGCTAAAGAGGAGATGTAGAAGATTTTAAAAAGATAAATTAGATTTAAAACTCCACTTTGAACTCACCTTGCCTCTGCACTTGCCCTTGTTGATGATCTTGAGCGCATACTCCCGTCCAGTGGAGAGCTCCACACATTCCCGTACTACAGCGAAGTTTCCATCCCCTATCATCCGCCCCACCTTGTAGCGGTCTGATATGTAGGATGGCACTGCTGGAACCTCATCTGCTAGAACCTCATCTGCTAGAACCTCATCTGCAGTGAAGAACCATCATTGTTGTTTGTTGTTCATTTGCTGATAGGCATTTACAATGAACATAAACTTGAGACAGATCAATGAGAAAAGGAAAAACGTTATTTAACCAATATAAATGAAACAGAGCTTCGTTAGAAGAACATTTACTTCTTTTTCTTTTTTTTTATCAAACAGCAAATGTGGTGGCAAAGCACCGAGATCTTCAACGATCAATCTGGCAAAATCAAAAATTGTATGTGCAACCAAATGGTGATTCAAAATGCAGTAATATAAAAACAAGATTTTTATTATTCATGAACAGATTTGAAACATTTGGCAGCTTTTTTGTGTTTTTTTCATTTTAAGCTTTGGCTGTGAGGACAACTTCATCAAAGAAATAACAGAAATTTCAGCTTTTTTGGGAATTAAGATGTTTTTAAAAACCCTTTGATGAAATCCACAAATTTCTTTTTTGTAATATTACTGTTTTTATGAGATATAAAGAGCATACGTTATGACACATTGAATGATTTTGACTTGTCTAAGATTGGATCCACACATGTTTAATATGGATAATGTAAAGAAATAATTATCAACAATTTTTTTTCAAAACAGAAAGTACTGGTAGTCATTTTAAAGAGACTAACAACAGATGAGTTTTAAAAATTTGCTAAATTCTTCCCGCCAAAAGTATTTTACAGATTTCATGGAAGCTGCCGCTTTAAAGAAATAGCAGGAAAAGCCATTTTACTTAGTGGACAGATAATGCACTACAGGACAGAAAACCTGAAGTAAGTTTTATAAAATGGGTTTTTAAGGAAAGTTTTGATCATGCTAATGAAATAGGGGTCTCAGAAATGTATCAAATGTGAAACAAATGTTAAGATAGGGTTAAATAAATGATGGAAATTTTTGATACTTTTCAGAAACCTAAAAGAAATTAATTTAAATTTTTTTCTCAGCAAGGGCATGACGATGTGGGAAACCAGCATGCAAACAATTTATAAAACAATTAAGGCTGTGAGCAGGATTCAGACAGCAAGACACTTTGGTGTTTTACTCACCTTCAGAAATGAGTTCATCACCATCTTCCACTGTGCTGGGAACTTTAGCAGGTGACAAAGAGCTGGAAGAGTCCTGGGACTCCTGCAAAGAAAGACACAACAAGAAAACAAAACGGGATTATCATATTTCCTTTTTTAATCTATACGAGTTTATTTCAATGTGCTGAATCTGTAATCTCCTAACAAGCAGAGCAATTTTTTTAAAGAGAAAACATGAATATAAACAAGTAACTTAAATTTCAAATGGATGTTGACTGAGGACCACATCATCCGAAAGATGCTTCGGGACTGCATGCCCTTATTGTAGCTTCCCTTTATTCTTCAGTATAATTTCAATCAAGAAAAATAAAACACAGCTCTTTGAAACACTAAGAAGACTGTTTTGCACTGGTTAGAAAGTAAGAAGTCATTGATCTGTTTAAAGACTGTTTATCTGGTCGTCATGGAAGCAGCAGGAATGCAAACAAAGTTCATAGTCTCCTCTCCTTCATAGTTTCCTTCACTGCACCTTTAATATCTTGATTTATAAAACAGTTTTATTTTAAGATGTCTTGATTAAGATGTCTTGATTTTGAAAAATAATGGATCCCTATCAGAAGAGTTTAAATAATGATCTGTTCTTTCCAGACCTTAATCTCAAGATCATTGGTTAGATCCTAAAATAAAAACCCCACTGATACAGTTGGGAATTGCAGCCTTTGAAATGACGAACATGAACGTCATCCTTCCCTCTCCAATGGTTGTAAATTATTAACAAGTTTTCCCAGTAAACGCTGCCTCTATGTGAGACATGCCGACCCAGGCCTTGTGCTCAGCTTTCTTTGGATGTTGAATCCTTTGATTTCAGAGATGAAAAATGTTCAAAACGAGCTTTGAAGCTGTCAATGAAATCACAATGGCTTCTTTTCTGAGTACGTTTAGAGGCAATGACCGCAACATAATTTATTCATTAAAAAAAAGATTAATCAAAACAAACACCTAAAAGAAAAACATTGTTTTTGGTCAAATACATTGTGGCAGAAGAAGTTGCTTGAGCCTGAAAAGGTGGATTGCTAGTCCAGTATTTTAATTGTGTGCTAATACAACCATAAAAAGCTGCTTCTTAGTGAATGGGTTAAACTTTTATGACCTTTTCCAAAAATGATTGTGTTCTTCGTTAAACTTTGAAAAATATTATCAACCCAACCTACCCAAAACATTCAATGCGACATGAGCTACGTACGTTTACACTGTTCTCGGCAACGCATGTTCACAAAACCACTTTCAATGTGTGTGAAAGCGTGTTAATGTTCAACAATCTCGCGTTCATGCATCACTACGCAAGTTTCTACTTCCATTTTCCGACTCTTCGTACAAAACGCACAGGCATTGAACGCTTGTTAAAAGTTAAACCAGGTCTAAGTTTGACCAATCAGGGACTTGGATTTGGTATAAAAGTATGGATGGCACCCAGCTTTTTTATTTTTACAGAAGTGGTGACCGTTTTAAAATGAATCATGGAGAAGAATTTAATAATTGTGGTTTGTGTGCAGCTTAATTATGTGACACCAATTCAGTCATGTATTGTAATAGAGCTGTAAAAGAAAAAGCCTGGAGCAAGATTTGTGAGATTTGCACCGCTTTGAAATTTTCATTAAGAGTCTTCCAACTTCAGTTGGCGAACATGCACTAGTAAAAAAAAGTCTGGTGTGAAAATAGCGGAAGAGAGGACATCCTAACAAAATCATACCAAGATAGGACACCAGAACTTGCCCCTGAAATCTCCGAAAACCTCCTTTTGACCAATAAGACTTAAGTGGATATTTTTAGTCAACCAAACAAACCTCCACCAAAAATCCGCCGTCAAGCATGACAGTAGGGTGTTGATAGTTTCTGTCTGTTCGGTAACCATAAGACTCAAGCTACTTACAGTTACTTAGATGTCCAATATTAATACTAAAATGATAACATGTCTTTCATTTTTTTAAGCATAATGATCAAAAGAACTGCAGAAATGCTACTCAAGTACCTATAAAACAAAAGGAACACGAAGGTTCAATGAGCTTCACTTTGACTGAAACTCTGTTGTGGTTAGAGTGAAAAGGAAGTCTTTTAAGCCATTGAATCACCATATGAGCTTAGCTTTTCTGCCTCAACATGTACCAGTAAGTAATAAATTACTATGCTAAAATATGTGTTTACTTTAAGTGTTATTTACATCCCTAACAACTGCTATGAACAGAGTGGTTTTATTTTCTGATATGTACAAAGGGTTTACTCATTTCTCAGAAACTAGAGAACTGATTTGTCCTCTATCACTGCCTGAGTGGCTGTCAACACTCTTCCTCATCCGTGCTGCTGCTGCGACCTGAAAACCACTTAGCCGAATGTAGCTGTGAGTCAGACTGAGTCTAGTTTATGTAATGCCGGGTTTTGTCTGGCACTCATCCCAGAAGAGGAGAGCCCACCTGAAACCCATAAAGACAACTGCCGTCATTTATCTCGCAAACCTGCTTCTTCTCTTGCTTTACTTTCTCCTCAGGACCCTGGCATTGTTGTGCCCCGATCACGCAACCCGCCCTGTCTCATTTTGAACTCCTAGCTGTCTCTTTTCCTGCCACGCAGGGAAACAAAATGCTGTTGCTATGGAAACAGCCTGCAGAGACGAGAACAGCAGCTTATGAGACTTCCAATGTGGAAACAGGAGCCCATATATGGTCATTTCCTGTCTGTTGGCTGGGGGGGGGGGTTCAGTTCATCCTTCGATGAAAATGTTGTCTCTTTCCTTTATACGACAGATGAAGTGACAGACAGAGTGAAGGGCGATGAAGAGGAGAGAACGCAGAAAAAAAAGGTGTGGCATTTGTTAAAAGTGAATAAAGATTTGGTATGAAATGATCAGACCTTCCATCTTTCTCGTCATTGCACCACAGATCAGATATTAGATTACTGTTAGCTATATCTCTGCACCCCTGTTCTAGCAATGACTCACTTCAGTGAAGAACACACAGATGAACCTTCTGGTTGGAGGCAGGGCACTTTAAAATCTCAATGGGAACACGTAGTTCAGAGGGTGTCATGTCTGACCTTAAATGTAAAACATCTTCACAGAAATAGATATGTTGTAGCACAATAACGCTGGAAAAAGGACGGCTGGCAGCTGGACTGTGGAATTAAAAATGCAGCACGCATTTACATGATCAAATTCTGTTTTGTCTCCTGGGCTGCTGTCTGAATCTGGTTATGAAAGGAAGACTCGAAGCTTTTCCTCCAGCTGAGTCTTTTTCTAACATGCACAGAGCATCCAGCAAAAGAAAGGACACATTGTGTTTGTTTGCTTTAGTGGAGGAATCCATTAAATTAAGCCCTTAAGACCAACATGCATTGTCCCAGCTTGACTGTCTTCATTTTAAAGGAACAAAATGTAACTTTTCTCTTTATTTTGTTGTCTAGACTGAGAGGGAACATAATCAACTTGACTCTCACTGGTAAAAGATCAAATCTCAGTGGGGGAGTTGTGTCTTGCTGCACTGCCACTTGCGAATAGCGAGGGCTTCAAATCAAGTTTGTCATTGACTGTAGACTCAGGGAATCATGGGATTAAATGCTCATGGGAAAATTGAAAGAAAAAAACAGGATGGGATCTTGGGCAAGGAAAAAAACTAATAAAACAAGCCTAACAGCTACTAGGATTAACATGCTTGCAATATAAATAGAAACTTCAATTAAAAACCCAAAATGAGTATTTATTTTTTGTCAATGTACACAATTGCTTCCTTAAAAAGCAAAGTGTTTTCCAGATGTAGTAAGATGTTTGAGAGGACAGGAGAGATGAATGCACTTCTAAATTTCTAATTGTGCTTTAATAGCTGTTCTATTAAATACAAAAGCTTATTAAAGACCCAAATCAATTTTTGATCTATTTTAAAATGGTTTGCAGTGGGTTTTTAATCATGATTATGTCATTTTTAGGCAAAATTTAACAAAACTGCCTCATTTTCTAAGACATTGTGTCTGCAGAATAACAGTAGTTCATCAGAAATTGGTGTGGAGTAACCCCACCCCCCTTCCCATTATTGAGAGCTCTCTGTTTACACTCTCCACTGCTAACTTACAGCCCCTCACACCCACAACCTAAAATTACCAGTGCCGTACAGTTTTGAGCCAGATACCAGCTCGGATGAGGAAAAACAAAGACGTACGTGGATCTAATTGTCTACAGGTGGATGCATCAGAATTGAGAGTGGGAGCAGGGAGCTTGTATTTTCTATATGATAAATTTGCTCTTTATCAAACATTTTTTTTCTCTGCTCTTGATTTACAACAATTTAAAAAATGAAATACTCAAAAATCCAAATTTGAGCTTCATTTCCTAATATATGTCCTACATCATCAGAAAAAAAGCCAAATAGCATGTTAAAAAACAAAACAAAAACAAAAGTACAATTTTCATGGGAATGAGTCTTTCATTACAATGAAACATGGAGGATTGAGAGGAAAAATAAAAGACCACAAATGAAAATGAAATGAAAATTAGTTTAATGACACCAACAAATAAACAAAGAAAACACAAACAGAGAGAAATGTGCATGGAAAGGACTGGCAGCCTTGCATTAAAACAAACTCTATGCTGATGATAGAATACTTTTAGTAATAGTCACAGAAACATATTCATTTCTAAAAACTGACTTGACTTGGTCATCAAAATCATCTCAAAACTCTAAAATTGCTGCAGTGCCATCCAAAGCTTTCTCATGCACAGCCACCAGCCTTCATGGCAAATGTGAAAACAAAATGAGAAATGTTATCTAACAGAGTCAACACAACATGGAGTAAGAAATATATTTTACAGTCAAAATGAACAAATACAAGCTGTGGTGACAACACACTGACATGGATGAAGGAAACAATGTCAGTTGCACAGTCGGGATGCACGCATTCATCCTCAGTTTAGGCTTTTTCTCTCTCACACACGATAAAGTAATGAATCACCGACTCACAAACAAAACAACAAAAACAAATCAAAGAACGAAAATAAAAATAAAAACGAGCATGCAATTCAATGGGTTATGGATATGACTTAAAATTGAAAGCAGCAAACGGTTGGTGCAACTTTTTGCTCCCCCCTGTTGTTTCAGAACAAGTCTCCATTTTTTTCTATTACAACTGTCTATTGCTTTAAGACGGAAAACATATATTACCATAAGGTGTCTGGAATACTGTGCAGAAATAGAGTAGGACATTGTGAACTCAGCCGTTTTCTTCATGCATCAGTTGTCATTCAAGAAAAAAAAGGGTGGGGGGGTTAACAGGGTGCATGGAGCGTGTAAAAATGTTCATCTGCAAGCAAACGCTGAGTCTTCTCATCAAAATGTTTGTAAAATGTTATGGAACGCATCTCTGTGGGAATACAGCATGAAATGAAAAGAAGAAAAAGGCACAATGCCTGTTTGTTCTGCTCCAGTGAAATATGCGCCATCAGTTTAAGCTGCAACGGAGAGTCTGCAAGCATTTATATGTGGAGTCTGGTGAGGTGAACTGTTAAACGCATCAGCCGATGTAGGTCACAGACTGTGTGGCTGCTTATGAAACAGCTGCTATTTAAATTCATTTTGACTACCATTTGATAAATATACATACGCTTTATATTTAGGGAACATAAAAAGGAGCCTATGTCTTTGCTATAAGGAAAATAACAATTTTAATGAGGATTATGTTCCAGTTTGAAATTAACGTTCTTTTATCGGGACAGGAGCAAGACGCATAGGCATGTTTGACTGAGAATGGCTTGGAGAGAAACTATCAGGCAAAGTGAAGGAATCGCTGACAGGCTGGATGGAAAAGTAAGACGGAAAAAGAGAGAATTACATCGTAATAAGTCTGAAGAATGTGAGGCTGCAGATTGAAGAGGAGAGATAAGAGGCTGAGCCGCTTCCTTGCCTCCTTCCAACCAAGCCGTTACAGTTTTGACATTATGTGTCAGCGAGTACGAACCCTCCAAAAATCTCTCTTTAACAAATGCGATTCATTCCTCAAAAAATAAAAGGAAATATAGGAATATCACTTCCTTACTGCAGCTTCAACACTTTCACAAACTAGCTACAGCAAAAGGATCACAACAGCGATTGCCTGTTTTAAGCAAGTGCCTCAAATGTTTTCTTTGAAAGAGCAATGAGTTTATAAACGTGTCCACGTGCAAACCCGCTTCCTCACAAACCTGGGATGTATGGTGACCCACTTTTTAATGAATGTGGAAGCTCCATTTTTCTTTTTTCAGTTCTCAGTAGCTGCAACCCAAATCTGATCTGTTCCTGCTGGCCTGGCTGACCTTCACATCGAATCAGCACAACAATATCACTGATGGACTCCAAAGCCGGAGGGAGGCCTGCACTCTTCGGCATCCTTTGTGAAATGTAGCACAGGACGGAGCATCCTAAGCTCTCTGTTAAGCAACGCACACAGCCATGAACAGCCAAGCACATCAATTATTCACAAACCACTCAATTACCAATTTCTTCTATGAGAAGATATTGACTCTGAAAGTCAATGGTCATGAAGGACGGCGTCTGTAGCATAAACCACATGGCCCTTGAGAGAAATATGTGGGTTTGCGTTACCTTAAAGTGGATAGTGGAATATGTTTAAATCAGACGTGTTGTGGAATGGCAGAAGGAGAATAGAAATCGCACTCCTTAACTGTGTTTTCATAGGTGAGAAGCGCTTTTTGAACTGGTTAGACTCTAAACTCATAAGCTATGTTTACACCGCTCTGGGCAACGGGCGTTCAAGCGACCACTTTAAAGGGAATGTTTCTGCAAACGCATGTAAATGAATGTATTGGGGTTCCTTTCTTATGTTCACACATAGCCACGCATGCTTCAACAGTTAGTGGGGTCTATGTACAAAACACGCGACCATTGAACCACGCGTTGAAAGTTAACAAGGCTGAAATTTGATCAGTCAGGGACTTGGATTTGGTAGTGACGTATGGATGACGTTCCCTTTAATTCACATTCGAAAATTGATAATGGAGGAGAAATTGATAATTGCGGTTTGTGTCCGGCCAGAATTCTATGACACCATGTCTTTCATATATCGGAAAAGAGGCATGAAAGAAAAAGCCTGGAGCAAGATTTGCACTGCATTGACGTTTTGCACCAAGCCTCTTCCAACTGTGGGTGTGCTGGTTAACAGTAGAGAACAAAAAAGAAGAAGCCCCTCCCTGCTTGTCTGGTGTGAACCCATGTTTAGAGCGTTCTTGAGTGTGTGTCACATGCCCGGTGTGTCTGCTTTAGTGTTTTCTGCAAGCATATCCACGAATATCAATACAGTTATGTCTTAGGTCAATACAGTTTACCGTACCTAAACAACATGCATTTTGCAGGAGCTGGTGCATGCACCTCCTGTGGCTGCATTTCTTTTTTTCTCAAAAAGTAATTATGAATTGAGCACAAGGAAGCAAATTTGCAGAAGGCTGCAGACTGAATATATGCTGAGAACATACTGAGCCTGATTAGGATTAAAGCTCACCAACATGGCTCAAGCCGTGGATTAAGAAAAGTTGATCTTGAATGCAAACGTGCATGCAAGATGCAATAACATGTATTATTTGAGAAGATTTGTGATGTGGATTTAAAAATAGGAATCCCTTGAATTGCATGCCCCTGTGGTCATTTTGTGCTACGGCATTAAATGCCTTTCAGTGAACAGTATTTTTGTGAGTTGAAACCAATAAGACAGTACTCTACAAAGAACAAAAATAGCTCAAATCATCAACTACACTCGTAAAAATAATTCTAAATTGTTTACATCAATGTACAAAATAACAGCGCTTGTAGTCATTCTTGTATTTACACCTAATTTTGAACAAACTGCATGCTCACAGATCAGGAGATCTCTACAGGTCGGCAACAGCAACAATTACTGGGAGCTAACACGTGCAGGTAGAGTTCTCCATGAGAGACAAAAGGCTAAAGGTCAATATATTAGTGTCCTAACATGAGCCCTCCATTCTTGGATTCCCAGAGCTGCACCGGCTGAGGCCAAAGGTGGATGCTCCAGTCTGCTCTGAGATGCTACAGATGTAAGATGGTGCTTCTTCACATTCTAACTCTAAGATGTGGTCGGCCTATGCTCAGTTGCAGCTTTGTCCTTATCCTGAGAACATAGAGGGAATGTGTTACAAGCATGAGTGTCACTAAAAGGCTACTTGCTGATTGTGTGTGAATGTCTGACTACTGAAGTGCCGGCCTGTCTATATTAATTTTTTTTATATTTTGGACTTACCCTGCGTTGGCTGAGGCTCCCTGGGCTGGTCGGAGAGGGGCTGGGAGATTTTCCGGAATGAGGAGTCGACTGCTGACTGGACGGCATCCCATTCACTGGAGGGAGAAGAGGAGATTAAAAGTAGAGCATGTGTTGGGATAGGAAGGAGCGAAGAGAAGAGTCATAGTTCTTAAAATGTGTTTTTCAGAACAGTTACATTCTAGGGGCAGCCCACATTTCTGCCCTCAGCATCCCTCCATTCACAGGAACGAGGAAAAGAGGGGGGAGGAGGAAATCTAAAACCATCCTGCTGCTTGTTTAGTGGAAACCACTGTTTTTCTTTTGCACGCCTGAAGGTCAACTGTTTTGATTGAAAAACTCTTTGCTTTTATTGTTTTTCCAGCAGCAATACAGAAATCCAGCAGCATCATTTCATTAAGCAAGACATTAATCAACCTCTCCAACATGTGAACAAGCGTGAGAACCCTGATGGCATCATTAACCTGCAGCAAATCATGAGCCCCTTTTCCTAAAAACACCAGCTGCTTCTCAGCAAAATGGTACAGTGAAACCTTTATTACCCCAAAACTACCAAAAAAACAAAATAATAACGAGGGAAGAGTTCATACCCACTTGACTTATAGGCTTGTGGCATTTTTCCGATCGTCTTTACGCTGCTCACGTGAATGGCAGCATTTGCAGCCTCAAGGATTGATGCATGTAAAGACTGAAAGGTTTTCTGAGCCGATCTGACTTAAATCTGGACGATTTTCTGACACTTGCCAGACTTTTTCCTTAATCTTTTGCTTCTCCTTTTTTCAGCTTTAGTTTGTGGCATCAATCTAATCTGAAATCCACCAAGATCAAAGAACTTCCAAGGATAAATTAACAGACATGGACAGATGATGTTTTCTTTTTTTTTCTCCTATTTACCAAGGTGTTCCTGAACGCATCCATTGATAAAGTATGTTTAATTATTTAATTAAAAACCATCACTAGTATTAAGCATAAAGCCAGTTTCTTATCGACTCCTCAAACAGATCTGAGAACCCAACAACTGAATCCGCCGTTAGTCAAGGTCATGTATCCGCAAACCGAACATCGTCCGCACATTCACGCGCTCCGGCGTTCGCGGCAGAAAAACCCGCAGCCGCCGCCGCGTCAAAGCCTCCTACCTTCCGCTTCCAGCATGACGCACAGTGTTATTCCGACGCGACGCAGGGAGAAAGAGCGGCACCTTTGCAGAGCGCTCCGTCCGGCTGTGGTAGTAAACTGAGATGAATGAGAGACAGAGCAGCGCTGTAGTACACGGAGAGGCGGAGAAACTGCTTGCGCAAACTCTGACGCGCGCGGGGACCAGAGAGATGGAGAGAGCCGGATAACGGGATTTGAGGATGTGCAACATCTAGAGAGATGTTTTTATCATTAGCTCATATATTTCTACAACAACAAGGGTTATATTTTCAAAAAAATGAAAAATAAAAAAGGATGTTTGAACTGCAGTAATAATGGGGGAAGATAAGGACACAAATGGAAAGCCATTTGAGCATTTATTAAAAAACAAGAATATAATAAAAATAATTATTTTGTCTTTATTATTAAGGCTCAGTTAGGTTTATGTTTGAAGTTCAAAGGCTTTAAGGAAATGTGAAGACCATATAAACATCAATCATTTTGCTCACACTGTTTCTCTAAATATAAAGAAAGGGCTAACTATATATTGGGGTTGTAACGATTCATTTTAGCAAAGATTCAATTCTCATCATAATTTGTTGTCGATGATACCATTCGTAGTTTATATTAGTTCATTTTGAACAATCCGTTTCATTTCACTGGCCTAAAATCAATCCAGGACATCTTTAGCTAAAATTCAACCAGTGTGACTCAGCGATAAAGTGTAAATTAAATATGTGAACCAACAAACAAGTAAATAGGAATTAAAGGCAAATCAATTTAGTTTGATAAAGTTCCGCACACTGTTTTTTTTCCCATATGAAAATAATCCAAAGGAAAACTTATTACAACTTCATATCACACTGTTTGGTCACATGTTTTTCCAAAGTTCCAAGTGTTTCCACACATTGGACTGAAATGATGGACTAATCAGTTTATACAGTTAACACGTGGTTGTCCGCTGTGATGCACTTGATTGTTTCTATGTTATAGTAAAATAAACCTACATTTTATTTTATAATCAATTAATCTGAGTTTGAAATGATTTTATAATAGTATCGGTGGATTTGATTCACAACTTGCCTCAGGCAGATCGATCTGGTCGATTGTACGTAAATTTATTAAGTCAATTTATGGTTACATCCCTAATAAATAGGCGTTAAGCAGTAAGTATGATAATGATTTTTTTTAAATTATGGAAATGAAAAATGTGTGATCATTTTAGGAAAGAAATTGGTAAACTTTAAAAAGAAAATCACTCAAACACTCATATGATTTGACCTTCAAATGACCTTCCAGGTCATTAAAGCTAAATAAGATTGAAGATTTTAAAGATACTTATAAGATCCTTGGAGTAGCATGTTTGTTGTTTAAAAGGTGAACAAAAAGTGAGCTGAATGTTTTTAAGTTTGCCTGAGTCAAATGAGTTTTTCAGAACATTCAAAAGAAAAAGGGCCTTTGATCTTTCAAGTTAAAGCTAAAAAAAACAGATGACCATATATCCCACATGGGGAAGTTCCAGCAGGCAGACTTAAACTTCTGTAATTGCATTGATGAACTTTATAAAGAATATATGTTTGCTTTTGCTTTTTCATTTTCCACAATGTATCTCAAATTGAACTTTCATCGCCTAAAATACATTTTACAAAAGTAAAAGTTAAACTGTGAGTCAGTTCAATCTTTGAATGCCAAAGTAGTAAATAGAACTGTCAGCTCTCAGATTTTTACGTTAAAGACACAAATTTTAATCAAAACTTTATAGTTATGAATGTTAAACAGTGAGTGTATAAGAGAACTGGACTGAGTGACTCCTTCCTCTCTCATGTTCCAAACAGGAAGTACCCGCTGGCTCCAAAATCCCATTGGCTCATTCTATTTGTCTAAATACCGTTCCACTAAAATCATATTAACTGAGATAACATGTCAATTTAGAATTAAAATGCCTCTTATAAAAAAACACACTCATTGGATTTTTAAAATATGCAGATTATAAATCATTTTGACAGATGAATGTTCAAATAAATGGCATATAAGCTAAATTGAAAGATTACGAAATACGGCACAAGTTTTGATCACACTTTTTGTATTTATTGTTGTCCAGAAATGTGGGCATTCTTACAGGTTTATAAAGCAAGAAAAGCAATGAAAGCTGCAAATATCACATGTTCATAGACAAAACAAAAACAAAAAAGGTGCTTCAGTAGAAGCCAGTAGTTCCTCTGGAGACGTAAATGGATCTGCTTTATAGGATCAACTGCCCACCTCTCTTCATTATGCAGTGTCCCCAATCGTAAAAAGTTGTTAATGGAAAGGTGAGACCCAGAAGTGTCAGAGTGATACTTGCAGACACCACTTAATTTTTGCTGACATGAGGCATCAGCTGAGAGACAGATGGAGAGAGAAACTACAAGTGCAAATTGTTCTTCTCACATTATTTTGGGTGTGCGTGTGTGTGCATATGTGCTCTGCAGGAGCCATGACATCATTTCACGATGAAGTATGAGTGATGACACCATCCGAACGAAAACCTTTCAACACATAACTGCATGTGATGGAATCATTTTTCACATTGAGACAAGGAATGGGAATCTATTTTAAATGTGTATTTTACAAGTTTCTGTATTGCCATGGTCCATGTTAGTTTCAAATATAACACATTTGCAAAAAAAGATTGATATTTAAAATAATTTTTCTTCACATGTAAAATAAAGTGTGGCATTTGTTCGCATGTCTGTGAGACTACATGTATGTATGAACAAATTAATAGGAATGTAACACTTGAAGAAGGCAATGTGTCTGACTGACAGGACATTTTCTCACTGTAACATTTGCATCCTTTGTAAATGAGTTGCAAATTTAAAGGCATCTTTTAATTTCCAGCATGTATTTGTAGTGCAAGTCAGGCTAAACTATACACCTCTAAAAAGCTTATGACGGCAGCATCAAATTTTTTGTGTGTGCGTGCCTTGAAACTATTGAAAATAAATTACAGTTATTACTTTTTTTAATAAAAAAATGAAGCCTCAATGCTGTTATCTGATTTAATAGTTCCTAACTTGAAATGTTTGGTTTTAATGTTTTGATGTTTTATGGTAAAATGGCGTATACTTATATAGCGCTTTTTTACCCTCTTTCGAAGGCCCAAAGCGCTTTACAGTCACAGTCCCATTCACCCAGGCACACACACATTAACACACTGATGGCGGCTCCGCTGCCGAACACTGGCGCCAACCTACCACCAGAGGCAAGGTGGGGTTCAGTGTCTTGCCCAAGGACACTTCGACACATGGGTGTGCAAGGCGGGAATCGAACCTACAATCGTACGACCGCCCTACCGCTGCACCGCTGCACACACGGCCCGCCAGATGGTTCAATCCGGCCCAGTCATGAAGAGTAAAAATTATAGGGATGTTTTTTTGAAAAAACAGCACGTTTCTAGTCCATTCCTGTGACGAGTTATGATTTTTTAAAGAAATAACCGGAATGCGACATTCCGCCACTAGGGGGAGCAAAGGAAAAGCAAAACAGGTGAAACAACATATCGCTCTGCATGTGCCAAAAGTGAAACCTAACAGCTCTATGTCTGGTTTAATATGTAGTTTGGTTCATCGTGAGCCTCACCGCTACTACGTTGCTATAAGAATGATCAGTAATGACACCCTAATGACCAAGACGTTGTTAAAAGTAAAAAAGGTTGAAGTGAAGTGTAGAGCTTCATGGAGCAAACATCCAAACCGTTTTCGGATGGTGATCTTATTGAAAAATGCTGAAGGCTGCAAAAGTGTTGTACCCAAAAAAACAGTTGACCTTTGCCAACATGAGTCTGTCAAGGATTACGATTACAGTCATTTATTGCATTTTCGGTTGCTGTTGATGAAAGCACCCACATCACAGTTATATATATATAGCTGTGCATATTCATTAGATGTGTTAAAGCGGGGGTCGGCAACCCGCGGCTAGTGAAAAATTAGCGCTGCCCACTAGCTAAATTTTCTTTCAAAAATGTTTGAAAATGTAAAAAGATGGGGGAGAGAAATATATTATTTGTTTTAAAATGGTTTGTTTTAAAATGGTTTTAAAAGGAGGTAAAACAAGACACAAATATTCTTCACGTTTTTCAATGCTGTAGAAAATATATTGTAACGCACAGCACGTACGTCACTTGCAGCGGACGAATCGGGAGCCAAGCTGTCAAAACTGTTGTGCTGTCAATCAACTGGCTGCGCTAAAGAACTGCCCAAGTCCCATATAACGCACTACACCGAGTAGTCTCAGAGAGGAGGAGGCAAAAAGAGGAGCTGAGTGCGCAGCCTTTTACTGGCATATCAAGCCTTATTATTTTGAACACACTCCACATTGAACATTACACAGGCCCCATCAACCTTTCTCCCTTCCACACTCACGGTGCAACATAAAGAACCAACATAACAGGAAGAATAAACTAAGGTGGAACAACAAAACTGCCATATGAAAAGAAACGTGGGCAAACAGAAACGCTCATGCTGAGCCCTAATAAGATCATCATCCCACATCCCACAATCCCCTGCTGCTAACAGACCTAAAATGCACATGACCGCCACTACAATATTAAATTTCAACATTTCTGTCAACGAAAATTTGCGTCATAGCCTGCGACACATGTTTCTACCAGCAGGGATTTTTTTATTTTTTTTTATTACTTTTAGCGCACCGCTAGGCAGATGGCTGATGGAAATCAAACCACCGTCAGTTCCGTGCATTGCTTGATGAAGTTGAAAGGAAATATTTTGATCTCCTGCTACACAACAAAGTCCGATGGTTGTCCAGGGGTGACGTTTTGCGTCACTTTGTCGTCTGCTTAGAAGACGTAAAAACATTCCTCAAAAGCAAAGACCTGAACTACCCGCAACTGGAAGATACTGTGGCTCAAAAAGCTGCACGTTTTGGTGGATATGACTGTGACAAGCCACCTAAACGAGCTGAATGAAAATCTCAAGGCACCGCAAATGCTTGAAGCTGTTCTGTCATTCGAGCGCAAGCTGACTGTCATGCGACACGCACGTTCCATTTTATTGTTTTTTTGTTCGAATCCTCAAAATAAAAATGACATCAAAATCGGATTTCTTTATTACGTTTCTTTAATTTTATCAAAGCAATGAAACATCATTCATTGATGTTATAATGAAGTTAAACTTGCGCAACAGAGCAGTCACGTGACGCGTCGTTCTCCGCAGAATGCACTGCAGGGCAAATAAAAATTGAATCGTTAATAATGCTCATTATGTATTTGTAACAACTTAGTCATTTTGATAGTAGGCTAATATAGCTAATATGAATACATAATGCATGTGTTGCCTTCATTATAAGGCTTAAATAAGGCATTTAATATTTACATTATTTGTTTTTTTCGTCCAATTTGGCTCTTTCAACATTTTGGGTTGCCGACCCCTGGGTTAAAGAGACCGTTACAGCGGAGATTCTAGATTTTATGGACACAACAACAGCTGATGACATAGTCAGCTCTCTAGTTACTGTGCTGGACAATGTTGGAGTGAATTTGTCATGTGATGCCAGTCTGGTCACTGTCCATTCAAGGCCACAAAATTCAGGCAGCAAACCAGGAAAAGATTCTTGGACATTTCATTGTGTTTTGCACACTTGAATGACAGTAAATGTGTTGCTGCAAAGGATTTGAATCCTGATATTGACGGCCGGGTGAAGTTTTAGGAGAGGAAGAGAGGTTAACTCCAAATTCTTATGTTCACAATGTTTGCAAGTTTAAGTTATTTTCATTTTTCATCCTATTGCACATTTACATTTTAGCCAGGTGTTTCATTTTTTCCGTAACCCCTCTTGAGTTTATTATTGGGATTGCTTCGGTGTCATGTAAAATTTTGTCTGTATAGAGTCTGTATAAATTGAATAAACCAATTTTTTCAAAGTGAAATGCATTTTATTTGAGATCCATTGGCCTCTGTGAATGAATGTGTCATGATAAGTGATTAGGCTATCAAAAAAAAAAAAGACAAAGCTGTCTTTTGCTTTTATGTTACTGGTCCGGCCCACTTGGGATCATACGGGTTGAATGTGGCCCCCGAACCAAAATCTGTTTGACACCTCTGTTTTAGAACATCAAAAAGTTGGCAGATAATTTGAAATTTTACTTTATTTGCTATCTTTTTTCTTTTTGATACACATCATAAATTCACACTGAATCAATTTTGTATTACATGTTGTAAAACACAGAAAGAAAAATAGATGTTTCCAATTAAGTAACTTCCCCTATGTCCAGCTTTCTGAGCACAAAGAGACCTCAGCTGCTTGGCATTTCCAGGTCTCAGCTGCAGACTTCCACAATGGGAGCCAGGCACATGCATAAACAGACACCGGGGCTGTTTGAAAGAACACGTGTTGTGCAGCTAGCACACACCCCGTCTGCCTTTGAAGAGAACTCACCTCAGCTACACATCTTTGTTCCAGGTTATTAGATTCTAATATTTTAGGGGGTGCGCTGGCTTAAGGAAAAAAACAATTTGTAACTTTAAGGCAGTTTGTCGCTCTAGACATTAGTCTCAATTTCACATCCGAATAATCTTTAGACTTCATGATTTTGCTCTAAAATTGATGTATAAAGACAGAATTAACATAATTGTAATTATGAGTTTACAGCAGGGGATTGCAGTAGATATAGGTTATGCCCACATTTTCTCCCTACTCCCTAACTCCTAAAAGACTATATAGTGTGGGCCATCTATAGTACCTAGGATTTTAATGCAATTTGGACAGATGCTCACAACTTTTCTTTCTTCGTTTTTTAATGGCAAATATGACACTAGCCTTTTGCTGAAGTAACAACCCTTGAAGGTTTTACAACGTTTCATGAATCCACTGTACCGATGAGACTGACGTTCTCCCAGAATAAGCCCAGCAGCAGAGCAGCCCGCTTTAGCAGCTGCCAGCAACAGCTCTCACTCTGGTACAAATCGTTCTGTGTGGAAGGAGACACGCTGTGCTTTTGAAGATTAAAAAAAAAAGAACAGATAACCCTAAACAAGAGAGGGGTCACACATCACTTATTCAGCTGCTGCATTTTGTTGAGCACTTAAAAAATGAACAAACACAAACACTGTGTTCGGCAGCGCGGGCAGGAGACAAAAACATTTCAGGGAAGTGAGATGGCAGGACGGTGTGACTCAGGGTTGCAGCGGGGACTGAGCATCAGTCAGCTCTGCTCCCCCTTGTGCAGAACGTTGAACAGGAAACCGCTGCCATATTTGGTTGGTACACAGACTATTGTGTCTCTGGCTACATGCTCTTACCAACCGGTGTTTCCATGGAAACCAAGAGGAGTCAGTCTAGCCTACACTTTGACTCTTGTTTCTCTGGCTCACACACACATAAACACTCCTTCATTTCCAGGCACAGCGCTTTCGGTGGGCTCAGATACAGCATAACCTTTTCCCCAAAGCTCTGAAGCATCCTGAACCTTCTCGTCTCTCCTCAGCAGCTCACTATCTCATCTGAACTTTTCCTAACTTTGCCCTCCAGATCTTATCACTAAAAAAATGTTTTGTTTCACTCTGCAGTTAAAAAAAAACTGTAAGCGTGGATACTCATGTCCTCCAACAGAAAGAGCAAGTTATTCTTTCTAGTGGATGTCCTGTGTGTTGCATCAGACATTGAATCATCTCTGACCCAGGAGCTTCCTGTACGGTCAAATAACTGAAGCACCAAAGCAAAAAAATTAAAAGTTGTTGCATAAGTGCTCTTTTGCATGCAGACACCCAATCAGGAAATGGATATATTAAAAAGTGTGCAGCAAGTGAACAGTGGCAATGGACCATTCTGAATGTTAAGCACACTTCACTGTTGGTACACTGGTAACACTTGCTTCTTGGAATGAATACCTGTTTTGCGTAAGTGTTTGTGGTGTGCTATCAAACCCAGAATGCCTCCTCTTGTAATTTTTCATGACATACCAGGTGATGAGCTGCAGGACTGAGCCACTAGCTCTTTTTATTAACCTCTCCCCCTTTTTTATCAAAACTCTCATTCCGTTTCCCTTCCGTCCTTCTCATTTGAATTCCTGCTCTGCATGCAAGACGACTCGCATTTGCACAAATTTGCGCTGCCAGACACTCGGCAGGAGTCGGGTCTCATTGTAGCGTTTATTTGCCCTTTACAACAAAAGTTGATGGAAATAATGAGGCCAAAAATCCTAAACGATGACACGGAGGAGCGTTAGTGCTCACTTTAACAAGCACATTTTTTATGCAAAAGAACAAACATGAAAGGAAACACACTCATTTTGAATTGGATACAAAAATAAAACAGAAAAAGGAGGACAAGAAGAAAAGCTTGTCAACTTCCTTACCTGCTGCTGGGGACTTGCTGCGACGTGATTGGATGCTGGTCCTCGGGGAGAAGCGGTTCAGAGAGCCCGACATCTTCCCGCAGGTACCTGACTTCATCATACGGCACTCTGCGAGCAGACAAATACAGCTTTTCACAGACGGTTCGGATGGAATCATATAAACTTTCTAACTTCCCTTTTATTCTTCCAATAACTTCCAATTTTCTTTTAACTCATTAACTTAACCTCCCAGCTGGCTTAAATAGTCCATTACAGGAATGTTAACTAGTTCAATACAAATTAAAGTAACTCTGTAGCCAAAATGCTCAACAAAGGGCAGTTAAGCTATTAAATTAGATAAATTAATTTAATTAGTCATTCAATTTGTCACCTATTAGTCAGTTTTGTTGTTAAAAAATGTGTTTCGGTTTAAGGTAAGTTATGAAGAAAAAATGAAGCCCCACAATGCAAAGAGCTCGCTTTCTAAAAGTTATTTTGGTAATTCGAGACTGACAGCTATGACTCATGAAGGTCTGAGGCAGAGACACAATCCAGATAAATGAGCCATAAAATAGTATGCGTGCACCCCACCCCTGCCTTCTCCATTCCCCCAAACTTTCCTCTTCTCTTTGTAATTAACTCAGGCCCATTAGAACTCATTAAATGTTGAGGCCTGTGGGACTGGGAGAAGGCTCCGGCTCTTGAGCCCAGTGATTACTGTAAAATGCAGAGAGGTAACATGATGGCAGTCTGCCAAGGATTAGAAGAAAGCCCCCGTCGAGCCACACAACATTATTGGCTTCATCAATCATCCTAATGTGATAGTAATCAGTCATTTTCCTGATGCTATTTTGACATAAAATCAAGAAGAGAGTGTAAGCCAATAGTTGCTTATAACAAATTATATTAATATTTATTTGCACTGAATAAAGAACAAATAATAATAAAGATTATGGAACAGCTTTTTGGGACTCTGGGTATTAAATAAATTACTCTAAAAAACCCAACAAGAAATGTAAAAAACATTCAGATACGTGATGGATTTGGATACATGTTCAATGAAAGTGGTTCAAATCTACTGTTAAAAAGCCTTTATATACTTAAATGTATAATTTTCAATATACTATAAAGAAATAATGTTGTTTTATTTCTCTTAATAAGATTTGTATTGCAGCAAAATCAAACATTTATTAATATTTCTATTTCAAAATATGCTATTTTGAAAAAGGTATTAATAAAAAATAATAAAGGATAGGATTTTTCTGCACTTTGTAAAAATAGTTCCATCCTGGAGTCAAAAGCACAATAAAATTAAGAAGATAAGATTGAAAAGGCTTTCATATCCTCCTGAGCACAAGGGTTAATGATGCCAACAGGAATACATTATCAGCATAGAACAGAGATGAAACCTTGTGGTCCCCAAACCAGACCCCCAATGGCAACTGCCTGTGCCCTAGAAATTCTGTCCATAAAAACTATGAACAGAACTATGATAAAGAGCATCCCTGCCAGAGTCCGACATGCACCGGGAACATGTTTGACTTACTGCTGGCTATGCAAACCAAGCTCTTGCTCTGGTCATTCAAAGACCGGACAGCCCTCAGTAAGGCCCCCCGGACCCCATAATCCCATAGCACCCTCCACAGGATACGGGGGACATGGTCAAATGCCTTCTCCAAATCCACAAAACACATATGGACTGAATGAGCGCACTCCCCCAATCACTCCAGCACCCTTGATAGGGTATAGAGCTGGTCCACTGTTCCACGACCAGGACGGAAACCTAACTGTTGTTCCTGGATCTGATGTTCGACTATAGGACGGACTCTCTTCTCCAGTGCCTGGCATAGACTTTCCCAGGGAAGCTGAGGAGTGTGATTCCCTGGTAGTTGGAAGACAACTAGATCAAAAACAGATCCTTGAAAATGTTATCAATGCACTGTGAAAAGTACAGGATGGGACACCAGTATTCACAAACTTCTGGGTCATCTTGATAGGCAGGGCTCAGTGCTAGCACAAGTGTAAACCTGTTATGATGGACGTCTAAAAAACACAAAAGAATCTAGTTAATAAAAAAAAAAAGTTATTTTTTCCTGAATCTCATCCTCCTCATCCTTTTCATTATCCGAAAGCTCCAAATCTGAATCTCCCTCAACTATATGGTAGAATCCTCTCTGCTTTACTATTTTCTCCAAAAATAATGTCCATCCATTAAATACATTAAAATGGTCCCGGTGTCCTCTACAGTAGACATTCATTAAATGCCTGCTGTTTCAAAACATGAACCATGAAACTGTTTTCAGATCTAAAAATATTGTTCCTAACATATTTATGACCAAGAATATATATATAATTATCATGGTAAAAAAATGAATAGATACAGACTTCTTGACTTGATATTTTATAAAAATAGGTAAATGGTATGGCAGCCATCTTGGTAGAGGTAAAACTTAAAGTTCCCAGCATGCAAACTCATCACATGACACATCTCTGAAAAGCCCCCGATGTCCTCTACAGAGTAGAGTAGGATTTGGAAAGGTATCTCTTAATTCCTTAGAAATATACAGGTAAACAAAATGACTGGGCCGGGTCTCAGGAGGATATTGCTCAAAAATTGCTTGTTTAACTTTATTATTAGATCCCAAATCATTCAAATTGGAATGTGATGATTGGGTCAGGTATTAGGACCCTACATAGTTTTGCTACAACATCTGTTTTATCTTTCTAACAAGAATTATGGGTAAGACACTTCCTCTTACCACAATAAAATACTCTCTAGTCCAGGGGTGTCAAACTCATTTTGGTTCGGGGGCGACATCTCAAGTGGGCCGGACCAGTAACATAAAAGCAAAATAACAGCTTTGTTTTAGATTTTACTCAGTTGGAAAAAATGCCTCAATCAACATAGTAGCCTAATCACTTGGGGCCAATGGATCTCAAATAAAATTAATTTAAATTAAAAAAAGTTGGTCTATTCAAATGAATACAGACTGAATATTTTACATCTGAAACTGAAGCAATCCAGAAACTTTTCTTTATGGTGAGTCTCTTAGTGGTGCTGAATGTCATATTCTTTGAGCACTGCAATGTTGTTGACATACAAAGCATTTGGGTTTTGCATTCAGCTTCGTGAAAGAAAGAAAAAACTCTGTCCATTTTTCCTGGAAGGCTCTTCACTCCACTTCACGTTTGACAACATTTTGGTCATTAGGGTGTCGCTAATGATCATCCTTATAGCAAGATAACAGTGGTAAGGCTCATAGGGAAGTGTAGTAGCGGAATTGCACATTTCGGTTATTTCTTTAAAAAATGATAACTCGCCACAGGAATGGACTAGAAACTTGCTTTCTTTTTTAATCATCCTTATGATTTTTACTCTTCATGTGTGGGCCGGACTAAACCACCTGGTGGGCTGGATAAGGCCCGCGGGCCGTATGTTTGACACCCCTGTTCTAGTCTCTACAAGATTCTGTTTTGTGCATTTTAGGAATATTCAACTTTTTTGCAATTGCACCCTTTTTGCACTTTAAGTATGGGTTTCTGCTACAGCAAAGATGGTATTGAAAGACTCAAACATTTTTCACAGAGCACAAAACATGTGTCATTGCTGCTTCTCCCATTTAAACTGCTGAAAGTTTTTTGTCTGAATAGATGAATGTAACTGCTTTAATGGGCTAATGAGGCTGTAAATATGTCTGAAGAAGACCTTATGGTCGTGGGGTGTCACAAGTTTTGAGTCAGACGATGTCTCTGCTTCATTTGTTACTCATGGGTCCCCATCTGTCTGTTCCTCCAGTTTACTGTCCTTGCCACCTTGAGATGTTGAATCACATTCTCCCCCTCAACATAGAGAAGATATTTGAGTATTTCAAACCCATAAAACATAGATTAACTTTTAAAAGAAATGTGTTTTTTTATGTATGCTTTTTGGGGTGGTGGCCTTCTGAAATGCAGAGGAGACTAAGACACATTTAATAGATGTGCGATTTCTGCAATGACTCCTACAAAAAAAAATCACCTACATTATTCCAGAAGTAATTTTATATTGGGAAAATTTGAGGTGAGAAAAATGGTGGGGGCAGAGATCACAGCATAAGACCCCTCTGAGCAACCAACTGAATCACTCAACACGACCACAACAGGACTGAAGTTGAAAGTAGCTAAAAATGGAGACGCGTTTTAAAATCTGCCTGTGGAGTCGAAGCTGTAAAGTCATATATGTATTTTTAGTAAATTATTTTAATATAATTAAACTGAGCTTTTACTATAACTTAAATTTGCACAATGCCTCCAACATAATACTTACATTAACTGGGAAAGTGTTTATCCAGAGGTATATTTTTAATCTAACTGCTCAATTCTTCTCATCAATGCAATTGTTTGTTTGACTTTTTTCTATTAAAAAGAGTCATTTTTAGGTCTTAGGTTTTTCACTTGTTAAATAGGGTTTTCCTTGTCTGTCCTTTTTCTTCACTAATAATCAAAACAAATTTCACTGCTGAACAGTTTTTAATTGAGAAAATAAAGCATACTAACTATCTTATCATATTTAACCGCTTTGATGCCTGAATTTATTTTCAGCCATGAAAAAACAAATCCCTAATGTTTTTGCTTTGAAGTAGCTGCTAAATTAACCTGAGTCTCTAAGAGACACTTTGACCATAAAAGTAAAAAGTTAATTACATCTCAAACAGATGACTGTCCTATCAAAATAAATGCCACAATAAAATGCATTAAACCCTTCTGACTTTAAATATAACAAATAAAAAAACTGACTCATCCCCCGCAATTGCAGTATTGGCTCTCTTCCCTTGGGGGTTTTACAGCCATTAACACCTGGAATTATGTAACCAAAACAACTCACACATTGGCCACAGCGGACATTGGCTAATGGTGCACGAATTGATGGATTTATGGATGGATGGATGGATGGATGGATGGATGGATGGATGGATGGATGGGGTAGAGCCACGTTTTTCATAGTTCACACATTAAGGAGCCTCCGAACAACATCCAAAACGTCTTCAACGTATAATATCTAGTAGGAAAGAGTCTACCGTCTTCGCCTTCTCTGAGAACAAGAGATCCTACAGTCTATAAAATGAACAACTTTACCTAATGAAACATGTCCAAGGGACCAGGGGTGTCTTTGGAATTAAAATACATTTTTACAGAATTACATGCTTTAGTTTTCCCTTTTGAAACTTTTAGTTAAATCAATTAGGATGTTTAAGAAAATGTTTTTGCAAAACAATTTGCAATTACATTTTTTGAATTAATTGCCAAACTGGAAGTTGTAGTCAGTAATATCTATAATACACTGCGACAGACTGGCGACCTGTCCAGGGTGCCCCCTGCCTTCGCCCACAAATGGCTGGGATTGGCGCTGGCAGCCCCGTGACACCGAAAGGGAATAAACAGAAGAAGATAAATGAATAATATCTATAATATTTTTAGCAATTTATATCCTCATAGATCTTCATCCAGAAGGTGAAATAAGGCAACAGATGATGAGTAAAAAGCACATAGTCCACATTCTGCATTAGGAGTTACTTTTGTCCGTGGGGAAATGCTGTCTTCTAACCACAAACATGTCATTTCAGTCTGCCCCTTTCGCATTTGGTAGTCTAACACCCTTGGGGTAACTATTGCTGTTTTCCCATACGTGGGTGGCTCTGTGACTTTAGGGCTGTGTTGGATGTGGCATACGGGAGACGTGGATGTGTCAGTCTACAAAACCTGACTGACATCAATTCAAAAAGCTCTAAATAAAACATTGTTATATAACCTTGTTTTCCCAGATCCAATTAGTGCAGTTTTAGACACAGTTAGGAGTCTGTCGATGCTCGCTCTTGTTTGTTCGTGTCAGATATAAAATAATGATGTTGCTATAGGAAAAAAAAAGAAATAATAACAAATATGAGGCCATACAGTTAAATGTTTCCTAATTCCTACACTGAAGTGAAAACAATTCAAAGCTTGTGGCACTTAAGACTTTTATGGAGCTCTATAATCTATATAGTTACCTCTTTCTTCCACTTATTTTTGGAAAACTGAGTGATATAGAGAAGACATGTAAACTTTGTTAGGATTCTCTAATAACCTTTCTACATTCAGCCCTAAACCTTTAAAGTGTAAAGAAATTACTTTTCAAAGTACGTTTAAGCTGCTTTTTTAATGAGAAGTTCAAATTCTTGACTCCCACAAAAATCTTTATCAGGACACAAACATTTCCACACTTCCAGGTTGAAGCTCATCTAAAAATTAAAGGTGAAAACAGGTGCAGTTCATAAAAGCCACCAATAGGTGGCTTTTTTCACACAAGTGAGTCCAAAGGGCCACAATTAATATACATATATATCCACGAGTCTGGAAATCCCAAAAACCACAGCACCCAAATGGATCAACCCCTGTACAGGTTTATGTGACTTAGACGTAATGCAAGAATGGCCTTAAAACCTGAATTTTGATTTTTGCAGGTGGACTGCATCCGCGTGGGAAAGAAATACCCCAAAATGGTCAGGTTTGCAAGTGTTAAAAACAGACTGAAGACAAGTCATTTTAATTGGTGTTTCACTGTTTTAGAAAGTGAAAAGGCTGGCTAAAATAACAAATTCTCAGCATTACTTTAGAAAATCATGTCATTTGTTTCAACATGAACCTTCACAAATTATGGAAGATGGGAAAGCAGTTCATGAATCCTGAAAGTTTTTTAGGACTCTAAACTTTACATGAGTTTTAAGGACATGTGCTTGGAAAAACCTAAAGTACAGACTCTTATTCTGGCAGCATAAAACCCATCTGCTATTCCAAATGTCAAAGACAAGATATGCTTTTTGTTGCTAAGTAGTACATTGATTACAGAGATAATTATCAGGAATAACAATGCGGTTGCAATATGCTCCGTCAAGTCTAGTTGCATGTAGGAGGTGGTTTTGTGATTTTTCTCAAGAGAGAAAAGGTTAAGAAATCTTGGCTAATGGACACAGTCTAATATCATGTTTTACAAATGAAAGGGAGCGGGGGGGTAGAAGAACAGAGACGAAAGGCTGAAAGAGACGGAGGTTAGTTGCTGAGGTGGGATGGGTATTATTTACTGGACGAGGCGTCATTGAGTGAGCAAATGAACTGAATAAACCTTTTAACAAAAGCCAGAGATGATTTCATGGAGGAGATACTGGGAGGGATGGGGCAAAGAGAGAAAAACACTAAAGCTTGGACAGAGGGGTGCAGAGGGAAGATGCTAGAAGAAAGGCAGTGATGAGAAAGGGGAACAATAGTGCAATAGGTGAGATGATGTGCCAGTGGGCAGTCTTTGTAATGCATTACAAAGTAACAAATTACTCAGTAACGTAGAAACCCAACAAATTACAGTTCAAATTTCAGTAATTAAATGACAAATACTGGACAAAAACCCTCCATTTCTTGGGTTTTCTTTCTAGGCTCTAATATTTTCTCTTGGTTAAATGAATCAACACAGAGTTTAACCCTTGTGCTATCCTAGGCACTTTACCATTGGGAGTTGGGTCATCTAGACCCACTAGACCAGGGGTCGGCAACCCATGGCTCCGGAGCCACATGTGGCTCTTTCATCCTTCTGTTGTGGCTCCCTGTGACTTAGGAAAATAATGAGTATTTTATAAAAATTTTATTTTATTTTAGTTTGTTCATTTCTCATGGCATTTCAAAGGCGCTGCTGGCTCCGTACGAAGCGCGTGCCGCGTAAAAAACAGCTTCCTTAATGAGCTCGTGTTTATCGGGCGAGACCTGCAGACCTGATAGCAGGAGGATACACACGGGCTTCAATAAACACTCCGGTTGTCCGGAGTGGTCTTCTGCCGGGAACTTGACGTGCCTCTGATGACAGAGTTTGTGCTCAGTGTTTTTAAACACGCATGTGCAGTGATGTATGTTTCAGAGGATGTCCGATTGGCCAATCTACATGTCAATCAAGTCCGTACTTCTCAGTGAGGATTGGCTGGTGGATTTTTAAGAAGTACTTTTTTATTTTTTTATTTCCTGGCCCACGATCTACACTCATGTCCTTGAAGATCGATCGGTCGATCGCGATCTGTGTAATGAGCACCCTTGATATAATATATACATGCATAATATATATAATGATGTCAAAACGGGTTGTGGCTCCGAGTGCTTTCTTTTCATTAAAGGACGGTCCCAAATGGCTCTTTGAGTAAAAAGGTTGCCGACCCCTGCACTAGACAGTGCGCTGAACCTTTTTTCTTCAATGATTTGTGAACCTCACTGGTGTCCATGGATTACATGGAATCTTTCCACCTTTATCCACCTTTGTCATGGTAGGGAGAACACGTCAAAGTAAGGGTGGGGTCATCTAAGATAGCACAAGGGTTAACTTAAATAAGAAACAAAGGTACTGGCACATACGCATGGTAATGCAGAGTTGTCAAAGTACAGTCATGCCCTCAAAATCTAAGCAAAACAGGATTAAAGTGTAACCATTGATATATTAAAGACAGGTGAGCAATAAGGGAAAAAAGTGTAACAAAGTTTGACAATAGTGTATTTCTTGCTAATAAATAAGGAAAATACAAATCAAGGCACACAGAAAAAACACGTATCAACAAAATTAAAGGGAATTGGCTCTGGAGAATTTTCACAACCACAAACTTTAAAAGAAGTAACAGACTTGATGGTTTGATGGTAGATGTCTACAACAGTTGACTCTCCAGAGAACTGATGGAAAGGTGTTCACTCTGATTCCAGGAGAATCGATATGATAGCAGTTATCTGGTAGAAGTGATCAAAAGTAGCCTTTATCATTTTCCTTTTCTGTTTTAGATGGATCAGAAGAAACATGGAGTGTTGTCTCACCACTTTCATCCAGCATCAAGTCATCTTGGTAACGGAACTTCTCGGGTCCACAAGCCACAAAAATGTCCTCATCGCCGAAAAAGTCCTGCAGGCATGACACCTGGAAAAGACATGCATACACAATAAAGTCAATTCATTTTAATCACTTTTGAACTTTTTTTTTTCCAATCTTTCTTAAACAGACATACACATTGGACTGATGAAAAAAACATTTAAATGTTAAAATAAAAGTGGAAATCATTGGTATTTATTAAATATTAAAGAAAGATTAGTGTCGTGAGTGAAATTCCTCTCTTGTTGTATTACTTTATTTCTTTAATTTTGTTCAGAATCCTGTCCAGATACATCAAACGTTCTGAGTCCCAGTCTGCATTGCACATATACAGATATTTCCCATGATAAAGTTCTTCACACAAAAAAAGAACACAGCAAAAAAAAAAAAAACATTCAAGAAAAATTTCAAGTGAAAATTATAAAGAAGTCCTGTGTTTGCCCAAATAGAAAAATAGAATGAATGAACTGAAGATATAACGCGTCAATGAGTTTGATTATTTATTAGTTTGAATTATTCTTCACCCTGTTTGAAACCTGTCTTCTAACTGATCCTTTGCTCTGAAACATGTCTCTAACTCTTGTTTTTTCTATGCATTAGCTTTATACAGATGAGATTCCAGAAACCACTCCACCACACCATTCCACCAACCAGAAACACACAAACCGCTATCTCAAATTTGCATCAAGTTAAACGCATGTTCATCTCAGGGGGTGTCTGTTTGCGAATGCTTGTCACCCGTGAACACCTGATGAGTCCCTCAGCTGTTTATCAGCCTATCACTGACTCTAATGAGACATTGCTGACCTGCTAATTTGCTGATGTACAGCAACATTTGAGAGTAGCAAGCGGGGCTTCTCTTCCCCCCAAGACATTCATCTAAGACAGGGTTATGAATGACAAGTAGGAGAGCTGGGGACAAGGATGTGGCTGGGACTGACAATGAAACCACAGAAAAGAATGTGAAGAATTGAATGAAGGAGCTAATTGTTGAATAAGGGAATAACTGACTAAATATTAATGGGATGCACAAGGTTTTAGGGGGAAAATACAGTCTAAAATGCTCCAAACTCTTACTAAATAAACTTATCTGACACAGACAGCAATGAATTTTTTATCCTCATCAAAAGCAACACTTTAATCATCTTTTGATCTATTTTGAAAGCGTTCACAGTCATCTTTTGATTATGATTATGCTGTTTTTCGTCCAAGTCAAAAAACCAGGAGTTCAGGGGCTATACCTACGCTCATTTCCCACTATCCCTTTGTTTACACTTTTGCCTGTTAGCGTGCAGCTCCTCACAACCCCAAGGTAAAAAAAAACAAAAAACGGTGCAACAAAAAAAAGCGAGCAATATTGGCGCAATCTAGCAGTAAAGTTTGAGACGGGTGCCAGCTCAGACAAGGGAAATGAAGAAGTACATGGATCTATCAACAGCATGTTTTTGTCTGCTCCAGATTCACAACAATTGTAATCAATAAAACATGCAGAAAAGCAATTTTAAGCGAACTTGTTTTTTACACATGTCCTCCATCATGAGAAAAATCCCACATTAACATGCTAAAAACACCAAAAACACAATTTTTATTGGAGTGGTTTTTTCAAAAAATTATGAAAAGCTCTTACAAATCATCCCCCCTGGAAGCCAAGTGGATCTCAATTCAAACCAAAGCAATGGTTATTGCATTTCTATTGCAATTAACTTGCAAGAATCAATTTAGATTCTCATTAACCACTAATCAACATTCCAAAATACCGTTCCAGCTGATGTAACAGCATTAGCAAGACGATCGTATGGAATTTCTATTCACTGAGTGTGAGTAACCAACACCCGCAGAGACCAAGTTCATCTCAAACACACATCTCTAAGTTTGACTCACTCCTGTAGAACTTTTCAAATAAAAAACAACAGAATCTGTGTGTTGCGAGTCTGGGCTTACATGGAAGGAAGTTATATTCTAGTTTCATTACAGAGTGCATATTGCTTTGTTCCCCCCTGACAGCGATGTGATTAATTCAGGGGCTGGTGCCTCTGCTTCCTAACAACATGACTGTCATGCAGATGATTGCTGTGTTTCAGTGGTTTGTTGAGCCTGATGGGCAACTTTCCCTATTTAGAGGCTTCATTTCCTGTTTATTATTACTCCTTTTCACATTATTTTCATGGTTTTTGAATTCATTCCTCTTTTTTGTTGCATAACAGCAGTATGTGCAAACCAATGCTAACTAAGCATGTCTGTAGTCACATGTCTCTGCTGGCTCGTTTGCAGCACTCCACCCCCTGTAAAGAGTTGTTGCTGCTTTAGAGATTTTATGCATATTTGACAGTATTTTCAATCATTTTATTAACACTAACGCAACCAAATGTACAGCAAATTATTGGATTTGTTTGTTTATACATGGAATAGTTGATTAACTGGAAAATAAGACGGTAAATCAATATTTTAAATAATTGTTGATCCGATGTTTCCCACTATGCAAAATCTGAAATTAAAAAGATCCTTATTTTATAAACAAATGTCTAATTTTCTGTCTTTCAAGAAAAAATACTTATCAAAAAAGCTTTTCAATAGCAAAACAATTTTACTTTAATAAAATATATCTTACTGGCTCATTTTTAGCGTTAAATTGTTGGTAAGATCATTTTTTTACCCCATTAGTAGATTTTCTCTTTTGCTTATTTAAGAAAAATTCACATTTTAATAGTGTTTTAGTTATTTGTAAGGTGCCTGTTTTGGACAAGTCATTGTATAAACTGTTTTTTTAAAATAATTGTAAAAAAATATTACATCTAACAGTCTATGAAAATGACTTTTTTGTTCAATTTATATAAAAAAAGAGGGAATATCCAATGGTTTTCTCCATTAAGAATAAAAAAGTAATTTTAAAAACAATAATCGTCAAATGTAAGCATTTTGTCTTCTAAAAATAAAAACCTTATCCCATCAAAGCTTTTAAAAGTAGGTTTAAACAGTTCCCTGATAAAATATCAATTTTGCTTTCGCTGCTATGGCTTCTAAAGTCTTTTGCTCCCAAAACAAGATGAGAAAAGTCAAGTTTGAAAGAAGTGGAAAGATTATTAAGGACAAGAGACCAGTGATAGCGCCTTTAGGCAGATGGCCAAGCTAATGCTAAAGTGTGGGTGCAACAGGATTTATTTTATTGATCCATGTCTGGTTCACTATACAGCATGATGTGCAGAAATGAGGTAAAATAACTATCATTTCATTTTTATCTGGGAGACAAAAATGAAGTATATACTGTACATTCAGACAGGTATGTTAAAAAAAATAATAATAAAATGTTCAGTTTTTTGTTGTTGTCCAGAGAAAACATAACAGAATAACCCATGAAGAAGAGATGAGCCGTCAGAGGTGAATAGAACATCAAACACAAAAACAGAAACAGTTGCTCACCAACAAGGAAAGAGCAACAGAAATTTATTCTTGACTTCTGCTTTGAGATGAGTGACAAAACAAGCTGCTTTGATGTCTCTGGTGCCCTATTCTCCAGAGAGCCACCGCAGTTACACAACACCAGCAGGAACAAAGGTACAGCTAAACAACCTGAAACTGGAAGAAGATCAACTCGTACAAGATAATGAGGAAAGAATAGAGGTGTGTGTAGGATGAATCATTTTTCATTTAAGACAGAGAAACAGTAATGGCATAAAAGAAGGTCAACAGCTTTGACTCTTGTTCTCAACCACATTTCAGTTTATCTATGAAGACAACATGAGATAATTGTGGTCCCATCCATCCAGTTTGGGTTCGCAGGGTGGCTGGAGCCTGTCCAGCTAAGGTTGGGTACACCCTGGTCCGATTGCTAGTCTGTTGTAGGGCCACAGTCACACCTATACCTAGGCACACTTTAGAGTAACCAATTCATCTGTTAAGCATGTTTTTGTGGAAGAAAGCCAGAGTGCCTGAAGAAAACCCACACATGCACAGGGAGAACATGCAAACTCTGCACAGAAAGGTCCCAGCTGGGATTCTAACCAGGGCCTTTGCCACCGTGCAGCCCTTTGATTGTGGTTCAAATAAAACTATAACCAAAACAATAAAAGACGAACTTCATAAACACGCCTTTACCCTAGTTTTAAAATAGGATAAAATGATGCTAATGACCCTAATTTAATTGAGAGAGATTTATGCCATGGTCCTATCTTGCCCTCTAGTGGACAAACTTGTCATCTGCTCTTTCAGTTTCACAAATATTTTTACTAGCAGTTTTTTCATTATTTCATCGTGACTTTGATTTTATATCACATCAGAGACATCTGCAGGTCCTGCAAAGAAGTAATGTTTCAAACTGTGTCACACGAAGAACATTAATACCAGAGATAAATTGCAGGACAAAGTTATAATATTCCATAAGATGGCGTTGTTTCATAAAAAAATGAAAGAAATCTTTTACTACTACCAGTAAAAATAGAAAAAATGTTTTTTTTAACGTTTTACTTTGTTTTATTTTACACTGAGCTACTTAAATGTCATTGAATTTATTGTCAATCCAAAATTAGGAGAGAACTTTACGTTAGGCCCTGATCCGACCATAAACAAGATAGAACAGCTTTCAATTTATTTGTTTTAATATTATCTAGGAAAAATATGTGGACTAACAAGAATAAATAAAAAAACCTTCAGTTTATAGCTGTAAAAGTATGCAAAAACAAAGTAGTTAACTGACTAAGATGATCAGTGACAGCCCGTCTCACTGGATCCTTTTATATCAGCTATTTCTGTCACTCCTGTCATATGTCAGGCCTGCTTAATGCTTCATTTGCCAGCTCCTCAGTTTCTAGTCACAGTTTTTGACAGGAACTCCCTAAAAGCTGTCATGTCATTGTGTAACCATCTGTTCATATACAGATAAGAAACTTAGAGTGGGGTAAAACAGGCAGCTGCAATGACAGCAAGTAGAAAAAGGGAGGGAAATGTTACTGCTAATCTGCTGTACAATAGATTTAAGTGGGGTTAGACAGAGGACATTCTGAGGGGAGCCTAATCCAGGCCACAGAAATACCACAATTTGGATGGATGAGCTCTGCGACTTCTGCCAGAAGAGCTCAGCTCAGGGGATCTGTCCTTGGTCCTGAAACCGCAGACGCTAGCAAACAGGACCTGGAAAGTGTAGTGAAACAGAAACCTCTGAGACAGACTGAAGAGGAAACCAGAGAAGCATGGGAGGACAGATCCGGACTGGCAGACTCATAAAATTATTACCTGATATTCTCTTTAGAAAGCTGAACTTAACTAATAATAATCAAAACGATTAAAAACAAGAACCAAACTGTCATGGGCAAAAGAGAGTTTAAAGCTGTTTGCTCCATGAAAAAAACAACAACTGGGAAATGAAGTAAATCAAAGACCAAAAAAAAAAAAAAACAGCAGGGGGGGAACATTGACATCAGACTTATTTGACATGCTGTAACGGCATTCACCTCAAACCAGCATGGAGCAGCCTGCAAGGCTTCCTGGCTGCTCTATTGCATAACGGCTTATGTAACAGCCCTTGCTCTAAATACAGAGATAGCAAAGTTTCTTATGAAGCTTTGAAGCTTTCTTCTTTAATCCTGACAGCATTTGATATAGACTAAAGCTGAAGTTTGCTGTCTTAACACACATACACACGAAAACAAGGTCTGTTCGAAACATACCAGGGATTTTTCTCGCATTTCTCATCCTCTTGTTGAACCCACTTCAAACTTTTTAATATCATACCGACTCATTTTTGCTATTTTACTTTCCCTATTTCACTGTCAAATTTGCATCTGAAAAAAAAGCTCTGGTCCTCTACCAGAGGCCTGGGAGCTTGAGGGTCCTGCGCAGTATCTTAGCTGTTCCTAGCATTGTACTTTTCTGGACTGAGAGGTCAGAGGTCTTTCCAGGTATCTGTTGCAGCCACTCCACCAGCTTGGGGTTACTGCCCCCTTAGCCGGAGATGTGCGAACAAGATTTTTATATATATATATATATATATATATATATATATATATATATATATATATATATATATATATATATATATATATATTATATATATATATATATATATATATATATATATATATATATATATATATATATATATATATATATATATATATATATATATATATATATATATATATATATATATATATATATATACAATATATATATATACACGCACACACACACATGTTTTTTGCAATCACTCCTCTGTTACTTCAGTAACAGTTTGCTTCAAAGATGTTTTTTTATGCTGACAGGTTTGCCGACTGTTTTGTTTCAAATGTCATTTTTCGAAGGGTGAACACACAAGTGCTGTCTCTCTGTGCTCTGCATCAGAAAAACTCTGTTATGGATCTATTTTATGCCCATTACAAAGATTGGTTTCTTTTCACAGAAATTTCTTTAATCTGTATAAAATGTTTCTATAAAATGATATTTAAAAAAAAATCACAAGATAAACAGGACGGACATGTTTTCTTTTTATGAAAGGCTGAATCGGGATGTAGGCATACATAATTATTAAATGGCTGCAAAAACCTAATTAAAAAACATATTTTTATTCATTATATCAACACAATAGTAGGTAAGCACTTTTTTGCATATTTAAGTTCACACTAGTTTAACTCTTGATGTACTTACTCTGTCATTAATGAGTTGATCTGTCAGTAATTACAGCGTTCTGTTTACAAACAAGTAAACAACGTAAACAATTTTTTTTCTGTAAAAGGTCAGAAAAATAAGTAAATTGAGTGTGCCTATAGCTTTTAGACTTTAGTAAGTAAAAATATTAATATAAATTTAAAAACCAGAAAAACTGTTTGCTTTTAATAAGAATTTTTGGGGATTTTTTTCCTATTCCTAAAATAAATATGATAATCTTAAAAAAGTTTTGCGAGACTTCCATCCAGTAAAAAAAACTGCAGTGACACTGAAAAGTGGTGCATAATGATGCATTTTCAATTTTGGAAATAATTCCAAGAGAAGTCTTTGCTCAGCATAACATTTTGACCCGTCAGCTTTTTTTTTCTTGTCGGCATGACAGCTGACAAATGTCACCAATGCATCAGTCAGGGGCCAAAAGGTCTCCTTTTAAAACATTTGTAGCAGACAGATATGACAGAGTGAGTCAGACAGTGTGTTTTAGCTGTGTTCTGAACAGTCTGCCAATGCTGTGAACGTCTGCCATCGATCCTAATTTGGCAGCAGATCCTATGAGCAGACCCGGCCTTCCAAAGCCAAAGTCTGTCCTCACTGCGAGTCAGAGATGCTCACTAGATGCCTATTCGAATCAGTAAAAACAAGGGATTGACAAAAGACAAATCTGAAAAAAAACTTGCTCTAAACGACCTATCTCTTAAAAATCCAAGAATATAAATTAAATATTTTGTTGTGCAATTGACAAACCAATCTTTAATAGTGTCATTTGGGTGCTGAATACACAAACTGTATACAATCCCCAAACACATACTTCTATACACTTCCAGCTCGGGTAGCTGTGACTCAGCAAATCAGCAGGACCAGATACCCCTCTCTCCCTCCCAAACACACCATTCAGCACAGAACATAATGTGAAATAAGCTAAACATGTAACGATCAGATGAATGCATTTAAATGTGACTTATTAATAACCCAAAGACTTCATAAAAGATTCATTTTTTAAAAATGTGCTTTTCAGTGGCATCTCCTCTGCAGTGTCTGCAGAATTGGAGGCAGACCAAAGATGGAAGAAGCCAGACGAGGGAAAGTGAGACACAAACTAAGAAAGCCGGGGGGAAAAAGAAGTGTGAAAGTGCACAACAGGCACGATGATGAATAGCGAGGATGAAGGAAAGGATAAGACTTAAAGCAAGGACAGACGTTGCAGCTCTTGGCTTCGGGGCAGCATGAGTGTGCTAATTAAATGAAGGCTAAACAGTCGAAAAAGTAAAAGGAGTTAGAGTTAAAAAAAAGGAGTTAGAGGAAGTTGAGGGTCAGAAGAGAAATGTGGACGGCTAGTAAAGATGGTTAGAGTGACACAAAGCCTCATATGTGGAGAGAAACTAAAAAAGATGCATAAGAACAAGGATAGGAGGGAATATCCTGCAAAGAAGAGCAATGAGCCAACATTGCAGTCAGGAAAGTGAGAGCTGCACTGCAGGTTGGGAACAAGTGGCTGTTCGTCACTACTCTTCCACATATCAGCTCTTCATGTCATGAGCGGAAGACATTGCACAGGTTTGAAGGTGCCAATAGCATCAGGATGAATTATCAAAGAAAATGTACTGTTTGTCAAAAATGCTCTGTTAATATTTGAACTACATGTTTACAATTTAATGCATATTTTATCTAAAAGTCTGATAAATGAAAAACTAGGATTGACATCTGCCTTTTATGAGAATTTAAATATGGCTTAATACAATTTTCCAAATAAAGAAAAGTACATATCCATCATATTTTGGAAGTTATTCAAATTTAAGCCCTGACAAGATCACAATAAACTGAAATAATGAGCATAGGTTAATTAAAATGTACATTTGGAAAATTTGGCACATTTAACAACATTAGAGGATTGCAAGAATTGCTCCCTTCTGAAACCAGCCTCCAGTGGTCTTTGGAGGAACTGCAACATTTTGGTGTTTTCTAATTTGCGTCAAAATCAGAAGTTTGATCTAATATTCCTCCACCCACCTCAGCAAACGGCCAGAATTGGCCAATCGGGTAGATAAAAGTAAAGATAGAGCTTTAGTGAGTCTACTTATGGGTCCTTCTGCAAACAAACAAATAAATAAAATACACCTCAAATATTGCTGAAACTTGAGCTCTAACAAAGTCAAAACAACTAATTTAAAAAATCATTTAATTTCAAATAAAAAATAGATACTCTGGTAAATATATATCTTAATTAAAACCTTATCATCATGCAAAAAAAAAATCAATCAATCATTTACTTTCAAGTCACAAAGGCGGCATGACAGAACTTATCAGAAATCCTAAAAGCTTCTTCTACATTCATCATTCATCTAATGACATTGAAACCCTCCCTGTCTGTTTTCTGCATGTTAGCATCTGCCTACAGTGAAAATCTAGTGATGCATGAACACAAATCTAGATTACTGCTGGAATCTCACTTTCTGTGTGCATGGACCTTGCAGGACTCCAGGCCAGCAGCTAGGGTTTGACATGGTCTTCTGTGTGTGTAAACAGAGCTTAGATGTATTAATAGGCCATCTCCGTCGGCGCCCTAAGCCCCTTATAGATTGTCTAGCTTCTTGATCAGTCCTGCGATGCCACTGTGTGACATCACAGTGGGTGAACCAGTTCACAGCAGATTACAATTAGCTCGTGGACTGCTGAGGAGAACAGAGAAATGTGAGGAAGGCAGGAGGGGGGATAGAAAGACAATCGGCCCACTTGTGTGAGTGAAACTTGATCCTGTCTTCCTCACTCTGATTCTCATGTTACAGGCAGGATTGGGTAATGAGAGTGCATCTATGGGAAAGTAGAGCATTAAATAATTACAGAAACTCCCAACGTCTTATGTCATCTAAATTTATGGTTTGGACAAAAAAAAGGAAAAGCATTTAAAACTAAATCCTTGGAAAAACTGAATTTTATAAAGTAGATGAGTATAGTTTAATGTATGGGTTTTGCTCTACATAAAAAATGTCATTGCTTCCGAAGAAAAACACATAGTAAGGAGGTAAAAATTATCAAATGTAAAGATTTTCAGTAAACATATAATTGCAGCAGCGGATTTATCTGATTTGAACTTATTAAAACTTAAAAAAAGAGGAATAAATAGATACGTTTGGACCCACCATCTTCTGGCCTGATTAAGGCAAGAGGGATGAGAGAATTAATGAAAAAAAAGAAAAGATGCCCATCTTCCTTTTTAGCCATGCTGGGACTCGGTGATCCCGACAGCAGGGCCTAGAAACCCATTTCTTCAAAAGGTTCAGTGACTGACAGGGATCAGCTGACTCTCACACACACACACACACCTACACACACACACACACAAAAGTGTGTGAGCAAACATGCACACAGCAGCACACATACAGACTCCTGCACCTTACTTAACCTTTCCGCTATATAATCCCTGTGTGCACAACCAAACTTTCAATAATAAATCCTCATAAATCATCAGGCCATTAGTGCACAATTATTATTTTGTACATTACAACAACAAAATTAATAATAAATCTGTTTATCTCTGTAGCCCCACAATACAACAAGGCACTTTAGGAAAAGTAGTAAGTACGGCTATATTCATGTCAACCTAATGCAAATACATTTCAATCACTACACTTCAATCAAACTCATCCAAATCCCAACACAAATTATGTCTTATTGTTTTGCAATACTTTTGCATTATAGTATCACTCTCTTCTCGTTGCTGTTCAGTCTATCATATAACCTCCAGCTCTGGCATGAAGCTGCAGCACTGCACAGTCAAAAACAACAAAATGAAAATAAAAAAAGAGTTTTTTTTCTTCTCTCAGTCAATCCGTCTGCGGAGCGTTACCATGCCTACAAGCCCGATCAATACAGGGTCTAAAAATAGCATAGAAATAACAGTCTTGCTTACAATCGCAGAGGGGTGAAAAAGGCAGGAGATATATTTTGTCGAGATGTTTCCAAGAAAGCACCAACATTATGCAAAAGTGGAACAAGATGTTTCCTAAAGAAAACCCAACTCTGGGATTTGATTAAATAGATACTAAAACAGCTTCTAGAACCACTTGAAAGGAGATAAAAAGCTGACATGAATCACTATAAAATGATCATCAAGCATGAAAAACCCTAGAGCTAAGAACACATCCATAAGTCTACAAATCGTTTCTTACTGCTCTATGACACAAAGTGGCAGGCCGCCAATGACATCCATGAGAATTGAAAAATCCTGCTGTCATTGGGGGCAGAGCTGCTCTCTGTGCTCAATAATTCATCGAGGCAGAAACAAAATTAATGAAAGACATCAGGGTTTTTCAGGATGCAACCCTTTTGTTTTTCTGTCATTTTTCAAATACATGCAGGGATCAATGTGGGTTTGAGAAAAAAAAAAAAGCTTGTTCGGAATGACTCAGCTGCCGTGTGAATCCAGGTTAGAGCCAAACACACTCATTCACAGCGTTCTTTTTTTAGCCATACACAGAGGAAAATGCACATGGCTCTGTGAGAGTAGAAGCTGGATGAGTGGGTGGAACCGTGGGGTGATGTAAATCTGTGTTTGGAGACAACGACTTCATTCATAGATTTCTTTCACCCTTTTACCTCTGTGATACCTCTGTCGGTCTCTTCCGTTATGAATGAAAGAGCGCATAAACATTGTTTATTTATGAACAGATCGAGGAAGAGCCATCATTAAAAATGTAGCTAATGGAGGCCATGATACACCCTTCACTGCTGCTGCAGTGTCACAGCAGCCTTTTTGTTTGTTTAAAGTCCCACTCCGATTGTCTTTTGAACTCATTTAAAAGCGTTTTTATTTTTTTAAATTATGATTATGCAGTTTTTAGGCAAAATCAAAAAAAACCTATGTCATTTCAAGGATAAAGCTTCTGCAGTAGTTCATTAGAATTTTGCCTCTTAGTTTTGGGCAGGACCTTTGGCACAAAGCAACCCCGCCCACCCCTTCCTGTCACCCATAACTGAGAGCTCTCTGTTTACATGCTCTTCCTCTAGCATAAAGCCCCTCACACTCCCAACCTAACATTGCAATAGAAATTGAGAGCAATATTGGGGCTATCCAGCCATTTTTAAGCCAGATGCCAGCTCAGACGAGAAAAACAGAGACATTCATGGATGCATCAGTAGCAGGGAGCTTGTAGCAGGCCAATTGTAGTTTCTGTGTCAGTCTTTATCAAACTGGCTTTTTTTCCTGATTCACTATTGTTGAATAAATAAATACTCATAAATCCATTTGTCCACTTATTCTTCTACACAAATATCCTCCACCATCAGAAAAATGCCTCAAGAGCGTGTTAAAAACACCAAAAACGCTGTTCATCGGAGTGGGTGTCTAACTCATACCTTCGTTGCACCTTTCTCGTTAATTTTGCAGAGAAACTAAGATCGGACCAGTCTGTGGAGAGTGAATCATTCAGGTCATCAGATGGAATGTCACAGATGCTTTGGAAAAAGCTCTGGAAGGAAATCATCAACAACAACAGCAGCTGCCATAAAGAAATTGCACAAATGTTTTTGACATGGTATCCTCAAATTCAAGCAGAAACTTTACTATGGTGGCATCAGTTTGTGGATTTTGTGAGATGGATTCTGCATCCATCAGATAACTTTTAACTTCTTAGTAAAAGCTGCGCCTCAGACCTCACTGAAAGGCCCCAGGACCTAATTCAAGCGTGTCCAAAGTCCATCAGATTTCCTTCAGCCCTAGGCTCCTGTCATAAAATCAATAATATGTGGCCCCCAGCATTGTCTAAGACTTATAACTTCTTGATTGTGATTTGCTAAATTACATTATAAGCCACTTTAAACCTGTGGCAAAGACCTTTAGAGTCTTAAAGGCCAAACGAGAAGAACTGATTTATTTGTTCCTGTGAGGTTTGTACTTCTGAATGATATGACTATTTGATTTATTTTCCTGTTCACATGATTTCAATTTCAAAGTTTACAGTGAGCATTTAATTGTGTAACATGTTATAAGAACCCAGATTTAATGTTGACCAAAGATTTTCTTTTCTACACAGACTTTTTATTTATCTATTTTTGTCTTCAAATATGAAATTTCACAGTAATTTTGTTTAAAAATCTATTTAAATTTATTTAAATTCTATGTGAAGAGAGGGAGAGTGTTTTATTGCAAAATTATTTTCGCTGATGTTATTAAAGGGTTCAAAGAATGCAGGCTCTTAAAAAGTTTGGACTTGCAGGACCTAATTGATCTTCTGGCTTCCTTAAAAAGGTCTCAGGTTTTTTTTCTCTCTCACCAAAACTAAGCTGGTCCTTAAATAACAAACCAAATCACCCGTTAAGTCATTTGAATAAGTCAAATGAATTCTCACCAGTTTGCCTTCCAATGTGTAGATCTTCTTCACCACCCCCGAGTCCAACTTGATGGCATCTGTAATGTCCGTCAGGACCTGCTCGTAGGAATGTGCGGTCTTCTTGTTCAGTAAGATCCTCACAGCTTTGCGAGGCTTAACTCCGCTCCGCACCACCGTGACCAGCTTGGGGCGGATGAAGTCCTTGTTTTCGCGCCCGTCCAGGACGCTGGCCTTGGAGCTGCTCAGGGAGGCAGGGCCGCGGACCGAGGTCGACGAGGCCTTGACATTGACTGACCAGTTTGGGTTGACGTTCTTGGTGTAGTCGAGCTTCTTGTAGGCCTCGGTGGAGCTGCACACATAGCTGCCACCTGTTGAGGTATGAGAATAAGAACCTAGACTTACAAACTGTTTTCTGAGTTCTTCTGTTCGCGTTTCATAACCTGGAGGTGGTCATCCCTCAGATGAATGATAAAACAGACCAAGTACTAATTCCAGGGTAAATGGTCACATTGTCTGACCCTATGGGCATCAAGCTGATAGATGTGATTGGTTCGAATATGGTCTTAGTTAGGCTTCTGATCTGGTCTGGAATCAGCTGGTTTACACTCACCTTCCACCAGCTGGTCAACGCTGCTGATCTTCTTGGATCCATCCAGTGCATAGATGGTTCGAACCCCCTGGGGCAGGTTGACGTTGTCAGACAGGGAGCGCGTCAGGTCCGCCAGCAGGGCATCGAAGGTCCGGAACCTGTCCGCCGAGATGGCGTACACGATCCCGTTAAAGTACCGGTCACCGTTGCGGTAGAAGCGAACCTTCTTGGCTCGCTTCTCCGCGCTCAGAGTCTTCAGGGTTCGGGTCCGGTACAGGCTGCAGTGGGCGCTGTGCGTGGGGCTCGGTACCCCGTTGATCTTGGCCGTGGAGCGGCCGTGCCTCTGACCTTTGTCTCGCTCGTCGAAATGCTCCATCTCGGTACCGAGGCTCACGAGAACGGCGGTGCTGTCTGTGACGAACAAAGACGGGCGATGAAATGGATGGATGAAAAGTTTTTCGGGTCGGGGGAAAGTCGCAGAATAAAAACAAAACAAAAACAAAGCGGAGATGAAGCCGGGAGGCTGGTGCAGTCACCCGCCGTGGTCTGGAAATAACCCTAATTACAGATTAAGTGCTCTTAAGCTGAGCGTGGACGGCGCTCCGTGGGGTCCACTGAGGCTGCGCGTGAGCGCAGGTGGAGGAAAGTGACAGTCACGAACCACATCAGCATCCTCCCCCCTCCCAACCACCATCACACCTTTAACCACGCGGAAGTTTGGCAAATACACTTTTTCTGATTCTCCATGTTTACTTTAAGATGAAATAATAATAATTTTAAAATAGGCAGATCAGCAGCTTACCCACGCGCGTGATTAGCGCCTCTGTGGTTGTCAACTCCAGCCTGAATGATGCGTTTGAACCCCGCAGATGTGAAGAATTTGGGACCCCCGAGCCCCTTTATCGTCCGGCTGAGTGTTTTCAGCAGCAAACACCAGAGTTTGTGTGATGAAGACTGGAAACCGACTGGCTGGCAGCAGCTGCCTCCGTCCTTCTCCTCCTCCACCACCACCTCCTCCCTCACGTCATTCTGTCGTGATTTCCATTCAGCGCCCCCACCCTCGATTACGATGCAAGCCCATGCACGCCTCACACCCCGAGTTTGGGATGCTGCTGACCCCTTACCCTCCTCCCAGCATCAGCTGGGGGATCTAATGTGGATTTTTTTTAAACACATTTAGCAACAATAAAGAGACAATACTGCAGGAGTTATGTAACATCTGTTGTTACAAAAGAAACAAAATAAAATTTAATTGCCTCATATTTTAGCCATTTTTTAACCTTACTTAATTTTGATTAGTCAGCTACATGCATTTGTACTTTTAAATTTTATCATTTCACAAAAAACCCAAAAGCATGGAGTGGACACATCTAAAGCCTACAAGCTTATCTATTGGTAATTTCTTATAAGCTACCATTTCTTGACCCAACCCTATATAACCATTTGTATCATATTTGAAGTCTGCATTTCTGAGACTCCTACTTTCCTTAACCCTTGTGCTATCCTAGGCACTTTAACATTGGGAGTTGGGTCATCTAGACCCACTAGACAGTGCTCTGGACCTTTTCAATGATTTGTGATCTTCACTGGTGTCCATGGATTACATGAAATCTTTCCACCTTTATCCACCTTTGTCATGGTAGGGAGAACACGTCAATGTAAGGGTGGGGTAATCTAAAATAGCACAGGGGGTAAAAACACAATAAGCCAGGTTTGGTTCATGTTTCGTGTTCTGTGGTGTAATTCGTTATCAGTCCACTAGGGGCAGTAGGACTTTTTCTGCTCATTTCAAAATGGCTGATTCTGTGAAATCTTAGGAACACTTTGGGCAGAAAAAAGGTTTTAAAAACTATTTTAAAAACTTTACAGTGAGAATAACTCATCTGTTGTTTCTTTTTTTGAATTGCTAAATTGAAAGAAAGCAAAAAACATTGACATTCTTTAAAATATAGGTACACCGTGTTAAAAATGTGTGGATCAAATTTGAGACAGTGGGTAAAAAAAGTGCTTTTTCCCTAAACACTCAGGTCAATATTTCTACATCTTAAACTAACATTGTTGTGAGCAAAAACTTACCAAATCACCAAACTTATAATTTATACTATCTAGATCTAATTAATGTAATTGATTTAGTAATTTTTTGTGGATTTAATCAAAACGTTTAAAAAAAAGTCTTGATTTAAAAAAAGAAAAATTGTAGTATTTTCTGCCAATTCTTTGATGTGCTTTACAGGATTAAAAGCAAGTATGAGTCTTTTAGAGCAGGAAAAGGCAACACACTCAAATAACAGCCTCAGGAGACCCTCCTATTCATGAGGTCATCAACCCCTCCGGTGACCTATAAGGCAGCACGTGTTCTACCTATTGTGCTGCATGTTAAATATTACTTATTTATACATGTCTGAACAACTTAATTCTGATTTCTGTTCAATTATGTTCCAACTAAAGACATTTTTCTTTAAGAAGTTGATTTATAAATGTATCAGTCTTATTGACACCGCCCCTTCCCAGTCTCGGTTGTTCTATTTAAGGATACACTCAAGGCGACCGTGTGTGCGTCACAGGCAGACTAGGTGAAGCTTTCTAAATGAATCCAGAGCAACCAGGGCACATGAAGGAGACGATCTTTTAATGAATGCCTGAGAATTGAAGAGCAAGAATTGAAGAGCAAGACAAGGTCACTGTTGGGACCTTCTTATCTAAAAAATTTGAAAGGCTATTTTCTACAAAAGATTCATTCGGCTCATTGTTGTCTGTGTGTGCCGTTGGATGATTGCAAAAATGGAATATTAATCCAACCACATGTATTTCTGCTTAGGTTCCAGAGCTGCAGTTCAACTGGTCATCCGTGTTTTAGCGGACTGTAGAAAGAAAATGTATGCAGGAAATGCTAAAATGTGCTAATGTCACAAATAAAAGCCCTGACCTTGCTGTGAAACGGCGGCGCCAACACACCACAGTTTAAAGAATTGAAATTGTTCATTACTACGCGGGAAATATTTTTAATACAGTATCTTTTCTTCCATCCATAGATCTGCTTATACCGTGAAATACAGCTTAAACTTTAAAGGTTAGAACTGTTTTTCAAAATTACTGTACTGGCATTGTACAGAACGCTTCACATGGAACATGAACTGGTCTAATAGTTCCTTTTTTCAAAAGCGATTTTTTTTTGGTGAAATATAAATCAAATTTGTATCAATGCCATTCCAAAATAAAAACATTTTCAAATACAAGGAAACATGTGACTATTGTCATGTGCTAATGCACACTTTTTCATATTTATATTACTTCAAAATAAGAGTTTTATACTTTATAGTGCATCAAATGAAAAAGGGAACAGTTTGTTTTTATGACAGACTGTAGAGGCCCAAAAGTGCATACAAGGAGCTTTGGATGCATTTTTTTTTGCATGCATACTCTGCTTGCAGCTGATATTTGGCACAGAAAAAGAGGGAACTGAATCAGTAAACACATCTACATGTTTTAAGGAACAGTAATAAATAAGTTGCACCAAAAGAAACTTGCACATTAAAGAAAATGAAAAAGGTCTTGTGTGTGGTTGATGCGCTCACTTTGTCATCACACAACTTGGGTTTGCAACCTTAAAATGACACCGTTAATCTAAAGACAAACGACCTGCCACTGCAGTCCATTTAGGTCCGCATAACAAGTCAGAAAACCATAATAGAAAGCAATACACCAATATCTCCTGTCAGATGGTTTCACAATTGGATTGATATTCTTTAAACAATACAGACCCCTTTAGACAGAGAGTCATGAGAAAACATTGGGAAAAAGGAAATCAGACCAACAAGATATTTCATTACTATCATACATGACCAGTAACATTGTGGAGGAAAAACAGATAACTCTAAACGTCAAAATGTTCCCTGTCACAACAGAATGCATAGAATTGTTTTTCCCCACATGTTCAGATATCCATTTTCAAAAATTAGACTTAAAAGGAAAAACTGGCTTTGTTTCAAACACAGCAGTGGCAATTTCAAAAAAAGGACACAAAAACCTGCCAAAAACATGATTTTCATGAGAGTGGGTCTTTAAAAGGACCTAAATTACCATTGATCATATGAAGTGTTTACTGTACTGAAGCTGGGAAAAGAGTTAGCACACTTTGAGTTTTCTGAATAACTGTTTAATCTTGCATGGCTAGCTTTCTTACTCCCACGCGTGTGAAGGCATTTAGAAGGTAGGATGGGGTGACAGCTTGCTCTCTGGATGAACTACACACCTACTAGAGGGTGGAGGATGTGTGACTGCTTAAATGATTAGAGAAATAAGTTCTTAGAAAAAATGACTTTTTTACAAAAATGGTTTCTTTTAGTAGATTTAAACAACACTTTCATGCAGCTTCTGTCATTGTAGAAAGTCATAATTATCAGAAAGGTAGAATTCAGTGTAAACTATGAGATTGTTATATTTTTACTGTTGCTATGGATGCAAATAATGAACATTACTGGTTATGGCACAAAAACAGTATAAACCTAAACATGATTTTCTCTTAAAATCACTTACTTATAAAGACGATGTAAAAGAATACCAATCACCTTGTACAAATATATCGATTCCTACATAAACAAAGGGCTAAAAGGTTCAGCGTTTCCTAGTTTGTGTTTAACTTAGTGGTTTAGAGAGTGTAACCAGCTTTCTCTGAGAAGTTTCGTCTCCTGGCACCTCTGTGCAGCTGAATCACCAACACCTCCTCCTTTCAGATGTTGTCCTCCTTCTTTTCTCTCCTTTCCTTTTTTAGAATCGGCCTCTGCTTTCCTGCTGCTATGCCTCCCTCTGTGTGGCAGAAGATAACGGTTGAAATGTACAACTGAAGACATGATGAAATCATCAAATCTGACAACCTGAATGAAACAAAAAAAACGATGGATCGAAAAATTTTGAGATGACCGTGTTAATAAGAAGACAGATATGAATATTGGTGGTTAGATACTCAGCTTAGGCAGACAACACATGCAGCTTTTGCTGCCTTCAGTGTGTGTGTGTGTGTGTGTGTGTGTGTGTGTGTGTGTGTGCGTGCGTGCGTGTGTGTGTGTGTGTGCGTGCGTGCATGTGTGAGACAAATGACCATTATGTTTTCCAAACGAAGCAAGTGTCACACATTAATGGATATTCAGTGTTTTGTTCGTGAACACGCTCTAAAAACAGGAACACAGAGTAGTAAATGAATTACTCCTTGAAATATTTACAAGTAACTGGTGGTGTATGAAAACAGCTGTTGTTTGAGATTATTTGGTATCATAAATGTTAATGGGATTTTCTGCTGCAGGAGTTACTGACCTCATCTGTTTGCTCCCTGGCGTCTTGCGCTGCTGAGTGGAGCGTTGCCTCCTTTGGGCCTCGTACGCAGCAGAAAGCTGCAGGAGAGGGTTGAATAGGATTTAAGGTACATGTGTTTCTTAAGGGCTCATCTCCAACAGCCCCACTGAAACATGCCAGATTTTAAAAACACCTCAGCACAGATTCAGATCTACAGAGGATCAGAAATTAGAATGATCAAGAAATTTCTTTTTTGATCAATATCTGTTCAGAAAAGACGTAAAGAGGATACAACAATGGGTGAAACAATGGGGGAAATATTTTCAAAATACTTACATTAGCAATTTCTGAAAGATATGCCCTCCTTTCATCATTGGTTTTATGAAATGCCTAAATTGTGTGAAAGACAGCAATACTACATTATTACACTTTTCCAGTCTTATTTTGTTCAGTCTGCGCTCCATCCCCTTATTTGCATTAGGCTTTGCATGTTTAGCGATTCCAAACTCGAGAATCAACTACTAAGCAAGGGATTAGGAATTACTGGTTGCACATGTTGGGTTGTAACCTTTTTTGCTGAACAATTGCTAAGCAGAACAATAAACAAAGAGCTAGGTTGCTAAACTAAAACCCATACCTCAGCACGCTGGACAAAGTGAAAGTTTTAGATCATTTCTGTACCAACAAAACTGTCAGCCAGACATTTTTGTGGTTTTGTTTTTTTTCCTCAATCCACGGCTAATCTTTGTAATGTGTAAAAACTACCAGGAAAAACTAAAGCTGCTTGTCTCAGACACAATAGAGATGCAGACATCTTGACCCCTCACAAATCCTCAGCACAAATCCCTCGCAGTGCGTGAACAGTCCAGGCTCGTACCTTTCCTTCCTGCTGGATTTGAAGATGACAGGCCGTCAGCTGATGCTGGAGTTCTGACTTCTCCTCAGTCAGGAGCTTTAGCCGCTGTCTAAGCATTTCCTGTGACAAGTGCTTCCATTAATAACATCTATGTGTTTGCAGAAGAGAGTGATGATGATGCAGGCTCATCTAAAAGCAATTAGATTAGCCTGCTGTCTACAAGGTTGAAACAAGAGGGAGGTTGATGCTGAAGCAGGAGTCCAAAGATAAATAGAGGTAATTTATTCTTCATTAATGAATAAAGAACATTAGTGCAAAGACAGACTGAGGCAGCAGAATAACAACAAGAGGCCGAATAAAAACTGGTACTTTTACTTGCTGTATGTTGTAGTTGTAGTATATGTATCTCACTAACTGTCCATCTGCTCATCTACTTTTAGCACTTAAAGACCCACTCCAATAAAAATGGTGTTTTTGGTGGTTTTAAAAAGTTCTTGTGGCCTTTTTTTCTGATTATGGAGGACATGTAGAAAGAAAATTACGTGGAAAAATAAAATTTCTGCAGCAGGAGCTCAAGGAAAAATGCTGTTTAAAAAAGCTCCCTGCAACTTCAGAGGCAAATTTCTAACAATATAATCATAGTTAAAAGACCACTGAGAACGCTTTTACGATAGATCAAAAGATGATCCAAGTGAGTCTTTCATGAATGTCTGCTTCTGCTCTCACAGACACATTTTAACTAACCGATACACGCTTTCAGAATGTTGTTTACTTGAGTGCAATTTTCTTTTAAAAGCACTGCAATTAGTGTTTTACTCTCCCACTGTTTCTAATCCCACGATTACAGTGCTGTGATTAAAGCTTGGTTTATTCAGTCTGCATCCACGGAGGGATGGATGGCAGCTGGCATCACAATCCTCTGGACTCATTCTGTATCTCTAGCTCCCTCTGCTGGTAAAACGCTCTATCTCCACTGTCTGTAGCAATCACTGGAGCATGCAGTAGGGGGGAAAGTAGCGGAAATATCATGAAAAAAATCTAGGACAACCTCCAAATAAATCAATATTGGTCCACTCACTACTGACATGTCATCATACGAGCGGACAGGGGCCAGTCGATCTGTGAAAAGGCAAGAAAAAGCATCAAAACAACATTTTTTGCTTTCTAAGTTTTGAACAGAAAAGTCATGTCACACAATGTAGATGGATCGACTTAAAACAAAATAATTGTATAAATTACTTTTATGAACACAATGCTTTTTGTAATGTGTAATTTTCAAAAATGAGTAAACAAAAACTGTAAAACTAACATTTAGATTGCATAAAAGAGCAAAACAACCAATTCTTGACTCTTATAGAAATGTAGGGTTGCTGTCATACAGAGAATTTAAAGAGAATAGGGAGGATGGATTAATAAAAGAAAAAAAAAATTTGCCAGGGAGACGTCTAAATAAAAATAGAACATAACCCGATTTGTGTAAAAATTATGGTTTGGCAAAAGATTTGATAAAAAGAAAACAAAATGGTATTGAAATGTTTTCCAAGGCTGACAAATATCATTTATTTATTTGCATTTTTTGGGATAGCTATTAGTTTTTTCTTTACTTTTGTTATTTTTGTCAAGCAATTACTCAGTCTAAATTGGTAACTATTTTTTTTTTGCTGTGCGTATTTTGAAAAGAACAATGTAGAAATTGTGTTTTTACATTTTTTTCCACAACAATTCAAGGCTAGAAACGTTGTAGAAATCTAGACCTTTCACACAGAGAGGCAATTTTAAGGATTTTACTGGTTGGCCATAAAATTGAAAGCAATGTATTTGGCTTTTTCTTTTTTACCATTTTTGTAGCTTAGTTAATGTGTTTTCTGTCAAAGTTGTGTGTCATTTTCATTCATTTTTTGCTAAAGGAAGGTTGCATATGCAGGCTAGCTTGTAAACACAATAGAAAAACCGGTTAATAGACTTCAGAACGTACCTACGGGGTTTCCTCGCATGTTCTCCAGCTTCTCACGAGCCAGTGCAATTTGTCTTTCCAGCTGTCCATTTAACTCCACCTGCGTCTCATATCTCGTCTTCCATTCATTTCCTGACAGTAATGTAATCAAAGAAATCTGTGATTTTTTTTTATTATTATTACAAACTCTCACAGATAATTAATCGGTTATTTGATTAGTTTGATTCTAACGATTGACACATGCGCAGTAGCACACATTAAAAGAAAATAGCTTACCTTCCCCATCGACACTCTGCATCCTCTTTTGCATTTCACACATCGTGCTTTGTAGATCAAACACAGATTCTTCAAGTAAATTTCTACAAGAAAAAGCAAGTTTTTATTTTACTTTATTAAATCAGGCAATTTATCAATTATTTTTGATAAACTCACACAGTGTTGTTCTCTTCTTTCAGTTCTGCCAGCAGTCGTGTCAAATCGCACTTGTATTCGGTGCGTTGAGCCATGTTTCCCAAGGTTTCCCAAACAAACATTCATTGCTGCTCGTTTCCATGGAAACCACTTCCTTTTCCCCCGTCTTTCAAAATAAGTTTGTGCTCCTTGCACATGGCGGTCAGAAATCTGCATCAAAGTAGCTTTGGTTGGGTAATGCTTTATTTGATTTAAAATGTAAAGCAGTTCTTTTATCCAATAGAATATATAAACAATATAGCAAAATCAGGCATAAGAATTTATTGAATGTAAAATTGGGAAGAGGGTAACATTTTATACTTTCAAACTTTTCAGAAATGCCTTTAACAATTTCAATTTAAAACCTCACAAAATGTATTGTTGTACAGAATACACATAACAGTGTGTACAGTACCAATCACATTTTCAACACTTCTCACAATGCCCAAAAAACAGACTGATATTTTGAGTGTAATAACATTTACACAACTTTTCAAAAGGATGCTACACATTTTACAAAATAAAAGAACATACTAAAATCACACAATTTGGTGGAAATTTACAAAAGAAAATAGAAGACAACCGGGAGGCTATAATAACTTAGAACTTAAATATTGAAATTTTTTAAAGAAAAGGTAGGTTCATCGTTAAGTTATTAAGAGATCCAAATGAAAATATATTCCTTTTGGAAATTACTTCTTTTCCTCCTTTTCTTTGCTCTGCAAATGTTTTGGATCTGTTCCTGTGTGACTCTTTGGCTTCTCCATATCCTTCCCTTCAGCATGTTGTTGCCCTCTCTCCTTCTCCTTTTGTCCACGGAGTTCAGCTTTCAGCAATTCTTCCTTTTCCGTTTCGCATGACTGTGCGTCTTTGACCTGGAGCACTTTATTGGCAGATTTCTCGCTCATGTTCTGTATGAACGCCTTTAAGCTCAAATTATCAATGTTGTAAGCGGTCAGCCCAATATTTGCCACTGATTGTAGAGCAGTGTCTGTGGCTTGGCCTACATTGTTACCATACCTTCACCACAAACAACATGAGAAAGAGGCATGTTAGGGAAAAGTGGTGCAGAAAAATAAAACATAATGTGTAAAATTCTGAAATGTTGAAGCAATGCAAAGATTCATCCTATTTTCATTCAAATAAAAATAAGTATAGATTTGTATTTTTTAGTATTTTTTCTCACAGATTTTGCAAACAAAAGGATAATGCGTATACAAATCCAGACAGGACTGTAAGAAAGTTCTGTAAGACAGTAAGTGTGAATATTTGGAGGCCATCAGGTGCAGGAATGGAACAAGAGTTGATTGCACTAGCTTTCAAAGTACTTCAAATAGTTTAATAATCGTATAAAAATGATAGCAGCTTTTTAATTTAAGAAAGAAAAAAAACATATTTGAAAAGTTAAATATTAGCCATTTTACAACCAGTGCATGCAACGTCTTACAAACCTGTAAAGTGAGTGTTAAGCAAGCCATATTTGAAAGTTCAAAAGTTTCAAAGCAGTTTTGTGTTAGTGAAAAAGTGGACACTAAAAGGGTTAAGCAGGACAAGTTGTGAGTTTAAGGCCTTACTCCCCATTGAAAGTCGTACGTTGCTAGATAAGATTCTGCAAGCCCCTAAATCTGAAAAGGAGCAGAAAACCCAAGAGAGAAATCACAGAGGCAACATTTCAGGAGGATTTTTCATGCAGTCCATTGTTACTGTTAAATATATTTAGAAAAAGAATGGAAATAAGACATGCCACCCCCCAAAAATGTACAGAAAACAGGAGTGTACATTTGCACTTACTTGTATTTCACCGTTGTGACAGTCTCGGTTGCAACACTTTTGCAAACTTCCTTTGCTCCACTTTCCAGACTTGACCAAACCGTGGAAAAACCTTTTTTGAACCAATTTTTTAGGGTAGGCATGGATCATTCATCATACATTGAACACAATAATGAATAATTTAGTTTTCAGAATCCATAAAGGCACAGGAGCAAAACATTATATGATCAGAAATGGAGGAATTTTCATACCTTGAACGCCCCTGGCTGCCACATATTTAGTACCATCCCAGTTGGATGCGTGACCATCTTGGCTCTTCTTCAGAGACTCCGGCACCAGCTTAGATCCGTGCTTTTTCATATGAGGTGACACCTTATCTACTACATGGCCTGCAATGTTACTTAATCCAGTCACTGGAAAAACAGATGATTAAACAGGAACATTAAATTATGTCTTAAATTATTTACAAATCAGAGTAAAAAAATAGAACAAAATTCATGCAAACTAGCCAAGCTGCCTTTTGTCCTCACCCAAGAACTGACTGACTCGAACAGCACCACCAGTAGCTTGCTTTGCAGTCTGCAAACGTTTAGCCACCTGGGGGCTGACCTCTGAAGGAGTCTCCTCGGGTGTAATGCGGTCTCGAATCTTAGCCGCTCCTTTGTGAATGAAACTCCCAGTGGCCTCTGCTCCCTTTGCTAGCGACTGACTTAATCGTGTGGCTCCTGCAGGAGGAACAGTTTTGCTTTTACATTTTATACTGATGAGGGCATAAACTGCATTTTTTTGCACAACATTTTCAGCAAATATGAAAGCCTGTATCAATATTTTATCTACTTTCCGCCTATATTTGAACGCTAACAAGCACACCTGACAAAATCCCTTGGGCCATCTTCTCACTCCATCCCGGAAGCTGCAGTTGTTCCTCTTCTTCTGCCGTTAATTCTGTTTGTTTGCTGAGGGGACCGACGGGTACTTTTGTACTCAAATTCATGATATCCACTCCAGTTTCCTCTTGATCCTGGAATAGAAGCGTTTGGATATAATTCCTGATACTGATAACACGAAAGTATCTTTATCGTCTTAAATAATCAGTGACAATCAGAAAGATCCCACGGTTTACTCAAAGCATAATGACTGTTTAAAAACCACTGAATTTTAACTTATTTACTGTATGATCGGTCAAAAATTCATGCTACGCAGCACAATGTCTCGGGCTCTGCAACATATTTCACATTTAACATCTTTTTCAGGCAAATAAACACATTCCTCCATGAGTAAGTTTAATACACAGTAAGTGGAAATATTAGGCTGATGAGGTGGTGGACCTAATCAGAATAAAACCCAGGTGTTACAGGGAAGTCATACCGGCGCGTGGAGACCACACACACTTCTAAGCATCTTGTTTCAAAGTCAAGTTGGATTAGCCAGTTGTGTGTTTTTCCACTTTAATTTTGAGTATGATTCCACATCCAGATCTCCATAGGATAAAACCTTTAATTTCCATTCATTAATTTTTGTGTGGTTGTGTTGGCAGCACATGCAACTATGTATAAACAGTAAAGCCTTTCTTTAGCTCAGGTATAGGATTTGTTTTCATGGTGTTTCTTTTATTTTCTTAGCAGGGTGGTTCAGGAAAAAACCCAAAATTAAGACAATTTAGGAATATTTCTCTTCATGTTTTTGAACTCTCAGGCACAGATATGTGAAGAAAAATAAGCATACAGAGCATTTACTAAAATGTTCCACCTTAAAAGGCCAAACTATACGGTTGCCTAGACAAGAGTTTCATATTTTATATATAAAACTAAAAGTTGAAATAAGCTTTGGCAAATAATTCACCTGTCCAGTGTGAGTGGTGCAGGATTCAGGTCACATCTATATTCTCCAGGTGAGACACCCACATTCCTGCAATTGAATAGCTGTAACAAGCTATTCAATTGCAGGAATGTATGTCCACTTCTCTGTATGCAGTCAATGGGTGAAACCTTTCAAAGGAAAACATTTTTTTAAGTCTACTTGCTTTGACTAAACCTCAAGACTACGTCACCTGGATGAATGAGAACCTTCACTGACTCACCTGTCAGGTATTCAAATTACCTGGTACTGAACTAATGTACGTGTTTATTGTTGGAGCTAAATCAACTGGATGTGATTAAAAGTCCATAAAAGACTCAAATTAAACATGATGTTGACTGAATTAAAGCTCTAAAAGCTTGAAATTCTAAATGTCCTACTGATTAGTTTTAAAGGCATTTTTATTACAACTTTCAGCCAACTGTCTACATTTAAAACATATAAACTCCACTTAAAAAAAAAATCATTATTATTACCCTTATTTGGCCAATTTATCGGTTTCCTCTTATAACTGCATTTACGAACCTGCCCATTTGTTATCCCACAGATTTTATTTTGCTCATGTCTATCTATTTTCCATACTTTCAGAGCCAAAACCAGTTACAGAGGATTGTTGGCCTTTCTGAGCTCTATTCCTCCAGGAGTTTTCTTCCTAATCTTCAAATTTGAGGCACTTTTCCTCTCCACTGTCCCCTTTGGCTTGCTCAGAATAGGGATTAAACTGTTTGATGTAACCTGTTGGTCAGTTATATTGGCTAATAGTATAGAGTTAAAATAATAGCCTTATTGGAATTATCTGCACTGATTAGGTCATCATAATGTATAATTCTCTTTAGGATGTTGTCTGCTTGTGGTATCGTGCATTGAGACAACACCATTTGTAAACTGGTGCTTTATCAATAGTATGAATGAAATTCAATGGAATGAAACCACATAAAAAAAATTTTTTTTAAATTGTTATTAAACCGACCTGAACTTTAAGATCAGCAAGCTGCGATAGGAGGTCCTGAAAGATCTCATGGTCTGCAGCAGGCAGTTCAGAGGACAGCACAATGCCGACATAGGACCACAGTGCATCAGCCATTGTGTCAGGAAACATGTAGATCCCAGAGGTCGCCAGCAGCACCGGAGTATCTGTTGTCAGTGGGTACATCTGGTCACACACCTGAGAAATGACACAAAAATATACACATGTTGCAAATAAATATTTGGCTATCAGTTTTTCCTTTTAAATTAAATCGTGTGGTTTATATATATTTGTAGTGACCTTTTGTGATGTGAAAGCTTATAGAATGTTTGCAAGGTCATCCAATGAAGTGATTTGATAAATCTTTCACAAATGCATATATATATATACACATACACACACACAACTGTTCTAAGAAACGACACAAACACAGACTTGTGGCAGTTCGCACCACTGGTATGCTGCCTGACAGACTGACCCCTGTGAGGACACGGGGCAGGGAGAAGCAGAACAACAGAAGCACAGAGTCATCTGTTAATAGGACCATTGTCTTGTTGGGGAAACAAAGCTACATCAGAATACATGACAGATGCCTACAAGCTTGGACTGGTAGGAAGCCATGATGTGTTGCAATGCAAAACAAAGTCAAGGATAATGCAGGCTTTGTATTGTGGCTTTAAATTTTTTATTTACAAAAATAAAAAATCAGGTGGAGGAAGTAGGCATTTGCAGGTTAAAAACTGTTTTTTTTTTTTATTTGACTTTTATTTTGAAAAAATAACTACTGATACTGATAGCTAAATAAGATAAGATAGAATGTTTGTTTATGTTTTCATATTAGGAAATAAAAATAAACAAGTTCAAAGGTTAAAAATTATTAGAAGTGAAAACTTGTGAGTAATCTACATGTTTTGTTACATAAAATATGTTCTTTATAATTTAAAATATTTTCCATTTCAAAATAACTTTTCAGGAAGGGGTGAGGATGGCTTATTCTAACCTCATGTGGTAATTTAAACAACTTTTTGATTAAGTATAAGCTATGGTTCTGACCAAGTCAGCTTTTGTCACAGCTTTTTGTAAAGCTTAGTAAAAACAAAACAAGATAATTTGTGAAGCCAACTTTTAGACGGGTGAGTCAGCTGTAAAATCTTTTAACCATGAAGTTAGTGGGTTTTCTGAATGTTTGCACCTGCGTAAAGGTAACACACGCACTTGCACAAGAATGTTTTCATAAAAAAGGAGCTGAAGGTCAGAAATGTGCTTCCAAATACTCACATGTAGAAACGATGAAGGCTTTCCAGAAGCCAAGTCTTTGTGTTGACTTTCAGAGGTGATGATGCGAAGGTAACCAGGGCACATCAGAGCGCTGACCTCCCCGTTAGGTCCCACAAAAAAAAGCTGAACCCCGGATGAAATGCGCAGCAGCTCATGTTCATCTCCTGCTGCTTGTGCTCCTCTTCCATTCTGGTTTACGGGCCTGGTGGGTCCGGCGGGACCATAAGTGAGGCTGCAGTGACCGTCTGTGGGCTTTGGTGTGTATGCGGGAGGCTGGTCCGGAGGGTCATCCATGGATTCAGTTCTCACAGCTGCTGCGGGGAGTGTGCCCGTCTGCTCAATAGCAGGAGAAAGAGGCGCTGTGAAGGGGGCTGGGGCTGTGCTCTGAGTGGTAACAGGTATAGAAGGGTACAGATGGTGGACTGAGCTCTGAGAGGGCCAACTGGCATTGCTAAGTCAGGATAGGCGAGCCATCGGTGAAGGCTTCCCTGGTCTTCTGAGGTTGTTTGGGAGTTCTGCAAAGCAGAAAGGTGGTCATTGACAGTTCTCAAAGTGTCCCTCATTTTGTGCTGAAGCAGTCTGGCTGTGTCCCAGGCCGCTCCCTGGTGGCTCCCCGGCCAGTGGGAAACATCCAATCCCTGAAGCAGATGCAGTGGCCCTTTCTGAAGCAATCCAAGGCCCTGGCCTGGGTTAGAGTTCTCGCAGCCAGACCGCTGACTGAGCGCATGTAAGGCCAATTGCATTGGCTCCTTGGATCATTAAAAGTTCAGTCAGTTTCTGCCATATTGAAGAGCAAAAGGTTCTGAGGCAAGAAAGAACAAAACACAAATAGTTCACACAAAAATGCCACTGATTGAATCCAAATCAACTTAGATTTACAAGATAACAAGAAAATCATTTTAAATATTTTATTTTATAACATGAGGATTTTTATCTTTTCCTAGAAAGGAAGAAAAATGATCTAATTAAACTAAAATATTGGGTTAATTAGCAGCAGATTAAAATTTGAGTGAGAAAAAAAGTCAACCCACCGTTTATAAAGATATGTATTTTATTTTAAGAAGACTCAAAACAAATACAGTGTTAATCCTAGAAGTCAGGCAGCATAACTAAAGCTGCTGTGAGCAAAACCCTGGTGATGTCATTGTTGTTTTACGCATGAAACACTAAGAACCTATCCTATCAGGTTTTTCTTGCAAATCAAGATTTGTCTGGAGGCTGCCAGAACTTTTAAATTCAAAGCAGTTGTGCTTCAATATTTGGTCTCAAAGTTAGTTTATAATTTAAAATATATAATTATCAAGATGGATGAATATAATTTATATTCAGCTATCTTGATAATAATAATTATTTAGTTCAATGCAGAAACTTAGGAGTGTATTCTTTCTTACACAACATAATGAATTAAAAAGTATTGAACATTATACTGTATACAAATACAAAGTTTAAATTATACCCGTCCATGTTAAAAAGTTTGTACCGTCCTTAAAAACAGGTGGACGTGTTTCTTGTGTGCCACGTCAGAAAAAGGGAGTGGCTTCCGCTTTAAAAACTTTCAAAATAAAACTCAGTCGCTAAATCCATTATACGCATAATGTTCTCCAGTGGTTTAGTGCAAATGTAGGATTTTTTTTCTATTTTCAAGTTTACATTTGGCTACTTTGGCTATTTACATACCATATTTTCCGGCTGAAGTAAATTTTAAAATGTATACAACTAGATACTTTTTCTTTAATGGACAATATGCATTGTAAACAATTGATATATGACAAAAAACAAATACAAGTACTGAATACAACTAACGTGCTTCAAATGTGTTTGTTTGTGGATATTTCTCTTGTCCAACTCCTTTCTTTTATTCTTCTTTTCATACCTTTTATTTCTGTTCTTTTGTTTTTCCTCCAACTTATTTATTTCTTCTTTGTTTCTTTCTTTTAATTTTACTCATCTTTTTACCCCTTCTATGTTTTAGCTGTTGGTCTTTTTATTGACATTGTTCTTTACTATTCATTTATTCCTCTGCTGTTCATGGTGTTTCTGCACCCTTTTTCATCCTGTCCATGAAACTCTTTCTAGACATTCTGCCTTTTTTCTTTATTCTGTGTTTGTTTCTGGACCTTATACACTTCCACCTGAACACTTTGACCCTCATCTTGTAAATATTTGTCCTCTTTTTTGCACTACCTACTCTTCTGAAGAATGTGCTTTTTTTCTTCTTCTGCTCCTTTTTTTCCTTCACAAATGCATAGTTTGAGGTGGCTCGGGCATCTAGGCCGGATGCCTCCTGGACGCCTCCCTGGGGAGGTGCCCTGGCATGTCCCACTGGGCGGAGGCCTGGTATTCCAGGACACGCTGAGAGATTACATCTCTTGGCTGGCTCAAATCTTGGGGTCCCCAGAGGAGTTGGAGGAAGTGGCTGGGGCGAGGGAAGTCTGGGCATCTCTGCTCAGTCTGCTGCCCCCCGACCCGTCCCGGATAAGCGGATTTGAAGATGGATGGATGGATGATGAAGGATGGATGGATGGATGGATGGATGGATGGATGGATGGATGGATGGATGGATGGATGGATGGATGGATGGATGGATGGATGGATAGATGGATGGATGGATAGGTGGATGGATGGATGGATGGATGGACAAATGCATAGTTCTCTTTCTGCACTTCCATCTCTTTGACCTGAAATTGTTCTCCATTCTGCACCTCGTTCTCATTCCATTCGTCCCCTATTAAGTTTCATTTTGTCTCTTCTTTCCTTCCCTTCTGAAAATTTAGACCATTTTTCAACACCTCCTGAGCCTTTCTTTCACCTCATCATTATCCTCCTGCTGCCTTGGGTACCCATTTTGTACTTTCTTTTCCTTATCCTGTACATGCTGTTCTTCCTTTTCTGCGTCATTTTCTGCAGTTACCCTTTTTTGCACTGTGTTTCCTGCATTCTGGATCTCCTTCCCTTCAGTTCCCTGTTGCATTTTCTTCCCTTTATTCTTTCCTTTATGCACCTTTGCCTTTTAAGTGTTTGTTGCATTTTTTCTATTAAGCAACTTGATAGTTTTCATGACAGTATTCTTTACAGTGTCCAATGTATTTGTCAAAGCCACATTTTCCTTTGATTGGAGAACAGTTTTGATGGTTTTGCTTTCCTATTAATCAGACTTTTATTTTATAATGCTGGTTATGGACTGTGATATTGTGTTTAAGAAATGTGTACAGAAAAATCAAGTCTTCCAGCTCTGCAGGTCTTTACTTCACTCAGTTAAATCAAACATTTGCATCTCAGCAGCTAGGCTTGGTGGTTTTGAATCTTCCTCGTGTTTTGGAACAGCTTAGACCCATGTAATTTTATTTTTTAGGGTGATCTTTTTTGTAGTTTAAAAAAAAGATTTTTTTTAATGCAGTTTAATAGAAAAAAGAAACTTAATACATACAACAGGGAAAAAGGTCAGGTTCAAATCTTTACACAAACCATGACAGGAAACCTAAAAATTCAAAAGGGCTGTTTCCACCCATGTATTGAGTGATGGGTGAATCAGCACCAGAGAATTTTCTCAATTTCTTTTTGAGTTTGGGTGTGACAAGGGAGGAAAGAATGGCATTTCCTGTGAGGCAGTCTTGAGTCCTTGCTTGTTGTTTTTTTTGGTGAACTTTGCAAGGATTTGACTAATCTTTGTGGCTCATTTTGTATTTACCGTAGAAATCTCAGTCAGTCAACCCATCAGTCTTTAGACTCATCTTTATTTTGACTCTCATTTCCGTTATCTAAACTCTTATACAAACTCATCAAACAATTCTTGAGCCATCGTCGTATTCTATGAAGGACACACTGGTTTTTCACTCTTTCTGTTTGATACTTTCTGTCTGTTCTCTTTGTTACTGAGAGTAGGGGGAACTTTTGTTCTTGAGTCAATGGTTTCCTTTTCTGTTGCTTTTCAAATCTACCAAGTCACATAGAAAGTTATTGTGAGGGGATATTTAATTGATGATCATTTGCTTTGGTTTACTGCAGATTTTAGATTTATGATGCTGACAGGTGTTTTTGGACCTGTACCTTCAAAATTTGCCCTAAAGTGTTAAGCGCATTGATAATTATGCAGGTTTGGTCATAGCAGGACTCGGGATTTTTAATGTCATCATGTGCTGCAGCCTCCAGATGGCACTGGAGGATAATGTGTACTTTGTTTTATACTGATTTAGAATGTGGGGATGCTCACTCTGCTTTCCTGACTTCTCCAGCTGGAGAAGAGTTGCTGCAGATCCCATAAGCTTTTCTCCGTTGCATATACAGGGAGCTGAACTGCAGAATGACTTCTGGCTTCTGTGGGAGAAAGTTGGTCTTTTGCTGTGTATATCACACCTTTCAACTTCCTCTGCAGCACAGGATAACGTTTGTCCTCCTGTTGGAACCTCAAGTTACATAAATGCTATGGTTCCTTTAGAGGAACACCATTATCTCTGATCTATTGTCAAGTTCACAAGTGTCTAGTTCTGAGACACAAGTGTAGTCTGACAAATGAAATACATAAAAACGTTTTAGGTTGATTTGTAAAACAGCAGAGTAAAAAGGCACATTTAATCTTCCCAGTAAATAATGTAAGAAAGAACATATCAAAAGAACTCAGACACCATGAGACGGTGTTAAAGAATTCTTATCTCTCAGTTAGTCTTGGCTAACTGAGATAGATAAGTGTTCATCTGAGAAAAAGGCTTTCAACAACAACAAAAAATCATAAGAGGATAACTAAACTATTTCCTTATCAAAGAGCTTTATCTTCTTTGTAGTGTTTTATTATAAGAACGTGTCTAGATAGGATATATTCTACATTTTTTTAAAGATGATCTTGTTGATAAACTCTGTGTCTGTTTTGTCTGTATTTTGAGGTGAGTTTTGAGATGACTCATAAAAAGAGGCAAAAGCTCAGGTGGAGTAAACCATGAAACATTTGAATAAACTCAGGAACCTCACTCTTTCAGGGTTACTTTAGTTTCATTGAATTTCTAAAAGAGAGCTCTCATCTATAGTATCTCTCCTTTACAGAAATTCTTTCCTTTGTTAGTGTGACAGGTAGACATCTCTATATTTAAGTCTTAGGCTTTATCTCTGTATTTTCTTTGGTTTAAATTGTTTTTTTCCTCAGTTTTGCTGCTACAGACTTACAGATTTTGTGTTTTAGTCAGGCATTGGGCTTTCCTCACTCGGCTTTCTGTTATCCCTTTGTTTAATCATGATGACCCACAATTGTGACATAGTTGTATCTAGAAGCCAAAGGTTTTGTTGTTTTCCTTTGTAAACAAAAAAAATCTGGACAAATCCCCAAAACATCCAGAGTCCCTGCAACTCTGGCAGGGCTCCAGGAGCCCTGTGGTCAAATGTCAGACTTTTTCCTTTTTTTCGATGCTTAAGCTGGGAAAACATTTCAAATTACAATTATACATGTTTGTGATTTCATCACTGTTTTGATGTCACTAATGTTTCTCTCAAAAGGCCCATTGAATTGACTCTTATCTAAAAAAAAAGTTTAAAAATTAGTTGACTTGAAGCCATGACATCAAGCTAGGAGCCATAAACTTGATTGGTTGTGAATTACACATTTAAAAATGCTCCTTATCTTTTATTTTTTGTTAACCAGCAGAACAAATAAGTGACTGTAAAATATGACACATTTATAACATCTTTGAAAAAAAATGCAACACATAAGAATTTTCAAAAGCATCACCAAGATGCATCATTTTTGCCACCAGAATAGCAACTTCACTTTCACTTTCGGCTTCTCCCATCAGGGGTCGCCACAGCGAACGAGTCGCATGGTAAACTTGGCAATGTTTTACGCCGGATGCCCTTCCTGACGCAACCCTCTCAAGGCAACTGGGCTTGGGACCGGCACAGAAGTAGAGAGGGGAACAGGGAGCAGCCCGGAGTCGAACCCTGGTTTCACGGACGGAAGGCGCCGCAAACCAGTACGAGCTAAACCGGCTCCCTGCCACCAGAATAGCAACTGATGGACCAATTTCACAGAAATACTGTGGATACTACATTGGTACTAAATCTACAAAGTACATAGTTAGAAAATCTTGTTAAATGAGTAACCTTAACCCTTGTGCTATCCTAGGCACTTTAACGTTGGGAGTTGGGTCATCTAGACCCACTAGACAGTGCTCTGAACCTTTTTGTGATCTTCACTGGTGTCCATGGATTACATGAAATCTTTCCACCTTTGTCATGGTAGGGAGAACACGTCAATGTAAGGGTGGGGTCATCTAAGATAGCACAACAAAACAGATAACAGGCGTGATATTCTGAGTATTTGATGGACACATAAGATAACTCAGGTTAGACATTAATTTCATTGATAAAAACATTTGTACAACAGAGCTTTTTTGTGTCATCATCCACAGCTTGATGCTCCACATTTTGCTTCTGCTTCTTTTCATTTCATAGATGTTGTGTTGCTCCTTCTCCACCTTTCTCCTGTCGCATTGCACATGCGCATGCTGTCTGTGGAACACCCTTCCTTCAGCTTTCTGTTGGTTGTCTGTCGTTTTCGTCAACCATTTCCTCAGCTGTGCTCATAGCGGTAGATATCATTAGTCTTCCTATGGATAGACGGTCAAAGTTGTATGCAGCCAGGCCAACATTTCCCACTGTTTTAAGAGCCGTGTCTGTCGCTTGTCCTGCATCTTCACCATACCTTGATTAAAAATGAGACATTTAGGAAAATGAGAGCAAAAGAAAATTAAAGACTAGAAACATAAAATGTTGAAGAACGACAAAGATCCTATTGATATCTTGTGACTTGACTTGTTTGTAATAAATCTCAACAAATATGTAAATTAAAGAAGTAGCATAACAGAAATATTAAATAAAGTAATTAAATATATTTCAAGCTCCATTTCTAGTTGCTACACATACAACTTTATACAGAACCATCTTTTATTGCTTTCTAAAATGAGCAAATACATTCAGAAACAGACAACAAAAAGAGTATGAAGCCATAATCATAAATCAGCAAAAAAAGCATAGCGCATCAGTGACTTACTTGTATTCCACAGTTGCAACAGTCTCAGTTGAAACACTTTTGCAAACATCTTTTGCTCCTGTCTTCAAATTGGTCCAAACAGCAGAGAAACCTACAATAAAAAGCAATTTAGGGAAAAATAATTCTTAGAATAAATCTAAAAATGGTGTACATTGTCGAAATGCTTCTTTCCTGAACTTCTATACGTACCTTTTGCACTGTTGACCGCTACAAACTTAGCACCATCAGCATTGGAAGCATGGCCATCGGGGCTGTCCTTCATTGTCTTTGGTACAAGTTTGGCTCCGTGCTTTTGGACTTGTGGGGCCAACACTTTTCCTGCTTGTCCTGAGACTGCATTCATACCACCCACTATCAAAAAAACACACAGAAACATAACGAAAAACAAAAGGTCAGAGCCAAATATCAATTGGTATATCACTTAAATGCAAAATTCAAACTTTTAGAAGTTTTCACTCTCTTACCCAAGAAGCGACTGACTTCCAAAGCTCCACGAGAGGTTGTTTCAGCCGCATTGAGACCTTGGGTGATGTGGGGACTGACCTTTGTTGGAGTCTTCGCAGGTTCAATGTTGTCTCGGATCTGTGCTCCTTGTTTATGAATGGACGTGCTTGTGGACTTTGCCTTTTTTGCAAAACCCTTACTGAATTTTGTGGAGCCTACAGAGAAATGTAATGTTTACCCAGGATTCTCCAACCTTTAACACTTGAAGAGCCATTTGGGTCAATTTCTCACAGACCCCGGCCAAGTAAGAGACACTAAGTCTCACTTTACCCTTTAGAAATTTACCACACTGCTTTGTATTTATTTAGTATTGTAAGGGTAAGGAATAAATGTTGCAAAATTTATAAATGTTGCCAAATTTGTCTCATACCCTTATATTTTTTGGTATGTTATCTTTTATTTGTAAAATCACTGATGCTCATGGAACAGCACTCAGCGTACTGAAGAAAGTACAGCAATTCTTCTGTTTCACCACAAGGGGGAGATTTTCTTTATGGAGCAGGCCAGAAGAGCAGCGTCTACTGAGCCTGTTCAATAATGAGACACGGAGACAGAAGTTTCTGATCCAGCTGCTCACTAAAGGCTAACTTTAAAAAAAACACACACACATTTGTCCGGGTCAACTTTTCAAGTGTGCAACAGTATGATGATGAAAATATAGAACTATTGTTTTGTCATGAATAAAACATAAAGATAGAATACTTTTTATAACAATTATGAAATAGTTCTGACTTTTTAACAAGAGCTTTGAATGATTTCCTAGAATAAAAACACCACGTTAGCGTAATGTCAGCAGTTAAAAAAAAAAAACTTCAGCCATTGATTTTTTAAATCCGACTAATCAAATTTAATGTTGCATTATGGCTACCATAGTCAGACGCCTCATGGAGTGATGCATTCTATGTTTCAACTGTTTATGAATGAGTTTAAAAAAGTTTGACTTATGTTGTTGTTTTGCTCTGCTCAATGTGGCTTATATTCAGAAATACATTTTATTTTTTAAAATGAAAAACCATTTAACTTTTCTTCAACCAGAGAGACACAACGGAGGGGTAGAAGAGACACTCCAGAGCCTCACTTTGCAAAGCCCTGGTTATGTCAGTATCACATACCAAAAACCTTTTTTTTTTACCCCTCTGTGTAAATACATTTAAGGCACTTTCCCACACAGATCTTAGTTAGGAAATATGCCGATGATCCAGTCTTTTTTTCCCCAAACATCAGAGCAAATTTGCAATCAAAACAGGCAAAATCTGAGTTTGATTTTCTTTTTCTCCCTGTACTGTCTGCACAGAACTAAAACATTCCCTAAATAACAGCTGTCATCAGCTTTCATACAGAAAGTAATGCCCTTGTCCTCAGGCTGGTGTTCTCATTTCTGCTGAATCCATCTCGTTTCCGTGACTACAGAAACTTGTGTATGCTTGTGTAAATGTTGTATCCATACAAATCTTTATTCCCTCCACCTCGACTTACCTGACAAAATTGCATTGCCCATCTTCTCGCTCCATTCGGGACGCAGGGGTTTTCCCTTAAGGTCCTCATTACAGGAGGGGAGGGAAACTTTTTCATTCAGGTTGACGCTCTCTTCTCCACTCTGGTCATCTGGGCTCTGTCAATGTTCTATAGTTAGTTAAATGATATGCAGTAAGATGGAAGACAGCACTAAGTCTCATTATCATTCTCACTGAGGCCTTTTGTCAGAACCCGAATCTCAAGATTCCAACGTTTTCCTCTTAAATTGCTTCAGGACATTACTGTAACAGTTTAAATTGAAGAAAGAAACTCCGGGCCACTGTTCCTTTGCTCTACATGCCATTTCTCAGAACAACTTCATTCTGCACATTCATTCTTCAGCTTAACCAGAAGACGCCCAATAATCCTGATTGGTGAGAGGAGTGTAAACATGTCTGTGTAGCATGAGTTGTGGGTGTGTACATGTGTGTTTATTTTAAGAATACAGTTTTAAAAGCATAAAATAAGATGAATTTGGTTATAAAAGTATTGACATTACCTCTAAATTCGATGCTATTCTGCCTATTTTTAAAGTACCGTAAACAAAAGGATTAAAAACACAAGTGACTTGAATACCAATTAAAGCATAATTAAATAAAATCTGTTTTTAAATAAGTTAATGTATGTCAAATTCAAAGATCAGTGGAAAACTGCATAAATTAACTTTGTGGGACACGTTTCACTGAATCTGCTACTTTCTTTTAAGCATAAATGCACAAACATGTTCCATATTATTTTGTGTGAAACACATAACTGCAGATACTGAAAGTTTAAAAATAGGAAGAGCTCTGCGCACTTGTGCAACTGGTGCATTCCAGGACTGCAGGTAACGATACAGAATGACGTTGCACTCGTAAAATAAAAAAATAAAAAACATGTCTGTTAAATAAAAAAAGTAATATACGTTTTTCTCTGGTTCCAAAAGAAACGAAAGAAGGTAAGCTTCTTTGTTTAGACTGATTCAGAGATTTTATTAAAAAATGAAACGGTTTAAAACAGAATGCTTTCATAAAGTGCAGCACGCTTTTATGCAATTCAGGTTTGTAATAAAAAATGTTTTTTGGACCTTATGAGAAAACACTGACCTGGATCTTGAGGTTGACCAGCTGTGACAGGAGCTCCTTATAGAACTCGTGCTCAGCAGCAGGCAGTTGAGAGGACAGCACGATACCTACAGAAGACTCTGGGATCTCTGAGTAAGGAAACATGAAGATCCCTGAGGTCGCCAGCAGCACCGGAGTGTCTTTTGTCAGTGGGTACAACAGGTCACACACCTGAGAAACACACAGAGATGATAATGTAGTTTATGAAAAAGAAAAAAAGAGTCATTTTGTTATGCTTTTGGTTTTAAAGTGAAAAAAATGCTTTATTATGTAAAATGCTGCATATGAAAGGTGCGGTATAAATAAAGTTTGATTTGATTATTTTGCAGTGGTTTTGTTTGGTCTGCCTTAGTGACTAGTGCTGCTTTAAGTAACGCAGCATGACACCTTTTTATAAGATTAACTATTTCACAAAATTGAGTAACATTTGGAGAAAGGTTACTCCAAATTTGAAGTTTTCTTTCAAAACTAATGATAAGACCAATTTTTTTTACCTAATATTGAAACTGTAAAATAATTTTTATAGCATTTGAACAGTTTGCATGTTTTTTCATCTGATAGTAGTTTTACTGTCAAATCCCAAACACATAGCCAAACAGTCTTCATCTTCATCAAACATGCATTTCCAAATACTCACATCTAACAAAACCAAAGGGTTTGTATCAGTGGAGTCTTGCTGCTGATTGCTGATGGTGATGATGCGAAGGTATCCTGGAGAAGATGGAGAGCTGACCTGGCCTTTAGCATCCACAATGAAGAGCTGCACGCCCGAGGAAATGGAAAGCAGCACGTTTCCATTTTCCTCTTCTGCTGCTTCTTCTTTGGTCTGCTCTTCGGCCCCAGAAGCCTTTGCAGCAGGAACAGAAGCCTGGTTGCAATGCCTGCTTTTAGGCACTGGTTCGAGTACTGGAGGCTGAACCGCAGGAGGACTCACAGCCTTAGTTCCAACAACAGCTACAGGTGCAGGAGGTTTGTATGAATATTGAACAGCAGGGTATGAATACGGAGGAGGACAAGCAGGAGGAGGATAGGGGTAAGGAGGTGCTGCATTTGGAACTGGATAAGAATTTGAATAAGGAGGTGCTGCATTTGGAACTGGATATGAACAAGGAGGTGCTGCATTTGGAACTGGATATGAACAAGGAGGTGCTGCATTTGGAAATGGATAAGAATTTGAATAAGGAGGTGCTGCATTTGGAACTGGATAAGAATAAGGAGGTGCTGCATTTGGAACCGGCACCTGGATGTAGGTGGTCGTAGGGTAAGGTTGATACATGTTGCAGGAGTTCTGGTAAGGTTGACAGTTGGTATTAAACACTGGAGCATTTTTTACCGGGGAATAATTCTGCGTTCCTGTCATCATCTGGGGGGCAACAGGGGCAGAAAATTGGCCGTTCACAGTGTTGATTACCCCTTTCAACCCTTCCTGCAGCAGCCTGGACATGGCTGCTACCTGACTTCAGATGGGATCTCAATGTCAATAAAAGGTTTGATAAATCCTCCTGGAGAACACCAGAACCTCAGGTCTGTTGGCAGGTTCTTCAGCATCTAACCACAATGGAGAGAAGACACACTTACTTGTGTTGGTCCAAAAAATATATAAAGAAATGAAAAACATTAATCAATATTATAGTGTAATACATTTACAAAAATATTTACCAAAATACAATAACCCCTTCATGCCGTACGGTGAAAATTTGTAACGTACTATTAAATAAGCCCTCTGCCTAATTTACCATCACCTTGAACGGAAAAAAAACATTGAAGAATGCCTTTTTTATGCAACTGGAAATAAAATTAAAAATTGGGCATGCTCCTGGGACCTGCTCTTTCTTGGCACTTCTCTCTTTTAGAAGAGTAGGGAGTGTGGAGCTTGGGGTCTTCGGTCATTGTCTCCCTGGGCTGGGGAAACATGGGCCCAATGCTGGGGAGGGAGGGGGTGGTTGTCCTCCTCCTGGGTGGGAGTGGGCGGCCCCTGCCTTGCTCTCTTCTAGACCTCCCGCAGGTTGGGTCGGTGGCTCCCTAGAGCATGGGGACGGGATACCGTGCTGGGCCCTGGGGCACGGGGGGGGGGGGGGGGCGCGCTACTCTTCTGGTTGGGCTGAAGCTTGCACTCTCTGTGCCCATGTGCCCCCTGCTCTCTGCCATTGGGGGCCCCTGTGGTGGTCCTGTTGGCCCTGCCGTAGGTGGCAGAAGTGATTGCCCGCTGGGCGGTTTTCATCTCTCTGCTATACCAAGAGGGTGTTGGGGGGTTCTAGCTGCCACTGGTTCTTTGGTGGGGGTCTTGCTGTGTGGATGACCAGACACTGTCCCTCTTTTTTTTGTAATTCCATCATCCACCTCCAGCAGAACATAAACACTCACTCGAGCACAGGTGTCAGCTGTTGTAAGATTTTTGGAGCCAACAGGCAGGTTTGTAACACTTGAATGCATCTGTGGGTAGGCATTATCCTTTAGATTTTTACCCCTGACAGTAATGATTGGATAACTTGTTGCTTTGGAGATTTATTTAGGATTTATGATGCTTTATGATTTTACCCCCCCCCACACACACACACACACATCCTTTTCTCTTTTCTTCCTTCCAATTATTTTCCTTCGGTCCAAATGTAAACAATGTAAATACATTTTAGCCTAAAATTACAAAAAAGGTTTATTCCGATTTACACCTCGTGTGTCAGAATATTGCTGGTCAGATGAGACCAAAATTGAACTCTTCGGATGTCATAAGACACAACATGTTTGGAGGAAAAATGGCACCGCACATCACCCCAAAACACCATACCAACAGTCAAGTTTGAGTGCGAACATCATGGCGTGGGGCTGTATTTCGCATGTGGTACTGGTGAACTTCATATCATTGAAGGAATAATGACTGGAGAAAAATATCGAGACATTCTTGATCCAGAATCATAACAATGATCTGCCAGGCTACTGAAGATGAGAAAAGAGGGTGGATCTTTCAATAAGACAATGATCCCAAACACACACAGCCAAGGTAACACTCCGCTGGTTGAAGAAAAAGAAAGAAGCTGCTAGAATGGCCCAGTCAATCACCAGACTTGAATCAATTGAAAATCTTTGGAAAACTGAAGATCCGGGTTCTGAAGGGCCCCGGAACCTTGAAAGATTTGAAGGCAGTTTGTGTGTGGAAGAATGGGCCAAAAATCACACCTGAGCATTGCATTCATTGGTTTCTCCATACAGGAAGCGTATTGAGCTGTGATCACCAACAAAGCGTTTGCACTAAGTATTAAATAAATTTCAGTAAGCGTGTTCAATACTTATTCCCTGTGCCATTTCACTTTAGTACACATAACTTCATTTATGGACATAAATCTTTGGATTTCTTTCATGTGTGCATTACTTGGGTTGATGCCAACATCTGGTGAAAATGTTGTGTCAATATTCGATTAGAAATATGTTTTTGAGAAATGTTGGCGTGTTCAATGCTTATTTTCCGCTGTATATGCGGTATATATCCTCCATGCCACAGTGGAAACCAGGCATGTAGAGTCCAACCGTTCACCTTTTATGCGTCGGACAAGGACAGTGGTTGGAACCAATAATCTCCAATTTGGACTCATCAGACCAAACACAGATTTTTTGTGTTCTTTAGCTGCGAGTCTTCTGCTTCATTTGCCCTTTCTTTAGCAGTGGTTTTCCTAGCAGATATTATTCCACCATGAGCCTGATTCTCCTTTTAACAGTTGTTGTAGAGATGTGTCTGCTGCTACAACTCTGTGTGCCATTGACCTGCCCCCTAATCTGAGCTGCTGTTAAATTGAGGTTTCTGCGGCTTGTGACTGGGATAAACCTATCCTCCGCAGCAGAGAGTGACTGCTTGGTGTTCCTTTCCTTGGGCGGTCCGCATGTAAACCAGTTTCTTTGTAGCGCTTGATGGTTTTGTGACTGCACTTGGGGACACTTTCAAAAGTTTCCCAATTTTTCGGACTGACTGACCTTCATTTCTTAAAGTAATGATGGCCATGCGTTTCTCTGTACTTAGCTGCTTTTTCTTGCCATAATAAATTCTAACAATCTATTCAGTAGGAATGTCAGCTGTGTGTCCACCTGACTTCTGCACAACACAAATGATGGTCCCAACCCCATTTATAAGGCAAGAAATCACACTTGTTAAACCTGACAGGGCGCACCTATGAAGTGAAAAACATTTCAGGTGACTACCTCTTGAAGGTCATCAAAGAGAGAATGCCAAGAGTTTGCAAAGCAGTAATCAAAGCAAAAGGTGGCTACTATGAAGATCCTACAATATGACATATTTTCTTTAGCTGTTTCACACTTTCACACACTTATATATTTATATTTATATATATAGTATTAATTAATTATAATTAATTAATTATATATATAGTTAATTAATTAATTCATATATGTATGTGTGTGTATATATATATATATATACACACATACATATACACACATTTATATACACATATATAAAGAAACAAAGTCATGAGTGCAGGTTCATTTGAAAAACAAGCAGAGACAGAGAGAAGCACAACTTACCTGTAAAGGTGATGAACCAGTCAGAGAGATGAACACTGCACAGAAGCACAATTTAAAAGAACTACAGGCGTCATTGAAGGGCATAGAAGAATCTTAAACTATTATCTGATCTTGCAGAGTTCCGAAGGAATTCAAGGAATTTCATCAGGCTTTTCCTGTAGACGACATTTGTTATGTTTCCTGTTAGACAACTATTTACTTTACTCATCATAGTTGTCTTGAAACAGACTTAAGATGAGTTCAATAAAGTTCCTAGTGTCTGTATTGTTAATTGATTTCTTAGGTTCTTTTTTAAAAAACACAACCATGTCTGATATAAAAAAAAAAACCTGAGAGATCCGACTCAAAATTAGTTTTATGGGTTGTTTTGGAATTTTAATATCCAACATGATTGTTTTGTTTTTATCTTGAGATAAAATCAAAATATGTGTTCATAAACCCCATGCACGTTGCAATAACAGGGCCTGTTGAAATGAGACGATAAGTCTTAAATTAGATTTTTTTCTTTAAATACCGTATTTTCCGGACTATAAGTCGCACCGGAGTATAAGTCGCACCAGCCCAAAAATGCATTATAAAGTAGAAAAAAACACAGATAAGTCGCACTGGACTATAAGTCGCATTTTGACAGGAAATTTATTTGACAAAACTAATAACTTTCACAACCTCATATGACACAATCATACCAGACTGTTTATCTCATATTTCACAGTAATTCTTTCTCATATTTATTTATTCCTTTCATGAAGCATCATTGTCCAACTAATACTCTGTTTTCATCCTGTATTTGTAGAAACAGTTGTCATTTTTATTGCATTTCTGAATCTATGAAATCATTGGAAAATAGAATATTATGTTCTTAGCCTTCAAGATCTTACTGTAAAAAAAAGTTTGCTGATTCTCTGAGTCACTTAACTAACTCTTAACACTTAACATACCTCATCCATCAAATTGACCCAGGAACATCATCTCTGTTCCTCACATATGAACATAACAGGAGGGTTAACAATGTATTTATTTCAATTTATTTCTAATATAAGTCGCTGCGGAGTATAAGTCGGAAAATACGGTAGGTAAAAAAAAATGTTTGTGGGGCACAAGAAATGGTCCACAACAAATGTTAGTCGCCAAGAGGTGTTTTCTTAAACTAAGATTACCGGTACTTTGTTATTAAAACAATTTCTTGATTAAATTATTTGACTTGCAAAACATAAAATAAGAGAATTCTTATTAAAACCAAGAGCCTTTTTACTTTCTCGAGATTCAGTTTGTGCAGTGCATTATTTTGAACACGCCCCTTTCAAAGGATTAAAAAATAATTATAAAAATAGTTTAAGTCATAATATCTAATAGCACATTAATTTTAAAGCACACATTTTCTAAATAGGGGCATTTCTGTGTGTTTCTAAGATAAGTATTTGCCATTAAATCAAAAAAAGTACACATAACTAACATTATTTTTACAGTAGTATAAATCCTGCATGCACAGTTTATGGTGCAAAGAACATTTATTGAAAAAATACTGAGGCTTATAAGCTGTAGTTCATTTTTATTATTTATAGCCTTCAAGATTAGGGAGAAAAAACATTGAGACAATAAAGTATCTACAGACTTTGCATGGAGGAAGTAGTTTTGCTGCGTGGTTGTGTGGATGAACAGGTTTATGGTGAAGTCCCTCCTAAAATAGGCAAACCCTCTAGTGGAGCGATCAACGAAACACAACGAAACCTGTTGATGCACGCACAGATGATATCCTGTCAGACGGGTTGAAGCAGGAGACTTAAAGAACTATTTCATTTCTGCAAACAATCAGGTTAGGAGTCAAATCAATTAATCAACGAGAAAACTTGATGCTACAAACTTACTTTGGACTTTTGAACTTGTCCCTGATGGCCTGATGCGGGCGGCTCTCCGCGCTGACGTGCAGCTTGTGTAGATGGGTCAAGCAGGGCATTATTTCTGCCACAGTGTATCCAGTAAAAACAGCTAAAGCATCAGGCTGAGATAGAAGTAAATGAAAATTGAATTTATTTAGTATTTTGATAGAGGAGAATGTTGTTCGGCCCTCAAAAATCTTATCCTGACAAACATACCCAGAGAACTTTGTGTATGGTGTAACAGGCTAGACTGTAGGCTCCAGCTGCCAACAGTGATGGAGGATACTGCAGGAAGGGATTCATTTCCAATAGGCTTAACTCTGCTATATACTACAGACAGAAAAACAACATTTCCCCTTAAAATATGAACAAGTCCTCAGGAGAATTTGTGGTCTTGTAATGCTCACCAAGGCAAGGTTCTCCGTCTTCGCACATGAAGAATGAACAGAGAGAAAAAGGCGAAGGAACAGGTGAGGAGTGGGCGCCGCCAGCTTGAAAGCCAGAACCCTGAGCAATAGATCCTCCATGTGAAGCAGCTGTTTCTGAGAGTAGGTGCTGTCTGTGATGTACACAAACTCATTCAGCTCAGGCGGAGTAATCTCCTCGTACTTTCTGCATGATGAAATGTAAGAAGAGTCACTTAAACTTTTAAACCTTCAAGTACAAGATGGGAAGGCAAAAGAAAAAGCCTTAAAGACCCACTCTGATGAAAATGATGTTTTTAACATGTTGTGGTGGCATTTTTCTGATGATGGAGCACATATATTAAAGAGCCTATACCATGCTATTATTGAGCCTTTTATAACTATAGCTGTGCATATGATATTTTACCTTTGGCACACAAAAGAAATTGATTAGTCATTTTCTTAATCTCTTTTCCAACATGAAAATAAAACACTCGATCTCTGAAGCACCGGCTTTTGCTCCTGATGGGTGCCGCCCATTTCATGACGTCAATCTAGAGTCGGCCTCAGCAGCGCGTCTGCGTCTCGCCCACGAAAACAAATGACATCCAAACTTTTGCAAAGATTGGTGTACATATGGTGCACATCAATTGTTTTGGCCAAACACTGCTAGCTCCACAGAGAAAGTGGGTGTGTGCGTTTGCCTGGGAGCGGTGCTGGCAGTGCAGACTCTTCCCTGAAGGGGCTGTTCTCATTGGTCTACGTCACAATGTGAGAACCTGCTCGTTTTCATGGGTTGGGAGGGGCTGGTGCTCAAAGCGCAGGTTTGTAGAGGAATACTCAGAAGTGCGTGACCGGATCAAAAAAATGCTTTGGGGTTTCTTTTCATGAGGAATGAACATTATAATACACTAAAAAGCTCAAAAGGTTTACTTGGCATGGTATGGACCCTTTAAGAAAATTAAGCTTAAAACTGAATTTCTCAGCATTTCTTAATTCAGATTGTTATGAATAAGGAACAGAAAAAATTCTGTTTGAAAAAGATCATATTTGTGACGTGTAAAATGTGCTGTGTGGGCCACAAGCTCCCTGCTCCGCTCTGATGACTTGTAGATGACTAGATCCAAACTGTACAGCTGGATGGTCCCGATATTGCTCGCCTTTTTTATTGCACCAGTAATGTTTGGTTGGGGGCTGTAAACTAGTGGGAGAGGTGGGGGCGGGGTCCCATCCACAACTCAGGCCAATTTCTAATGAACTACTGCCTCTCTGCAGAAACTATGTCCTAAGCAAAAAAACAAAAACAAAACACAGGTTTTTGGATTTTGGCTACAAACAACCAGCGGGAACGGTTTCACAACAGATAGTAAGGTGATCGGAGTGGGACTTTATTCTAACTGTTCAAAGGGGGTTTTTCTTACGCAGCAATCAGCAAGGAGGCTGTGCCAACCAGCTGCAGCTTGTTCCGTTTCACGTTCGTTGTGCAGGACAGAAAACGGTCCACATAGTTGACAGCGAGGTACAGAGTTTCTGAACTCAGCATGTACTCCTGAGAAACCTCCACCAGCCAATCCACCAGGACGACCCGCATCCCGCTGGTGATCTCTGCGTGTCTCTCCAAGTAACCTTTCCTTGCTAGGAACTTTTTCTAAAATTCCAATCAAAACGGTTAGCAGCAAAAACATAAACATGAAGTTGAAGCACCAGAATGCAAGCTATGCATTAAAATAATCTCACTTCTTTCTCCTTCAGGTTGCGATAGATATCATCTGCATACTCTGCACAGAATGTTTCCCCCGGCAACTGGGAATCCTCATGTTCAGACTGACATGAAGCATCCAGACGTGAACCTGCAACAAAAGGAAATAAACACTGAGGCATTCCTAAAGAAAAATGTGTGTGGTGTTTAACAAAAACTCACTAGAATTAAGCTCAAGCAGCAGCCGCATGGACTGATTCTGATTCTGCAGGGCATTGTCCTCGGAATCAGAATCCTCTGAAACCAGCTCCCGACCAGAGGCTGCAAGAACAACTTCACAGGCCTCTTCTACGTACACATCACATCCGGAGCTGGACAAACAGCCAAGGAGATTGGACTGGGAGTTGTCTGAGACTGAACTGTGTCTGGAATATTGGCTTCCCTGCAGAGGACGGTCAAGGAACATGTGGATATTTTAAAAGGAAGATCGAATTCAATCATCAGGCGGCAACACCTTCTGTGTGTCACCCACCTGACCGAAGGATCGACCACGCAGCTCATTTTCTGACACAACACCAAGAACTGTGCGCGGTTTGCTTCTCTGGTGCTGGAATGAATTCCGCTTTGTGGAAGGAGGGAGGTTTTCTTTGTGAGCAGGACTTCCATAGTGGGCACAGCTGCTGAAGTTCATCTTTAAACCAGAAGGAGGAGTAACAAGAGAGCTGCACAAACAGCAACTGGGACTGTAACATTAATCAATGAACTGATTTATCTTCCTTATATTCCAACCAGATTGATCTGTCTGAGGCAAGATGTTAACTGAAACAACATTTACAGTTATAAAAAATGGTTTCAAAATGAAACGAATTGATTATAATCTGTAATGGAAAATACCATTTGGATGGAGACATGGTAGGTTTAAAAACGACCAAGTTCCATCACAGCAAACAACACACACATGATGACAGCAAAAAATGATTAAACCATCATTCTGGTCCAACGTGTGGAAACACTTTGAATTTTGCAAAGTCATGTGACCAAAGAGTTTGTTGGAACATTCTAATAATGTTCCCTTTGGATTATTTTGATGTTGAAAAACAACAATGGGCTGAAGTTTATAAAACTAAAGTGTGAATCGATTTGCCATTATTTCTTGTTTACGGTTCTTGTTTTTCTTGGTCACACATTTAATTTATACTTGATTATCTTGAAAGAAATACAAGGTATCTGGAAAACAGGTATTTATCTCCGAGTCACACTGGGTAAATCTTTGGATAAAGACGTCCTTGATCCATTATAGGACAATGAATCGGATCGTTCAAAATGAGCAAATATCCATTATAAAGCGTAACAGCAACCACAAATTATGATATGAATCCAATTGTTGTTCAAATGAATTCTTAGAACTCTATTTGTAACCATTTGGAGAAAAAACTGAAAATGCAACTTTCTTTATTTGTTCAAGTTTTCATTAAGTAGACATCGGTGATAAAAAAAATAAGATAAAAAAAGACTTCTGTCTATAGCAACACAAAAAGTTTCAAACCATCTAAAAATTCCAATAACAAACATTGAAATTATAAAAAATTATAAAAAGAGTTGATTATGCTTTGTTAATTTGTTAATTGGTGAATAAATTAGAAATACTAGATAATAAGGGCAAATTTAAAAATAAAAGCATATAAAAATGTGGATGCATAAAATAAATACGCACTAAAATAGGTTTGAGATAGGCAGACACAAAAACAAGCAGAAGCCTGTTGCCATGGTTACAGAAATACACAAAGGTTCACTGCATTCAACTTAATGATAAGCTTATTGGAGATATGGGGGGGACAAAAACTCAACAGAGATAGGAGAGACATTTTTCAGAGTAAAAGACCCAGATAATTAATTTACATGTGGTCCCAATTAAACTCACCGTCAACACGTTAAAAATTCACCGGAAGTCCGGCATTCCTCTCCTCTGCCCCCCCGAACCAAAGACCTATTTTTATCACCGGATGAGACGAACAGAGACTTTCTCGCTACTTTTTTCTTTACTTTTATTTTTTTCTACTAAATGCAAGATTTTTTCTCTAAATCTACCTGATCTATAACCAGCTTGACTCGCTGTTATCAATAAGCCGTTATGGATGTTGACGCTCTACAACGGAAGCTGTCACAGACAACAGCTCACGGTTTTATTACACCCCTCCCTCCTCCATTTTAAAAAAATAAAAATCTCAGAACCGTATAAATAACATGCAATAAATTAAACAATAGTACATTTAAAGTTACGTTTTTAAATATGTTGAATTTTTTTTAATTCAATAATTTTATTTTATTTTTTAAATTACATAATTAAATTACCTAAATAGTCAAATTGTTCTTTTATTTAATTTAATTGATATAATTAAATTAGTTATTATTCTTTTAATTTCAACTTTAAAATAGTTTCATTAGTTTCATACCAAACAACACGTAAAAAGACTAAAAACTAACCTGTATACTTTGGCTGCTTCAGTGGATGAACAATAATGTCTGAATACATTAAGCTTTTTTTTCTGTCAAGTCCTTTGTGTTTTTAAATATTCACCAGGTTTAGATTATGCTACATGAGAAAAATTGCTGTCATTCGTTATGCAGGGCTGGTATTTTTCCATCATGGACAGTCAGGCCTTTAGCAGTGGGATGGTCTTACGTTCCAGGCTTAACCGGTTTGACATGAACATAGGATCTTCATATTGACAGCGAGGTTTTTATTTTTTTATGCTGCCTGACTTTGTAATAGAATAAAAGAGCAAAGATTCTGATTATTGCACTTTCTACAGCTCATAATTATTAAATGCTGGCATTCAAAATAAAAAAAAGTGTTAATATATCAACATTTTGAGTTATATTAAACTGTTAAATGTAACATGCCTCATTTCAGTTGTTTTGAGTTAGCCATTAAATGAACATTGTAAATATCAATAATCAAACAACAAAAAACCCACGCTTACAGTTCTTCAAAATGGTTGTGATTAAATTACTATAGCACTGCTAATATGCAAAGAATAGTTTTTCTCTTCATTCGATGCATTTTTTTTTGCCTCACGCTCATATGGTTGTTTGAATTTCTATTTTTTTAAATACTATACAACTTTTCGATTGATTAATTGAGAAATGATCTCAATTTCTTTTATTTCCACTGATGATGATTTTTTTCTGACTATATCAGTGTATTCATATTTTTGTGACACAAAACTGGAATTCCATTAAGGCAGCTATGCACAATATACATCCACCGTCTGATGTTTAAACAGAAACCATGAGCTCAAAAACCTCCTTATAACAGAAAAAGACCATAGTGGTTTGCAAAAAATTAATATTCAATTATATTGCATTGAAGGGCTCTAAAAACTAGAACAAGCTGAAAAACAGTTCAAGCAAACTGCGGGGGAACAGGTGAAGCCTGCCGTTTCTAAATGTCCACCAGGGGGCAGGCTTTCTCCTGAACAACTGTGAACAGACACCCCTAAAAAAGCAAATTAGTCACAACTATCGTCACAGTTTGGTGACCCAATTAAAATGAAAAGTAAAGTTACACATCTTTCGTGAGCTTTTGTACTCTGAGAAAAAGGAGATGGTGCAAAACAGTGAAATGCCCAAAATTCCTCAAGATCAAAGAGACTCCCATCAGGTTTTGACTGCAAGCAAACGCTTAAACGCCTGGGGAAACATAATTAACATCTTAACTAGAATTGCAAGAGCTGCATCCATACTTGAGGTGGATAAGTGCAGGCAGATATGCTGCAGACTTGCCAGTCTCCTGCTGCTGCAGAGTGGCTCCAGTGGAGCAGCTATGGATTTGGGATCCCAGTTTGCAGCTTTTTGCCTTCTGGAACCTTCAGCCAACAGTCAGTCAAAATGCTTTTCTGACAACTGTGAGCCATAAAAAGCATTATACATATATTATATCTATAGGAGTGGGTGTGTGTGTAATGTGTATTTTTGCAATTTATTGTATGCATTAACAACAAACAGAAAAAAAAAACTTTTCCAACATTAATTATTTAGCCAAACTCAGAACAAAAACAAGGAAAATATTTGTTTCAATGGAACAATCTAAAACAATCAATTAAAGAAAACAAATCACAAATCACCTCAAGAAATTTAGTTAAAACGGAACGGCTTAAAAAATACAAGAAATGAACTTTGATGCTTAATTCCAGGTACTAAATTTAGAGATAAGACAAAAAATGCCACTAAAGGATATTCTGGGTCATTCTAAACAGAATACAAACATCAGCTATAGTCTTTCTGTTCCTTTTCCTTTCCCCTGTATTAGAACTTGTCCAAAATAGTTTGTTTTTGTTGATTTGTGTAAATAAAAAGAAATAAAGAAATTGATTGAAACATTTTTTTTATGAACTTTGGGACTTTTATCAATGGGACCTCACATATTAAGCGTTAAGATTTTATAATGCAAATGTCAATAAGACTGTTATCTTTATCATAAAAATAAATTTAAATATAGCATAGAAAATGGAATTTATGTTGGTATGCAATTGAGCTTTTTAATAAGTTATATAAAAACTAAACTAAATCAATAAAATATGATACATGACACGAGTAATATTGCTAAATGTGTAAAGGTGGAGGAGATTTTTCCCTGACATAATAGATGCAAACAAACTTCAATCCATAAAGACCCTGTCTTTTTTGCTTCAGCAGATATGGGGTTTAGGAAGCCTGGTGTGGCTTCCTACCTCTGTCAAAATAAAGTCAATGCTCATGATGCGCTGAAGGAAGACAGACACACAAAGAAACAAAGCCGACACCCTGCCAGGGCAAACGTCTCTCAGTCTGCCTCTGTCGCTGCATCCCTCCCTCTCATTTCCGCTCTGGCCTGAAGCAGATGTAGATTGCTCCTGACAGATAGCATGGAGCTGTGGCCATTTCATTAGCGTGATGCATCACCAGTGACAGACAAAAAAAAAAAAAAAGGAAATCATGAGGCAACTATAAAATAGAATAGAAGACCGGATTCACTCATAGCTTCAGCATCACCTGTTAGCTGCTGCAGCATCAGGAGGATCTCCACCTCAGGATGGATCTGTTTCGTACACTTTTTAAAGATAAGCAGCAGAAAATACAAAATAATTCTGCAAGAGTGAAGCAACATAAAGTTCAACGAAAACTTCCTTTTTACTAGTGATTATTGAGCCACAATGAGCTTCATCCAGTTTGGAACCTTAGGCAAGACCCTTCGCGATACTCCCTAACTATATAGCCACAAGAGGGCCAAAGTCTTGTTTTCCCTGTGCCAGTCCCCGGCCCAGATAAAATACAGGGTTGTGCCAGGAAGGGCATTAGGTGTAAAAATCTCTGCCAAAGCACCTGTGCGAGACAGTGAAAGCTTATTCGGGTTGGATGCCCGTCAAAGTTTGACAGGTGACTCCGCTTCAGTCACAATCAACTGTTTTCATATGCGTCACACGCAACCATTGGATGGCGAGTCGGCCAAAGACGGGAGGTGTTCTTCAAAACATTTCAGGTATGTGTCAAACATAACCTGTGTCTGATTACAAAAGAACCAAGAAGTCAGTATCAACACAGGATGATTATGATCTTTTTAAAATAAATTCAACTTTTCAGAACTTTATGGAACCATAACAGAAAATTTGGACTATACATCACCCTTTGTGAGCTGCAAGAAGTTATAAATCCTTCCCCAATTGCAAGGCACAGGGTTCAGACGGGTTTAGTCCAGAATTCTTCAAGGCTTTTCAGGATGTTTTGGCACCCCCTTTGCTTAAAATTGTTAAACATAGTTTTACGAACAGAAAGCTTCCTCCCTCTTGTAATTATGCTAACCTGTGTCCTATAAAAAAGAGACAAAGATGAGACTAATCCAGGCAGCTACAGGCTCATGGCGCTGTTAAACTACAACCTGAAAATCATAACAAAGGTTTTAGCAAATCAAATTGCTAAGAATGTAGGAAGTGTTGGAGCCATTTGGCTGAATTTCGGTCATCTATTAGATTTAATGCATGCATGTGCCTGTCATTCTTTGGCCATGCAGCTGTTCCGGCTTCCTATTGGTTAGGTGCATTTTGGGAGCCGCCCTGTCTTTTATGGGCATTGGCTTTTGGATTTGAACTTGGGAAGCACGGCAGCACATTAATCTTAGACCGTGCTTAAACTGTGTTTAGAACATGTTATTTTTACAGTAAGGAAATATTCATGCTTTTGAGTATTTTCGTAGTTTGTACTTTATATTTTTACGGTTCAAGAAAATAAATGCCATAAAAAGGAAGAACAACGACCCTTTTTTCTGAAGCACGCGTAAAGACGGTTCCTGCTCCCCAAGATAACCGAATGTAACTGCAAACGGCAGTTACAGGAAGTATCGTACACCCAGACCAAACTGGCTTTGTTCCAGGTATATTTCCCTTTTGCAATGTCCATAAAATCCTAAACATAATGTATGTTTAGAATGCATTATGTGCTAGAAGACATTGGAGATGATCGTGGACTTCAGGAAAGTCACAGCCCCCTCACCCCCTCTCATCCTGACACTCTGCCATCACCATAGTGGACTCTGTCCGTTTCCTCGGCACCACCATCACTCAGGACCTCAAGTGGTAGCCGTCCATCAGCTCTCTGCTCAAAAAGGCCCAGCAGAGGATGTACTTCCTGCAGCAGTGGAAGAAAGCCAGGCTGCCGGCCCAGATGATGGTGCAGTTAAACACGGCCATCATAAAATCAATCATCACCTCCTCCATCACTGTGTGGTACGCTGGAGCCACAACCAGGGACTTAAACAGACTGCAGCGTATTGTGCGCTCAGCTGAGAAGGTGATTGGCTGCAGCCTTCCATCTTTCCAGGACCTATACGTCTCCAGAACGTGCAGGTCGGATAGCAGCTGACCCTTCTCACCCTGGACATGGATTACTTGAACCACTCCCTTTGGGCAGGAGGCTAAGGTCCATCTGGACCAGAACCTGACGACATGAGAACTCCTCCCCCCTTAAACCTTTCACTTATATGTCCAGTTACCAGTCCATTACCTGCACCTTCTTCATTCTCTGTTTGCACTATTTGCACTATTGTACTTTTTATTGTTCTGAACTTTGTGTAATTTTTTGCTCACTGTTGTTTATTTTTTATTGTTAAGTGTTTTGTGTGGCACATCAGCACCGCAGCAAATTCCTAGTCTGTGAAACTGCTCTGTTCACTGAAAATGGCAATAAAAACTCCTTGAATCCTTGAATGTTAATTATGAGAAGGAAGACAAGGCAGCTCTACTGGCTCTGGATGCTCAAAAAGCTTTCAATATGATAGAATGACCATATCTCATAACAACACTTCCAGGAGGCATCCTGACTAGATGCCTGAGCTACTTCAACTGGCTCTTCTTGATGTGGAGGAGCAGCGGCTCTACTGTGTGCTTCCTCCCGGTGACCGAGCTTCTCAACCTATCTCTAAGGGAGCACCCAGCCATACGGAGGAAGCTCATTTTGGCTGCTTGTATTCTGGAGCTCATTATTTGGTCATGTCCCAGAGTTCATAACCATAGGTGAGTACTGGAACAAAAATCAACCGGTAAATTGAGAGCTTTACTTTCTGGGTCAGCTCTCTCTTCACCACAACGGACCGGCACAGCAACCTTAAAACCACGGACGCCACTCCAATCCGCCTGTCACGCTCTGATCTACCCTCACTTGCGAACAAGACCCCAAGATACTTTAACTCCTCCACCTGGGGCAGGAGCACTCCACCCACCCAGAGAGAACAAACTACTTGGATAACATGTATGCAAAATACTAAAGTAGAAATGTCCAGAAGAAATAGTCGTTTTGCAGCATGAGTTTTTTTTTTCTTGCATAGTCTGAGCAGGGGGGTGACATGTATGACTATTTTATTACTATTATTATTGTTATTAATTTTTTATGTATATATTTATTTTTATAAATGGCAAAAACCACTAGAGGACATGGGAAGAATGGCAAATGAGAACAGCAGAGTGGATCAATTTAAATGAAAGGATCAGTAGTAAGAATACATAATTTGAGAGGGTAAAGATTTTTTTTAAACATTTTGCTTTTGTTATTTTTGTAATGCTTAAAGGAGCTTTTATTGGTGATTTCTTAATCTATGTCAATAATTATTCTACATGACAACATCTTAATGTCCTTGTCAACACGTTGCAGCTACTACCTTGCACAAATACGCTAAGCAGCACTTAGCTAAGTAGGACTTCCTGAAGGTTAAGGTCAGACCAAGAGTTCTGGGTTCTCCTTTCCCTGATCCTTCTACCTGCAGAACAACTGCCTGACTGAGTTCAGGGAGATTTCCATCATCACTTTTCAAAGCAGCGGGACAACATTTAGTTCCGACAGGCTTCATGGGATTGTTTCAGTGCGTCACCGATAAGAGAACCAGGTGAAATGAAAATAAAATATGGCTTGAGCAGGAATCCATTTGCTTTCAAATGCAGCACAAAAGGACACAGATAGTAGGAGGGAAAATGACAAATGTTAACCGCCGGCTTTCACAGTTATGTGCAGTGGAGTGCAGATTCATTTACCGCAGCCCAGTCAGGTGTGAAAAAACATTGTTAAACCTTAAGGGCTGCAAAGGAAGGAAATAAAAAAAACCATTAAGGTCTAAAATTAAAATTGGGGGGTGTTCTATGTTATTTACATTGTGGCTATCATTAGATAAATGCAGGTTTTGACAGGAGGAAACAGAAAGGAAGTTCTTATTAAACTCCTAACTTCAGCTCTTCGTGGTGTTTTTCTGGTTTCATTTCTGGTTCTTGCTTCACCCATTTCAAAACTATGGATGGTTCGTTCTAAAGAGTGTGCATCTGCGTGTTATTCACATTGATGAGTAAACTTGCTTTCATTTAATTCAATTAATTCTATTAAAATAATGGATCAAAGCCCAAAACCAAACACATGGGACTGCTGCAAATGCAATGTTTTTTTTTTGTTTGTTTTTTAAACTACTGTCTACAGCTTGCTAAAGTAATTAAATATGCAAATTAGAGATGATTTGCCAAAAGGCATAGAAGAAAATGTATTATATTTTTTATTGTAAACTCTCAAAAAAATACTTAGGATCATGGAGTGAAGCAAAAAGCAAAAAAAAAAAAAATCCTTTAGGCCCTCAGCTTATGAACAACTTGCATTGTTGTGAGCACTTTCCAAGCTGAATCATGCTCAGTTAAAGACAAATTTGTAATAATTTGGGGGTTTTGAAGAAGGAGTGTACTCTAACATCAACAACAATCCAGCAGACCATGTTTTAGCACAGATTTTCCATCTGTTATACTGGAATGTTTATTAACCCTTGTGCTATCTTAGATGACCCCACCCTTACATTGACATGTTCTCCCTACCATGACAAAGGTGGATAAAGGCGGAAAGATTTCATGTAATCCATGGACACCAGTGAAGATCACAAATCATTGAAGAAAAAAGGTTCAGTGCACTGTCTAGTGGGTCTAGATGACCCCACTCCCAATGTTAAAGTGCCTAGGATAGCACAAGGGTTAAAGACCCACACTGATCATCTTAAAGGCGTTCCAAGTGGTGTTTTAACTATGATTATGCTGTTTAATGCTAATTTAAAAAGTCCTGTTTCATTTATAGGGCATTGTTCTGCCTTTGAGTTGTGGCAAGCTCTGTTGAGGAGCAACATCATCCCCTTTCCAGTTGCACAGAGCTCTCCGTTTTCATGCTCTCCCACTGGTTGACACCCCCCACATCCCCAGACCTAACATTAGTGGTACAACAAAAATGGCTTGCACTATTGGAGCTGTCCAGCCGCACATTTTTTAGCCAGATACTAGCTCGGATGAGGAAAAAAAAGACATACATGGGTCTATTTGTCTGCCAGCGAATGCATCACAATGGAGCAGAGCAGAGAGTTTGTGGTTCACCCAGCGTATTTTCTACTTACCAAATTTACTTTTTTTCCAGCAGCATTTTTGTCTGCACTTGATTAACAACACTTTGAATAAAGAAAATACTCACAAAAATTTTTTTGCTATGTTAAAACACCACTTTAATCATAGCAGGTCTCTAAATAAAACTGACAAAGACTTTAAAAGATGATTTCTACAAAGGATTTTAAAATAAGTCAGGGTTATTTTTAGACAGTGTGTAGATGGATGTTTTATCCTGATGGTCACAGTTTTCATTTATGAACCATTTATTTTTAGACTGCAATGCGGGGTAAAGTATATTTGCTGAAAGTGTGTGTTACAGCTTGGCTTATCCTCAAAGTCCAAATTTAACAAAATAAGAAAAAAGACTGTCTCATGTCTGTTTTCTGTTTTTATTTGCAATGCTTAATTCATGAAACTGTGGCATTAAACTTCTTTAATTTTGCTTCCTTACAAACAAAGAGATGAAGGGAAATAGTAGAAAAAGGTTCATGAAAAATGAATTGACAAAAGCCCAAGATTGCACTGTAATTGTGTTATAAGACAAAGTGCTGCATTTTGTCCAATTAAGAAGAGTTTGTGGCTGACTTCTGCCTCAAGTGTGTCACTGATTCAATTGAAACTGCAAACACATGAATTATGAATACATGTGAGGGGGTACAGGGGGGTGGATATATATATTATTTTTTAATATGTATTTTTTGGGGGCGTTTTTTTGCAACTTAAGGGTCCCAAATCTTTAGCACACTAAATTATTCATGTATTCAAATGAATCTGACTGTGAGCACATTTTGCCTTTCTTCTCCTCTTTCATGAATTTAAAGTGTACCCTTCAGAGGCATTGCACCAAACGACCCAGAATATTAGTGGTAAAATATAATGCTGCTCTCAAAATCCTCCATTCTGCAGCTGGACACATTTTCTGGTGCATAAATGCAGCTGTTTTCACTTCACTTCCAAGTCATAAGGGATGTTTCTGAGACAGTGCCAGTATCAATTTGCCTTGTCTTATTGTTATTCTGGATCTGTACTCGCCTTTGAGGCAGCTGTCCCATGTGTGTGGGCGGCATGTCACCGTTTCGCCTCAGTATGCTTGCTCCGCTCCGTGCCCTTAAATCCTAGAGATCCCTCTGATTGGCATTCTGCTGCTGTGAGACAAAAAGCAGGACTGCACTACAAACACATCGCCTCATATTTTGTCTTCAAAGATGTCTGAAACTAAAGTTTAAAAATAATTCTGTGAATGTTCAGGACAAGGTAACAGACACACAGTTTGATGTCAGCTTCTTTGTGCTTTTATCAGCCTTCATTCTGCTCTGTTGATTCAGAATTCCAGGATGCAGTGATCATCTCTGGATGTTAAATTCACAAAACAGATTTAGGAACATTACGGAATCAAAGTGGAAAGAGAAACTGAACTTGAAGATGCCAGCTCTCTGAACCTCCAGCTTCTTCTCACGGCTTTAACAAGCGCTCCCTGGGCCACATTTAGGTAACAGTTTCTGTGGTGCAAACCAGATGTGAAAGGCCAATTATGACATGATTTACTTGAAGTCTTTAGAGAGGCAGGCATGACTGAAGAGCCTAAAAATGTACAAACTCACAGCAGGTGTGGTGAAGGCGGCCAAACTCACAAAAACAAAGCAGTCAGTCTGAAAACATTTTGAAGGAAAGAAGGAGATGTGTGTCACAGAACAGGCAGACTGCTGGTTGTAATAGCAGCGGGTGTATCATTCATTCATTCATTCACCTTCTAAACCCATTTGTCCCTTTCGGAATCAAGCGGCTGCCGGGGCCTAAAAATACATATTATTTAGAGATCAGCGTTTTGCATGTCTTACTGTGATCTAAGGCGGTTTTTCTGGTTAAGATGATTCCAACATTTAAGGCATATTAAAGTATAATTGATGCTGGTTTACTTCTTTGTGACTAATACAGCATGGCCTCTTTCAAAGCTGACCTGAATACAGAAAAACTGTTGCTGGATGAATGTCTTTTTTAGTCTGCCGGATACAATAAAACCCAGTCACTCTAAATTTTTTCTGCTTCCAAACTAAGGTGGGAAAAAGCCATGGAAAAGAATTCACATACACATTTTATCCAATAAATCTTTAAGGAATGAAATGTACACAACATTCACATTTTTGTTCATCTAGGAGTTTAAACTCATCTTCACGTAGGTTTTAGCAGAGTCAAACCCATCCCATGTCTCATTAACATGCAGTGCAAAGACTGGCGTCTTTACAAGGACAGTGATGACACAAAACCAGAACTGACTTGGATAGTGGTGAATGACATGGAATCGGCCACCACTTTGCCCTGTGGGATTAGTGACAAAAGCCAGCTGAGGCCAAAGCTCTTATCTTTATCCTTCAGTCCTCTCTTGTTCATGCACATGAGCGACACAGGACCGTCCATGAGGCCAATTAGCTTTTTAGAAGTGTAACAAGTCTTCCAGAGAATGATTAGCAAAGTAAAGGGGGAGGGAAAGACCTGTAAATGATTTAAAACTGTGTTTTCCTGTCCTCAGTTTCCTACTCAACACCATCTGAATCAGACCATGCGTTGATGTTAATATCAAATTAATTGATTTTTCTCTCTTTTGGAGGATCACATTGCATAAATTCCCCCCGATTTCTCCCTAAAATGCGCAAAGACAAGCAAAACCATGTAAGCAGTTGGCTTTAGATAACGTTCTCCTTCTCTGCTCTTCCCCTCTGATGCTCATGTCAGTGGGCAGATAGTACAAGTATCTGTAGAAAAGAGGAGGTTACCTTCCATCTACGGAGCAGAAACAGGTGTCATTTGCCACAGAGCCCCCGCCTTTATGAATACCATTAAGGCGCTAACAAGCTCATTGAGATTCCAACGCTGGCGCGGAATGTATTTTCCATCAGATGAGAGCAAACTTCTGAAGAGTTTCATTGTCAGCCCGGTTACCTGCTCTTACATCACTATAAAGACCTCGGATCAATTTGTCAAAAGATGAGATACAAAGACAGAAGGGAGGGAGAAAGATTTAAAATTGATTTGCTGTGAAATAGTGACATTTTTTTTTTACTTCAAAGACTTCTCTGGACTTGATTTTGAAGTTTTAGTTGCTGCAACAGCTCCAGGGATGGAGCTGGAGTTGGGTTCTTCCCAGATTTAAATGGATCATAAAGGGAGTTTGCCAAAGGGGTTGAGCTTCCCTGTTCTCTACAAAGTCAGGAAAGAAATTTCAATGGAAATGATGTAAAATTACAGAAAACAATATGTTTGTATTGACATTAAATGAAATACGTTGAAGCTGTTAAACCAAACAGAAGTCCTATTTCAGTGTTTTATTGTGAAACAGAGCTTGTTTTAATTTTTATAATTTGTTATGTCTGATGCTCTATAGGAATATCTGTAGGTTATTCTGAGTTAAAGCAAAATAAAATGCACAGAGGAGGAATTAAGTTCTTGATCCTTTGCTGATTTTGTGGGGTTGTCCAGCTAAAATGAAAATGACTGTCATTTTAATCGTCAGTTCATTTGAACAGTGAGAGATAGAAAATCAAGAAATCCATTTTAAAGAATTGATATACATTTTCTTGCATTTCATTGAGGTAAAAAATGTATTAGATCCCCTAGAAATCACCAAGAGTTCTGGTTCACACAGACCAGTTAGACTCTTCTAGTAAACTCATATCTTGAATTGAAGACACCTGTGTGAAATATTCACCGGTAGAAAAGTCACAGAATCAGTCAGACTCCAAACTCCAACATGGAAAGACTGAAGAGTGTTCAGTGGATTTAAGGGAGAAGATTCTATACCTGCACAAGACGGAATGAACTTCAGAACCATCAGCAAGAATCTGGGAGTTAAGGTGACAACTGTTGGTTCACATGTGCTAAAATACAAGAATATGATCATCAATCCAACTATAGGTCTGGGGCTCCAAACAAGACCTGACCTGGTGGGGTTTCCATGATCATTAGAACAGTGAGAAATCAGCCTAAAACACAGCAGGAGATGGTTGATGATGTCAAAGCAGCTGGAACCACAGTCACCAAGAAAACCACAGTAATACTTTACACCGCAACGATTTAACATCTTGTAGAGTCCCCCTGCTAAAGAAGGCAAATGTGCAGGCCTGCCTCAAGTTTACCAATGAACAGCTTCATGATTTATAGAGTGATGAGGAGAAGGAGCCATGGATCAGACCACCATGGAGCTCTTTGGCATCAACTCAACCCGCTGTGTTTAGAGGAAGAGAAACGCTGCCTATGACCTCAAGAACACCATCCCTACTGCCAAGTATGGAGGTGGAAACATTTTGCTTTGGGAGTGTTTTCTTTTTTTTGCACAGGGCTACTTCACTGTGTGGATGGGAGGATGGGCGGAGCCATGTACCATCAAATCCTGAGTGAGAACCTACTCCCCTCCTTAAGCCAGGAAGCTTAAAATGGGTCATAGGTTGGTCTTCCCATAGGATAATGACCCAAATTAAACAGCCAAGGCAACCAAGGATTGACTAAAGAAGCAGCATATCAAGGTCATGGAGCGGCCCGGGCAGGTCTGGACCTCAATCCTGTAGAAATTCTATAGAAAGAGTTACAGCTCAGAGTTGTCCAAGCAACAGCAACCAAATCTGAATGATTTAGAAATCATTTGCAAAGAAGAGTGGACCAAAATTCCTCCTAAGATTGATGATAAGGATTTTGCCACAAAGTACTTTCTGGCAAGAGGGTTCAAATACCTATTTATCTCACTGTAATGCAAATAAATGTATATACATTCTTCAATGTCGATAACTTGATTACCATTAGGATGACAGACTGTCAATTTATTTTTTCTTTTTGGGGAAACCAACAAAATCGGCGAGGGATCAAGTACCTGTCTTCCACTGTGCATCTTGTGTTTTTTTTTCCTCTCTTTTTGTTTTAGCTAAGGCATTCTCCTATTCCTTTCTGCTTTTCCCTTCAGGGGAATCAGTGAATCAGTTTCCTCCATCTAACCCAGTCTTATGCACCCTCTTCCCGAACACCAGCTTTCATAGGTCTGATTCGCATATTTAGCGTGGCAAAAATTTCACGTCGGATGCCCTTCGTGACACAACCTTGTGTATTTATTCAGGCTTGGGACCGGCACAATAAGACCCCCTGGCATGGTACCCATCGTAGCTACATTTTTAGCTAGAGCATAGTTACTTAAAAAGAAAAGATTACACAGTATACAACAGTGGCACCCTGCAAAAATACAGGTCAGCCAAATACCAGACTCAAAATGATTTTTTTCCAGTGTTGTATGATTAGAATATTGACTTCCTGACTAAGACTAGAATGCAGTGGACCAAAGAACTTGTGTCCTATAGGGGTGGAGAAAAAGGAAAATGCCATGTGAAGTGGTGGAATCGCATGACAGCACGTGTCCTGCAGAACATGACTGAACTACAAAGCCCTTCTCCTCTGAAAGACAGAGGAATCTTGGGACAGGATTTCAGACAGCTATCCCTTTTGTCTAAACACATTCTGTTAAGCCCGCAGACTTCTATTTCTAAAACTTGCCCCAATAAATCCAAATGTCTTGATACCGTTCCCGAAGCGAGACAAAACCACAGCCCTTTGTGCTGAAAAACTGAAAAGCTTTCTACAATGGAACAGTCTCCATTTCAGCAAAAGAAGACAGTTTTTAAAGCATTTTCAAATAATAATCACATTTCATTCTCTTCTTCTGTGGACCTGTTTCAATGAGAGCTGTGCTTTTAACAGACAGAAATGGCTATGGAAAGGGGGATCAGAGAGAGGAGAAGGGAGGGGAGTGAAAATAGAAGATAAGAGCTTTAAAAAGACGTGTGAAGAGAAGAAACAGACTTTTTTTTGTCCAAGCTGCCCTTTTCTTTTATTCCTCTTATCAGTTTAGGGTCAGTTTGATCGGCTGGTTTTTTGCTCACCACTGGATTATACCAGCAGTGTCCCAACGTGTAAACAAGAGGAACTGAGGTTTAATGCCTGATAACATAAACAGAGTTATCGTATGGTTTATCCCAGGACTAATACGGCTGTTTGTCTACTAACTCTGCAATTTGTATGCCAGTGATATCCGGCCACGAGGAGTGCGTTCTCTTTGAAAAGGAGCACAGATGTGACCCAGAGGAATAGATTTGACTGTTGATGTGCTCATCACTGAATCTGATGAGCAAGCAGAGAGGAGAGAGGAGGAAGGATACAAAGGGGGGGACTGAATGGGATCGAAATGAGTACTACAACCCCCTCGTCTCTCCTCTTTACCCATTAAAGAACAACACAATAATTCATTAACCAAAGCCTCCCCCGCGTGTCGTTTCTGTGTGGTTATCCAGTCGCAGGAAGAACCCACATCTGAGAGAGTCTTCTCCAGCTGTAGAGGGTTTTTGTGTGTGTCACTGAATGACAGGGAGGCAGACGGAGAGAAAGCGAAGAGAGGAGGATCTCTGGGGCAGCGGAGCTGGTTGAGTCGGCTGCAAAGATAAACACAGGATGGATTTCTGTGCAAAGTGACCACGGAGCAGCTGCCTAACACATTTAAGGTCTGTAAGAGTTTGATTTCTTATTTTTTTTTTCAATGTAACATGTATGGATTGCTTTTCTAAGTGGAAAAATGGAATAGGGGAGAGTTTGAATCTGCTATGAAACAGGAAAAGTCCTGTTAAATACAAAGAGATATTATTTCCAGGTGTTTGCAACTTTGTGCTGTGTGAAAAGGGAATCGGAGTCACAGCATCCCACAAAAAAATATTATATTTATGATGCAAAATATTTACATTTGCATGCATTTATCAACATGTGTTAGTTTTTTTTGGCTGAGTTTTTTGGATAAAAAGGAGGAAAAGTCCTTTCAAGAGAGAAAATTGGGGGGGAAAAGTATAAAATGTTCAAAGAAGATAAAATCTAGACTTTTTTCATGCATCTTGAGACTGATAGACACTTTGGATTAATCAAAAATAAAGTAAAAAGAATCGGAGGCTGTGTCCGTGTTATTAATATCTGCCCTCCTCTGAAAAGGGGGTTGTTAACAGATATTGGAAAAAAAGTGAAAATAACCCTTCACCAGGGGGTTGAGCTAACAAGCACGCACACACACTCCAAGACACTCAAACATCAAAGCAATAAAGCTCATTAGCCACACTGGCCACTGGCCAAAAAAGCCTCAAATACCTTCTGCTGGACTCGCATCCAGGAGCTGTGAGCGATGTTTGTCACTGTGGCTTTCAGCTCATGCTACCTCGCTGTCATTTTTAATAAGTCTTTTTCCAAAACTTGTCAAAAAGCTTCTTCAGAATCAGGCTTTTGAAACCTAAAAATGTTAAAAATATCTGAGGGACTCAGAAAACACCCTCCCTATAACTGTCAGCTCACATGTTCTTCGAGTTTTTGATAAAAAAAAGTCCTAATTTGATCTCAGGTTCTGAATTCAGTCAGCATTAATAGTCATTTGTGCAGAACAAGAGACGCCTTGGAGAGGTGAAGTGAGGTTGCACAGACAATGACCACATTGATCCCAGAACTTTCTTTATGCTTTCATCATTTCTGCAAATGTGCGACCTCTGTGAGGGTTATCTGTGGTATTCCGGGCTGCAGCCAACACGTGAAATTCACAGGGTTTGGTCTGTTTTTCAGCTGATCTGGCTCAGAGTTCCAGCTGTTTGTTTGAAAATTGGCCTACTTTAATCTCCCGCTCTTTGAGATAATCATCCCTGGATTTATTATTATTTTTCCCTTTGGTTCAGACATGTAGTTTGATGAGAGTGGGAGAAAAAGTGTGCACATGTAAATGCTCCAAGGACACCAAGGGGCATGACATTTTGCAACACAGAGATCTTGTAATCCATAATTCATGAATTGCAGAGAAAAACCATTGTAAAAGACAGCAATACCTCAATGCATTCTGTGCTTTTATTGTTAACTTTCTACAATTTTAGGTTTAGAGTCAGAGTAATCAAAGAGTTTTTTTTGCTTTTTAATCCCTGATCTGACAAATAAACACAAACAGCATTTCAGCGAATCATGATATTGTGCACGTTTTAAATTCTGAAATAAAATGTCACTTTTTGCTTTCCTGTAGATGCTAAATTGCGGTAATTTTAGAGCCAAAGTGGTTTGATGCATACATATATCAATAGGCTTCAATTGGTTAAGCACCAAAGAAACAAATAACTGTATAGATTTATCATAAATAGAAATAAAATCAGATTAGAGTAGGAAGTGCATGGAAAAAAGAGGGCAGATAGAAGTGGTAAAATGTCAAAGGAGGAAGTGCACCGAACGAACCTCACAGGCAGAGCGCAGGGTGGCGATTTGAGGGCTGACTGTACAGATCAAGGTAAAGTTTGATCAGGCCAAAAGTAAAAGGCCGCTGTCATCGGCTGTAAAACGGTAGCTGACAAAGTGTGCACTCGACACGGTAGGAAGGAGCAAAGGTAACTTTAAAAGGAGAGCAAAGCTGAATGACTTGTGCAGGAAGATTTGTTTGAGGGAGGCAGGTTGTCAGAATGTAAAGTAGACAGCCAAGGTTATGTAGAATTTTTTTACAGCACTTGACAGAGCAGAAGCCAGTGCCAACAGAGAAATAACCTTAAAAAAAGGAGGCACATCTGACACTGAAAGAGAAGAGCTCTCCCTTAAGAAACCACTGATGAGCTGCAGGCCAGGAGGCTTAAAGGAAATAAGAGAAAGAGACGACTGCCTGGCAGAACCGTCTGAAATGTTTAAATCTGAAAGTGGCGTGTTTTAGGAGCTCCTAAATATGTAAATTACTTTATGGAAAGTCCAGACATGTTCAGCTCAGTCTGTCCGAGCAGAGACGATGTTTAAAAAAGAAAAAAAGGTCAGACAGGAAGTGCAAGTGCAGACAAAACCCTGTCAAGTGAATCAGAGCTGATGGGAGTGACAACGAGAAGAGCAGGCAGCAGCAGTTTGTGGATTCTTTCAGACTGTTTTAAATGTTTTCCACAGAAAGCCTCAGGAGAATGCTGCGAAAGTGAAAGGAACGAACTCATGTCAGATCTGGACTCAATGTTGACATGACAATACTTTACCTCACACTTACTTTAAAAAAACCTTTGATTTTAAACTCATCTATGTAAACCTACATCATAAAAAAGAATCAATTTGAAATAAAAAATATCCATATTTGAAGATGATAAATAATTACGCAAAGATTTAAAGCATAATTCAATTTTTAGCACAGTATTAAAGACAGTCTAATGAAAATGGGTTTTTGATTTGTTCTTGTGGGATTTTTCTGATGATAGAGGAAGAGAAAACACAGATTGTACTAATCTAAAATTTAGATTTTGCAAGTACCAATCGGTTGAAAATGTAGTTTAAATAGTTCACTTTTATTAGAAGACTAGAGGAAGAAATTAATGAATATATAAAAGTTGGATAAAACCCTTTTTCTATTAAATATGTGTATTTGGTTCTCTTTTATATGCAACAATTCTTTTTTATTTTTGCACAGGTATTAGACTATGCATTACATGAGACCATAATCCAAATTGTCAAATTAATTTTAACCAACCTTAGTTTTTTTAACCACCAAACAAAAAGTTAAGTTTAAATTCATGTAGAATTGAGAAATTTTACTAGAAGTCAGGTCAGGGCTTCAAATGAAACACAAACTTCTGCCATCTATTAACACAGAAGATGGGAATTATTTACAGTGGTGGACAAAATTGTTGGTACCTCTAAGTTAAAGAAAGAAAGTCCACAATGCTCACTGAAATTACTTAAACGTTCAATGTCTGCCTATGTAAAGGAAGACAAATGTTCACCACACTGAACATTAACAGAAAGCCAAGGAGAGAATTGTCCCAGGACATTAGAAACAAAATTATAGTGTTCGTAGACTCAAAAATGAAGCATACGACGAAAAGAACACTGTCCCTGCTGTGAAACATGGAGGAGGCTCAGTTCTGTTTGGGGGCTGCTTTGCTGCATATCTGGCACAGTGTCTTGAAGTTGTGCAAGGTAAAATTAAATCTCAAGATTATCAAGGCATTCTGGATAGAAATGTGCTGCCTAGGGTCAGAAAGCTTGGTCTCAGTCGCAGGTCATGGGTCTTCCAACAGGACAACGATCCAAAACACACCGCCAAAAACCCCCAAGAATGGCTCAGAGAAAAGCGTTGGACTATTCTGAAGTGGCCTTCTATGAGCCCAGATCTGAATCCCATTGAACATCTGTGCAAGGAGCTGAAACATGCCATTTGGAGAAGACACCCATCAAACCTGAGACAACTGGAGTTTGCTCATGAGGAGTGGGCCAAAATACCTGTGGACAGGTGCAGAAGGCTCATTGACAAATACAGAAACCGTTTAATTGCAGTGATTGCCTCAAAAGGTTGTGGAACTAAATATTAAGTTCTGGGTACCATCATTTTTGTCCAGCCCTATTTCATTAGTTTGTTTTTTTTATTCTGTTAATCAACCACTCAAAAGTAATGGCTGTTTTTGATTATTTCATTTTCAATAAATTTTAATTTATTGTTACTTTTGAACGTTTCAAGTCCTTTCAGTGAGCATTGTGGACTTTCTTTCTTTACCTGGGGGGTACCAACAATTTTGTCCACCACTGTAAATAAGAAACTGAGACAGTAATACTTCTGATCGTCTGTGGTGCAGATTTGAATGTTCTCCTGTCTTGGCTCATGTGCAGCTGACTAACCAGAAAGTCCATAATACTGGCTGCATTCCTCTTTGGAATTAGACAGAAAACTCTGGGTTAATCCCAAACAACAATTTTTTTCTAGTTGGTCCTAAAAAGAAAAAAGAAAATTGTGAAAGAAATATTAGAATTCTTGCGGGAGATGGGAATCCTGATCCTGAATCTGGCAACAAATATACTGTCAGAAACCACTAGCTGAAGGAATGGAGGAATGGCTGTCTCTGTTATGTTTCTCGTCACATTACAATGCCAACCCGAGGGAACAGCTCTGAAATCCTCGTAAAGTAAGCTTGACTCATTTCTGTAGCTCCTTGCAGGATTTTTTAAGAGAATCTTCTGACACCAACAATCCTGGAATAGACTAATAATAATAATTTTAAAAAAGCTGGTTTCATTAAAAGCCTTTTTCGTGTTGTTTACATGTTGACATGTAGGTGTGAAGGTTTTTGGTGCAAATGGGTTTGTTTGTAATATTTGAGTGTGCCTGTGGACAGGCCCCGCCCCTTTGACTGACACCTGACAGTAATAGTAACAAACCACCAGGAACTTGTTACCTATTTTTATAATTCTACCCCCTCCTACTTTTAAATCATCATCCATCTTCCAACTTCTTCTAACATCTTACTCTCTCCTTCTCTTTTCTGTTAAGTTTCTGGTCCAACACAATTTCTGAGAATGAAAGGTTTATGTTTTTTTTACTTTTTGCAGAGAAAATTAACAGTTTCTCAAAAAATTAATGCTAAAAAAGGCCATCTTAAAAAAGATAAAGTGACCTAACTTGAACCTAAAGGTACCTAAAGACTTTTAGGTTAAGCTAAACTAAAATGTTCAACTTTTAACTAATCTTCATAGAGAAAGGGAAAATGTACTTGTATATATCAAAGTATTTATATTGTTTATTAATTCCATTTTCACTTTTTTGTTAAAATGTTGAATGTTGATTTTGTTTTCAGGATAAAAGCAGAGAAAATTGGTCCAAAATATAGAACTATATTTTCCAATTAGCCCCCTTTGCTTAACCTTTTTTGTGTTCTTGCATTTTCAGCGATTCCTAAGGAAATTAACAGCCAGCATTTATCCTGTGTAGGCGGGTCTGTGAATACACGTCCATGCCTAACCTCTTCAGACTCTGTGGGACTGCATGGCTTGCCCTTTTAAAGTAGATTAGCTTGAAAAAGAATGGAGCAGACGTCGTTGCCTGGATACAAAAAGCATCATTAAGCACAATTATCACCACTTCAGTTCCAATGAACAAGCTTTATCGCAGATTCCCAAAACAACACATAATCAAGGACACCAACCTACAAATCAGTAGAGAGAGTCTGACGGAGGACCAGGACGGTGGTTAAGAGATAAAAACGTGTCAGAGAAGATGCAAAAGCTGAAGGCTCTGGGAAAATACAACCAACAAATTTGAAATACAGCCAGTCAAACCACCTTAGAAATGACATTGAAATGACATTAAAGACAAATTAAATGCAAAATAAGTACTTTTTAATACATTTCATTGTTATGATATAAATGAACCAGGATTCAAATGTATAAAATATGAATAAACTAAGAAAAAAAAAGAAAGAAAAAAAAAGAAATGACATTGAGGACGGGCTGAGCCCAGAAACCAGATATAGAAAATGAAAGAAAGAAAAGAAACAGCCTGCAGTAAGTCTTTGGAGGAGAGGACTGTGTCCATTCTGCGAATGTGATTTATTTTACTCCAAGAAGAGTGTGGAGAGAAAGAAAGAAAAAAAAAGTGATCAAGAGCCCAGCCTAACGCTGCTAGGATGACCTCAGGGGCGTTTGATAAAGAAAACAGTCAGGGCAGACGCAGCCTTCAGTCCCAGAAAGAGAGACTCCAGTCACATTCATCCTCATTAGGCTGTAAGTCTCCCTAAAGGTGGTTAAGGCTGGAAATTAAAGAGACCAAAGCTCTTGTCAAATGAACAATCCAGAGAGAGACATAAAAGAGGAGGATTGCTGAGGAAAACAGCTAAGGGACTTCAGCTGAAGTAAACTGACGAAAGGATTGTCTAAATTGATAACAATGAATGTCTGTAATTTGTTTATATACTAAATTCAGCCATGTCTCATTGCACCTACCTTTTCCGGAGTCTGTGAAAAAAAAAAGTCTTTCGAAAAACAAAAGTTATGCTGCAGAAACCAAAATGAAATGTTACAAAAAAGAAACCGGAAAAGGTAAGGGACATTGCTGATTGAATGATGATGTTTGTGCGTCTTCTGAACTGAAATCATAGAAGTAGGTTTAAAGGTTGTCATCTGGACTTAGTTCTTAAAGTTGAAGATGTTTCACCTGTTACCCAAAAGGCTTTGTCAATTCTGAAATGGCTGGTAAAAGAACTGGTATACTGTATATGCGCTCATGGGGGAGGAGTCAGACCTGAAACTGGATTGTTTTGTCTACTTAGACTTCATGTTTTCGGGTCGTTAAGAGTCCTTTGTCCTCAGCTGGGGGTTGGGGAGCCAGTGACTCCCTCCTCAAACTGGTCATCTCTTTCAGCTGTTGCCGAACCAGGCGGAACTGGTTCGGTTTGTTTGGGTTTCAGAATACTGCTGTAGATGGATGGAAGAATAAACCTGAAACCACCATTCATATTAAGAGATTTATCCTTCTTGACAAAGATGGCTTCTTTCACTCCTCGTTCAAACCATCCCTTCTCTCTGGCTAGAATTTGGAATTTACTGTCCTTGAACGAGTGGTTTGTGGCCTTCAGGTGGAGATGCACTGCAGACTCAGGTCCACTTGGGTTGGCTCTGCGATGTTGGTAAAGCGGTTTGTGTAGAGGTTGTTTGGTTTCTCCTATGTACTGTTCATTGCAGTTCTCTTTGCAGTGGATTGAGTACACAACATTGCTCTGTTTGTAGCTGGGAATTTTGTCCTTAGGATGAACCAGTTTTTGTTTTACCAGGTTTGAGATGAACTGGGATGTTATGTTGTCTGAAAATCTATTTTAATGTTTCAGACAGGCCTGAGATATTTACATATATATAAACATGGAATCAACCTGGATGAATGAGAGTCTTCATAGACATGTTTTGAACTGAAAGTTATTTGGCATGAAGCAATAGCTACTAGACATGCTCCTTACTAATCCTAAAACTTAATTTTGTTCTCAGTAATATGTACCAAGCCATGGTTTTAAAAGCATTCTGAGTGAAGAAAGTGCTTTTTTTTTTTTTTTTTTTTATCTACAGCACCAAATACAGCCACAAATTCCCGCTCAGATGGTGAGCCTGTGTCCAATCCTGACTGTTTCAGGATGGAGCTGCAGGATGATATTGTGAGAGCTTTAAAACCGATGAAAGAGAGGCGTTGGGCCAGCATCCAATGCCCCAAGTGAGTCAGATGATGCTGCTGGGAGGATGCAAGACAGACCAAATTCCCAGTCTGTTCATCTACTGCAGGTGCATCGTACCAGCAGGAAGCTTTAATACAACAAAATGTTGAGTTCTGATTAAAAAATGAGTTTCAGGGGTGAAGAATTTCAAGAACAAATAAGAAAACTAAGTCAGTAAACAACACTGGCTAAAGCATTCCTCGAGCTCAGAGAGCTGAGAATATCTGGCTCAAACGGATTACAGAGATAATTAATTTTGCCATAATATTTCATCATGTAATGAAATTTGATCATTTAATGCAATTATGAAATCATATGCTCAGTCTGTTGTAACAAACAAAAAATATGCTTCAGAAGCTCATGCATCTACTGAGTTAAATTTGCTAAATCTGTAAATCCAAAAACTAACATTTGCTTTTCTCTAAAAGTAAAATAAAATAAAATAATTTAATGAAAGTACTGTAGATCAGGCTCACCTAAGACTCTTGCAAAACACTGATCTAGTCTGAAGAGAATGTTAAAAAAAATGAAATAAACTCCAACAGCAACATTCTATTACAATGCCCAGAGCAACAATCACATCATAAATATTTCCGTCATTGACATACTGTAGCATTCAGCATTATCTTTCAAGAGCAATACCAAAATAATGTGAGCCACCAGAAACTGTGGAAATACACCACTTGGTAGAAGTGGGGCCTGTAGAAGTGCCCTCCAGCGAGACATTATAAAAACAAAGAGCAGATTTCACAGATCTGTTTTCACATCAGGCCAATTCATGCCCACTTAACTTAAGCCGGCTGGATGGACAACAACATTAGAGTGACTGCTCAAAATGTTGTTTAAATCTTTACTCTTAATGAATTTCTAATTTTTTTTAAAATTCTTAGTTTGTTTTTAAGCCCCCATCCTGAAAAGTCATATTTTCATCACACTCATTGATCAAATATTATTTGGCACTAAAGCAGCTTTGCTTGTTATAGGCAAACTAAAGGTGCTTTGTATGCATGGGACTGTTGCTCTCACACGTATATTAACATCTAAAGAAGTTACAAAAAGTAGGAGCACAAACAGATTTGGGATTTTTCTTTGTAAGTGTAGCTGTTTTCATGGGTTTTAACTCACTTTAATATGAAAAAACACAATGGATATCTATAGTAATAATCCTTTATTAATAGTTCTGTAACAGAACTGCACTGATATGCAATATATTAACTGTATTGTAAAAAGTTATTACTTTTAGCCAAACTTTTACCGAGCTACTGAGTGTCTGACTTCATTTACCAAACATAAGGAATTCCAGTCAGATAGGACTCCGTAGTCAGTTAATTTTTTTTACTTAACCAAATGATTATGACAAAATTAGTTATTTATGCGTTTAAAAAAACAAATTTTTCTAAACATGACTAAAGAACACACACTTAACTAAATGTATTTGTTTTCTGAGATAAAAAACACATTGTACTTCTGTGCTTCCTCTTACTTTCAGATTAAAAGCATTTGAGTGAATACAATAGAGCAAAGAAATAATTCATTGAACTCCATAAAAGTCCATTTATGAAATTATTTGTACAATTTTTAAACACTAATACATAAAATATTAAAGTACAGTTCCAGTGAAACTTTTTGCTTAAGGGTTAGGGTTAGGCTTACCCTGTGTGGGCAACACCAGGGGCCTGTTTCAGAAAGGAGGTTAAGTGTAAACTCTGAGTGCATTAACCCTGAAATCAGGGAAACCCTGGGTTTTCTGTTTCAGAATGGGAGGTTTGTTAAACCAGAGTAAGCAGAGTAAGTCAAACCCGTTTCTGAAAGAGAGGTAACTTATACTCCGAGTCAGTGTCCATGGTTACTTATGCTGTGAACCTAACCTGGTCGGGAGCAGGTTTTATTCTCCAAACTCAAAGTTTCTGCCGGTCCCCTCCCCTTTTTAAAGACGAAGTGGTATGTTTCGCTTTAACCTTCATTGCCCACATTTCTGTCACACAAAGACGGTCTAAGTGACAAGAATGGCTTGTCCTTTTCTGGAGGACCCAATAGACGAGGAGGCTGCATTAATTCATAGAGAATTATATTTGCCTCGTACGAGGATTTTGAGAAGACTCAATTTTTTGTCATTTCCCCATACGTTTTTGTTTGAGCGTTACCGTTTTTCGTTGCAGTCAATTACATATATACAATGAAAACAACATTAGATATGTATTGCTATGTAGATGTTTCATATGTCAAATTTTGTCAACAAAGCCTACATCCATGACATGCTCAAATTTGACCTGATTGAATTATGTTTTTATACTTCATTTTTTAGCTGCTGCCATGTTCTTTTAATTCCTGCAGGATTGCATCTACATGAAAATGAAATCGGGGACATTGAATTAGATTAATGTAACAATTACTTTTTGGAAACACAATTTGCTAGTACTGCTTACTTTCTTAATCCCATATAGACCTATACCACTTGATCAATACAAGGGTAGTGTTGCAGTGTGTGTGTGCTGAGCGGGGTGCGAACCACGAGAGACAAGGGGAGGGGCGATTGCAGGTGCCGATGGGGGTGTGGGGGGTGAGCACGGAGCGGAGGTGTGTGCGTGGTATATATTGTGTGTTCGGAGGACGGAGCACTTAGTTAAATAAAGAGAAGGTGTCATTCCCAGAATAACTGTTTTGGAGTCATTCTTAATCCGCTCTGGAGGTTGAGGGTTTCCAACGGGAAGTGAACCCCGAAGGAGAATTCCCTTCGGCCCTGAAGGAAATCTCCCCTGCGCTTCTGACCACTGTCGGAAAGAAGAGAGAAAAGAAAGGAGAAGTCTTTGCGCAGCGAAAGGTTCAACAGTAGACAAAAGTTCACTTTTAAAAAGACAATTGCATGTATTAATATTAAAATGACCAACGTTTGCTAGAGGGGAAGGTTAACAAAAAAGTCCTCTAAACATTACCAACGTTAAAGGCATTTCCCCCCAGATTGGTTCTGTACTCTGTGCAGCATTTCATGCAATTACACCAGGAATATCACTTCAAAAGTAAACCTTAATATCGCCATTTTTTATTTCACTCCTTACGCTATTTAAAAAGTTATTACAGCCAATATTTTATAACAATGATTTAAATGCAAACTTAGGCATTAACTTGAGCAGCTATGTTTTCCACGCTAACTGTCTCTGTTTTGCAGATGCAGCGGTGTTGCTTTTCTTCTGGAATATGTGCTCATATTCACTGTAACTCTGCAGCAGCACGTCAAGTTCAGCTGTCGAAAAATACGCAGACCTCTTTTTTTCACGGTTGCCATGGTGACTCGTGATATCTGCGCTCCATTGATAATGGCTTATAGGCTACGTTCACACTGCAGGGCTTAATGCTCAATTCGGATTTTTTGAAAAAATCCGAATTATTTGCTAGACCGTTCACATTTCCAAGTAAATCCGAACTTTTGTGATCTACAGTGTGACCGTGACACGACCCAAACGAGACCCGCATGCGCAGAAGCCAGAAGAATACTCAACGGTGAACGACGTCACTTGTTGTTTGCGGAGCCAACGTTAACAATGGATGTCAACAACAGTGTTGTCAAAAGCGGAGCTCTCTTTGTAATATTAAATTTATTTTCACGAAGGAGCAGCACAATTACAATCTTCTCATTTTAAGAAGGCAATGGAGTCGGGATCGTCTGTACCCACTGTAGTGGAAGAGGAATGTGTTTGTGTTGGGGCCGCGCGCCCGCGTGTGTGTGTGCAAGCGCGATATCGCGGCACGCGCGCTCATTCATGTTGTGTGTTACGGAGGAAGGATGACGGTACAAAAAGAAGGTTTCCCCCAGATTAAATGCTATGGACTCTTTATTAACCCGTTCTGGAGAATCTAAGGATCAGAACAGGGAGGAGGAGGAGGATCGCCTCGGGTCCCCCGCGCCTGAGCACGGTGGGAAAGGGGAGAGAGAAAAAAAAGTCATCGCGGGAAAGGTTCAACACCACGCTCTGCCATTTATCTGGATTTTTTTTCAAAAACCGCCCAGTTGCGATAAGAGCCCTGGAGTTTGGCCTGAAAAGAGCGATCACCCCGAATATTAATCCAATCGGTGACCTCCATTCCCTTCCACTGACTGGTGTCAGCAGCATCGTCCACTATGGTTAATGTTTACGTTCTCGTTCCCGCCTACTTCAACGCAAAATGATGACGTTTGTTGCGTGTCGATGACGTACGGTTCGGAATCAAGTCGCCTGGCCGGTCAGACGGCGGTCGCAATTGAAAAGAACGGCTACAATTCGGATTCAGGACGGCAAACCCACGGGGCCTGGGTCGCAATTGAAAAGATCGGAATTGTGTCATTCAGACTGTCATGAAAAGATCGGAATTGGGCCACTTAGGGGGGAAAAATTCGGAATTGGGTCGTTTCAGCCTGCAGTGTGAACGTAGCCATAGTCGCGGTGCGCACGCTCACCTCCGAATCAGTCCACTCAGAGTCTATTGACCTAACTCGGATCAGCTTCTCTGAAACAGAAAACTCAGAGTTGTTAATCTCCCGATTGACCAACTCAGAGTTCAAGTTCAACCTCAGAGTTGGTTGAACCTCCTTTCTGAAACAGGCCCCAGGTTAAGTTTTCAAATCGGACCAGCCGTTGCCGTTTATTTATCCCATTCAAGTCTTTGGGTTTATTATTTTTAGTTTTTATTTTGTAAGGTTTTTGTTTGTTTAAACTTTAAAGCTCTTTTGAAGTTCATTTTTGAGTTTCTATCCATGAATTTACTGTTTTTGGCAGCCCTGTTTTGTAACAAACTGTTCAAACTGAGCAGCCAAAAGTGAGTTTTACACCGTTTTTATGCTAATATTCTTTATTTCTTTTGTGCAGAAGCCACTAAATGTCTACATTGCTTTTTTAAATTTTCCATTTTTCTCATGATGAGGATATCTATTGTTTCCTGGTGATAACCAGACCACAAGAAACTATTTCCTGGTAGAATGAAAATTGGAAAATTTTCATTGGTGATCACCGTACATCTGCTTGTTGACATGGACAAAAACAATTGTGCATCGTTCTGTAACCATGTAGACAGACTGGTCCACTCATCAATTGACAACTGCAGGATCACTGAACTGCAGCCGTCTCTTCAAATGATGATGACTGATTTGGACGTTGTTTATGACCGACAACATCAGCACAATCTCTGCCCGAGTTAGACCACAGCTGAAGTCATTAACTAGAAACTGATCAGTTCTTCTGGTCAACAAATCGCTTTGTTTGGCTGTAGATTGCAGAAATATGAAAAACAAAGTATATTCTTTGTTATCTCGTTTTCACAACATAACATTTATTTTCTCGTGATTGCATCAAAGTAGATGTCGTTATAACCAAAAAACAAGCCAAAAAAAAGGAAGGTAGGCCGTTTGCAGCTTCCATACTTTTTACAATCTTACTTATAAATCTACTTCCTCAGCTATTGAAATTAACTTAATTTAAGAATTATTCCAAGTTTGATACATCTTTGAATAATTCTTTGTGTGAATCACTTGTATTTGATTGCTTGAAATAAACCATTTCAAAAAAGAAAAAAAAATTCAAAAGGAATTCTTTAGAAAAAACAGCCAATAAAGATGGATGGATTTGTCACTGATTCATCAAAAACGGGCATGTTTCAGATTTAGAATTAGATGTTGAATCAAGTAACAGCTGCTCAAATCCACAAAGTAGCAACAAGCACAAAATTGTTAAAATAATGACTAAATACTTTACAAGTATTGTTGTTTTTCAAATACATTTATAAAAGTTGCAAACAAACTCAAGTCTAAAATCCGATTGAATATTATTACAGCTTTCTACAACAACAACAAAATCATTATGATGAACTTCTCTGCACAAAAACAGAATTCCAAAAAAAAAAAAATTTGAAAACACAGCCCACATTAAAAAATGACCTTATACATGACCAACTTCTGTCAAGTTAGTTTCTCATCTGTTTCTACCATTACACTCTAAAGCAATACTGAGGGGACTGCCTAATATCGGCCACACATGCCGTTCAAAATGGTTTGGACGTTGCGAATAAGCTCTCCACCGAAAATCACACAAGTGGCCTTGCATGTATTTGGGGCATGGTGAAATGAATAATGGAGAGGGGGAAAAAGAGGGCAGAGCTGGCAGATGAGAGCAAAGTGAGCAGTGAGATGAAAAGTGTGTGCTGACCTTTTGCTTTCATTGTGGTCATAGTCATTTTTCCTCCCTTTGAAGTGTCCCTTTCAGCTGTCACAGATCAAGCTGAGACATGAGACTGGTCTCAACCAAACACCAATCACTCTCTGGCTTTCTTTTTCCTCCTTTTTCTCTCGTCAGCACAAAGATTTATGGATGCCTCCCTGATATTCACACTTCCTCCCCATCTTCTAGTGGCTCTGGAGCCGTGCATTCGTTTGTAATGGGATTTCATTAACAGTCCTGTTATACAGTAGAAGAAGTTTTAGCTATCAGTTGTCTCTGTGAATATAATGAGTTTAATTTCATAAAATAAGAACGCTTTAGTTTATGAGTAAGAGATGCTTCGGACAAGAAAGCCTGCAGGTTGAACAAGACAAGTGCTCCCCCTGCTGTTCATGCTAGTCTAGTTTATGGCGGACAGAAATTTGTGGATCTTGATAATCTTATCTCTAAAACATTTCTCTCTGACATATTATTCTAAAAACAACAAATATTCTTAATATCGGCATTGAGGCATCTGTAAAGATTCTAATTTACAATAAAAAATGCATTGCTTTTAAGTGAGTTTCACTGAAACTGTTTAAATGCCGTTCACTTATATTATGGATCATTGGACAATGTTATTTCCAGAAATCACTTTGGATTGCCCATATTTCAAAAAATTTGTTGATTTGCTGCTATTTAAACACATTTACATGTAAAAAAAAATCTCTTGTAATTCTGAAATATTTCATCAAGTCATATTTGAAAATTTTTATGACTTGAGTGGAATTTTTCCAGTCAGTAATAAAGCTTTAAAAAAATCCACTTCATGATTTTTATTTTGTTGCTTTTTTTAAATGTATATACTTGCACTATGCGCGTTTCATTCCCTCATATGTACACAAATTCACACAGTTGGTGGCTCCCCTGTTGGCAACAACCTATAGCCAACAGGAGAAATGTGGAGTTTAGTGTCTTGTCCAAAGAAACTTTGACAGGTGGGCGGGCAGGGCAGGAACCGAACCTGTGAACTTCCAATGTAAGGTTGACCGCCCTACCTCTGCACCACAGCCACGCCATCTTACGGTTTCAAGATCCCTCAAATAAAATAAAATAAAACTATTTTCTTGAATAAAAGTCTGGTCTTCTTTTAGAAGCAAACTCCTGGCTCAAAAGTCAAGAGTGGGACTGCATTTTTCTCTCCATTTCGTTTTCACTTCAAGGCAGTTTGGAGCTTTTGGTTAGAAGCCATTCTGTCAGCAAATAACTGCCACACTCAAGAAGTGTCCTGAAGGGACGTTTTAAATCTTTGGCAACTCTCAAAGAGAAATAGAACTTTCCCCTTCAGGTATTTTAAATGATTAATGTCGAACTTTTGTTAGGGTCTGCTGTTTCTCACTGGTTTTTTACTTTTTGTTTCTGTGCTGCAGACAGGATGTCTGGGATGGACTTCCTGCCAGAGGAGCATAATGAGACTGCAATCACTCCAATAAACAACGGGACTTTCCTCCGTTTTTCCCCAATTTTACCCTCCACGTCTGCTGCTGCCTCCTCGTTGGGGCGCCAGGGCAACGTCTACGTGTACGTGTGGCTGTTCCTCGGCCTGCTGGCGTTCCTGCTGACGCTACTCATCATCTCCCTCCACAGGCTAAAGAACATCATCTCCTCTTCATCCTCTATCCCAGACTGCAGCAGCGAGGGAGGCAGTTCTTTCACGAACATGGAGATCTGTAGCATTTCGTCCCAGAGGTCTACCATATCCACCATTTCTGCCTGAGGGAGATGGTTGAGAACTCATGCAGTACAGACTCGAGTGTTTTTCTGCTTTCATCTGTGCATGAACCACATAGACTTTCCAGGACTTGGACACAAGGACTTCATATGTCATTAATAGGCAGCATAAAAAAAATGTGCAGACAGAATGTCTTTAAACTTCATGCATGCATGATCCTACCTTCTGTCAGTCTCTGTGCAGACTTCCAGGGCGCTGGCTTATTAAATGATGGGCGAAAGGACTACTTTATCTTAATTTAACCATCTATAAAAGTAAGAATTTTTCCCCAAGATAAATGTAAAATATGACGTCATTTTCTTTTCAAGATAATCCAGTTTTTTAAAATGAGATTTAACCAGTGAAGTCTGTAGAAAACATCGCAAAACCCCCATTAAAAGGACATTAGAGATGCCTGCTTTATAGAGAAATGTGAGCACGTCTACTGGTTATTCAGTTAAAGCAAAAGATGGCATTGAAAATGTAAAGACGTGTTCAGATGGAGATGACACAACTGCAGTTATAAGAAACTGACAAAATGCATAGAGCTTAGCATCTTGCAGACACTTCAGCTCAAAAGAGGCAAATACTACAAGACGATTCTAGTCCTGCCAGACAGGTCTAGCAACGCAACTCTGTCCTGCCTGTCTGCCCACAAAGCTCTCGATCCCCGTCTCCATAGAGACCAAAGACGGAGGAGAATCTTGCGCAGCTGTCAGCCTCATCTGTATTCCAGGACGCCGTCGCAACAGAAATGATTTCCCTTCATTTGTGCTTCACTTCAGCGTCGTTGGAGCTAGTGTGACATTATGCACTTTCACTTCATTCACATTTTTTTTTATAATATTATTTTGCTTATTGAAAACAACCATGTAAGCAACAAGCAAAAACAAACCCAGCAAGTAACCCCGCTTTTGGATAAAAACATGTTTTATTAAACACACCCCTAAAAGCCTGGAAAAATCATATCGGAAATTAATCCCTATGGTCCATTTTTAAAAGAGTAGATAAAGAAGAAGTCTTCATTGTACAATATTGAACTTTATTTTATGTTTTCTTTCTATATTTAAGGGGAGGAGTGTGTCAATGCTCTCATTCAAAAACAGCAAATCACACAAAAAGGGATCCAATTGAAAGTATTGTAGCGCATGTAAACACGCTAAAGTACAAGTTAAGCACATTTAGACCATTTTTTGCTGCAGCTCTATTATAATTGCCGTTTTTTTTGGTCATTTTTTCACTTTGCAAACATGGTTTTTAAATCAAAAAAGCAAACACATGCTTACATTTAAAGAGGACAATAAAGCTGGTTCAAAGTCAAGAGTTTGTTTGTTTGTCAACTCGTGAGATTAGAGACTGTCCAAAAAGAATGCGAAGAACAAATCCCTGGAGATGACATCTGAGAGCTTTTTGTTTACTGCAGTAGAAAACATGTCAAATATGAATGGATGCTTGCTAGTTAGCCACATTGCCAAAGGGATTCTTTTTTAGAGGGGGTCTCAGTGGTAAAGGACAACAACTACAACAATAGACTGATAATGTTGTTTTGACATTTCAGAGAAATCTCTGGGACTCATTTAAGCCTTATGAGCACTAAATACTAAGGAAGGATGTATGATTTTAAATATTTGTATTATTTACCGAGCTAAATATGGAACCAAAATTCGAAATTTACCCATCTAAAAAAACATTCTCTATTAAAGACTTAAAAAAAAACGATGAAAATGCTGTGGCCCACAATACATGCATTTTATGAAATTGATATACTGTAAAAAAAAAATATATATATATATATATTGAAGTGGATATGACATAATCAAGAGAAAACAAAAACTAATAAATAAAATCATTACTCAGCAGCTTACAAATGCATCTTTTTTAAAAATTATTTTCCCAGAGTTTTTTCTCTTGCTATTAAGAGTTTCTAGAGTTAAGATATCCCTTTTTTGTTTTTTTAACCCATCCTGCTTAAGATTTGTCTTGTTTACTGGAAATTTTGTTCATATATTCACACGCACGCGTCCCTTAAAATACAAACCTCTGGTCAGGTGAGCGTAAAAGGCGCGTATTATTCTCCTCCTTCACGTTCCTGCCTGCGCCGGTTCATAAATGATTAATGAGAAATGAATATGCAAACATTCATAAACAGTGTTGGTCAGCCAATCAGAAACCAGATCATGTGGAGCTACTGTGAGATTTAGGCTTCACAGTAAACTGAAACCTGGAAATACTGTAGTTTTCTTGGTAATTCTCAGATCAGATTATTCCTAACTGGATCATAATTCACAGCTTGTGGGTTTGTGTTTATGCCACAATTATAGACCCAATTTCGGGGAAAACCAAGGGTGACAGTTACCACGGAAAGAGGAAAGTTACGCATTTGATGTCGTTTTCTACCTTAAGTAGATTATATATAAATCACATAAAATTTGATCCGAGTTTCTATATTTAACGTCCTTCAATCACGTGGTGAAGTCTGTCGATAATGGAGGAAGCAGGACGAGCAAGGGGCCCTATTTTCAGCCGCAGAGCGATCAATGCGCTCTAAAGCGCGGAGACGCACTTCCAATCACAGTTTTTGTTAACATTTTAAAAATACAAAAACATTTCAAACATGGCTGTATATCTTTTTGGTGACACACACCACACACACACACACACAGTAGCGGTTTTAGGCACGGGCCATACGGGCGATCGCCCGGGGCGGAAAAATGACGGAGGGGCGGCGCCAGCGGCTCAGCCCTTGTAAAATACTTTATGCACCACTATTTGTTTACTTATATCACAAAGTTTGTAACAGCCTAAAACCTGGCGGCGCCCTCGCCCCGCAGCTGCGCTCCCTCCTGTCTTTGAGAAGTAGACGCAAATGTGTGTGAGAAGGAGAAGGGAGGGGGCGCGGGGTGAAGAAGGAGAAAGGAGGGGGCGCGGGGTGAAGGGTGCAGGCTGAGGTGAGCACGGAGCGCAAAACGCATGCGCAAACCTGGCTGGATCTCCTTCCAGGGGGGCAACGGTCGCGGGCCGCGGCTCAGTGCTTGATGAAAAAGGAAAAAGAAAAATTGCGCCGCCATGTAGCGAATTGGCGCCCCTGGGTGCAGCTGCACGCGCTCCTGCTGGAAATGTTTGACGATAGGGGGGGGGGGGGGCGCTGCGGGTATAAAAAAAATCATGCTTTTTTTTTTTTTTGTGTGTGAAATGCCCAAATAAAAAATGGGAAAACAAAAAAAATTCTTCACTAAGATGACAGTTGGTTTAGTCGACAGACTTGATGCCTTTGTCAGGACATAATGCTAAATGCAAAAAACATCTGAAATATGGAGAAAAAAGGTCAAAACTGGTGCCCAATTTAGAAAGAAAAGAAAAGAAGAAGAGGAGAAAAGAGACAAAGAAAAAGGTATTATCGCATAGCTAGATGCACGTTTTCTAAATTCGAATGCTATCTGCCCTCCAACAACAACAACTTTGCAGAGGAAAATCTCTTGTTTGGTCTATCATGACCAAATCTGAAGTAGGCCCAAATATTGTAAATAACATCATTTTTAAGATTTTCTTCTTAAATGTTTGCTCTGCCTTAACTTGTAACATTAGTTATGATTCATGTGTTTGTCTGCTCTGCTGTACCACAAAGTTTTTGTTGTGTTTTACTGTTGTATATTAGTTCATAATGTTAAATCAGCTGTGATGGTAGCATGCTGCTGCTGCTGCTGCTGCTGCTGCTGCCGCAGCAGCTGTTAGCTTTTCAAAACTCAAGTAGATCAAGTCATACCTGAGGTCACCAAAATATTTCCTAACTGTATTTTCAGTTACAATAAATGGACAAAGTTGACCAATTTGGGGGGGGGGGGGCGCCAGAGGAGGGTCTCGCCCGGGGAGTAATTCAGGGTAGAACCATTAAGTAAATTTGCGAATAAAAACTAAATAATTCTGAATAAATCTATTAATTGCTTTTTTTGGTGGCCCTAATACTCCGTGTGCTAAAAACACGCCGCTTCAAATGTATTTGTTTTCTCAGATAAAAAACACATTGCATTTCTGTGCTTCCTCTTACTTTCAGATTAAAAGCATTTGAATGAATACAGTAGAGCAAAGAAATAATTCGTTGAACGCCATAAAAGTCCAATTATGAAATTATTTGTACAATTTTTAAACACTACATTACTACTATTTATACATAAAATATTAAAGTACAGTTCCAGTGAAGCTTTTTGCTTAAGGGTTAGCTTACCCTGTGTGAGCAACGCAGGTTAGTTTTCCGTCCGGACCAACCCGTTGCAGTTTTATTTATCCCCATTTACCAGTGTGGGTTTTATTATTTTTTAGTTTTATTTTAATGTTTTGTTTGTTTAAACTTTAAGCTCTTTTAGAAGTTCATTTGAGTTTATCAATGAATTACTGTTTGGCAGCCCTGTTTTGTAACAAACTATTAAAACTGAGCAGCCAAAAGTGAGTTTTACACCGTTTTTATGCTAATATTCTTTCTTTTTTTGTGCAGAAGCCACTAAATGTCTAAATTGCTTTTTTTTTTAATTTTCCATTTTTCTCATGATGAGGATATCTATTGTTTCCTGGTGACTAGGACACACAAAACTATTCTATTGCCCATGAAAGTGGAAAAATTTTCATTGGTGATCACCGTACGTCTGCTTGTTGACATGGACAAAAACAATTGTGCATCGTTCTGTAACCATGTAGACAGACTGGTCCACTCATCAGTTGACAACTGCAGGATCACTGAACTGTAGCTTCTCTTCAAATGATGATGACTGATTGGACGTTGTTTATGACCGACAACATCAGCACGATCTCTGCCCTAGTTAGACCACGACTGAAGTCATTAACTAGAAACTGATCAGTTCTTCCTGGTCAACAAATAGCTATGTTTGGCTGTAGATTGCAGAAATATGAAAAACAAAGTATATTCCTTTGTTATCTCGTTTTACAACATAACATTTATTTTCTCGTGATAGAATCAAAGTAGATGTCGTTAAAACCAAAAAACAAGCAAGGTAGGCCGTTTGCAGCTTCCATACTTTTTACAATCTTACTTGTAAATCCTAATTCCTCAGCATTGAAATTAACTTAATTTAAGAATTATTCCAAGTTTGATGCATCTTTGAATAATTCTTTGTGTGAATCATTCTTGCATTTGATTGCTTGAAATAAACCATTTCAAAAAAGAAAAAAAAATTCAAAAGGAATTCTTTAGAAAAAACAGCTAATAAAGATGGATGCATTTGTCACGATTCATCAAAAACAGGCATGTTTCAGATTTAGAATTAGATGTTGAATCAAGTAACAGCTGCTCAAATCCACAAAGTAGCAACAAGCACAAAATTGTTAAAATAATGACTAAATACTTTACAAGTATTGTTGTTTTTCAAATACATTTATAAAAGTTGCAAACAAACTCAAGTCTAAAATCCGATTGAATATTATTACAGCTTTCTATAATATTTTGTGAAGAATCATTTGAGTGGGCTTTCTATTGCACAAAATTGAAAAAGAATTAGAAACACAGCCACATTAAAAAATGACCTGCTTGTGACGGCTTTATATAGGTTAGTTTTTCTATCTGTTTCTACCATTACCTCCTAAAGCATTCGCTGAGAGTTTACCTAATATCAAGTACATTGCGTTCAAAATGGTTTGGACGTTGCGAATAAGCTCTCCACCAAAAATCACACAAGTGGCCTTGCATGTATTTGGGGCATGGTGAAATGAATAATGGAGAGGGGGAAAAAGAGGGCAGAGCTGGCAGATGAGAGCAAAGTGAGCAGTGAGATGAAAAGTGTGTGCTGACCTTTTGCTTTCATTGTGGTCATAGTCATTTTTCCTCCCTTTGAAGTGTCTTTTCAGCTGTCACAGATCAAGCTGAGACATGAGACTGGTCTCAACCAAACACCAATCACTCTCTGGCTTTCTTTTTCCTCCTTTTTCTCTCGTCAGCACAAAGATTTATGGATGCCTCCCTGATATTCACACTTCCTCCCCATCTTCTAGTGGCTCTGGAGCCGTGCATTCGTTTGTAATGGGATTTCATTAACAGTCCTGTTATACAGTAGAAGAAGTTTTAGCTTTCAGTTGTCTCTGTGAATATAATGAGTTTAATTTCATAAAATAAGAACGCTTTAGTTTATGAGTAAGAGATGCTTCGGGCAAGAAAGCCTGCAGGTTGAACAAGACAAGTGCTCCCCCTGCTGTTCATGCTAGTCTAGTTTATGGCGGACTGAAATTTGTGGATCTTGATAATCTTATCTCTAAAACATTTCTCAGACATATTATTTAAAACCAAATAATCTTCAATATCGGCATTGAGACATCTAATAAAATTCACAATTTCGATAAAATGCATTGCTTTTTAAATGAGTTTCACTGAAGCACAATTTTAAATGCCCGTTCATATAGTATGGATCATTGACAATGTTATTTCCCAGAAATCACTTTGGATTGCCCATATTTCAAGAAATTTGTTGATTTGCTGCTATTTAAATACATTTACATGTAAAAAAAAAATCTCTTGTAATTCTGAAATATTTCATCAAGTCATATTTGAAAATTTTTATGACTTGAGTGGAATTTTTCCAGTCAGTAATAAAGCTTTAAAAAAATCCACTTCATGATTTTTATTTTGTTGCTTTTTTTAAATGTAAATTGAATCTATGTTTTTGCTATGTTGTTTCAGACCCTGTGTGTACTGAGTGCAGTTGGTGGCTCGCCTGTTGGCAACAACCTATAGCCAACAGGAGAAATGTGGAGTTTAGTGTCTTGTCCAAAGAAACTTTGACAGGTGGGCGGGCAGGGCAGGAACCGAACCTGTGAACTTCCAATGTAAGGTTGACCGCCCTACCTCTGCACCACAGCCACGCCATCTTACGGTTTCAAGATCCCTCAAAGAAAAGGGAAAAAAAACTATTTTCTTGAATAAAAGTCTGGTCTTCTTTTAGAAGCAAACTCCTGGCTCAAAAGTCAAGAGTGGGACTGCATTTTTCTCTCCATTTCGTTTTCACTTCAAGGCAGTTTGGAGCTTTTGGTTAGAAGCCATTCTGTCAGCAAATAACTGCCACACTGAAGAAGTGTCCTGAAGGGACGTTTTAAATCTTTGGCAACTCTCAAAGAGAAATAGAACTTTCCCCTTCAGGTATTTTAAGTGATTAATGTCGAACTTTTGTTAGGGTCTGCTGTTTCTCACTGGTTTTTTACTTTTTGTTTCTGTGCTGCAGACAGGATGTCTGGGATGGACTTCCTGCCAGAGGAGCATAATGAGACTGCAATCACTCCAATAAACAACGGGACTTTCCTCCGCTTTTCCCCAATTTTACCCTCCACGTCTGCTGCTGCCTCCTCGTTGGGCGCCAGGTGCGATCTGCAGTGTCAGATGTGTGTTCCTCGGCCTGCTGGCGTTCCTGCTGACGCTACTCATCATCTCCCTCCACAGGCTAAAGAACATCATCTCCTCTTCATCCTCTATCCCAGACTGCAGCAGCGAGGGAGGCAGTTCTTTCACGAACATGGAGATCTGTAGCATTTCGTCCCAGAGGTCTACCATATCCACCATTTCTGCCTGAGGGAGATGGTTGAGAACTCATGCAGTACAGACTCGAGTGTTTTTCTGCTTTCATCTGTGCATGAGCCACATGCGCTTTCCGGGCTTGGACACAAGGTCTTCATATGTCATTAATAGGCAGCATAAAAAAAATGTGCAGACAGAATGTCTTTAAACTTCATGCATGCATGATCCTACCTTCTGTCAGTCTCTGTGCAGACTTCCAGGGCGCTGGCTTATTAAATGATGGGCGAAAGGACTAACTTTCTCTTAAGTTAACCATCTATAAAAGTAAGAATTTTCCACAAGATAAATGTAAAATATGACGTCATTTTCTTTTCAAGATAATCCAGTTTTTTAAAATGAGATTTAACCAGTGAAGTCTGTAGAAAACATCGCAAAACCCCCATCAAAAGGACATTAGAGATGCCTGCTTTATAGAGAAATGTGAGCACGTCTACTGGTTATTCAGTTAAAGCAAAAGATGGCATTGAAAATGTAAAGACGTGTTCAGATGGAGATGACACAACTGCAGTTATAAGAAACTGACAAAATGCGTAGACAGCATCTTGCAGACACTGCAGCTCAAAAGAGGCAAATACTACAAGGTGATTCTAGTCCTGTGGAGCCAGGTCCACAACAGCGCAACTCTGTCCTGCCTGTCTGCCACAGCTCTCCGATCCCGTCTCCCATAGAGACCAAAGAGCGGAGGAAAATCTGGCTGTAAACTCCATTCAGGCGCGTCGCAGCAAATGATTTCCCTTCATTGCTAGCTGCTAGCGTGATTGGAGCTAGTGTGACATTATGCACTGAATTTTGAGTCAATTCCTTTCACTTCATTCACAGTTTTTTTATGTAAGCAACAAGCAAAAACAAACCCAGCAAGTGACCCCGCTTTTGGATAAAAACATGTTTTATTAAAGCACTAAAGCCTGGAAAAATCATATAGGAAATTAATCCCCTATGGTCCATTTTTAAAGTGTAGATAAAAGAAAGTCTTCATTATACAATATTGAACTTTATTTTATGTTTCTTTCTATATTTAAGGAGGAGTGTGTCAATGCTCTCATTCAAAAACAGCAAATCACACAAATAGGGATCTAATTGAAAGTATTGTAGCGCATGTAAACACGCTAAAGTACAAGTTAAGCACATTTAGACCATTTTTTGCTGCAGCTCTATTATAATTGCAGTTTTTTTTGGTCATTTTTTCACTTTGAAAACATAGTTTCAATCAAGCAGCTTACATGCTTACATTTAAAGAGACAATAAAAGCTGATTAAGTCAAGAGAGTTGTTTGTTTGCAATGTTAACTCATGTGAATTGAGACTGTGTCCAAAATCTAGAAGAACAAATCTGGAGATGACATCTGAGAGCTTTTGTTCACTGCAGTAAAGCATGTCAAACTATAGATGGTCTTTATGGTGCTTATTGCCAAAGGGATTCTTTTAAGAGGGTCAGTGGTAAGGACAAGCAGCAACAGTAGTTTGTGTGTTGTTTTTGACATTTCTGAGAAATCTCTGGGACTCATTAAGCCTTATGAGCACTAAATACTAAGGAAGGATCAATAATTTTAAATATTTGTATTATTTACCAAGCTAAATATGGAACCAAAATTCGAAATTTACCCATCTAAAAAAATATTCTCTATTAACGACTTAAAAAAAAAACGATGAAAATGATGCAGCCCTAACCACTGCCTTTATGAAGTGATATACTGCTAAAATATATATATTGAAGTGGATATGACATAATCAAGAAAACAAAACTAATAAATAAAATCAAGACTCAGCAACACAAATGCATCTTTTTAGAATTATTTTCCCAGAGTTTTTCTCTTGCTATTAAGAAGTTTCTAAGTTAGATATCCTTTTTGTGTTTAAGCCCATCACTGCTTAAGATTTGTCTTGTTTACTGGAAATTTTGTTCTTATATTCACACCACTGCAGCATCATATCACATATTATTAAGGTTTTCACTCCCCACTGCAGCGTGGAAGCAAAGCAAATGGCTGGGTGGCTTCGAAATACTAATTCAACAGCCTTCAATTAGCCACCTTTCATTTGTAAATGCAACTGCTACCTGATCTGTCTGGATAGAACTTGTGTCCTGTTTAACCACATTCCTATATCAAATCAGGGGTGGGAGGTTTTCTGCTTCAAGAGCCTCCAAGCTCTGACAAACTTTGACTCACAGTTTGTCCTTCCAAAAACTCAAGATGCCTTGACCCACACACTACCCTGAAAAGAGAAGACGTGAAAATTATCTGGAGCAAGTCCAACCCCATTTGACTCTGAGAGAAGAGATAGTCCTTTAGCTGGACTCCAGACTGATATTTCTTTTGATAAGATTTCATGAACATCTTGTTCTCATATACTGATTCTAGCAGTTGTCCTATCCATTTATTTTCTGTACCTGCTCATCCTGTGAATTCAGGATCACAGGGGTCTGCTGGAGCACATCCCAGCTAGTCACAAGCAGCTGGGAGGGTACACACCTGGATGGGTCACCAGTCCATTTGCAGGGTCACATAGATAAATAACCAGGCACACTCACATACACAACTGAGAAATTTAGTCGACATTTAACCACATGTTTCTTGGACTGGGGAGGCAAAGGAGGCCTATTTGACATGTTTTGGAATTTCTAGTTTCAACTAGAATTCAACAAAAAACAAAAAAAGAATTAAAATAAACAAGTGAAAGAACATATCTTTATTTGCTGAAATACTTTCATTGCTCAGATCTCAGAAATCAAACAGCAGTTGAGAGATTTCAAGTACCATCTCGAAAGAGAGGGCGACAGAGAGGAGACACACTGTGCCAACAGAAAAAGCAAAATATGCCACGATGTGGCATTCAGAAAAACTGGGAAGGCCTCTCCATCTATACAATTGAATGTTACATAACGAGTAAGAGCCAACTGCTTTGGTCAGAAGTGCAGTGTCGACTTCGCTTACAGAGTTTTCTGTGTTTCCTCACTGTGAACATGCTTTGGAGCTATTCTGGACTGTTTGTTATAGCATGAGCGTCAGACAGAAGATGACAGCTGGTTCATGGCCCTCCTGAGCTATTGGGGTTCATTGCCATCACTCCTTGTGAGGAGATAAACTTCCATCCATGCAAAACGCAAGATGCAAGATGGTTGCTTGAAAATGAATCCACTGATCTAAAAAAAAAAAAAAAACTGGTCAGAAACCACTTCAAAAGAAATCTGTGTGGCATTTACTTTGATGTCAAGAAACAGCATGAACAAGTTAGGACCCAAACAGGTTTCCTGCTAATCTCCAATGTTTGGTTGTTGTTGCCAGCTGCATCAAACTTTCAACCAGAGCAAAATTCATAGGCTTCCGAATCAGTAAAAACCTTGCACAGGTACATGCGGGAGCTGAGAAGGCGAAAAAGAGAATACACGTGTTTGACAAGCTCCCATACTGGCAAGGAAAGCGAGACATGCCAGGTCAGTGGTACAGGCTTGTAATGCAGAGTGCGCTTTGTTTGATTGCTACAGTATACCCATGTAGCAAATGCAGAAAGGAGATTGTGGGGCAGTACCAGTATCTTGAACCAAAGTAGTACGGAGTTGAAGATATGACTTTGACCATGATTTCTTTGCTTGAGCATTTTCGGTATTATGTCGGTAAAGAAGTGTCTCTTATTATGAGCGATAAATCTCAGCCAAAAAGAAAAAGCAAGCAAAGCTGGTGACTCTTGCTAAGTGACAGAGGTGAGGAAATGGTAACTGGCAGCCACTTGCTTGTGTCGCTTTTTGCATGCCAAAGAACAACCCAGTAACAATGCTGCATTCATGTTAAACTATGTTGAAGCCTGCTACTGACGTATAAATTTGAACTTCGTCAGCCACTTGGCTGTCCATGGTTATTATGGTGGCCAGTGTTTGCCTACGGACGTTCTAGTGTTAAAGTACCGCCCTCCTGGTCAGCTGCAATGCGTAAAAAGCGTATTATTCTCCTCTTGCGTTCCTGCTCTTGGTTTAAAAATGATTAATGAAAATGATCTTTACAAACATTCATAAGCAGTGTTGGTCAGCCAATCTGAAAGCAGATCATGTTAGACTGCACAGCGAGATTTAAACTACAGTAAACTGAAACCTAAATACATGGTTTGTTGGTATTACCAGATCAGATTATTCGCTGGATCATAATTCCAGTTTTGTGCGTTTGTTTATGCCTGATGGGCGGTGAGAAAGCCAAAGGGTGACCTTCACCAGGGAGAAGAGAGAAAGTTACGCATTTGATGGTTTTCTACATAAGTAGATTATATAAATCATAAAAATTTGATCCGGTTTCTATATTAACGTCCTTCAATACGTGAGCAAGTCTTATGCGATAATGAGAGCCTTGGGGCGAGCAAAGACCTATACCAGCCGCGGAAAGCGGAAGCGTCAAATATATATATATATATATATATATATATATATATATATATATATAAAAAAAAAAAAAAAACATTGTTAAAGCACGTACCTGCATGCTTTTAATCCAATCATAGCTGCTCCTTATTGCGGATTACAAGCAGTCACTCCTTTCAGAATAAAAGTCTCTCGGGTCATTGAGTGGAACAAATTTGTGTCTTATTTCATATTTAAGAAAGTTAATAACTTCAGTTATTCTTCTTCTATCATAAAAATTAAAAGAATTCCAAGAACTGATCTAATAAGTGTAAACATATAGCCTATTGAAAAAGAGCTCCTGCTCATTGATTTATCAGGAGTTAAATGACTGCACCTGTCTGCAATTATACATTTCATTTGGTTGTATATCAATTTCATTCCTCCAATGGGGTTAGGTGGGTTCAGAATGAATGGATAGATTTCATCCCTACCTTTTTTCGTAAACAGATGAATGTGAGGCCTACCTAAAGTTATACATAAAGTTAAATATGTTTTTACTTGTTTGCGCATTAAAAACAATTAAATTTATCCATTAAAGTAGGGCCAGTGACTTTTGACCTAAATACTATATTTTTTGAGTTTATTTAAGTATTATAAAAACAGTATTTTTAAGTAAAACCCTTGCATTTATATAAATATGACAAAAAATGCACATTAATAAAAAAAGCCCAGACCTCAAATTCTTTGCATATTTTATTTTTCTTATGATTTTTTTTTCAACTCACGCATGTCATAATTTACATCTTTGCAATAAAACATGAATACAATAGTTTTTTTTTAGGGTTTCATAGATCCAAAAATATTTAACCTTTTTTTTTTTTTTGGATAAGTAAGTTGAACCTGTGGATTGAGTATGTGCATGTGCGCGTTTGATCGAGATGGCTTCACACATACAGAACACCCTAGATGTCAGCCTGCCTTTTGTCTGCTCCCACCAGCCTCTAACAGCTACAAAAATCATGATATTGCTTACAGCTGGGATGTTGTAAAACTGAGAATCACACGTCTTAAATACACACATTAATGCACAAATAATCCCGAAGGAAAAAAAAACGAAAAGATGGACCGAAACAAAAAAGGGCGGCCGACCAGAAAGAACCAAGCTAATAAATAATGATATGTGATTGGTGCAAAGTGCAAATACAAAACAAACTTTGACATTGATTTGATCTTTTTTTTCTTCTTCAAATCTTAAACAAATGTGGGTTAAGTGTGAAGCTTTTCTTTCGGTCTTATTCAACTGAATCTCCTGCCAAGCCTGAACCAAAACTGTATGTACATATTTGACAAAACAATCACCAAATATACAAAGGAAATCATGTCAGAGTTGTGTTTGTCGTACTCGGTGACGCCGGCGGGAACGCCTCTACATCTCGCAATCGCCGTTCTCCAAGCCGGTCCATCTTTTCAAAACCCTTTCATAATTATTACACAGTATTTTACATACAGCAAATCATTAATAAATTAAAGGTGAGAAGCACAGTTGGTGTTGTGAAAGAGTGACTCTAAAGGAAGCAGAGTCGTATTTACATGGAAATCAGATCGAACCCTTGCTGTTGGTAAACTGAACATGAACTCAGGCAGATAAAACAGCAAAATCAACACCAGCAGCAAACATTTGTCAAAGGTGAATTTAAAATCGAGCCAATGGCACCGGTTTTTGGATGGCGGGGGGGGGGGGGTGCTCATTTATGTCCTTTCTATTGTTTCAGATGAATCAACATTTTAAGAATTACCTCCTAAATTAAGCCTGGAAGAAAATGTTTGCAAAATAAATTAGGAAAAGACTAAGTTTCAGTCCGCCCGTCCTGTGAGTGGTACCAGGGGGGTCCACCTCTGCACGATCTGCTAAGACTTGCTCTTTGCCCCGCCCCCGCTCCCCCCACACGGCAATCCTACTGTATTAGCCGGGTTTGGTGCGTCTCTTCTGGGTATGATGTCTGTGGGTTTTCATGTGCATTTACATACATGTTTGCACAGAGGAAGTCATTTCCACCGGCGAGCTCTCTGCCTCAAAGCAGTAAGTGTAGAGCCTCGGGTCTAGTTCTCTTGTTGTTTTTTCGTTTCATTTTTTTTTTTGTTTTTTTTTTTATTCTCTGTCTCAGCACCTGTGGTTCCTCCACGTTGCAGATACACATCCAAATGTATCGCTATTTTCTCTCCACGGTCCTCCTCTTCCTCTCGCAGTCCACCTCAGTACCTGTTCTGGTGTTCATAGTGCCAGCGGTTGAAGTCTATGTTAAATGCCACGATGCTTCCAGAGGCCATCCCAGTGATCAAAGTCCTGCAGAGAACAGGAGGTCACAACAGGCATGCAGAGTTTCAGCGGGCAGGAGTTTTTTTGGGGACTATTATTAATTAAAGGCTCAGTCCAATGAAGATGTTTTTTGGTGTTATTTACACGTACTTGTAGCATTTTTCTGGTGATGGAGGACACATCTAAACAAAATTAAGCTCAGAATTGCATTTCTGAGTATTTCTTCATTCAAATCTTTGTGAATCATGGAAAAATGTAGTTTCCAAAAGATTGTATTTGTGACAGAAAATACACATCTCTGCTCTGCTCCACAGCAGGGAAGTTTGGAAGGGGGTGGGGGTTGCGTCAACCGTCAGAAGTGAATTTCTAATGAACTACTGTCGCTCTGTAGAAACTGTGTCCTAGAAAAGGACACAGGACTTTTGATTTTGGCTAAAAATGACATAATCGTGAACAAAAAACCACCGGGGACAACTATTGAAATAGCCGAAATCATGATTGGGGTGGGACTTTAAATTTAGCCTAAGCAGCTCAAGTTGCTAGGCAACATCCACCATCACCTGTGGCCTTGCAGATTAAAGTCATCCCATTAACAAAATGCAATTTAATGCTCTGTCCACATGAGCCATGGGCCCTCACAGTGGAATAAGAAGCTCACCTAATTACAACGGGCCTTCCTTGATTTAGAAAAATACAATCTGTTGCTAGGAGACACGACTGAAAGTTGCTGTTTATTTTCTGAAACCGTGAAAATTTGAGAACGTCCCATTTTCTGGAAATAATGGCTCCACAATAATCTCTTTTACCTCTGGTCGTGCGAAAGGTCCATGGCGCGGATGCCGGCGTCACAGCCTGGATAAATATAAAGCTGTTTGAAGTCGCACGCCTGCCACACCTCCACAACTCCGTTATCACCTCCAGTCACTAAGTTTTGTCCATCGCTGCTCAACAAGATGGCCTGAGGAGAGAAGGAGGACTCTTTATATATTACCCCATGCCAACATGATCTGTATGAAATCTATCAGATTTACCCGTGTGGAATCATTGACTTCCATCTGTGCCAGCAGTTTTCCGTTTATGCTGAAGTTGCAGAATCGACCCCTCTCGTAGTAGATGATGCAGTGTCCCTCACTGGACACCGAGATGAGGCGAGGTCGCTGGCACAGCTCCGGACCCTCCAGAGCCCGAAGCAGGTCCCCAGTGATGGTGTGGACGAGGCACGGGCCTTCTGAAGAGCAGAAACACACCAAAGACAACACTGAATTCCTTTATTTTCCTCAGAGATCATTTGCTTTGTGGCAGAATGGAGTTTCATTCATCTGCTATTTCTAAAAAAAACAACACTAACCTTTGGCTCCACTGATAACCAACCCCAGCTCTGCACACACAGACACACACACCACCTCGTGGTCGTGTCCTGTCAGCACTGCTCTGGGAGCAGGATAGTCACCTATAGAAAGACAAAATCCCCATCGTCTCAGTGTACTTTAAACCCTCTAAAGCTGTCTATTTTTTTCATTTCCACTGTGATAACACTCACTGTTGTTGGGATTGTCCCCTATAATGTGGTGCCGTCCGCTCCAGTACCACAGAAGGAGAGTGGCGTCTCTGGAGCCCGACACGATGTAACAGTCTCCTCCAATGTAGGACTCTGACCGAGCCAGACATGTCACCACGTCCCAGTGGCCAAAAACGATCTGGGTCAGCTTTCCTGTGGAGACGGAGATTGAAGTCAACATCAGTGGCAGTGAGGCCTCAGCTGATCCTTTTGATGTCCCTCGGCTAAACTTCCATGAAAATGGAAAGTTCTGGGAGAAGTGAGCACTTTCCTTGAAAACCCACACCGATGAAAATGGTGTTTTTGGTCTTTATAAACATGTTCTTACGGCTGTTTTTAGATGATGGACATTAATCTAAAGAAAATTAGGCCTAAAGTTGCATTTTGGAGTATTTCTTTATTCAAATCACATAATCATAATGAAAAGACCACTGGGTACGCTTTTGAAATAGATCAAAAAATGAACAGAGTGGGTCTGTAAGAAAATATACTTCAAAAAAATAATTATCTGCGACAAAGTTCTTGAATGATAAATGTAAAACAAACCGGTTTCAGTCGAGTAAACTCGGAAGCTTTTGTCCCAAAAGCCGCAGACCAAGATGTAACGGTTGTCAGCAGTAACCACGAAGCAGTGAGTGTTAATCTGGATGCTCTGATCCACCAAGTCGGTGATCTGACGCTTGTTTACGCCTGAGTTGTTTGCTGCATCAAAGAAAAAATGTTTTTTTAGCCTTGCAGAGGGGAAATGGACAGACTATTAAAGCGTGCTGCAGACAGACAGACCTATGAGCGGGTCCATCTCGATGGGTAGATGATGAGCCTGCTCTAGGGAGTATCCCGGAGCTCCACGGAGGCCTGAGGAGACAAATATTAGAGGGATCAACGACATAATAAATGAATTTTGTCATTTACCAGTTATCTAAAGATTATTTTTGCGTAAATCTACCAAGAATGAGGAGGATTTTGACTGTTAACTTAAATGCAAGAATATTTCATAATTAGGTTATTATTTTACTATTATACGTATTAGTACAGTGTTCCCTCACTATATCACAGTTTACTTTTCGCAGTCTCGTTGATTTTTTACATTTTTTTTAAGTGCATTGAGTTCTGCGTCCTGATTGGCTGTTGACTTTGTCAATTATTTTCTCTGTGCCGTGGTAGGTACCATAACCGAAACTTCCGTTCAGGGTCCTGGGACTATTGCTGACGTCACATTGTGTGACTTGCTGTCCGTTGGTCCGATGACGGTCAGATAGTGATTGGTCTGGACAAATAACAATACTACCATAGAAGAAGATATTCTGAAGTCTGTTGTAAATAAACAGAGCTCCGACATTGAGCGAGATTGTCTTCTGAACATGCCTTTATTATTGTTATGATTATTATCGAATTGAATTGGCAGAACGGACCCGGAGGAACAACATTTAGCCGTGCTAACAACATTTTCAGCCACGGCTGATCTTAAACTGGAATAACAAGCGGATTGTGGCAAAATCTCTTTATAAAAATTACAAAGAATATTGTCAGACAGAAATTATGAGGGAAAATAACTTTATGTTACAAAAGGGAACGTGAAATGAAAATTTATAGAGCCCGAGCAGATCTCTACGCTAGTTTGTCCAAGTGGGGTTACTGTAGTGTGACGTTACCTTCAGTCTAAAGGACCCAGAACGGAAGCTCCAGGCCGAACAGTTATGGTACCTACACTGTCTCTCCTGAACAGAATGCTCAGTTTGCCACATTTGCATAGATCTTGGATCAGGATCAGATCTTTTTTACTCTATAAACTGGACATAATTTTTTACTAAAGTTGAAACTTTTGTATGAAAGAGAGAATAGTGTGAAAATGTATATGTCTTCCTGATTAAAGTGTGCAGCAAAGGGGTTTTACCGCCTTTAAACATCTGTAATCCTACTTTGTGGGTTAGCCCTGCGATAAACCCTGAATAATTAGTTAAAATAGTCGTCAAATGTGCCCCAACATGCCCCGAATGCTCACCGACGGTGTTGTGCCAGCGGTTGACGGCAAACAGCCGGCTGCACGTGACGGTGACGGCCGCCGGTATGCTGAGGTGCGGCAGCGTGTTGGCGGCAACATGAGTCACCGGGGAGTTAGAGGGGAACTTGAGCACCATGATGACGTCCTGCTGCATCTGATCCTTAAACATCAGGGGGCTCTGGGGAAGGAAACACTGGTGAGACAGACAGAGAAGGAGAGAAGGACAGAGGAGGAAAGAGGAGGACACAGCAAAGAGGAAGGGCGAAAGGGAGGAGGAGGGGAGAGACAGAACGGATGGGAAAGAGGAAAGGAAGGTAGAAGGTACATTAGTGGGAGCACAGGGTCAGAGCAGGTGCACACACTGAGGGTGGCTTAAGAACTAGGAGGTTGTTCGTGGTTCGGGACTGATGGGTTTGGGTTGATATGGAGAGCTCTGATACAGAGACACTGAGGCCTTGAGCTGCTCGGGGTAGCATGGAGGACAAACAGGCTGAAAACAACATCCTTACATACAACTGCATGTAATACAATCTAAATGTAGGCACATTTAGGAGCCATACGGTGACTTGCCCTCATTTAAAAAAAATTGATACTCAAAAATGAAAAAAAAAAGGCTTCCAGATAAGCATTAAATGGGCTGAGTGGCTGTGTTGTCCTCACCAGATGCATGGCTGAAGAGCGAGGTGGGTGTGGCTCAATCAGCAGCTGTGATGGGACCTGACCGCAATCCTGAATCTGGATTTCAACTGTCTGCAGGAGAAAACAAAGCAGTTTAGCAAAAGAATGAAACCAAATGCAGAGTTTTGTTGTAGTATTTTTGACCCCAAAATGTCTTGTTGTGGAAAAGTACCTCGCGCTGCACGGCCTCCAGGTTGTCTAAGTTGACAGCGCCCTCATAGCACATGAAATTGAAGACGTTCAGAGCCCGGACTGCCTCTGGACCTCGCTGCTTGTATCCAAATATCAGGTCAATCCACTGGTGAAGCTGGCATGACACAAACTCACTCTCCAGCGCCTGGAAAAAATAAAAAAATAAAGAAAAGGGTCCATGTCAGATTCCGCCATGACGACCTTAAAGACTAAGGAAAATCGTGTTTTTGGTGCTTTTTTTTCGTTCTTGTGGTATTTTTCTCATGCTGGAAGACATTTATCAGCTTAAAATTGCATTTCAGAGTATTTCTTTTTTCAAATAATGGTGAAACAGGAGCAGACAAAACAAATGCCACTGGAAAAAGAACGTAGTTAGAAAATATGTTAGACTAGATCCATGTTCGCCTGAGCTGGCATCTGGATCAAAACTGTACAGCTGGAGAGCTCCAATATTTTTTGCCAGGGCTGTAAGCTAGCGGGTGAGCTTGTAAACAGAGAGCTCTAATTTGGAAGGGAGGGCAGAAGTACATTTCAGGGGTCAACTTCTACTGAGCTACTGCTGCTCTGCAGAGCCTATGACCTAGAAAATGACACAAGATTTTTGTTTTTTGGCTAAAACCTGCAAAATCCCACAGAAAAGACCACATAAAAAAGATGATTGGGGTGTGTCTTGGAACAGTTTTTCTCAGTCTCACCATGCGATTAATTCGAACAAAGTCTTCAGGTTTCTTGGCCCAAACGGGAAGCTCCACGTCGCACACAGAAATTCCATCATCCCTCAAGCCCAGTTCAAACTCGTTACTGTTGACAAACATTTCTGGGAGGTAGTAGAACTCTGGGATCAGCTCCTGTTTGATATGACGGGAACAAATGGATTATTTCACTTTTTTCTTTTGGCAACTTTGCTTAAAATGTTGGACGTCCGCGGCAGTTTGGGATTTTTAAAGCGGTCACACAAACAAAGACGACAAATGTTTTGTTATCATTATTCTCAGTCCAGTTCTCAGTTTTTTTCTGTAACCCTTGTGCTATCCTAGGCACTTTAACACCAGGAGTTGGGTCATCTAGACCCACTAGACAGTGCTCTGAACCGTTTTTCTTCAATGATTTGTGATCTTCACTGGTGTCCATGGATTACATGAAATCTTTCCACCTTTATCCACCTTTGTCATGGTAGGGAGAACACATCAATGCAAGGGTGGGGTCATAAGATAGCACAAGGGTTAAGGAAAAAAAGGACGCCTTGAACTTCAGAAATTGTCCATAGCTTTTTTTTAAACATCTACAGTGAAAGGCAAACTTTTCTATCTTCAAAAACATGGCTTATAAATGAAAGTTTATACATGTGTGACTTTGATTGCTTTTGTGTTTCTACTGGCTACCAGTTTATCCAGTCAGGACCGGTTACCTTCACATCAGCAGTGTCCCTCTGGCAGTTCCTCCAAGCGCGGCCGATACCAGAAAAGGATCTCTCCGGATGGTCAAACTTAGCGTCGTTGGCGTTAAGGAAAAATGTGGTGAAGGGCTCCTGCAGGCAGACAGTCCCACACATGGTTGCAGTCACTTTCCTGCAGAGTGTTCCAACTCATAAGCGGGATAAATGATCACTTACTATTCTAAGCATCCACATCAGCGTGGAATGAGCAGTGGAGTATAGGGTCGTGTAGTGATGAGGGGGCGTGCTGTCATCGTCCCAAGACTCATAGTGCTCAGCGTAGAACGCCGCTCTCTTGGGATTCAGGGCACCGATTGGCTGAAAAGTAGTGAAATCTCTCATAATGCATCTATCAAACTATGTGGATGGTCTCTGTGGCGTACAAAAGCACCTCATTTTGTCTGGTCAAGACGCACGCTCTTACCTTGGAAAGGTCTCTGAAGTTACCAGGCAGAGTTAGGTCGATCTCCTCTGAGTCGTAGTTGGTCAGGACCCAGGGAAAGACTGGGTACTGGTTCAGGTCGTTGTAGGTCCTCCCTGCGGGGTCAAACATGAACACACACATGTGACAACAGTCGGACACAGTCTGAAAATATGTGAAATATTTCCTCGAAAGATTCCCAATGATTTGAATAAGAAAATACGCAGAAATCTGAGTTTATGCTTAATTTACTTAATATTTATGCATCAGCAGAAAAATACAAAAATCCTCAATGGAGGATAAAACTGTGTGAGCTACTTGGACAAGCACTTCAATGCAAAAGGTTGTAGAGGACCCTTCTGCAAACCCAAAGAGCCAAAATGCTCATGCACAACATTTTCCTACGGGCAATGCTGGGGGTGACAGGTCATGGTGAATACCTATACAACACCCAAGGCTGAATCGGGTGAGACACAGGCACGTCATAGGGACTTTATAATAATAATTTATCTGTGCTTTTTTTTTGGTGCTCAAAGCGCTTAAAATGTGTCCATTATTCATTCACTCCTCATTCATACTTGGTGATGGTGAGCTGCTGATGTAGCCACAGCTGCCCTGGGGCAGACTGACAGAGGCGTGGCTGCCAGTTCACGCCTACGGCCCCTCTGACCATCACCTGGACATTCATACACATTCACACACCAGCGGAGCCACACTGGAGGCAAGGAGGATGAAGTGTCTTGCCCAAGGACACAACGACATTTGGCTGGTGGGAGCGGGGAATCGAACCGCCAACCCTTCGATCATTGGACGACCTGCTCTACCGCCTGAGCCACTGCGGCCCAGTCACTCCGTCCTGAAGATTTTATATATTTACCTAATTTTCTTAATTGTCTCAAAAGAAAATCATAAAAATTGCAACACAAGTCTTTAGTTTTTTGATGCTTGTGATTTTTTTTCATTTAAACATAAAAAATGTCTTGGAAAAATCAACAGTATACACCAGTGTGTTGGTGTAATTCTCATGAACAATATATATACTTTAAAAGGTTTTTTAAAAGTCTTTCTAAATTCTCTCCCTATTTTTATTGTAGTTTCTATTGAGGTGAAAATAATAAGAATTTTTTCTTAGGTTGATAAGATGTGGGAGGCTTCTACAAGTGCAGACAGATTTATCTCCACTTTAATCTTTCATTTTCTGTAATCTCACATTTTCAATAATATTTCCACCTTTCAGCCACACAAACAATAACAAAGGAAGGTTTCACCTCGTGACAAAAAAACATGGCAAAGATTGTAAAGGGAAACAATTTGCATTGTTTAAGTCTGTCACAAAAATATAAGAACAAACTTGTGGAAAAGAGGCAACGAAGCAAAAAAAAAAATCTATTAACTGGGCAGGAAATGTTTGCATAGAAAGACACAAAAGTGCTTGCAACCTCATTTGATTTTATCATCTGAGATTGAAGTTAAAATATTAAAAGAAACATGCAAAGTAAAAAGGGGATGTGCTGATTTTACCTGCGATAGTATTAAGGAACATGAGGTACTCAAAGTTGGAGATTTCTCTCCTCTGCCATCGCTGCGTCATGTTGGACGACTTGAAGAGCTGACGAGGCGTCGCCAAGGAAATACGTCTGAACAGCAAACAAACGCATGGAAATTCATTGAAATATATGTGGAAGATGGGGGTCGTCTGTTTGCATGACGGCCATACCTGGCTTGTGGTAATCCGTAGCTGGTTCCCACCCCCACCCGTGGAAGGCTGTACACCACCCTTTTGACTGTGGCCTGGTCAGGGAAGTTAAACATCACAGATGCTGCAGAGAGGATGAGACGCGATTCAGACCACATGTCAAAGCAAATCCCACCATCAAAGAGAAGCTTGTGCTACATAATACATCAAGACGAAGGAGGAATGTGCAGAGATAATGTTTCAGAACTCAAATGAAGGGAAGTAGTGTTTCGTTTTTTCATGCTTACTTCTGTTAGCCATGAAGACTTCCAATCCGGTGTTCTGCAGCAGAAAACGTCTGGAGAACACAGCCCGGATCTCACTGAACATCCATTTGCCATGCAAACCTTCTGTGTAAGCCAGTACCTGTTTTTTTTATTTAAAAAAAAAAGAGATATCTTTCAGACATTCAGCTTCATTTTCCTGCTCAACGATGGCGTGACTTGCCCTCACTTTGGCGTCCGTTTTCTTGAAGGTAGGATCCTCTTCGTCCACCTCAAAGTAGATTTCCGTGGTGGTAATGGAGAGCGTTCCTCGAGCCACCACGACCGGAGCCACCAGCTGAGCCGGCGTGCTCAGAACCACCGGGCCTGGGGGGGAGGGAGGGAGGGAGGGCAAGGGCATCGTTCAGCTATTCTGCATTATTTTTTTCGCAGCACTGAGAGCCTCATGATTCAGAGATGCTTTACAGAAGAAATCACAACTCATTTCATGTTGGTTAGGATTCATCCGTCTTATTGCTACTTTGCTGCAGCAATGTGAAAAAGATCAGTAAGTTATAGGTTTGATTCAGTTATGTCATTACAGGATAAGAATTGTTTAAATTGGCTGGGGGAAGGGGGGGTTAGTGCAACTGTAAAAACACAAAAACCCAGACCAGGACATCGTTCCGTCCAACTTGCCTTTGGATGTAAAAAGTCTTGGACGGAAAGGTACTACAAACAGAAGCGGTTGACATTTTACTGTTTTTATAATAGCTGCAGCTGTTTAGTCCCGCTGTGCTTCTGCAGCTCACCGGCAAGATTGTCAATCTCTTTTTCCTGCAGCAGACTGACAGCGTCGTCGTCTCCCTCCAGCATTAGCTCCGCCTCCGGGTTCTGCGTGACCACAGACTGACTGCGGAAGCTTTTCTTGGTCTTCAGCTCCTCCTCCTCTTCCTCCGTACCTGTTTGAGGTTATTTTCATGAGAACTACAGCGCAACGATGGCCACAGATTCTGCAGGATTACACATTCCTGACCATATTCATCCAGAGACTTGAGAGCGACTCCAGCGTGAGTGGACCCAAAGGGATTCCTCACAAATCTTCGCCTCCTCCTCAAGTCGTCCTCCCAGTAGTCTAAGCGCCAGAAGTCATGTAATTGGCTGAGGAGTAAAATGTGACTAATTAAGGTCAGAAAAAGGCAGAAAAAGAATGACTGTTAGTTTTGGGACCACTGGGAAAGTTACATTTTAACATTCAAACTGGTTTATTTTTGAGGACATTTTCTAACTTAAAAAACCCCAAAACAAATGAAACAGCTGTTAAAATATGCTGGTTGAGCTGTTAAGAGTGAAGTCACGTTGACTCCGCCCTCTGCAACGCACGCTCAAGCGACCATTTTCTTAAAAAACACATGGAAATACCCATTTTGGGTATCGCTATGCAAGTTTCTATGAACTTATCTACGTACAAAACGTGCATTAACTGAACGCATATTGAAATCTGAACCAGGTCAAACTTTGACATGTTTAGCGTTTTTTGAATGTGCGTCACATGCCCGGTGAGAACATAGCATCAAAGTCAGAAAGGAGAGCAGCAGCAGCTACCAGGAGACAGTTTAGTGATTTATTTTGAAGGGTTCAGACATTGTCTGAAGTAAGTAGAATAAATCTGTTGTTGGTTTGCTGGATCAATGGTTCTTTGGCTATCAAAGGACATAAAATAGTCCTCCCGATGTATACACCAAGAAGCTCCGCCCTTTGTCTCCCATAAAGGACATCCTGTGTGAAGTGGGAGCTCCCAGCAGAGAATCGGATACACAGAGCCTCCTCTCCTCCGCTCACCTCTGTGACATTGTCCCCCACGCTCCGTGCTTATTGGTCAAGATGTTGAGGATCTTCTGTTTCAGCTGGTTGGCAGTCACATGATCTCGGTGCTTCGCCGCACTGATGAGGTGATCGCACATTTTCTCCTCCTCCCGCCTGTCTGCAGCGTACTGAGCGCAGTTAGACTGAGGAATGAATGGAAGGAGAGAAAGATCCATTTTAGGATTTCTGCATTGAAGTTTCCCGCCAACACATTTAAAACAAATGTAAAGGTACTGGATTAATTTGATGAAACTTGATATCATTGCTCCTTTTAGCTCTACATAGCAGCTAAATGCAGAAAATACAATAACATTTACACCAGTTTTGACCCATAATTTCCCTTTCTTTCATTCCAACCCCTCACGAAAACCCTGAAACACTTTTTGACAAGACAGAACAGAGAATTCTTCCTGTTTGTCAAAAGTTACCATATTTGAAAGCATTGGGTGACTATAATAATAATAGATTCCCCAGCAGCTCATGTGTTTACCTCAAATTCGGCGTGTTTGTGCACGTCCTCAGCTCTCTGTCTGTTCAGAATGAACTCAGCTTCGTTGGCCACACGCACGATGTGATCCTTCATGGCGTGGCAAAGGAGTCTGGGAAAGAGGCAGGTGGATGAAGTCAGGGTGTGATTTCAGTTGGCAGACGTGTGCTACTCCTTTGTGAATTTGTTTTCTAGTTGCAGCTTTTTCTCAGGTATCAAAGGTTAACTGCTCTTGAACAACCAGATAACTCCCCTCTGAACATGCACAGAAACTGGTGCTTCACCCGGCAGGACTCTCCTGACAAAAGAAACTGGATAAAGAGGATTTTTAATGCACGAAGACTCATTACCTTCCTTCATTAATGAGTTCGATGAAAGCTAGTCCAGCATTCTTCTGAATGGAGTTCTGCCACTCCTAAAAAAAGAAGAAATAAATATTTAACCACTGCTAAGACAAAATAACTTAGCTATCTTAGCTCACAAATTAGCAAGAAGACCCAATCCCATGTGAATTGTTCTTGTTCGTGTTCTTGAGGCATTTTTTGTGATTATGAAGGACATATTATAAGAAAATGTCGCTTTAAATTGCATTTCTGAGTATTTCTTTATTTAAATCGTTGTGAATCAGGAGCAGCTGAAAACGTTTTTGTCATGTCGAAAATATGCTGGGCGGGTCACAAGCTCCCCGCTCCGCTTCATTCTGATGCATCTACTTGTAGACGAATAGATCCATGTACGCCGATCTGGCATCTGAATCAAAACTGTACGACTGGATGGCTCCAAAATTGGACGCCATTTTTGTTGCATCAATAATGTTCGGTTGAGGGAAGGAAGGGCTGCAAGCTAGCAGGAATGTGTGTAAACAGAGAGCTCTCAGCAACAGGGACAGAAAGGGGAGGGCGGGGTCGCTCTCACCAACAGTCCCGCCCACAACTCAGAGGGGAATTTCTAATAAAACTCCAGCCGCTCTGGAGAAACTATGTCCTAGAAAAAAACACAGATTTTTGATTTGGGCTAAAAATGACGTAATCACAATTAAAAGACCACAGGTAACCCTTTGAAAGTACATAAAAAAGATGATCGGAGTGGGTCTTTAACACAAAACATCAAAAACAGGCAAATTCAGACACTCAGACACTCTGATTTAGAATTCAGAGACCCAGCACACAAATAAGATGAAACTCTCACTGAATTGCAAAGCGTGCATAACCTTTGCTGTGTAGACTAGAGTGAAGACTTCTAAGCTGGATAAGAGTGTTGCTGAAAGCTCCCAAACCATCAGAGCTCCATTAGCTCCACTGGCTCTTAAAGCCATCTCCTGTTACACCCCCACTATCCAGAGCATCGATTTCTGGGCTCGGGTTTGCTCTCCCGGGCCTCTAATGGCAGACAAAACCGGAGCCAGAAGAAATACTATACATGCTGACGAGTAGCCACCCAGAGGACAAAAAAGAAAAAAGGGAGTGGTGAGAGGAAAGGGGCTCAGAACGACGAATGGCAGGAGATGAAAGCAGCTCCTGGTGAAACACGGGATGAAAGTTGCCAGAAAGGAGAAGTGAGTGTGATGAAGAGGAGGAGAGGAAAGGGGAAGAACTTCAGGGCGACTTGAAGGACGCGTGAGCCAGAAACCCACAAAATAAAAGAGAGGAGATGGGAAAGATTTCTTCACTTGAAAGGGAACAGCTCAACGCAGATGTGTAAAGGTGAGTGCTACTCATGAACGATAAATACAGAAACTTTGAATGCCAAAAAAAAAAGATCTGCTATTACCATTACCCATGACCAGTGAAATCTGCGTTTTGGGATTCTAGATGTTCCAAGGCTGTGAAATACCTCACTACACATTTTTCTCACTTTTCTCCCTTGTTTAAACTCTCAAAGTTCAAACCTTCATGGAAAAGAAAACGTGCAGATTTGCCTTTTGTGAGAAGACTCACAGAAGGTGAACCACGATGTAGTGATTGAACACTGTAAACACTATTTATGATGAGCATCTGTGTTTGGACTACGTTTTTTTTCTTTGAAACTTAAAAAAAAACAATGATGCTACGTTCACACTTGGCTCAGAAATGCGCGTTCAAGCGACTACTTTCAGTTAAAAGTCTATGTTGATGCAAGTATACGCGTGTTTTGGGCTTCCACGTTAAAAACTGTTATGTTCACGCATCGCTACGCACATTTTTAAATCAGTTTTCAAGCTCTATGTACAAAACACAGAAAACTAGGATGGAAAACTAGTTAAACCTCTTTGACCAATCAGGAGCTCTGTGTTGGTTGTGACATATAGTTAGTGAGCTTTTCTCAAAAAAGAAGATCCAACCAGTTTGAAATCAAACATGGAAAAGAAATTAATAGTTGCAGTTTGACACCAAGTCTTTCATACATCGGAATAGAGCTTTGAAAGAAAAAGAAAAAGCCTGGACCAAAATTCAAGAGATTTACGTGTAGATTTATGTAGTAGCGATAGTGCAAACACTGTATGCTCAAAAGTGTGTTCAACCCACGTTCAGTGCGTTTTTGAACGCGCCACAAATGCCCAGTATAAATGTAGCATAGGAGAAGAACAAGGTACCAACCTGAGAACAGAGCAGCATGACGAGCTCCACCACAGACGTGCTGGACTTCATGCACACCAGACCTGCACCACAAAGAGAAAACGACGTCAGAAGCCTCCATTTCTGTCTTTAGTGCAAAAATCTTAACAGCAAAATATAGGAAACTATCAGAAGTGTCAGCTCTTCCTTCTGCTGCATCGTAGTAAAGTTTACCAAAAAAGCATGCAACAGGAAAGACAAGAACAAACAGTGGAGAGTCAGGAGGGCAAGCAGTGAGGTGAGAAACAGGAGGAGTCAACACTGAGACGGTGGAATCACAAAAAGAACGAGACACCGGGGAGCAGGTTAGCAGAGGTGGAAACTGGGACCCATTTCGAGTTCCCTCTGATGGTGATCTGGTCTAAAACGATCATCTAGCTGACCTGAAACCAAACAGTGACCCCCCCATACCTGAGAATGACTAAAGCAGCCCGTGCTGACTCACACAGCAACACATCCGCTTGACTTACTTCTTACCCAGTCGCTCTCGCACGCATCCGTCAGGACGGACAACGAATGGGGGGAGACTCCACAGAGAGACGCCATTGAGAGAGAAAAGGAGCCGTGTACAGCACCTGTACCTTCTATGAGCAGCTCCTGCCCATGGCTCCCCAGCAGCGTCCGGGACAGGAAGGGAGCGAAGTCCACAAAGATCTCCCTCAGCAGGGGGGCCACCTTCTCCAAAGCCCGCTCCAGCTTTGTGGTGATACTGTAACAGAAAAACAAAAGATGAAAGGATAAAAGTTAAAATGAGAAATGCACACAGAAGGTTTGAACTTAGTGGGTTTCAAGAAGGAGAACATGCATGAGGTGAAGTGGAGAACAGGGAGGAACAGAGGAGCGCGACAAAGCAGCTGGACGGAACTAAAACCCATGAAACGTAATGGCTAGAGAAGACAAAAAAAGAAAAGAAAAAGAAAATGACAGACTCAAACACAATGTGCTCATCATGACAGTTTTATGTTAGGTTAGTGTCGGCAAGAAACAGCGGATGGTCCTTCAGCGTAGAACCCTAACATAATAGCATTGGGCTGCAGTAGGAGCATAAAAATGAAAAATATTCTGCCCTGAACTGCACTCAGTTGATGTAAATGTTCATATAACTTCCATAAAGTGTGAGTGAAACTTAAGTGATTAATTAAAAAAGCACAAAAATATAAGATGATGTTAATTTTTTTGTTTGGATTTTTGAAAACAGTATAAAAATAAGAGCCACCAGAAAACATTTTTTTTTCTTTTCCAATTAGATAAAAAAAAGGCAAAAGTAAGACTATCTTTGGCATTTAACTGCACAAATTACAGAAATAAAAAAATAATTGTGGCTGAAGTTTTCGCAGAAATAAGATTTTTTCTGAACTATTTGAGGTGAAATATGGAAAAAAATATTATTTTAATAAAATTTTCTTCTTTTATTAGAAATCCGTGCTTTTATTTTGTAAGAAATCTCATTTTACTGTCAGAAAGTTTTGAATCTGAGAAATGTTTGTCAAAAAGTCAGATTTCCCTAATAGTTTTCCGTAGAGAGACGTTTTTAGAAAATGTTAATCAAAAAGCAAATCTTTATTTCGGGTTAGTATGAGAAAGCAGGAATTTTTTCAACGAATGCAGAATAAAAAAAACCTGAGAGGTGGCCCAAACAAAGATGAGAACAGTTATTTTGCTGAAGCTGAGATGTACATCCTTCCTTGCATGGCATTCTGGGAACACTTAGAAGGATAGTAATAGCAGAGAGTGTGCGCTGGAGGTGGGACAGAGGGAGGGGCATGGGAACAGGACGAGTATCTCCTTGCCTAAAACACTGTCCTGCATCTCGGGGGGCTGCCTGGAAGCCTGCCAGAGAGCTAAAAGACTTGAGCTCAGGGGGCGTCTGACCGCTGCGCAGCGCGCACTGCGCCACCTCACAATAGGCACTGCAATACAAACCACACACACACATAAAGAACACACATACAGACATGTAGACTGATTAAAGAACACACGCACGCATTTCCACCCGCCCGCCTGCTCTGGTGTTTTCTCCTTTATCTGCTAACATTCACAGAGACGTTATGGTACAAATCATTTCTTTGTTGGGAGATAATTGGTGAGGGTTAGCACAAGTTTCACACAACTCATCATCTTATGCTCTATTGGTGAAGCCTAAACAGCGTGAAAACTAAAATAAAAGACAGACTCATGTTAATGACAGTTTCATTTGCGCATTTTATGACCCCATGAGCTAAATGAGAAAGTACCAGCGTTTTGGCCCCTTTGTGCAGATTTAATGAGGAACACTGAGCAGAGAGTCAGTGGCAAGTGTCTGTGACGGCTGAACACCACCAAAAACTTAGTGGTCTTTTCACCGGCCGCTCAAGTTACAGTTTAGGTTTCAGCTTTTCCATGCACAGTCAGTCAGTTTTGGTGCAAAAAGAACTTAAAATATAAAAGACAAAAGGTTTGTGTTTTTAATTGGCTTTCATTTTTGTTTTCATCTTTAACCCTCTAAGTGCCTGCTCAATGAAACAGTAGGGCCCATTTAGAAAACATTTTATAAAAATCACAAATTGTGTGTTTCCCTCCCCCAACGCAATACGCAGCAGAAAAAAACATTTATTTTTCTTGATTTAGTCTTGGTTGGGTATTTAAAGGGTTAAAGGATGAAAGTCAATCATTGTAATCAGATGAGAGGTTTTGGAGTATTTTGCTATCATGTGCTAAACCACTTGACTGTTGGTTGTCCTGTTCCAAATAATAAATTTAAGGTAGAAAGTTATAATTATGACAAAGTTCTGCTTTGAAATGGTGCCTCCTATAAAAGCCTTAAGAGGTAATTACATAAAATAGAAGTCTAAATTTTAGGCAAAATTATATTCTTTCATAAAATCTGTACTAATTCCTAAATTGTGTTTCAAATCTTTTTGTTTTCAATCAATATAACCTTATTTTTAAAAGTCCATTAAACTTCTTCAACTTCTTCAGATTTTCTGACGTTCGAAAAACTGACTTTTGTTTTGAAAGGATGACAGGAAGGGAATGACGTGGAGAACAAAATAAGGACACGTAAAACCAGACGAGTCAACGTGAGAACCAAAAGCAAAAAATTAAAAAAGTAAATAAAAAAAGAGTGGAAGGAAGTTGAGTGATTCACGGTTCTTGAAGGCGGTGAGAAGACTCACCTCATGTTCTCCATTGTGTCTTCTGGCATGGGCGCCACTGTTTGCACAGCTGGTAAATTCTTACTTGTCGCACCGTTGACAAACGACGAAGAGGAGGACGAGGAAGAGGAGGCGGAGTCAGTCGCACCTGGACCAGGCAAACAGTGAAAATGGAAACAAATGAAAAAAACAATGGCCAGCAGGAATTCTGAACCAGGAATCAAGAAGGACCAACATAAGCTTGTAGGATAACGATACAGAAAACAATAACAGTGCTGATCAAATGCAAACAAAATTCAATGTAGACGGCGTTTTCCTGGACAACTGTTGCTTGTGCGCAGCTAATGGCCTAAAACAGTAAAATAGGTTTGTAATCGATACAAACAATCCCTTCCAGGGAGCAAACCACTTCCTTGTCCATTTATTATGCATGAAACCGGGAGCAAATCCGTCAGAGCCTTCAATGCAAATGCTTTGTGTGGAAGTCAAACAGAGGAGAGTGACGCCAGGGTCACCTGAGTGTCAGCAGATGCACAACTGAATTTTCATCTTGAGATTTCATGCACAAAGGTGCATGAATTCAAACATTTAGCAAACACTGAATGAAACCTTGGCCCACCTGTGGTGTTGATCATGCTCTTGGGTGTCGCTGTGGCAGCAGCGAAAATGTTGGGCGTGCTGCCGGCAGAGGCCGCCCCGCTGGTGGTGGGCGTACCCACCGTGTTGACGGACAGGCTGCCAGGAGGAGGCTTTTTCACCGGAACCACAACGCTCCTGGAAAAGATGCAATGCGGAAGTTGTTAGGCCTTGGTAACATGCATCTGTTACTGAGTTCGACCAGTACAGGAGCTGCCAGTTTTTGGATTGTTTGGGCCCATGGCCGAATCGTATGGGGAGCACAGGAGTGTCATGGAAATGGAACGTACCATTGCTGTATTAAGCGTATTGTGAAGTATTTGTAAAAATAATATAAGCTACATGAACTTATGACCTACAAGAGATGCTGTGGTACGGTGCACAAGGACGTGTGCCAGTGTGCATGAACATTTTCACTCTACAGGCTCACCCTGCAGCCTAGGGTGAAAGGCATTTGTGAGACTGCTGGGAGGCTACCGCGTCCCCCCGTGTTAGCAGATGCTTGGAAAACGTTTCTGTATTGGACCACAGAGATGTGCACAGCAGCTGGCAGACACATGTGATGAACTGCAAATGCTTTTTATTGTTTTTAAATAACAGCCAGGCTGGGAAAGAAGCAAGTGCTGTTGCTGTTAGGCAAAGCTAAGAAAAGAAAATCATAAAATTACTTGAAAACCTTTAAAAATTAATAGTAGAAAAATAAAATATGTAAGTATGTAATGAGAACAGAAATAATGATGCTGGGTTGGATTTTTTTAGGAGCTGAGAACTTGTAAATGAAGTAAGCTAGCAAGTCAGACCTTTGGAGACAGCTTTGATACACGATGTGGACATGTCGTGGATGGACATGGTTCCAGAAACAACTATGATCAATTATGCAGAGTCTTCTCAATCAATAACTTAGCTGCCTTGGTCTGTGACAGTGTGGGATCAAAGAGACTAAGTGATGCACAGCAGATTCAAGCACGTCATCACATATTGGATTTGAACAAAAGGAACTTTGAGAAAAATCGAGAAGACGCATCTGCAACTGAATAAATTAAAAAAGGAGACAGTTCTGCTTAAGTCATAAAAATTCCACTGGTGTGCAGTAAAGGACACTTTGAAGTTTCAGTTCACATCTCATTTTTATATTAGAAACATGACAGCTGTATTGTGGTATCTCTATACAAAATACTAGAATTAAACTTATATTGACATTCGTATCATATCTGATCCATGCATTTCTGGGACACCCAAATCATTAGCATGATCCATCTTTCCTTAAAGACCCATTATAGACAACTTGAACCTGGTCCATGTTTTTTTTAATGCATTGTCCTTCCAGTAGAGGCAGTAGGGCTTATCCCGCTCATTTCAATATGGCTGCCTCTGTGAAATCTCAAAAACACGTTGGGCGGAAAAATGTTTAGCTAGGTTTGTAAACCCTTATAGTGAGAATTACTCATCTATTGTTTTTCATTTTTAAAGGACTACGTTCTGTATTGAAAAAAATGCAAAAAATGTTGTTTATGAATTATTTATAATACAGTTACATCCTGTGAAAAATGTGTGAATCAGATTTGAGACAGTGCGGGTAAATAATGTGTATTTTTTCCCTAAACACTAATGTCAATATTTTTGCATCCTAAAGTAATATTATTGTGAGCAAAAACACACCGAACATATAAATCTACATCATAGAAATTGCAATGACTTCTGTGGATTTAAAAAAACGTCTTAATTCAGAAAAAAATTGACTTTTCTATCAATTTTTTGATGTAGTGGGATTACATCTTTGTGTGTGTGCTAAAGTTAGCTGCATAAAGTGTTTTACCTGCTGCTTGTGAGAGTTGGTGTCTCGCTGTTTCATGCACCTTTTAGGTAAAGATGACTGACCTGTCGAAGGAGTGAAACTGCATCGGTAACATGGGATGCGTCTTCAGAGCGGGGTCCGGGTGGTAGGGGGTCGGTCCGGACTCCTGTCCCAGCTCTGCACCGTCGATGGGAGCCGCCACCAAGCTCTTTAGAATCTCCTGCAATCCAGGAAAAAAAAGAAAACCAACAAATGTGGTGACTTGACTCGTTTTTGTTCATATGGGCAACAAAGCAGTTTAATTACCTTAACTGTACAACTACGGGTTAGAAAAAATAGATGACGCCATTAACTTAATCACTGAAAAACATCCAATAATAACAAATGAGAAAAATCCCAGCTGAACATTACTGGCTTTAATAATCTACTTTAAAAAATATTATATAAGGCACAATTTACTGAAAAAAGATGCTTAAAAAAATATCATAAAACAATCTAACGGTGGTAATTTATCACAGTATGAAAGAAGTCAAAATGTTGTCAGGCAGCCGGTTCCAAACTTTGGAGCAAGCTCTAAAACATAAAGGGAAACAGGCGGACTGAGGCTCAGAAATATCACTGTGTCTTCATAAGAAGACAAAGCAGATCATGTTTGTGAGCGGAACCGCAAGAAATCAACCGATAAAACTGAGAAATATGCAGAAAAGAAACAGAAAACAGACCAAAGTAAGGTGAGCAAAAAGAAATATCACTGTGTAAAAAGATTTAAAAAAAATATTCAGACGTATCTCACAAGTTCTTACTGGGGAAAAATTATATGTAGCTTTGATTCAATTCAATTCAATTTTATTTGTGTAGCCCAAATTCACAACAACAGTTGTCTCGATGGGCTTCGTATCGGTAATTGAAAAAGTTCAACAACAAAAAAGGATCATGAATCCATAGAATTCAATAAGAAAACACTAAATTGAACTAACAAACTGACTAAACTGAACTGGACATCCCTGCCCTTAGCTTTATGTCCAACCAAAGGTCTAGAAAACATTACATTTTAGAAGTTTATAATAGCCTCTAAGCTTTCTGAGCTGTTTATTAATATAAAGTTTAAGGCTTTAACTGATGTGTTTAACCTTAATTTCTTGGAAAGAACTATTTGTTTTAAGACATTTTTGTGATTGATGGATGACCCATGTGCAGGAGAAATGGAATCAGCTGACAGAAACTTGAGCAATTTAATGAATAAATGAAACGATGACTGTAAAACCAAAGTATGTGACTCAAACACTAAAATTAAATACGACAAAACATTAAGATAATGGACGTAAAGCTTGGCAAAATTGAAACATAATCAGGAATATAGAAAGGCTAAGACCAGTGAACACATTGGTCACGCTTTAGATTGAGAGGCTGCAAAACTATTGACAAACTATAAGAAAAGACAGTTATTATAATAATCACTTACAAGCAATTTATCAACATGTATAAGGCATCTACAAATGCTAATTAAGCTCTCATAAAGGCTTTAGAGATGCTAATAAATAGAAGCATATACATACATATGAGACATTAAACATTAATGCTACTGAATGACTTGTAAACATCCTATAATGGCTATATACACATTAGTAATGCTTGTCATTGTCTTATAGATAGATTATTAAGGAATCGTATTATAAAACATTACCAAAAAACAGATTTGATTGTTTTAGGAAAGAAAAGTATGGGTACACATTGATTGAAGCATTTTGCTTTAGAATAAATGCAGCCAGGATTAACCTGTACTGTCACCCACCTTAACATTGATGCCCTTGTTTGTCTGACTGATGCTGGAGATGGACGAAGGCGGAGCTTGGCTGGAGTTGGGGGTGGAGCTGGGGTTGTGAGGCGAATCCAGAAGGCTCTCCTGTGACCTTCGAACGTCGGACAGACTGCACAGCAGATCTGCGCCTCCTCCCCCACTGCCTCCCCCGCCCCCTCCAATGTCTCTGTCTCGGTCTCTGTCTGTCTCTCTCCCAACCAGGCCCAGGCCCAGACCCAGGCCCATCTCCGAGCCGTTCAGGGATCCGGCCACGTGGCCCTCCTCCCCGATGCCTGAGTCGGTGTGGGGGAGGCCGCCTCGAGGAGAGTCATCCACTGGAGTGGGAGTCTGTTTATCCCGGTCAGAGAAGGGGTGTTCTGAAAGGAATTTAAAAAAAAATAAAGACTTAAATACAATTCTTTTGAAAATATAAGTGCAGAGGTATAATAAGCATTTAATATTTATGTATAGTCGGGAAAATTCTGCATTGTAAAATGTCTTTCGTCTTCTTTATTGTGTCACCCTCCTTTGTTTCACCTTTAGAAAATGCTTTTCTGTACTTAGCTCACACAGAGTGTATAGTTACAGCCACAACAACAAATGCAGATGAGTCACTGCTGAGTGACTGGAAGTAACCTTCTCAAACAGAGAGTGCTGCAGCTAAAAGGGAAACAAGAATCACCTGTACTGGTGGGTGAGTTGATCTCGTGGCGAATGCTTCGCCCTGATAGGCTGGTAGACCTGCCGATCTCCCGCTGTGGTTCCAATATGTCCCGGTACTTCGACACCATGAGAACTGATATAAAGTAAACCACTGCCAGAGCCAGAAACTGGGCCTGCTTGCTGTCGTCCTGCAGACGTTTGACAAGTTCACAAAAATGCTCATTAAACACAGATTGTTTTATGATATTCCTCTTTCAAACTAATATAGAATACAGTAAAAGCACCCTCTTACCACATCTCTGAAAACCACAGCTCGCAGACGATTGATGTCTACATCCTGCAGGAGTCTGTCTGGATCCTGCTGAGTGTAGAATATAGAATACCAAATGTAGCGTGTCATACATAAATGCATGTTTGTGTCGCATCTTAAGTGTAGCAGGATGTGCTCTGGACTTGTATGTGTGTGCTACCTTGCTGGCTGTGGAGGCACCGTGAAGGAGGCTGTCCTGCGACTTGCTGCTGGTTAAGGAGGACTTGCAGCTGCGGTCCCTCTGCCTCTGCCTGCACTCCAAGCAGTTCCTAACGGCCACGCAGCATACTGATGGCACAGAGAGAAAGAGATGAAACAGGTAAGTCCATTACGGTCAGGGCTTTTACATTTCAAAGTTTCTTAATAGTCTTACTGATCTACCGTAGAAAATCAAGAAAATATTATATTTCAGAGCATATAATTGACAGGCAACAGTGGGATGCACCTTCATAAAATTTGTTTAGGGCAATTGTTGATCTAAATATTGTAAGAAAAACTTACATTTAAACAGGAAGCACAATTTAATATAAAATTTCAAGTGAAAATTGTACTTTTAATTTATTGTCTCACCAGCTAAGAATCACAAAGAATCCAAAGAATCCAAATCGGCACTTTCTACGTTTTTATTGAAAACAGATAAAGGCATTTAACATAATACTATGGTTTTGATTCAAACTGTTTAATTACATCTTAGTATTCATTTAAAGTCCCACTCTGAAGAAAATTGTGTTTTTGGTGTTTTTAACATGTTCTTTTGGCTTTGTTCTGATGATGGAGGACATATTAGAAAAAATTAGGCACAAAATTACATTTATGAGTATTTCTTTTTTCAAATTATTGTAAATCTGGAGCAAACAAAAAACATTTTGTTTAAAAAAAAGCACAATTGTGACGTAGGAAATACTTTGGGCGAGGCCTCAAGCTCCCTGTTCTGCTCCATTCTGGTGCATCAACTTGTTGACAAATAGATCCATGTACGTCTGCATTTTATTCGTTTTAGCTGGAATCTGGCTCAAAACGTTATGGCTGGATCGCTCCGATCTTGCTCACCATTTATGTTACACCGGCAATGTTAGATTGGGGGTGTGAGGGGCTGTAAGTTATCTGGAGAGAGTGCAAACAGAAATCTCTCAGCATTGGGGAGGGGAAGAAGGGGGGTTGGGGTTGCTTATAATTCAAGAGGTAAATATTTAATGAAAAACTGCCGTCCTGAAGAAACTATGTCTTAGAAAAATGCTGTCATTTTTAAAAGTTTGGCTAAAAACAGCATATTTATAATTAAAACACCACCGGGAATGCTTTTACAATTTAGCAAAAGATGATCTGAGTGGGTCTTTAAAATCACAAAATGAACAAAACTTAATATATAATATACTTAACACTCTTAATATGAGTGTTATTTTAGGTTAATTTCTGGCAACAAAGCCACTGGACAATTATAATCTTGAAAGGAAAACTAATGAAAATGAGTATCTTAGGATAAATTAAACTCTTATAACTTATAAAAACATAGAGGCTTCATCACAAACCGGCTCAGAACATAGAAGTAGCTCTGAAATAAAAGCCATTCGTTAAATGTCTCAACATTTTGGTTTGTCTGCGCTGTGAGAGAACTCCGGGTCAAACTGTCGGTCAAGTGTGTAACTCTGGCTCCATCTATGCCATGTAACAGATCCAACAATGTTTCTGAGGGTCACACGGATGCAAACAATGACTCCTCGTCTGCCTGGAGCCGGAGCCAAAGAGATAAGAGGAGCTCTTCTTCTCCCGTGCTGTGACTGAGAAACGCGAAGAGTCGAGATGACACAGATTGTATTTTTAACTCTAGAGCTTATATCAGTTAACACTTCGTCCCTCGTTGCTGCTGATTTAAGCTGTCTGTGGCACTTTTCTCTCAGAATATGGTGAGTCTGTCAAACCCAATCCTTGGGTGGTCTGCTAAACCGGAAGAGCGCACACACCAAGGCGAAGGCACTGCCTCATCAGCCCTCCTGAAGACATGTTCTTCTCCGCTTCGATCTCGCTGAAGTTGAGGGAGCTGGCGAACACCAGGACGTCCACCATGGCCATGAGGCGAGACAGGAAAGTGACCGCTGTCTCAGAGGACATGCCCTGTGTGGCCTCAATGTTCTCCAACTCCGTCTGGGAACAGGAGAGAATATGTACATGTCTGACAGTTAAACAGTGTCAAAAAACAAATAGAAAACAACGCAGTGGGCGTTTTCTAGCGTGAGCGGACCCAATCCTGGTTGTGTCAGAATACCAAGAAGAAAAAAAGGTTAAACCTTTAGCTTCATGCTAGAGTAACAATCTAATTTAGAGATTGAAATCTCGGTGTCAGGAGGTGGTCTGCTGAACACAGAGGAGATGCAGCCTGATGACACACAGGTCATGGTAGCAGTGAGGAGTGTGATGGTAGCAGTGGTAGTAAACAGAATGGGGGGAATATCCCACATTTTGTGACAATAATTCCATTCCTACTCAACCACATAAATATCCAACCAATAAATATCAAAAATCAAAATCAATCAAAAAGTAGAGTTGAGGTGGAATATAACGTCTGTGTGGCGTTCAGGGTCATGGGGAAGTTCTGGGAGTGTCGGAGCGAGTGAGCACAGATGGGAACAACAGACAGGTGAGGACAGGAGGGCTCAGGTTGGTGCTCTCGGTTCTTCTGATGAAGGTCACTGTACGCACCTCTCCCCCTGCGCTTCCTCCCCCAGGAACAGGGGTCAACTCCTCTCCCATCGAACCCCTCTGGGGTCCGGCTCCTCCTGCCTTCTTTAGTGTTGATACAAAGGGGATATTCTTAGCAGACTCTTTTTTTGTTAAATTTCTTATTTTTAATTGGACTTAATTTTAGGAAAATCCTTTCCCTCGTTTTCTTTTTACCTTTAGTTTACAACCAAACATTAGGCTATGTTTTGATTTATTTTGAAGTAAGGTCAACCACAAAATAGATGTTTAAAGTTGTATTTGGTTAAGCAGCGGGGGCACTCAACTAATTGAAATATAATGGATGTTAGGCAGGCAAGGGTTAGTGTTAGTTACAATGATCGAAAAGAAAAAAGAGAGAAAATAAAGTGTTAGTAGAATAAAAAAGAAGGGGAGAAAAAAATGCAACTTACAGCGTTGGCACTAGTCTTAGAACTCTGCACATGCAGAACGGACAAAAACACAGACGAAACAAGACAAGAAAGAACACAACACATGTAACACAGAGAGAAAAAAAGAGATCCAAATGTAGAAATGGTTAAAATAAATCAAATCAATAAACCGAACAGGTTGTTAATCAAAAGGGTTCAAACAAAGCTTCAGCAAAGAGTACATGTACTTTCTGATGGCAAAATCCAGATGCTGAGGAAAACTGATTTATTTTTATTTTTGCCAAAAAAAAAAGAACCTTCACAAATTTAAAAAATAGAAACTTATAAGGATACTTAGATTATTTTAAAGACAAATTTGCTCTGTAACAAAGGTATGATGATACAGTATTTAATGAAGCTGCAGTTCTTCCGATAACCACTGGGGGGTGGAGTGGAGCCACTTACAGAAGGGGAAGTTGCAGCTGACAGGAGAGGTAGGATGCCTCCACAGGCAATGATGATGTTGTCCACCATCTGAGAAATGAGGTGGATGGTGTTGTGCACGAAGATGATGTTCTCATTGCTGTTCACGAAATCCATCACCGACTTGGTGGAGTGACTGAAAAAAAAACAACAACAAAAAAAGTTAAAAACCAAGGAAGACGACAAATTATTTAGTGAAACCCCTTGGAAGGCTGAACTCGCCTCCTCCACACGTGCACGTCGGTCTCCAGAGCAAACAGCAGGTCAGTCAGCAGCCTCTGGTGCATTGGAGACCACTTGAACTCTGGGATGCGGAACATGGTGGTGCGTGGGCCAGGGCTGAACTGCCGCCGCTGTTCCTCCGTCATTGGCATTCCTCTGAAGCCCAGATCAACACGCAGGTCTCGCTCCAGCTGAGCGGCAGAACGACCATGTAGGGCCTGTAAAGGTGAGGACAATTATATGACTAATAATATATGTACATTTATAAAGTTCACCAAAGTAAAAGAGCATAAAAACGTAGCAGACAGAGGGATACCTGAGTAGTTGCTGTTGTTTGAATCTTCTTTATGTCCTTGTCCTTTCCATCATCTGATCTCTCTGTATCAGAGGTGGTGCTGACTGTGTCCCCTCCGGTCTTGAGCCCTGAACACTCGCCCTCCATGGCCGCTGTGCCTTCTCCATCTGGAAAATCTGATCTAGATGCTGCTTTCATCTGGCTTTGGCTCTCAGCTTCGGCGATTGAACTAATGTCGGCTAGAGGACTCTGGATCTTGAAGGGCCCGTCTTCAGGAAGTTTCCCAGAGGATAGGCTCTGCGTCTGCGTTAAGTCAGAGCCGCAACTAGTCATGTGGGCTAACAGGCTGAGGTCATCGCTGGCGCTGGTGGTGGAGTGAGGGGTTGCTGTGGCTGAGGAGGTTGGCTGGTCTGGACTTGGCAATACAAGGGGGTCTGTGGCTGCAAGAGCTGGAAGTAACTTCTCGTCAACCTGAGGGGTAATGCGAACAACAGCAACATTTGAGATGATAGCAAAACTGGAGGCTCAACATCCTACTGGTGGTTGCTCTCAGTCACCCTACCTTACTGAAGAGAAATCCATTGTTGCTTGGAACACTGTCTTTCTCATCAGCTAGTGTGATGAGTGGACCCATGTTCCCATCGTCCTCCAGGCTCACTCCTGGAAGCCCCAGGTTTGTTCCTATTCCAACTCCCGAACCTGACGTGTCGTCTTTGGAGGCCAAACTCCCATTGAGGTTTTGAACCACAGAGCAATAGGCACTGTCCAGCAGGGAGTCTACCTCCACCAGAGGTCCATTTTCCATCCCTACGCCTCCCCCACTGCCTACACCCCCACTAAGTCCCTCTGGAGACAGATCCAGATCATCCAACTTCACCTCAGTAGCCTCTACCTTCTCAGCTTTGATGTCCACCAGAAGGTCATGGACCTCCACTCTGACACCTGGACCGACGCCCTGATCCCCTGCCGTCAAAGCCTCTCCGTTGGGCCGCTTCACAGCCCCTTCGGCAAGGAGGTTGCGGGAGTCCCCCACAGCTCCTTCGCTGTACTCAGCCTCACTCTCTGGCGTCTGCGTTAGGGAGTTGTCATCAATTTCCAGGTTGCCATTGACGACGGGGGCAGGCGCAGCCGAAAGGCCAGAGATTGTTGAGACGGAGCCTTTCTTTCCCTTCTTCATATTTTCCTCCTCTTGACGCTGGTACTCTTCGTACATCTTAGCCAAGTACTCCTTGTGAGCTTCATAGGTCACCTGTGTTAGAGGATGGAAAACGGTAGGGAGTGGGGATCACAAATACCAATGTGTGAGGCTTTCCTCATTCATAAATATGTTCCTATAGGTACTATTAAGGAGGGGACTATAGAGTCCATTAGATCATCATCCATAATAGTACGGAATTATTTAAGATACTGCAGTGAGTGTGAAATTTATCTCAATGATCATTTGAAAATTGCTAAAAATGATCTATTCTGTGCAGACCAAGAAACTGTTGAAGCCAACTAATATGCTGCTTTAGACCTTAGTCATAACTGCCCTTATGGGCAAATCTATATGGGACAGGTGGCTCGCATGAAATTTCAAGGTGGTAGACAACTTGGTGAACCTGAAAAGGCAAAATGTTCAAGCAATTTTTTTTCTGTGGGCGACAGGCAGCAAATACTTATGCAACATAGACAGCTAAGTCAGGGTGAGATACGTGATATGCAGTGCATGCTCCTTGAGCTGTTAGAATTTAGGAAATTAGGCAACTAGAGAGTAGTTTATGTCTGCATGCTACGTGCGTCCTCTGGGAATTTATTTATTTATTTAAGTCTCACGAGCATTCACATACAGTACGGTCAGTAAGGAGCCATGGCGCGCACCTTACTAATGACTAAAGTGCGGTATTAGGGCATCATATGACAGTATCACCTCTAAATGCGTGTAACTTACATATTCCTTGCTAATACTTCACGATACATTTACCACACAGACAACGGGAACGCAAAGACTTACCTGCGCTAGCCCTAAGATGTGGCTGCTCCTGTCTACGACCCTTCATAGGCATGAGCAGCCCATGAGGGCCGCTCATGGTGTTTACAGTGGACAGGCATGGAGGGGCTTCTTTTTTTTTTTCTACTGTTTACTAGCGCAAGTCCACTTCCTTTTAGCAGGTTTTCCACTTGGTGCGAAATGTCAAAGCTGTGCAAATCTCGCAATTTGGGCACAAAACAGAAATGGTTCAGTTCATTCCTAGTGTCCTTGCAGGAGAGTGGCTTTTGTTTATCTTTATCTAAAAAAAAACTGTCTGGGTTTACTGGGTTTACTCTTCAATGGAAATGGCCGCTTGAACGCGCATTGGTGAGGGTGGTGTGCATGTAGCTGGCCAGCTGTGGTTAGACTGTCCGCCCTGTAACTGGAAGGTCGTGGGTTCAAACCCAGGCCGAGTCATACCAAAGACTTTAATAATGGGACCCCAGTGCCTCCCTGCTTGACACTCAACATTCCCAAGCGCGGCTGTGTCTGCAGCTCACCGCTTTCCCAGGGGACGGATCAAATGCGGAGAACAAATTTCGCACACCTAGGTGTGCGGGACTTAAACTTTAAACTAACCTTTGAATGTGCAATGGACAAGGTGTCGACCCAGACCCTCCATCCTCCCCATTCATATTTGATGGCATGATATAAGAGGATCCTAAAGATGTTGTACACCATCTCGGTTATTTTCTGCTCCTCTGGATTCTTGGGGTTGATGTATCCGAGGGAGAACATCCAGTCCTGCCACACCGAGCACTGCAGAAGACAGCTGCAAACACACCAGGAGACAAGTAAGGGTTAATGGCTGACGACGTGGGCATTATCATTTTTTAACGCACGCCGTGGAAGCCTGAAGTGCCATTAACCTGCTCATACCATGGTCACTTACAAAAGCAATAAATAGTAACCAGTCCTTAATTTTTGTTTTGTTTTTCCGATTTGAATCGCTTTTCTCAGAAAAAGCTGACTATTTGTAACGTGGTGTGGTGCGTAACAAGTAGTCCGCGTCGCGCCGCACCACCGCTGAAGTCAAGATTTGGGGATATAAAGGGATTTATATATGCTGATCTTTCCGATGGGTTGAATGAAGCATTGGTTCAGAGAGAAAGTTCACCTCTTACCGCTTGTTTTTGTCCAAATGATGAAGCAAAAGTTGCTTTGAAGCCGGTGCAGTGATACAAAACATTTAAGCTAGGTGACCAGAACGTCTTTTTTCACTGTGCGGTTATCCTGTCGTATATCACTTTTTAATGCACATCCAGCAGCCAATCAGAATCGAGTATTCACCCGGACCATGGTATAATCAGAGTTGCAGCACGACCATCATCTCAAAGTACAATAATCATTGTGTGAAGCAAAATGGGGATGGAAAGTGGAGTTTTGTGGTCCTACCGTCGGTTTTCGCGGCTGTTACTGAAGAGTTTTATCATGTCGGTGAGGAAGAGTCTCCTGACTTCCATTAGCTCTGCACTGGGAGAGGAGTTCTTCAGCAGGGTGGCCACTACCTTTAAAATCACTGAGACAGGAAGGAGAGGGCTTAATGGAGCTCAGGTTGAGGGAGAAGAAGAGTAAAATAGCAACAAAAAAAGGCATGTATCAGTACAGCGGATTAGGCTGAAGGACTTCCAACTTACTGGGGTTCTGGATTTTCACAGTGGAGTCGGGCTCAGGATGAGGTTTGTGAACCACCTGGGTGCAGACCTGCTCTGTCAGGATCTGCGCAGACAGGAGATGAAAAGGTATGTGTTCCGGTGCGGTGTGAATGAGCCACTGCGTAACAGTCACTTACCTCATACAGGGTGTTGTAAGTGGTGACAGAAACAGTGTTGGTGTGCATCATCAGCCTCTCTCCCAGCAGCGTGAAGAGGCTGTGTGTGTGCATGATCTCCACTTTCCTCCTGCATGGAAACAAACATTTAATAACGACTCCTTTCTTTCTTGTTTTTTTTTTTACAGTTAACGTTGACATTGATTGTTACTAACCAGATGGCAGTCTAAAATTGGCAGTTGACACAACACAGCACAGCCAGAGAAATGGGGAAGAAACGAGTGCAGAAACCAGGAAGGCTTGATTTACTCACTGATTCTGAGCATTTTCAGTTGCATTGCGTATTAAATTTTAAATCACTCCATATTTCAATGCTTTACTATCACTTCAGTCTGTTTGAAAAATTGAACATTGTATTAAAGTAACAGAGAAGTATTTTTTTTTATTGCTATAGTTGCTGGCAATTTATTTTTTACAGAGGATTTTTTAAATCAAACATAAAAAAATCATTTTTTAAAACCAATACAGTTGTAATATATAAACAACCTTTTTGTAGAGAACATGTTTGATATATTTTAATATTCCAAAAAAATCAGAAAAATGCCAAAGAAACCGTAAGAAACCATAAAAAATGAGCCTGATTGAATTACGTTACGTTGAAAATTACGTCAGCTTGTGTAGTAGATCAAATACATTTATATAAATGGGTTCTATTTAGTAGTTTGGAGATTTTACTTGTAGCAGTAGGAAGAATAACACACAATAACCTTTTTTCAAGCTACCTGCTATAATATCCCAAAAAACAACAACAAAGAAATAAAAAATAATAAATCAACCTAGTTTTTTTAATACTTGCAGCACAAATGATCATTTTGGACATGAGTGTTTATGTATATATCTTGTATTAAAGTACACATTTAGAGCCCCTCATTAATTATGTAAAGTTTAAGGGGGTTTAGGAATTCTTACTTTTAACAAGTTTATAATTTAATTTGATTTAACATTTATTGCAATGCAATAGATACCTTTAGATTTTTCTAATTTCCTTTTAACTAGGGTATGACAGTGTCCTGAAATTATTAGTACTTTAAATTGAACAAATGGTATTTCATAAATAAAATACTGAATTCTTGCATGAAAAAATAATATTAGTTTTTCCGAAACAAATGCTGTACAAGAAAATAAATTTATGCATCTTACATTTATTTCCTTTGGCCAAACAATAGATGTTAAATGTTGGAGGAAACTGAAAGATGCTTCTCTATATTATATTTGACTGGAAAAGATGTAAAGAAGAACAGGCCTGCTGTTTTGTGCTCATGTGGGGCAGAAAGATGCGAGCGCGCCAAATAGTGTGCAGAAATCCCCCAGCATTCATTGCTGCTCATCGACGTCTCCCATCTATGCACACTGTCACTTTCCTTCTTGTGCCTGACCATACCAGCATTCACGTTTTCTTGCTTCATTGATGTTTTTGTTTGTTTCAGTTGCTTTTTTTACAGAAGAAATCACAGAAAGTGAAAGAAACTTACTTGTGTCCAAGGTGTTTCAGGAAGTAACCCAGAACTTTAAGGGCCTGAACCCGAATACTTTCACTCTTGGAGGCCAGAAGCTTACAGATCACTCTGTCAAACGCAATACAAAACACAAGTTAAGTGATGGAGGCAAAAGTAATTAAAAAAAAGTAAACAGAGATTTTTATCTGTGACCACTAAATATGCTCAATATGAGGATAATTTGTGCGTCTGAGTGAAGCTTTCGTCTTCAAGAAGAGAAGTGTTCAAAATAAGAGACATCGTGAGGCAGTTGGCAAGTAGCCCTCCAGCAACGGAAGAGTTACCACGGAAACCACAGAGACATCGAACAGTGATACGCAGTGGCTTGGTAGCAAGTACAGTAAGACTAAAGCTGTCTTTGAAAAAAAATTTTACTTTTCAAGATGAAAAGATTAGCTTAACTACAGATAATTAAAATGAAAATAACTTTATTTTTAGTGCTTTTTACATTTAAAGACCTCATTTTGTCTGAAGAGGAAACAAAAAAACCCCAATTAAACAAGTTAATGGTAATTTATTGTCAAATTCTAATTTTAAGGTTGTTTTACATCACGTTGCCATAAAAACAACATAAAAACATGTTGCCATAAATGTACTCTGGTTCCCTCACTGTTACACATCCTTTTATGCGAGCATGCACGAGTGGGCGGCTCTCACCTTATGCCATTTCTCTGGTCAAAAGCAGGGATCATGGATGCTGGATGTTCAGACATAAGAGCCACTAACAGCTGGAGCACATCGTGAATATTCTCATCCTACAAAAGGCAGAAAGCAAAGTTGATTACAGAAGAAGGAGGACGAAGCCTGGCGAGACAGAAGAATGAAAGAGGAAAAAAGAGAAAGTTGCTGTGGTGGATGTGGAGGGAGCAGGTGGCATTTGGGAGCAAGAATGGATATAATTGTTACAGAGGAGTACATTCTGTTCCGTCTATTGTTGCAGCATTTTTCATGCTGTCCCAGAGTCAAAGCTGACTCACACCCTCACACGTTTAAGTGGACCATAACTCCAGCCCACAGATTATAATGCACATTTTTTTCCTGGGGGCTCCACTCGGGTGTCCCCCCCCCCATTTTTTTTTTGTTGCCCTCCCCCTCCAGTCAATTTCCAAACGTAAACAGGCGTGTACCTCATGCATGGTCAGTAAATAGTTCAAGATGCTCTGCAGCTCATCTTCCTTCACGCCCCGGTCCTGTAAACAACAAAAATAAAAACCACAGACTCTCATTAATGCAATCTCAAGTTTCTGCTTCTTTTTCTTGTTTTTAACGGAGCAACAAATCAAGCGTAAGCTGCAGCACTTAAGTCCAGGTATCTGATATAAATCACACTCTTTTTTTCACTAAATGAAAGCAGAGGTTCACCATAGGACAAACAATTGAGAACAAATTGATTTCTTGCAGCCTAAAGCGCCAAATGAAGATAATCAATTTCTCTCCTTACCTTCAGTATTAGCTGCTTGAGAAAAAGAAGCATAAAGGCTCGCAGTGAAATGATCTCCTTCTGGGATGGCCTTGGCCCATCTAAAGAAAGACATAGATAAACAGAAAGTTATTTACAAATCCAAATGTTAACCCTATAAAGCCCACTATAGCAAAGAACTGACAAAAAATTCAATTTTTTTGGAATTAAGATGTTCTTCGAATCTTTGATGAATCTTTTTATGAGCTATAGATACAATCTTTTATGATATTTTGGGTATTTTGGTACGTTTCAGCTCACAACAATGTCAGCCTAAGAATATTATGGAGAAACTGCGCCTTAAATGTCTCACATTTGAAACCCACATTTTTAACACGGTTTAATTATAAACTATAAAGAACTAAATATCAATACATTTTGAGTTCTTTCAATACAGCACGTAGTCATTTAAAATGAATAACAATAGATGAATTATTTCCACCATTAAGTTTAGAAACTTTTCCCGCTATTTTAAATAAACTTTATTGTTGGATAATTGATCACACAATACATGAAAGTCCATACCAAGTGGCGCCTGTTTAAATTCAAATTCAAATTCAAAGTAATTTTATTCATAAAGCACCTTTCATGTCAGACAGACAGCTCAAGGTGCTTTCCATAAAAAACAAACAAGAATACAATAAAACCAGTCCCCACACATGTAATAAAATAATTAAATAAGCCCCTAATAATAAAATACACAAAAACAAGCACAAGTAAAAGAGAAATGACAGAGCTTAAGAAAAGAGAACCCAGAAGGCACCGTCCGCCCTGTCCTCCTGTTGGCCGGGGGGTCAGCATCTATGCAGCACAAGCACAACTCATCCCCAGCACCCCCCGCCCCAGAGACCCCCAACCCAGTGCACCCAACAGTGCACCCAACATGGGCACACCAGGCCCGGCAGCCCGGGTAGTCGGATCAAGAGATGCCAGAGGACATTAAGTAAAATAACAACAGATTGTTGCACTTGCCACGAGGCTGACAGATAGTTTTCCCGCTAAAAAGTGTTTTTGTGATTTCATGGAAGCTGCCATTTTGAAATGAGCAGGAAAAGCCCTTTAAGTGGCCCTTGTGGAGTGTTGGTCTACTACAGGGCAGGAAACTATAGGCATACATAAAGGAAAGTTAGGATCATGTTAATCAGACAGGGGTCTCAGAAATGTGGGTATCAAACGGCTCAGATGGTTGGGCAGGTCAGCCAATAGTTGAAGGATCGACGGTGCGATCCCTACTCCCTCCAGCCAACCGCTGTGTGTCCTTGTGCAAGACGCTTCACCATCCCTGCCTCCAGTGTGGCTCCACTGGTGTGAATGCATGTGATAGTCAGGGGGCCGTAGGCGTGTACTGCCAGCCACGCCTCTGTCAGTCTGACATAACTTCCCATCACCAAGTGGGAATGAATAATGGTTACACACTGTAAGCACTTTGAGTGTCTGGAAAAGCGTAGATAAATCCAATCCATTATTATTAAATATGATATGAATGGAAATACATGTTAAAAGGGAAAAAAGGCTTGATCGGATTCCTGGAAAGCAGAAAAAATAGGAAGTCAATCAAGTTCAAAAGTGCAAATCAATCTTATTAAATTCCCCGACCATTTGGCGGTCTGGATATTTTATGTCTGCACTAATCTAACTTATTACAGCAGAGGCGGAGTCCTTTGCAAAAAGTGTGATTGATGGTAGGGCTGATTCAAACCAAACAGCTTCGGTAATCCACTGTGTTTACTTGAAAGCTCTGGCACTCAAAGGATTGTTTGCTGTGGAGGGTCGGGATAAGAAACAATCGAGCTGGAGAAAAAAAACCCACACAAAAGCATCTGACGCCCTGCAGAAGCCACTCTGCCCGTCCCGCCGCTTTCCATTTTCCCCTCCTCTCATCGCAGGCCAGCAGTTATGAACGTCAGCCGCACACGTCCTTCACCGTGACAGTTTGTGTTTAGTTCCTCCTCATCTGAGGTGCATTAGGCCTCGGCGTAGGGCTTCCGCAATCCACAACAAGAAGATTCAACACCGCCTCTGCATTAGGATTGATGTCTGCGGCTTTCGATCATTTTTACCGCAGAGATTCATTTGTGTGTCAGATATCCTTAAAGATTACAAGCTGTCATGGATCAGTTTCAAAGTGCTGCCAAAAGACCTCTAATGGAACGTGGTATGACATAGATTTGAAGATGCATCGATTCAGCTCAGAGCAGTCATATAGATATCAGAGCTACGAGACACTTTCTGCTGTAATGATGATGCCAACTCTTTCCTCCGAAGATTTTTTGTCACACTTTTTAAATGGATGATGCTAACGTGGGCGTGCAGGTTAAACTTATACTTCTGTCCTTGCAGGGAAAAGGTTTTCTGGTGTGTGTGTTTTTATAAGGGGGTAAGAAAAAATAGATTCTGTGGATCGCGATATTTCATTTGGCAATACTGGTATTGATTTCAAATGCTGCCAAAACAATTTTCTACTGATTATTTCTTAGTTCAGCACCATACTTTTACCATACTAGTGTGCAGCACACTACACTGAGCCTCTTTCAGTAGCCCGGCACCGCACCAAATATTTTGTGGTAGATGTTCACTCATTGGTTACGTGGTTGTTGTCGTCAAAGAGGTCAATGACAAAAATACAACTCAGTTTTGACTAGGGGTAGGTATCAAAACTAGATACCAAGTTGGTACTGGTACTGATGTGTAGAACTACCAGTACTGTATAAAAATATGGATGTTGAAAGTTTATACCTGACATATCACTGACTTTTATTCTATTCAGTTTTGGTGTATAAATGTAGCTAATCATTTGACCTTTGGAGTGATTGTGGCCAGACTCATATAATACTGTGTGAAGCTTAGAGGGTGGGTGGAGCCTTAGTCAAAATGCTGAAGGCAGGTTGCTAGAGTAAAAGTTTTTAATTCAGCGACCTGATGGAGAAGAGTAACGTGAACAGTACTGCGAAAAAATACAGACATCGTGGCGATAAGCAGAGACGGGCGATATATCAGTGCCAGTATCAGTATTGGCCAATATTTGCATGATTTCAGTTTATCATTCCGATATTAAAAACTTTACTGATGTTCTTCTGACTGTTTTCAGAAACACTCAATTTTTTAAATGTATACTTGTTCCTAATAGTTTGGGAAGCTCATGTTTAGAGCCATTGTCACTAATTGACGTTGTTCTTAATAAATTCCTGGCAATACGAAGGTTATGGTTTACAGCAGTGTTTTTCAACCTTTTCTGAGCCACGGCACACTTTAACCTTAACACCAGGCACACCAGGATCCAAAAATAAAAAAAAATAAAAAACGGAGAAACTCATAGTCTGTATTGATCGACAGCCCCTCCACAATTGCACATGCATTTTTGAGATAATTGTTGCAGAAAAAGCTGGAAACTGCAGCTGTTTTTTTTTTCTAAAAGATACAATAAAAGTTAAGTTAGAAGATTTAAAAACAGTTTGATGTGTGTTCGTTGGTTTCAAGACGTTTAACAACAGATCTCCTTGTGCGCTGTCACTCTCACAACCCAATGCATCATGGGAGATGTAGTGAATTAAACGGCCGGCGGAGATCGCTTTTCGGAGCTTCATTGTTTTGTTCACTTGTTCCACGGTCTGATACCGGATTCTGTGGAAAGCTACACCGATAAAGACGAGCTTTAGCTGGTATTTTTGTTAGAACTGAGCGACTTTACGAGCTAAATCGGGACAAGGAAGTGAAGACTTTCACCACTTCTGATTGGTCAGACTGATGACATGTGATTAAGCTCCCCAAGAATGATTGGTGGAGACAGTTAAAGGGGCGGGACTTTTCCAAAATACAGCCGGAGCTGCAGCTGAATCGCGGTACGTCATTCTTATCAAAATATCTTTCATAAAATAAAATAAACGCAAAGAAAAAGTATTTTACGATCTTTTAAATTCCTAACTCCTCAGTGTTTTATCAGGGCCTGTTTGGATGAACAGAGAGCTGAAATCCTGGAGATGGGAAATGTTTTTAGATCAGTTAATGAGGGCAATTTCCCACGGCACACTTAACCATCTCCCACGGCACACTGGTTGAAAAACACTGGTTTACAGTAACTGTATGTCCAATATGCAATAAATGGTCTGAATGCTTACAAATATATTTATATGAAAGTTTGAAAGTGATCTTTGTTCCTATGAGATCCTTTGCTGTATGTTAAAAAGGACATATGATTGACCAGTAAAATAAAAGTTGTGCATTTCTAATAAAGAAACAAAAAGGAAATCTAAACGTTGTGTTACTGTAGACGCTTAAGTATCGGGATCGGCAAATATCGGCTATCAGCCACAGTTCCAGAGGAGATATTGGTTATCGTTTGGGCAGGGAAAAAATGTATCGGCCCATTCCCAGTGATGAACGTTGAAATATGCGTTTACTTCATCGTATGAGAAAATGGAAATGCAGCGCTGCAGTGCAGACCTTCAGAAAGAATAAAATAAAGCATCTTAGATACATTTAAGTTCCCCGTCTTCAACCTGTGATGCTGCTTCATTATCCTTGAATGCTTTTTGGTGAAAAATTAGTCTGTTTTCTTTTTTGTAGCACCTGTTCAAGAATTGTTCAAGCACTAGAACCATTTTTAAAGGTACCGGTTTGCCACCAGTACCAGATAAACTCCAAATGGTATCCATCCCTAATTTTAACTGACCTAGGCAGATTGTTGGAGATTGTGCATTGTTTCTTTAGTCATTTAATCCTGCAGCTGTTTGCTTAATTCATAAAGTATGTTTAAGCATACTAGAAAATGTTTGTTGGAAATACCTAGCACCTTATTTTCTTAATTTAACTTAAGAACTTTAGAATTGTATTGGTTAAATCCCATTTATGCTTTGTTTTTTTTTATGAAAAATATGTTGTTGTAGAAACCAAACAATACTGACTGTTGAAAAAATGTTTTTTTTAGCTTACCAAAATAAAAGCACTTGGAATTTCCTTTGGTAATAGCAACTTGTTTGTGAGATACAGTGGCAGTCCTTATAATGCTGTGTATTAGTACAAAGACAAAGTTATTCCAAGTCATACTGTTTCAAAAAATGTGATATGTTGTCTGTGGTACAGCCTTAAGATATATCAGGGTGTATTTTAGCGTGACATGTGCTGAGATAAGTCTTGTATTGCCAGACAATTGACTAAAACATCCTTTATTTTGGAATCAAAGCCACTTCCTAACGTACAGCTACTCAACAACAACATAAAATAAATAAACACGAAAGTCTGAAAGAGAGGGGAGGAAGATGAGGCATTACTTCATCAGGCTCTGACGGCCTTGAATGACACGAGTGCTTCATTCAATTCACCTGCGCCTTGTGAAGCAGAAGCATGAGACGGAATCAGGCCTTTGCGCCCAATCATCTCATCTGTCAGGCTGCGACATGTTGCAGGAACAGTGACAGTGGTCATCCATCACAGTTAGGGGGAAGTCATGTGACCAAAGTCCCGTCCACTGAGGAGTTAAAACACCACTCTGGATTCTCTAAACTGCCACTCAGATGCACGTCTGTAACTTTTCTCAAAACTCTCTTGAATGTCACCCCTGTAAACGTGTTATTGACAAAAAAGCAGGAAATGCTTCAAAAATGGCATGACACGTTGCATTAAATTGCAGCATCTGATGAGATGTTTTAGCGAGGAAAGTGAAGCCACGAGGGGCCCGACGGTTTTTAGAGCACTTCAACTTCTGACCAAACACACAAGCCGAGTTATCATCATCCACTGTTCCCAGCATCCCTCAGACACGCCATCCACAAGTGGAGGCTATAAATAATCCCAGCACACACCGACAACACCGAGTTTGTCCTCGAGGAATAGACAAAGAAAAAAAAACAGCAGAGCGGCTTCATCGCAGTATTGCAGCAACAAAAGCTAACACGCATCATGACATGAAGGTGTTTGGCGAGGAAACAACAGGAAACACTTTTACTTTGAAAAACAACAGCTGGTCTCCTGAGCTCTCAAAAGTAGAGATGATGCAATATTGAAGAAACCGCCTGACTCATTTTGCAGATCGGAACCTCAGATTCTGCAAAAAAAAGCAATACATAATCTTACTTTTTTCTTAAAGATATAGAAAAATTAATGTAAAGACAAGGTTTAAATTATTTGCAAATCATTAATTTCACTATTGTTGACGTCTTAGAGCACATTAAGGCTTTAGAAGCAGAGTTGTAGAATATTCAGGAGATCTTGGGAAAAGAAAAGAAAGATGCTAAATAAGGTTTTATTATCTTTACCAATAAAAGCGGACAATGTCAATAAAAAAAAATCTTGCTCAACAACCGAACAAAAAGCTTATCTGCATAAATACGTCTTCCCTTTCATAATGAACTGTTTTCACCACTTTCTCTTTCGGCAAACTCGAAAGGAATTTAATTACCGCTTTCATTTAATTATATCTCAGCTGCAGAATTTAAAAGCAATGCAAAAGTAGAAGACCCGAGGTCTTGAATTAGTGGATGCAACCCCCTTCTCCTCTACACACCACAATCCTTTTTTTGTGCTTCTGAGAGCAATTTTCATTTAAACAAAAACAAAATGATTTATAAAAATGCATAAAAACAGAAAAATATGAATATTGCTTTCTAAACACATGCAGAACTGGAGCTGTAAAAAAAAAACACCCAACATTTTATTTCAAAGTGCATCTGTCTAACTTGGATTCAACCTTATTCCCTCAGACTGACACACAGATGACGCCTATTTTAATCCACAAAGCCCTCGGTATGATCAAAACTGTTTCCTATTACTATGCAAATCAGAGCATATCACACTCGTACAGTACAGTCAAGTGCACAGACATGTCAAACCACAACTAGCAGCTTTTGGATGTAAAAGCTGTCTCCGGCTAATTGTTACCGCAAAGTTATCAGTGCTCCTTCAATTGGTCTAATCCCAGCAGTCAAACAGCAATATCGCCAAACAGAAAAAGAAGCAGACAGCGGCTTGATTAGAAATTCCTAAAGCTCCCTCGGATCTGCCCATCACGGTGGTCTGTTACTATGGCAACAGAGCAAGCATACTAGAAAATCAGCAGAGGGTCCAGGGCAAAGGAGAGGTTGATTTAAGTGAGAGCGTGCTCTGACCTTCTGATGCGCCACCGTGTGCCTTCAGCTGCCGTGTTAACACAGACTCCAACATGTTCCCAGGGGTGATGGATACCGAGAAAAGCGCACTCCAGGTCGGAATTTGATTTTTAAAATACCCCTTTCCTGCTGTTTTAAAGATCTGGGCCTCACACAAGCAGAAAAAATAATGTCTGAACAAAATTTAAGCAAAACGTTCTCATAAACCTATTCATAAAATCACCAATTATATAAAAAAGAAAAAGTGCATACATCTCTGAAAAAAGATTGTTTACTCTCGAGCAATGTGACACATCTGCAGTATTTATCTGTTTAGAATCTGTTTAGCTTTATTTCTGCACTGACTTTGGGAGCTCATCTGTAAAAGCAGCAAAGCAAAACTAACAGCTTCCATTATTTTTACTCTTGTTACAGCCTGGTCTCACATGACGTTATTCATGCAGGTCCTCAGTGTCCTCTCCAGCACTACTGCCCCCTACAGGAAGGAGACTTAGCAGTGTCTTGTGCTAAAACTACTCAGCAAAGGCAGGTTAACCTTTTAGTACCCTGGAGAACAAATTCAAAGCCTTTAGGATGGGATATTAGAAGTAATCTGCAAGTAGAAATACACTACAATACCACTCCAATGAAAATGGTCTTTTTGGTGTATTACACCTGTTTTTCAACCTTTTTTGAGCCACGGCCCACTTTAACCTTGACAAAACTCCCGCGGCACACCAGCATTCAAAAAAGAAAAAAAGGATAAAAAAAAACAGTCTGTATTGATCCACAGTCCCTCCATGATCTCACATGCATTTTTTCGATAATTGTGGCAGACAAAGCTGGAAGTTGCAGCTGTTTTTTCTAATAGATGTAATAAAAGCTAAGTTAGAAGATTTAAAAACTTTTTGATTTGTGTTCGCTGTTGTTTCAAGACGTTAAGAGGAGAGACTCGTAGTGCGCCGACACGCTCCCGCTGTCACTTTTAACCCAATGCATCATGGGAGATGTAGTTCAATAATCCGCCGAACGCAGAAAGACAAGCGTCTTTGAGCTTCATTGTTTTGTTCACTTGTTCCACGGTCCGACACCGGATTGTGTGGAAAACTACACCACTAAAGACGAGCTTTAGCTGGTATTTTTCTTAGAACTTAGCGACCTTTTCAGCAGAATTCAGAACAAATAAGTGAAAACTTTAACCACTTCTGATTGGTCAGACTGATGACATGTGATTAAAATCCCAAGAATGATTGGTGGAGACAGTTATAAAGGGGCGGAACTTTTCCTGACAGCTGAAGCTACGGCTAAATCATGGTATCGTCATTCTTATCAAAATGTATTTAATAGAATCAAATAAACACAAAGAAAAAAGTATTTTACGACCTTTCATATTCCTAACTACTCAGTGTTTCATCAGGGCCTGTAGGGATGAACAAAGAACTGAAATCCTGGAGATGGAAAATGTTGTTAAATCAGTTAATAAGGGCAATTCCCCACGGCACACTTGACCATCTCCCACGGCACACTAGTGTGCCGCGGCACACTGGTTGAAAAACACTGGTGTATTACACCTGTTTTTGCTGGAAAGTACATATTAGATGTAAATTGATAAATGGAAAAACAGAAATAATGAAAAGAATGCAGTTTAAATAAAAGATTGTAGAAAATACACTGGCTCCCTGCTCTGTTCCATTCTGATGCATCCACCTATAGACAAATAAATCCAAATACATCTTTGTTTTCTTCATTCTAGCTGGTATCTGGCTCTAAACTGTAGAGCTGAATAGCTATGATATTGCTCGCCATTATTGTTGTACCGGTAGTGTTAGGTTGGGGGTTGGAGGGGCTGAAAACTAACCGGAGAGCGTGTAAACCAAGACTTCTCAGCAACGGGGAAGGGAAGGGATTGCTTCGTGCCAATGGTTCCCACCAACAATTCAGAGGCCAATTTCTAATGAACTAATGCTGCTCTGCAGAAACTGTATTAATTTTGGCTAAAACTGCATAATCATAATTAAAGGACCACTAAGAAAGCTTTGAAAATAGCCTAAAAGATCATTGGAGTGGGTTTTTAAACGAGCAGTTCACAAATAGATATGCCATGTTTGGTTCAGACAATAACTTAAACATGACTTGACTTTGGAGAAGAAATATAAAGATTTCAAATTACAAGGAGAGCAAATAAAATTTACTTTTCTACTGTGTTTATTATGAAACCTAATATTAAAATAAATTTAAATTGAGAGGAAACAAAACTTCTTTTTTGCATAAAAGCAGTTCTGAAAATTTAATGGAAAAGTTTATTTTTTCTTTCCCTTTTGGCTTTTCCCATCAGGGGTCGCCACAGCGAACAAGTCGCATGGTAAACTTGGCAATGTTTTACGCCGGATGCCCTTCCTGACGCAACCTTCTCAAAGCAACCGGGCTTCGGACCGGCACAGAGGTAGAGGGGGGAGCAGGGAGCAGCCCGGAGTCGAACCCTGGTTTCACGGAAGGAAGGCGCCGCAAACCAGCACGAGCTAAACCGGCTCCCTAATGGAAAATTGTATTTAATGAACAGAATTACTTACATCAAAATTGTAAAGAAACAATAAGTGACTTTATAGATTTCTGAGGTTTGGAGTACTCAGTATTAGGCTTTTATAAACAGTGAAATGTTCTGTGATTGTTTTCTTTGGAAGATAATGATGGACATAAATCTATTGCACCATGCTGACATTCTGCTAGCTGGAATGAGGGCAAAACAGGCTCAGCTTTTTGCTTCTAAACAGCAAAAACAGAGCTGATATTTCCATGTGTTTTAAACAGAGAAGCTGATGTAAGACAGAAGCAAACATGCTCCACTTTTCAAATGTCTTTTCTGTGTCAAATCCACGACATGCCCCTATTAAAAAAAAACAAGTTCTGCAAATTAAAGAGCCTAAGTGATTTAAAATTGACACTTTCCCCCATTTTTTCTATCCATTGCTTTTTTTTTCACTCTGATTTTTTCATCTGAGAATTATGAGGCAAATGATGTGCAATTGGGAACTTACCGAGACCTTTCGGGCTGATTCCGCTGCACTCTAGAGGGTTTACAGCCCAGTAGTAGTACTTGAGCGTGTGCATCAGCTGCAGGACTGTGCCCACACGCCGAATGGTGGTGTAGATGGTGGCCGTGCCGATGAACTCCGACGACAAATACGTGTACAGGGACAGCTGAACCTGGAATTACAAAGAGGCCCACACTATTTGAAGTGAAACACATCAACTGTGTTTGGATCTAGAGCTTCAAACAGAACCAATTTTACATGAGTGAGAAACAGAACCTCTCAAATGATTCTCCTGTTTTTGGAAGTTTCTGTGCCAGAACGCCATTCAGTATCATCTGAGAATCTACTTCCAGTACCTGACATTTAGGGAGCGTATATTGCTCATTTGCTCCTCCGATCCTTCTGCTCCCCCTTTTTTTTCCCCCTCTCTTTGTTATTATTTCTCTAGACAATCCTCCTCATCTCACATGGACTGAATGGAGCCAGCTCACAAATCTCTGAGCTCATTACAGTGACCACTGTGCTAAAGAGCAGCCCTAACGAGGTGGCTCTCTTTAAACGGATGAAATTAGCAGAGGGCGGCGGCCTGAACGCGTCAAGCTCATCCTGACTGAAGAGTGCACTCCTCTTACTTGAAAGGCCCTCATTGCATTAGATTTCACACTAAGCTTTTTATCTGGTAAGTTTTTTGAAAAAAGGATTTTCCCTGTTCAGAGTAGCTCATAAAAATATAGATGTTGCAGCCTGTGAAAGGATTCCTATAGACCCCAATGTCAGCTGTCTTGGGAGTCAAGCACACATTGTTTAAATACATCCAACCATTAAAATCTGTGACTTTGGTGCAGAGAAATAGCCACCAAATCCCATGGTAGCACATATGCATTGCTGTTGGGTTGCCACAACAGAAAAACTCTAAATTCAAGCGCCTCATTTGACCGTTTTCCACTGGATGACGACCCAAAAAAAACAAGATCGCTGCAGTCAGATGGGAAGGGTGGCAGTCTACAGATCAAATCAAATCTAACTTTAAAAAAGTGCTGTACACCACAAAGTAAACAGCATAAAACAAGCACAACAATTTAAAAGTCAAATGTGGCAAAGCAGCATCACAGGTTCCTGCAAAGCCTGAATGCGTCTGAGTTGTTTGTTTCTCTTTATTAATTTTCTATCACCCATCATGTAGATGATAAAGTATCATTGCAATATCAATGCTATTCATGCTCATTGCATATAGTAGTATTGATACTGTTTGGATTAAGTCAATATACAAGAATATATCTTCAAACTATGTAACCCAGGCTTTTGACACACACACCGCGACCTCATCTCACAGCCACGCTGCTCTATGTTGAGTTTGTGTGCGAGACACCAGACAGCAGACGTCGGTTCTGATCCATGGCAGACCTTGCAGCCCTTTATTTAGTCTTCCTGACAACACGGATGGAACGGATCAAAGACAGACAATTGAGTTCTCACGAAGAAGACCTGGTGCGGCGGCGCTCTCTGTTCAATTGGACTCTCAAAACGGCGCTGTGATGTCACGCGCAGGAGTCTATTGGGGGGAAAAAAGCAGGCCCTCCACTTTTTCAAGCCCACAGACATTGGGGAAAAATAGGATATAGATATACATTTTAGAGTAGATTTTCTGCTATATGTGTTTTATTAAGTCTTGAATGTGACCATGGGTGTTCCTGCCAATAATGGGAATTATGAGACTGCCGTAAAGCGGTAAGTACAGCTCAGCGGGAAAAACAGAATGGAACACATGTGGGATTATAGGCCTAAAAGATTTTCGGGGAGTGTTTCTGTTTAACACATTTGTCATGCTTGCGTGGCTCTCATGGTAAGCCTGTCCAATCGACATAATGTTTATCAGAAATTCATCAACTTTTCTATTCACTCACACTCAGGCAATAATTTCGACCAGTCACTCTGAAAGAAAAAAAAGTAGGGTTGGATTCCTCCTGCCTTACTTATAGCTTTCAACATTAACCGCTTTTGTTGTGCTCCAACATGCCCTGAACCTGCTGTACGCGGCATCACCTCACAGGGTTGGAGGGGAGATGACAGGAGGTTTAAAAAATAAAAATACAAAAATCAGAGCGCTGATGAGCCCCGAGGGAATGCCACAAACGCTCACATCCAAATTCGGAATCGAGCGCTTTCCTGTCCCGAGGTCTTTTTCAAATGTCATTCTATCTGTCTCCCTCCCTTTCTTGCGTGTTCTGGCCTTTTCCAGCATGTGCCCGCTCCCATGTCTCTTCTAGAAAATCATTTAGAATCTTATTCTGAAGGGCAGGAGCCTGTGGGATTTCAGTCCTTTCTCTTTTCTTTAATGTTCCTCGTTTTCGTGTGTAACTACAAAAACAACAAATAAAGCTTTTGTTGTTTTTTTTACCAGTGTTCTCCCTTTCCCCATGCCCGATCCATCGTTTGTCCCTCTCAGAGCAGGTTAGTCAGTTCACACTCAAGCATTTCCAGGGGATCCACAATTCTAAACAGACCTTGGCAGGGGTGTGTATCCAGATGGCAGCGTTGAAGAGGACATGGTCACAGAGTTGTTTGAGGAGCGGCGCTCCGTGAGGTAAACCATCCAGATACTTGGCAAAGGATAGGAACTGCTCGAGTACCGCCCGGGTGATGTGGACTCGTGACGACTGGGAGGAGAAAAGCAAACGAGAGCTGTGGCTTCATCCAAACACACAAACAGGAAAAGCTATTTTACTATCAGAAAGTATAAGTTAGTCTGCGTGTGATCTAAATATATCTGAAAGTACAAAATGAGGCCAAGAAGGCTAATAGTACAAAATATTTTATTTTTTTAGTTTTTACCTCCAATTTCATTTTATCATAAAATGAGAGTCGTTCTCTTTGTTCTCTTTCCAAATCAATTTCATCCAATCAAATATCCAAGACTGTTTTTCTTTATTCAACTTGAACTGAGTTTTTAGATGTGTTATTATAGATTAGATCATTTGGGATTGGATTATCATGCTGTAAAGTCAGAGTCTGGTTATTCTTTTTTTTCTTCTATTTTTAAAGCTTTCCCAGTGGTCTTTTAATTGTAATTATGTCATTTTTAGCCCAAAAAAACAGCATATGCCATTTCTAGGACATTGTTTCTACAGAGCAGCAGGATATCATTAGAAATACACCTCTGAGCAGCCCGCCCCCCTTCCCCTTCCCATTGCTAAGAGCTCGGAGTAGTAGAGCTTGTGGCCCGCCCAGTGTATGTCATAAATACGTCATAAAAATGCTCTTTTTTAACAGATATTTTTTTATCTGCTCCTGATTTGAGCTGCATTTTCTTCATATATGTCCTCCATCATCAGAAAAAGGCCACAAGAACATGTTAAAGCACACTTTTGAATAGAGTGAGTCTTTAAAGTTAATTTGATTAAAAATTGATTCCCATTATTTCCAATTTGTGATAAATTATTTAGATTTTTTATAGTTAATATAATTTTAAATGTGTTTTTCTGTTATATTTAAGGTATTCTAGTTGTTTTTATTGTGTTGCTCTTTTATCCAGCATTCCAGCATTTTTTGTTACCTTGCAGCAGTTTGTTATCCGTTCCAATAGTTCAGCTCTCATTGACAAAGTGGGAACTGTCAAGCTGAGTAAAAAGTTCTGCAAACTCTTTCTTCTGGCATAAGGGTATTACTTTCTATATTAAAGTAGAGCAGATACTTATAGTAAAAGTGTGAATCATACCTTAAATGTATACTTTTTTCTTTCCACTGGATGTTTAGAAATGATTTTTTATTAATCAGTCATTTTTGAAACGTTATGTTATATGTGCTTTGATCTGCTCATTTATCTACGATTATTACAATTAACTTTCATTCAAACTTCTTTTTTTTCTAAGCTTTCTCTTTATGATGCTTTACACGAATTAAGAAAAAACACATTTATGCAGCCTACAATGGAAAAAATTGACATACATATTTCACAGTGTGAACTGTAATCAATAACAAGATTTTGGCCAAACCGAATATCAGAAAACATGACAAGCCCAGTAAAACACAGAATACTTATTTTAATTCATAAATTGAAAATTCACACCTTCTCCAGCAGATACCCGATCACCAGAAAGCCTTTCCCTCCCAGCATTTGCTCCTGCATCGCCACTGAGCTTTTCAGCAGCTCCACCAGGAACCCCAGCAGGGTGGCACTGCAACAAACAAACATTTCACCAATGATAGCATTGATTAACACAAGGTTTATTTTAGGATGTGAATGAAAAGATGAAATGGTTAACACATTATTAAATGTTTTCATTAGGAATTTTTTCTTTTTAATAAAAACATATAAGAAAACTGAAGATAACAGGTTGGCTGCCTGATACCTAAACTTCTCACAGGAGGAGCCGGACTGAGGACCATCTTATAGCCAACGAAGCCTTAAATATCATTTGTTAATTCTTTTTCTGCATTGAAAAAGAATAAAATATCCCACCACCCCCCACCTATTCTTTCTAGAATACATTAGTTTGTAGCCTGTGGCACAGTAATGTCAGGCTTTCTTTTCATATGAAAATAACTCCCTTGCCCAAACACGGTGATCTTTTTGTACTGTCACTCAAAGCCGCTTCTGTCTTTCTTTGCTCTCTTCAGTCCTTTCTCTTTATTTCTTTCTGGGATTATCTGCGGCTGAGATCGTTTCTCCGTCAGGTGTCAACTTCTTCTCTCCACTCACCAGACGGTGGTGTCCACACTGCTGTCGTTGAGCTGCTTGAAGTCCAGTTGAGCAAAGAGCGGGAACAGGACCTGGATGCCTCCTATGGAGTGAATGGCACTGTGGATGGAGTGGGTCACAATGGCCTTCACATCCTGTCATGGGGGAAAAGTCTGTTTATTATGGTCACACACTCAATTGAGATTGACACAAATCTCCTCCAATCAAATTAATATAAATTTCTTTAAAAATACATACATTAAGGCACTCTAGTTCGTAACTTTCAATGATAAAGTTACAATTTTAAGAAAACAGCAACAGATTCTTAATTAAAATATTTCTGATAGAAAATATGTTTTTCATTAAAAAAAAAAAAGGCCATTTGTTGTTTTTTTCCATAATCTTTCTGGTTGGTTAGCACCGCAATTTATTATGGAGTATGAAGAGTTTTCTGAAATGCATAACTGCATAACTCACTTCCAATAAAAAACAAAATTAAAAGAGTTCCATTATTTTTATTTGTAACTCTATTAAAAAATGTACCCTATTCATTTCTGATGTGTGTAGTCTTACTCTACAGTGATGATAATTTGCTTTTAACTGATTTTATTTAGTAACATTCACTAAAATAAAAAAAATCATGTTTTAATGTTCTTGTTTTTTTTAAACTAACCAAACTGGAAAAAAGACAAAAATAATAAAAGCATTATAGATATAAACACTGCACTTCCTGTCTGACTTGGAGGATCATCATTCGTCCAAGCAAATAAAATATAAATAATAAGTTATTTCCTGTCCACACAAGTACTGGGAAACTAAAGAAAAGAAATCTACAAACTTTAATCCTCAAAGGACACTTAAATATAAGATTAATATTGGCAACTTTTAACTCACAGATACAAATGTTTACTGCAGGATAAATAGTAAAAATGTCTCATAAGGAATACTTTCTTTGTTTTATTTAAAAGTTCTATAGCATCCATTCTCTGGAAAACTACAATATTTACTCTAAGCATAAAGAGACTTTATCAAGTGCCCTTGAGGCAGGACAACATTCAAGCCGAGTCGTCATTTCGTTTCAGTCCCTTCATTCATGGATTGGTAAACAAATGAAAGGAATTCTGGGAGTGCAGCAGCTTCACAGACCTGCAGCATGAGCGCGTGCGGTGAGTGGACAAAGATGGATTGGTTTTCCCTCGGCGAAGACTCCAAGCAGAGCTGGGCATCCGTCGCCTTGGCGTTGTAAGTGAAGGAGATGGAATTGGCCAGCTTGCCGTCGTACAACACCTGCTTGTGGTGCTCGGCCAGGTGGATGTCGCTCTCGGACTTGAACTTGAACGTGCTCTGTAGGGACAGGAGATAAAAGAGGTGGAGGGAAGGCGGTGTGAGAGGACAAGAACTGGGAGTCGGAGAGACAGAGCTGTCCAGAGATGAGGCCAGTTCGACACCAAAATGCGCTCCGCTTAATTACAGCAGTGTGTAAACAACAGAGCATTAACTTAATGAACACAGCGCTAACCCGGGCACTAATTCAATTAGCAGAGAATAAGAGACAGAGCGGGGAGAGGACATGTGGGAGGGAAGCAAGGAAAGATTCAAGTTTATCTCTTCAGAGTTTGTAAACAAACAAAAGATGGACATGCTTTTTGTGTTCAATCTAATAAAGATGCTTCTCACCCGGAGCGACTCGACAGACTGTCCCAAATGGGTGTTCGCCTCTAAGTTTGCAGAATGCCACCAAAACAATACTAAAACTAGTTATATTGATGGTTTGTTTATTCAGTTCTTTAAACCTTGGCATTTTTTACTTTTAAGCTTTAAAGCCCACTCCAATCATTTTTTGATCTATAGTAAAAGCTTTCCCAGTGGTTTTTCAAATATAAATATGCCATTTGAAGCCAAAATAAAAAAGAATTGTGCTGAATTTGTTTTGTAGGACATAGTTTCTGCATGGTGGCAGAAGTTTCATCCCTTTGTTTACACTCTCCCACTAGCTTACAGCCCCTCACACCCCCAGATATACTCAGAAATATTATTTTAAGATAATCTTCCTAAATATGTGAGAACATACATTATATATTCATGCTGTTTTTAATTTTGTTCTAATTTTACCTAATTTTGAACTTTATTCTGTCTTTATTTTGATGTGAAGCACTTTGGTACCTTGTAGGTGTTGTGAAGTACTACATCAATAAAGATTCATCCATTCAACTATTGTTTTTAAAGTGGAGTGGATCTTTAGATAACATTGACAAAACGAACTGGGCAAAAGATTTTCATTGAAAAAAAAATAATCAATTCACACAATATATATATATATATATATATATATATATATATATATATATATATAAATTAAAAGCGATAGTATTGAAGCTTTTACTATTAACTTTGTTTTCAGTATGAACTAATCTTAGCTGTTCAACCAAACAAATCAAAAAAAAAATTTTAAATGAGAAAAAACATCTCCTTTTTACATTAGTTCAACTTCTTAATTATAATGTTCCTCTACTTTTAGAAAATTACTGCACTTTCAAAGGCAAACTGCTTTTAAAGGCACAAAACCAAATTCCCAACATTTTTACATGCACAAAATCCACAAATTTTAATGCATTTACATTTTTAAATTGTGTATTTTTCCCCAAAAAACTATTTTATTTATTAGTCTAATTTTTCTTTCTTGAGGTTTCATTATAGGAACAATATCTGTTTTGTATATATTTTTCTCACATTTCACTTCAATACTGGAAGTATGGTAGAAATATTGTTGAATTTAGATTATGATTAAGTATTTTTATAGCAAAAAATGGAAATTTGGAGTATATGTAACCAAATCTTGTACACAGTCTGCCACAAAAATATTCATTCTGTATCCAAATTAATTGTGGTCATCTTTGCCCCGAGCTTTTTATGAGGCTTAGTTGACATTGTACTTGTATGTTTCCATTAGGTAAAGTGTTTTACCCTTGTTGAAACAAAATAATTGGTATATTAGCCACAATCTATTGTGTTTTTCAACCAGTTTTTAAACTACTGATTAAAAAAAAAAGACAAGACTGGAGGCCGATGCATTTTTTTTGCAGAAATTATGCTTATGTTGGGCGGGCGTGGTGCAGTGGTAGGACGATCGACCTCCAATCATAAGATTGAGGGTTCGCTTTGCCCACCCCCATGTGTCGAAGTGTCCCTGGGCAAGATATTGAACCCCACCTTGTTTTCTGCTGAAAGGTTGGCGCCAGTGTTCGGCAGCGGAGCCGCCATGTGTGTGTGAATGTGTGTGTGAGTGTGTGTGTGAATGTGTGTGTGACTGTAAAGCGCTTTGGCCTTCAAAGAAGGTAGAAAAGCGCTATATAAGTATACGCCATTTCCCATTTTAAAAATATCCCAAATAAGCATAAATATGAATGACTTCAATTGTTGCATTAATTTTAAAACTCCATGTTGAGCAATTACAACGCTTTGCTCTAAAGGTTTATCCATCCAAATGTACCTGCATAGCGGTGGTAATGTGAAAGGTTAATCAATCATAGATGCTAATAAATTGCTCTTTGCTTGTGTTTCTTCTTTCCTTGAAGGTTAACTGCTCCTCTGCATGCAGAAAAAGACATTAAACAGCCTCAATGAGAAATTAATAAACTCATTTTGATGCATGTTTTGTTTTTTGCAGTGTAAGCCCATTTATTGTTACATGTGGGCTGAGTATAAATTTGCTTGTGGGGTTTGACGTACAAGAGAAGCAGGTAGCTGAGGGTGATGAGGAGCTTAAAAACACTTAGGCGCACACAAAAAAAGTGGGGGTTTTTAAGCGTTACACAGAGCACGCACAGCTAAAAACAAAGATTTATACAGTTATGATCAAAGAGTATATGGACACATGCAGGCAGGAGGGCAACAGCTTTTGCCTTTCTAACACCAAGCAGCTGTGAATACAACAGTGGACTAACGCATGCACAGGACTGCAGCTCCAAATCTTTGGATGGCTAAAAATCTAGAGTTTGAAATGAATTTTTGTTTAAAAACAGTCTTCTCCATGTTTTTTTTTTTTAGATAGCTGTAAGGATTTTAAATCTCATCTGAAATCATATTGATTAAACCTAGAGGACAAAGTAAAAAATTAACTGTGTGAAATATTTAAAGAAGTGCTCATTTTTTGTCTATTAACATTTTTAAAATTTCCATACACTTTTTGAAACTAACCTCACTTTATTCCAAACTTTATTAAAAAAAAAAGAGGAAGAAGGCTAACACCCTCTAATCGGAAGAGTTTGAATTCAGCTCACTTCCCTGCCTAATGTCTGCTTCAGGAGACTGTGGAGCGGAAAATCCCCCACTTCAAACGTGCGCCCTGTAGCAGCTCCCTCTCCGCTCCAAATTTCACCATTTTCTCAGCCTGCTCACCCCATACTTAGCAGGGTTCACAATGATGGAAGTGCTTCGAGGTGGACTCAGTGGTCTTAAAGAAGAAGGAATTTGACGCGCCTTTTATGGTTATGAAAAACCCATTGCTCTCATTGAATCTTTGAGTGTGGAAAGCAAATGTTTATCTGAATGAAGAAAACCGTTTTCTATCATGAACCAAAACGTTAAAAAAAGCAAAACATTCCTTTTTATTCTTTTGAGAAAAAACTGCTGATGGAACTCCGCTTTACCGACACTGAATCCCGGAAAGCCGGCTCCACTGAAAATAATCTGATTTTGAGTCGCCAAAACGCAAATCTTACAATTATTGTAAAAGTAGACATTTCAACACAATAATTCTGTTTTTAGAGGACTATAGGCACAACCGCATTTCGAAAATATTCAAAAAAGACACCTGACAGGAAGTTTAAAACTTAAATAAATGGTAAAATGTTAATTAACATGTTTACATATTCAACGACTATAGAAGCACTTTTTTTTTTTACCAATGATGGACAAAGTAGTAGTGATATATTAATTATCCAATGCAAACAAGCTAAAAAATGTGCTGTCTTGTTAAATATCACCTTATTTCAGCCATAATAATCCTAAAACCCCAAATACACTTGCGTCTTTACTTTAAAATAGGAGTATTTTTCTGGGATGCTATTGATATTAACATGGATGTAAACGTGATCATTACTTTAAGTTATCACCTCTAGATGTTAACCCTATGAACTACAGACATGGAAATATACTTGCTACAATGCTATTTATTAAAGCGTCACTGTGAAATATTAAGTAAGAATTTATGTACTATTATTAAATGACTAAACTTAATAAAATAATAATAAAACAGATCAAAATAAGTAGTTTTTGCAGCTAATTGTAGCTCGATTAGGGTGCAAAGTCCAAAGCCTTATTTAAACGTTAATGTTTTAAGGTGCAATGCGCCTTAAAATCTATTATTGTAATTCATTACCTGACAAATACAGCTGTACACATGAAAACCTGCAAATGTGATACAGGTGTTCTGGTAGAGTTGTATGCTTCATTAATTGTCTTATGGCCAGACTGCTGGCAGAGCTCTGCAATGAGGACATCTGGACCCAGGATGATGGGAGCAAATAACAACACATTTATCACCACATTCAACAGACATGTGAAAACTAAACACACATGCAAGGAGAAGAGCATAAAACAACAATGAAGCTCTCCTGAAAAATCCTACCAAAGAAAAAAAAAAATCAAGAGGCTACATTCTGTTTCCTTCTGTCATTAGTGAAGCATGGAGGCGATAAGCTGCACGTGCACACTTTCGGCACACACAGCATGGCGGTCATCATATGCTGCTTCAGACGTAATGACCGCCAGCCTCCTCGCTGCGCTGAAGGCTTGTGCGGCAGAGGAAGCGGCGTGTCTGTCCGCTTTGTGCTGCTCATTACCGGGCCGGAACACCGACAACGGCTCAGACCAACAGGCCGCACACACAGCTGCGCGCGTACGCTGAACTGTGCAGTTTACGCGCAGATATAGTTCTCAAGACCGACGAGGCAGCTCCGCCTGTCATGTACACATATCATCGTCTGCGTGAAGCCGTGAGAACAAGAACCGGCCCGTGCAGTAATAAATCAGGAAGCTGTGTGACACAAGCTGAGTCCCACTGGCATCCTTCTTCAGCCAGCCCAAAAGCCCACGCACCCATCATTACAGCACCAGCACTGAGGCTCGTGGCTTTGAAGCAACTGAGCCATTTAATGGTCTCTTCTGGGCATCTGAGAAGCCCATTCTGCGCCATGCAGAGAGGCAATCATGTGAGTGATCAGCCTCAGGAAACTGCAGGCTGGAACAGAGTGAGAAATCAAAATTCATGGAAGCCAAACAGCAAATGCCAAGCATGTAATTACGCAGAGGAGAAATCTAGTCTGTAAAATACCATATTTTAAAATGAGAAGAACAAAAATTAAATATTTCGAAAAGCTAAAAAGGGGGGAAATCCATATGAAGAACAAAGGAAAAGGTTCAAACTAAATGTTTTTGTGTATAGTGAAACTCCTCCTCAGAATCTACACTAAGCCTTTTTCTTGAACAGCTGTAGAAGTTTTATACAAGTGTGTTGCAGTGGCACATCAACCTTGATAGCTTTGGACACTTTGATCAACAAGCTAATAAAAGTTTGAAGGGTGCAAGTCTGCCAGAACAAGATGCAAACAGCTGGCAAGGTGCTCCAGCATCTCTTCCTTCACTGACAGCTACGCCAAAGGGTAGAAGTGGCAATTTGTGCAGCACTTGGTGCTCATTATTCAAATTCATGAAATGTCACGGAATGTTTTTTCACGGTCACAGAAATGCACAAACAGACTTGATATTTAGAAATAAATCTGTTTGAATTTTAACAGGTTCTTTGAGCATAGAGTTTGCAGAGCTCTTTTGTGCTAAATGTTACATACCTTTGAGGTGTGCCAAAGTCCAATATATGTGCAGTGTTGAAGAATTTCTACAGACAGTGTGTCTCTTATGAGTTTCAAGCTGGATGAAGCACAAATTGAACTTGATGTGTGCTAAAGTTGCATAATTATGACAAAAGGTAAGCTCAAATGGCAAAGGATTCCCCTTAAAGCGCTCAAAATAAGTCTGTAACACCACAGCTGAGCTGTCATGGTATGGAATACTATGTCATTTGACAGCACTTTGATGACTCTAGCCTCTACTAGGGTTTTTTTCTATGAAAGTAGAATAAAGCAGCATCAAGTTGCACACTCCGACAGAAAGTGTGTGACAGGAATGTCCAGTACACAGATGGTGCAAATGCAGCATCTTATTATCCGTTACCTTGTATCCTGGGCCAAGCTGGTGGATGGCAAAGATCTGAGCTGGGTTGAGAGCCTCGCTGAAAACATAGATAGCTCCCAGCTGGCCACAAAACACTCTGTTTGCATCCGCTGTTTCTGAAGAACCCAGGAAACATTTGTCATAGCTCTGAAAAACAGACAAAACCCAAACTTATGTTTGAATACAACATAGATGGATAAAATTGTGTTTGAAGGTAGCAACAACGTATTAACCTTTTTAATTATTTGGCATTAGCATCCATAACGGTAACTATGATGATCCTTTAAAAAGTATATATTCAGTGATTGCTGATTTTAAATAAACATTTTTCCAACTTTGGTATTACCTGCAACTACAGAACCAACATCTACTCATCTTTTATGAATAAAGTCAGTATAATACCTTATATCCTCTAATCTCCTAAAGTGGTATGTTTAAACATAAAGCCTTAAGACCAAACAAACTGGTAGTATCGCCACATTTAAGACTTGTTTTTTTCCCCTTTAACAAAACTTTGATACATTTCACAAACTTTGTGAACAATCTAAAACACTTGCCCTAAAGGTAGAGCCATTTCCCCAAAGAAAAAAATGAATTAAGAAAAACACTCTTGGTAATGTAGCAATGTAACAAGAGCATGAGTTGCCACTGAGAGGTCAGGCTGCCTGTCCCCGGCTAAATGAAAAAGTTGGAAGTTGGCTTTGAGTTTTGCTGGAGAGATGCCCAAGGGCAACTCTGCGCCAGCCAACTAATCAGAGGGCAAACCTCAAATATTAGCCAAGCTCACAACAGGAGGGAAGTTTGAAGTAGAGTCCGGCTGAGACGCTGGCATAAAGGGCCTTTACTGAAAGTTTGCTTGTTTTGGTTTTGATTTCTTTAAAGTCAGTGCACTTACATCATTGGTGTTGACGTGCCAGGCCATGTCACCGTAGGAGACCAGCTGTCCGTTGACATAACAACGGATCTCTGAGTTCCTCCAGCGGTTGTAGATGTGGACGATACTGATCATGTACCACTAAAAAAAAAACACAGCAAGATGATGAATACGCACAGGCGAACCCCTCACACTATAAAAAAAAGCTATTTCTATCATCAACTCCAAAAGCTTCCAACCAAAACAGTTTTCGTACGAACAATACATTTAAAGGAATTACATAAGAAATTATTACACATTTTGTTAAAGGGTATATGCAATTTTGAAGTTCTACATTTGGACGGCACTCCAAATGGCAAACGCACTATGTAGTGAGTAGTGAAAGAATTCGGACATAGCCCAAGTTTTCATCATCAGAACACAGTGGATTCCAAAATATTCTTTGAAAAATGTTTGTATTTATTGGGTTTTTACTCTGGGAAATCCATGATGTCATATAAGGCGTTTAATAAAAAAGGAGGGAGCATAGTGTCCGAATTGCTGTCTGAATCTAAAGCACTCGACAGTCCCACATTTTAGTAGTTAGGGAATTCGGACATATCCACAATCAAGGATACCAAGTAGGCTAGCATTAGAACTAATAGGGTTAGCTTTGGTCATAATCTTAGGAGAATCTGTTGTTCATTATGTTTCCAGGGTTTTATAATCTGAAGTGCTCAAACTTCTGGTTTGAATACAAAGAATGTATTCAAACCAGGAACAATAATATAGCCTCTTCGTAATGTCTGAGTTTGCTGCATGAACTGGTCCTAGCATGGTAGAGGCTATGATAGAAGTTTGGTTAGAAGAGAAACAAAAATAAGAGGTGAAATCTAAGCAGACTGAAACAAAACTAGAATTTTAACATTTTCTACACCACTGGGCAACAGCAAATGTACTTAAAGCCATTCTCTATTCCACAGGCACATGGAAACACACATTAACCTGTGCATCCAACCAACAAAAGAATGTAGGACAGAGTGACTTATGAATTGATCAAATGGAACCACTGGGAACTTTGTTAAGCGTTGCAGGGATTCTACCAGGTCAGCAAATACTTTGGAGAGCCATCTCATCAGATCGGTGTGAGTTTGCCTAAAGTGCACGCTAGCATGTGTTTGAGTGTGTGTCACTGTGCAAGACAACAGCAAAATGCTGACAGTGCGGGAGAAGGGCAGTGTGCAGGCCTTAATTGACCGACTATATCTAGACTCATCAACATTCCCGGTGAGTGCGGGAAGAGATGGAGGAAAAGAGCACTCCCCGACCCTGATGTGTCTCATCTAACAAGTGACACGAGATTTCCAAAATTTGCATTTCCTTACCTTGCGAGGTTGAAAATCGTATTTCACACAGTGCTGAAAGCCTTTTCCTTTTGACTTTAGTGAGGTCACGATGAGACAGTTTCCCACAAAGTGGGCAGAGTAACCAATTCCTTTACTTGTGCGAAAACTATAAAGAGACAGAGAAAAAGAGAGAAAAATATTTACATATTTTACAATGAAACTCAATTACTTATTTTCCCAAGGAGGTGAACCTTTCTGTTTTTATGCAATTTCACAGATGAAAAATAAAAGAACAAAAAAAGAAATCCTTCCTACTAATGTACAAGCTGAGCACCTCTAACACCCACATAGCGCATTATTTAAACCAGTGCTAGCCATAACAAGCAAGACTTTAAAGTGCCTTCTTTACAACAACCACGTGGCTTCTAGATCCAGTTTTATCACTGATCCCTTTCCATCTTTTTTTCCCCCATAATATTTTTCTTCCCACACTCCCACATATTGTAACATCCATGGAGAATGCAGTCTCCCTGCTAGGACACGTTTCATGTCTAAAACAGGCCCGGAAGGATCACACACATAGCAAAGCCAGGGAGCAGATATAAATCCCTCTCAAGTGAATCCCCGGTTTACATTAGGTAGGCGTTAAAAGTGTTTTATCATGGCCTTCATTGCAACTGCGGCGGCCAGTATCAGACGTGTGGCTTGAGTAGCAGCTACATCTGGGGGAGGATGATAAGACCTGGGCCAAAAGAGACAACGATGCCCTCCCTCGCTCGCCTGTTACTTGCCATGACAACCGGAAAAACGGTTACTAGGGAAACAGGATTACATTCAAACACTCCACATGATTACAGTTCTTTTTTTTTTTTTTGCAACAGTGTCTGGAACGTAGATGCCTACATCTCATCCTTTTTTGGAGAAGACTGACTTTTTGTTGGTGATAAATCTTGGACTCTTTTAAAGGTGTAACCAACAGCGTCACTGGACGAAAAGGTGGAGAGAAGAGGCACAGCGGTGGAGAACGGGAGTTCAATAAATAAAAGGTCAAAGCTAATGAAGCTTCCTACTGGCTAACGGCTTGCACTTACAACACCAGAGATGCACAACAAGTTCAAGCATTCAGGAAGTCATACGTTCCTTGTACAGTGCCTTAACATTTACACTTTGGTTTTAATTAAACTATCTGTTTACCTAATAGCTTAATGTTCATGTACTTCAGTCTTGTGACATTTTCCTTTTTTGTTTTATAAAATCAGTTGGCATGAAATGTTTTGGGAATAACCAATACATTTCTAATGATTAGGTTCATTCAAATTCAATCAGGTTCCTCCTTTCCAGATGTCAATGTTCAAAAATGTTCTTAACTCTTAATCCAAATTAAGCACTCTTAATATAGCTTATACAAATATTATTCTACTTACCAATAAAGGTATGGTTTATCTTTGTCCACATTGATGTTATTGAGTGGATCCTGCCTGAACCAAGTGTTGATAGTGAATCCATTCTGGTAGGGCCATTTGGCGATTGGGGGTAATGCTATAGCCTGGTTGGGGACACAAACAGAGCTCATTTGTATGACAACTATTATACCACCATTTACCAGTTCCTAATGGTATTTACTCTGCTCCTTGTGCTGGCTGAGTAAAGTGCCAATGCAAAAGGGCAGACTGATTGTGAAAGCGTCATCAGCAACACGTCTAACTAATGTGTTGTCAATGAGCTGTTGAGCCGTCTTGCCTTACCGCTGCACTGCGTCCCGGAAAGTTGAAGAAGGTATCCGGACCATGTCTCTGAGGCATCTGGTTCAACACTGAGAGGAGTTTGATCGCATGTCTTGGCTAGAGGAGAGTGGAAGAGACGAGGGGGTCACTTTCCAAAGAGTGTGACAGATGCCAGCTGTGACATCACATCTCTACCACAACCACGCCAGATCAATAGTCTTCAATCATACGCCCCCCCCCCCCCCTCCTGACTACAACTACGGTACTCAATACCATGGTGAAGTTGTAATCGATCTGTCTCTAGGGAGGGTTGCTAGGCAGAGGAACAGGACTGGACAGGGATGAAGGGACAAAGCGGATGGGCTGAGGATGCTTATTGAACAGAATGCTATGGGTATGGACCACTGATGAGCGACTAGAGGTTGATTGCGGTTGCACTCAAGCATGTATTAGGAGACCATCTAAAGGCCACTTATAAACTAGTAAATAGCTCAACTATTACGAACAATGGCAAATTTGCAGGTTTTTGAGGATTTTTGGACTTTGTCACTTCCTGGAAGTCAATAAAAAACATCTTGAGGTTTGGACAGGGCTTCATCAGGCTACCGCGCTTGACCAATCACCTTTGACTTTTTTTTTTCCAGAAGGCAGCAGTTGACTAACTAGTGATTTTATAACAAATCTGTAAATAAACACAAGCAAATAGCCATGGGATGGACCTTTCAATAGGACTTTAACCCCATTCATTCATCTCAAACGTGCACAGCACGGTTTTTAAAGAGTTACTCTGTGGCCACTTAACATAGACAAGTTGCTAAATGTGCGCTAATCAGTAAGCTAAGGAGATGAGAATACCACATCCAGAAGCAAAAGTCCCTACAACATCAAAATAATATAGTTTAAAAGAGCTCAAATAAATGATAAATAAACTGTAAAATAGGTTTCAGATTTTATTTTCAAATGTTTTATCCATGTTTTATGCACTAACTATTACTTGGAATACTGAAGCTTCGTGGACGTATCTTAAGAGAACCTCACACATGTGGGCTCAATCACAACTAAAGGAAAATAGCAGTCCGGCAAGACTAGTGAAGTAGACTGAGCTGGGAAGAAGAGCTCAAGCTGAGGAGATGTAGAGGTGAAACAGGCTGTCAGAGGAGAAAAAATACGAGTCATTTAGTATCGAGAAGCTGCTCCGTGGTTAGCCGGGCTAGTCGCACAGCAGGCCTGACAATATTGAACGGAGCTGACGGTTTCACCTTCACACCTGATTAGGTTGTCGGGGCTTTTTTACATCACGGTTGTACTGCTCTAATAACATTAACACATTTAATCCTCAGTTGCAAGAAAAAAAAGGGGAAGAAAAGAAATCACAAAAAAGTGCCCTTGTCTTGACATCTATGCATAAATCAATCTGGAGACACACAAGCATTCTCTACCTTAGTCTTGTTTAACTACACAAACATGCTGTTCCTGAAAAAAAAATACCCAGACTGATCACACTGCAAAGCTGGGATTTAGTAGCACTCTTAAATGCAAGAAATTGAGATACCAAAACTATTCACAAACACTATGGGTGCAACGGATCACAAAACTCGCGGTTTGGATCGTGTTACGGTTTTAGGGTCATGGTTTGGATCATTTTTCTGATCAGAAAAATGGGGAAAAAACTACAGAAAATTAACAACACTCTACAATTTTTTTTTAATCTTCAAACCATAGATTTAATAAAGCATATATATAAAGTATTTCAAAACATATACACACTGACACAAATGTATTCTATCGTCAAAATATTTGCTTTTTATAAAAACAAAAACGTTAAAGAGGTCTTTGAACTCAAGATATTGCTTCATATAAACTATATAAACAAAAGTGTTTGAGAGATTGGATTTTTGGAAAAAAAGAAGAAAAAAGAAATACATTTTTTAAAAAGTAAGAATATCAAGGGACGGTTCATTCTTTCACTGTGTTCCCTACTGCTATAAAGCCCCTCCCACGGGTTCCAGACGGAGCAGCGGCTTTTTCATGGCACAGAAAGTGGGACGGCTGCTGCTCCGAGCTGAGAGTCTGACTGATTTCTGAAGGATTTCATAATGACGTGGAGCAACGCTTTGCAAAGTGTCATTTGATGGAAGCTCCTTCCACATGCGGCAGGAGCTGCAGGTACTTCCTGGACAAACATCAAGCAGCAGCTTGGACGCATGTTAAAAACAAAGATGGCGTAAATGAATATGACACAAGACAAATGATGCGCGCGAGAGGTGTGCACAAGGAGGAGGAGATGGAGGATGATCCGCGGTACACGTGTGTGCTGCACCGTTGTTCGGGATCCGTCGCATCCCTAACAAACAGCGACTTTCTAGAAACAGTGCATATTGTAGAAGAAAAACAAAGGTTCAAAAAATCTGTTTGTAGAATAAGGTAAATTGACAAAAAAACACTTTTTTACTAACCAAAGCAATATTTTTCACATTTTTTTTATTTGACAGTTTGCCGTTAACTAAGATAAGTGGAAAGTACATTAAAGTTACTCTGAAACATATCAATACTTCTCTAGGGAAATGTGTTTAATGTTTTTTCTGTTGCTTTTATTTTGTTTCATTAAAGAGGGCCCAAGTCTCGGTCCCCCTGTGCCGGAGAAAATACAGGGTTGTGTCAGAAAGGGCATCCGGCGTAAAAATCTCTGCCGATTCAAGGAATATCCCAAAAAGTGAACAACCACAACAACTTACCCAGATGCCATTGTCTCCTTTCAGCATACTGAAGAGCAGCTTAAGCTCCTTGACTGTAATGCTGTAACTGGCCAGGACTCCCAGCATGTCCACCAGGAGGTCTGAAGAAACACAAGCAAAGGGGCGAGGGTGGAGGGGTGGGGGGGTGGTGGCAGTGGTGGAGGTTAGACAGCAGAGAAAAGTACATATTCTCATCAGTTTGCTTGTGACTCAGCATTTGGACGGCCCTGCTCTCACATTTCTGCGATAAAATATGATGAGGTCATGAAACAGACACAGTGTGTATACTGCAAGCTTTGGTCAATTCATCATACACTTCAGCCAATGCTGGACTGTGCTTCCCTTTCCACACACTCACAGCTGCTTCAGTGAACACAAAACTCACACAACCTTGAATCTGAGAGTTGGTCGGTAAAGCATCACCTCACCCCACAAACTTTACTTGAACTGTTTTAAATTTCTGGCATCGTAGGCATTTATTATTCAAATTCAACATCCCAAAAGACAGAAAAAAATCAGAGTCTTTTAGACGTAATTTCTACGCCATTTTTGAGGGTATAATTAAAAGCCAGGCATTTGTGGATGACCTTCCTGCTTCACTGACCTTCACTTTACTCAAACACAACAGATCAGTGCAGATATGGCAGAGTTACAGCACAGCCCATTCAGGCTGGATAATGTGCTTAGAGAGGCTCTTTTTTCCCATATTAAGCTTGCTAGATATGAATAGTCTTCCCATAATAATTCATTCAACAGAACCATAGCGACAGAAAATAACGCCAGCTTATTGAAGTGATCAGTATGAGAGGAAAACGCAAACACTCGATATCCCAGAAGGGTGTTTTTGGTATGAAATAGGTCATTTTGAGTGGTCTGGAATGGGATCTCGAAGAGGAGTCAGTGGGAATTAATATAATGGTCCAAGCAGACTAGGCCCTTATGGTGGAAATAAGTCATTTACATTCTGATATACATGAGTACAGACAGAGGCAGGCAGGATAAGGACAATATAGGACACCTCTGTGTGAGTAATGCCACTAAATAGAAATCCCTAGTTGTGTTTAATACGGAATACATATTGCAGTTTAGTCAAATTGTGCTAAAAGTCCCTTTGTATCAGTTTTATGGTTAGAAAGGTAGAGTGCATGGTGGTAAAGTTGTTTGGCACCATCACCTAAAACCAAAACATCCTGATGAAAGTCTTGGCTGGATTCACAGTAGGGTCTGCCTGCTCCACATGTGCAGATAAGGCTTTTCTTCTTTTTCCCACACTAAAAACATATTTGAGAAGTTAACATAAGACTCAGGAGTCTCAGGAGTGAGTATGGTTATCCCTTTAAAGTTCTGTTAAGGACTAGTAATGTGTCTAAGGCATTTCCTGGCTTCGCATAAGTGCAACTGGGATTCCAAAACCCCCAGAAAGCATGAACAGGATAAAGCTGGTTTAGACAATTTACGGATGTTAAAATAAGTTTCTTTTACCTGAAAACCAACCAAAGAGAGAAAACGAAGATTTCAGATAGAATCTTTCTCTGGAACCTTATAGAAATTTGTTACATTTCAACAGCGTAGAAACCCAACAGAGTTTTCACACAACTCAGTTGCTAAAGCACATTCAGAGCATCCCCCACAGTCTTTTCACACTTCTCTGAATGATTCTCCTGTTCCTTTCAATGGGAAGCCTCCGCGCTCTGCCACTTGCAGAGATGCTCTACAGGATCTGGATCCAATCTAAAGGCCATCGACGGCATGCTTGAACATTCTCTGCTCTAACCGGTCGTGCTTTTGGTCTGCAAAAGTGCTATCAACATTTTTGAAGAGCAGATAAAAATAATAATAAAGTTATGCTGTGTGGAAGGCCCCTTGTGACAATTGAAAGAAAATAATTGAAAATGTAGTTTAAAAAATAGATTGACTGCCTTTCAGTTAACTATAATTTAAATTGATTACATTGTTTCTCATTATTTCTCTCTTTTTAAGGTTTTAATGCTTTGTTTTTTTGTGTGTCTTTGAATTCTACTGCCTTCGGGTCATGGAAGCCACTTGTAATGTGTTAAGAAGAGTGCTAAATTAATAAATCTGATTGATCAGATAGTGGTTAGGATCAATAAAAGGATTGTATTTCTAATTTTTGTTTGATTTGAATGACCATAAAGTGTCATTAAATGAGGATAAGCTTTTACAGTCTCCTCTATATAAAGGAGCTCTTGCGTTCTGTAAGGAAACTGCTTGTGAAGTGATTCCCTGTATTTTCCATACAATACACCCATGTCCATTTGAGATAAGTGTCGTCTCGAATCAAAGTTGCTGAAGGAGTCCAAAAACTCTGTAAATGTGGTGACAAAAACAATCACTTTGCAACAGCGAGAAAGCTTCAACCAGCACTTGAAGCTTCCTTCCTGGCAGGTTGTCTCTACGCGTTATGACGAACAGGGCTAATGCAAAGCCACCTGTGTGTGTGTGTCTGTGTGTGTGCTAGAGGAAGGTTTTAGAGTAGAAAAGGAATTGAAAATGAAACAAGGCTATAAGTGTTGCAAGTTGTTTTGGCTTTTTACTGTTTTTCAGAGTAAAAGATGACCCCTTGTCCCTAACTATTGGAAGGATGGCCAAAATACCCCTATAGTTTCGATTGGGCCAATCTAAAGCCATCACCATTGAAGGCGGTTATGATGTTATCAAATGCCATTTTTCCAAATAATTTGACCATTAAGTTGAAAAGTCGTTGGTACACGCCCTCTTTTGCCTTAGTCACAACTTCCCTCAGGGGTAGAAACAGACTGTCTTAAGGCAAAAAATAGGCAAACCTATATGTGGCTCCCGCACAAAATGTTACTATCGTTGACCACTTGGTGAGCCGGTTGAGTAAAAATGTTCATGCACATTTTTTTACAAGAATGCTGTGGGTGACAGGTCGTAGCAAACTCTTAACACCAAAGGCTAACGTAGGTGAGATGCAGACATGCGGTACGGTGTTGGTTTTAGCTGCTGTGCTGCTAAAGATTTGACTGTCACCAGCCAATCAAACGATTGCCATTTGACATCACGCAGTGTGTGATGTCAAATACAAAACAAATAGAATATTTAATCTAACAATAAGAAAAAAAGGTTTTAATGAGAAGAAAGTCAGAGTATATATGTGTTGCCAGTTTTGTACATTTTTCATTAAGTGAGTTCTGCTTATGTAACAAGCCACTCAGCTGTTGATGGATAAACACTCCCTTTCTATTCCTTTTTACACCAGCTTCAAAGTGCGGGGCATGGGTTGCCCCCAGGGCTATACCTGTCTGACCAGAACCCTTAGGTTGCTCTGGTCGATTGGTTACAAAAAGACCTCCTACTCTGACTAATGGAAACAGTTCTGCTTCTAAGCTGTAGAAGTATATTTTTCGACAAAAGTACTACGTGTGCATGTAGATATGCAAGTGCCATTTTAAAAATACATACATGTTCAATAATTTACAAAACTAGGCTTTTTGTTGTGGAGTTTGCTTTCAAGTCTATTTTTGAGTATTCTTATTTTCTCTGATTAAGCACATATAAATAAATCAATGAATAGCTTAAAGAACTATTTTCATGAGGAAATGTATCATGGTTCCATTTAGCAGATGCTTTTATCTCTAGCAACTTCCAGCTTTTTTTTAAATCGAGGGCAATGTGTGGTACAGAGTTTTGCCTAAAGACGCAGAGCACAGTCAAGCCTGGGACTTCAACAACTGATTGATCCACTGGTGGACCACTGTGTCTCTAAAATGCTTAACACTGCTTCCAAAGTTCTGTTATACGATTTCATGATACAAACCAAACAAATGGCTGGACATGACAAAGCACTTAGCCCTCATGGTCTTAAACAGTAACTCCCTCCGCACGTCGTACCTGCAATCATGTCGTCCACAGTGCTCATTTTGAGCAGCACCTGCTGGATCAGGCCCACCTCTGTGCTGGTTTGCAAGTTGCGTACACTCTTGCGCAGTATGGCTGTGAACATGCTCCAGATCTCGGCCTGGCATGTCACCTCGCAGTGGGACAGCAGTTCCACCATGCAGCCGATGCTCTCCGCCTCCTGGATGATGAAGTTCGTCTCCAGGTCAAATTCGCCACCCACCAGCTGGAAAGGATGAAGGAGCAGGTAAGGAAAAGGAGGCAGGCAGTAGGATGTTTGTGTGCAGAGGAGATAGGTTGAAGGGAAAGAGTGGTGACCATAAAAAAAGATAAAAGAGAGAATGATTTAGTGAAGCTTTTAATCTTTTGTCTCTAAGAGAGATATACGTCTGGGTTGTGATGGAGGTTCATTGTGGTTTGGAAAGCATTTTCCAGGACAAGGGGATATTGCAACATCATTCATCTAGAAACACACCGCCTCTCCTTTCTCTTTAATATGATACAGCTCTCAGATCTCAGATCTACGCACACATACAATAGAAATAATCAGAATTCACACACGGACACTGATTAGTACACACTTTAGCCAGGTCCTCTCAGATGGCATTAGTCAGATGATACCACATTTGTCAAATTGAGAGCAAATGTTCCGTCTCCTAATGACTGAAGCACCATAATCACTTGTGAAAGTACAGCCTTCGTTTGATTGTGCCTCACATGCGCCGCACCGATGTGAGCATTCCCTCACGGCGTACTACACAGTCCAAGAAAAGGGTTGCCACAGCAACCGGGAAGCTAAAAAAGCCCAGTTAGGGTTATTAAATAATGTGGCACAGATACTTGGAACAGATGTTAGAGCAGCTAGGTCTATGAACACTAGAAGGACTGTAAATGATGTCTATAGAAACCTGGAGAAAACAAAAGTAATAATATTTTTTACAAAACCAGATCGATCATAATGAGAGGAGAAAGAGAGGGATATTTAGTATCTGAATCTCAAGTGCTTTAGGAATTATGCTGACCTTGTAGACAAAAATCAAAATGAAGGTCATATAATTTGAGCTTAAAGACCCACTCTGATGAAAATTGTGTTTTTGGTGTTTTTAACATGTTCTTGTGGCGTTAAGTCTCATGATGGAGGACATTTATATAAAACTAAAACAAAGCTTAAAATTGCATTCAGGGTTTTTCTTTATTCAAAGATGTAAATCAGGGGCTGATAGAAAAAATGCTGCGGAAATAGCTTGGAGTTGTGACGTAGTACCTACAACTGCAAGCCACGGGCTCCCAGCTCCGCTCCATTCGGATGCATCTGCTTGTGGACGACAAGATCGATGTACGTCTTTGTTTACCTCGTCTGATCTGGTATCTGGCTACAAACTGTTCGGCTGGATAACCCTAACCCTCAGAGCCAAATTTCTAACGAACTACTGCCATTCTGCTGAAACTATGTCCTAGAACAGTTTTTAATTTTAATTTGATCTAATAAGGGCTTATTCATGGTTAAAAGTTCACTGGGAACACTTTTAACCCTTGTGCTACCTTAGATGACCCCACCCTTACTTTGTCGTGTTCTCTCTACCATGACAAAGGTGGATAAAGGTGGAAAGATTTCAAGTAATCCATGGACACCAGTGAAGATCACAAATCATTGAAGAAAAAAAGGTTCAGAGCACTGTCTAGTGGGTCTAGATGACCCAACTCCCAATGTTAAAGCGCCTAGGATAGCACAAGGGCTACAATAGATCAAAGGATGATTGGAGCAGGAATTTAAAAAATGACCGATTTTCAAATTAGACTTTACATTTATATATCAGTAATGCTTCCAATTAGGCCTTCACAAAAAATCGCAAATTTAGGGATGTGCAATACACAAAATGGCAAAATTCGGCAAAAATTGCAATAAATGGTTACCTAAAATGTGCTAAACCAATCTTATGGCAGCTTAAAGTATTTAACGAATCAAACAAATCCATTTATGCATTTTACCAATCAGACAGACTCCTTTTCTGACAGATGCTCGCCTCCTAAAGTACACGAGGGTCATTTGGAGTGTAATTTAAGTTATTTTGACTTTTTTTTTAATTAAACTTTTGCAGTGAAATGAAAATGATGTATTTACTTGTTTTGCTGTATTTGTTCATTTATTGCAAGTAATAATCGTTTTTCTCCAATTTTACAGCCCTCCTTCCAATCCAAGCCCAATTTGGGGGACTTTTTAAATGTTAATCTCCTTATGTTAAGAGGATAAAATAAAAAAGAGATCACAATTCTTCAAAAAGTAGCAGGTTTGGTTGAGCATTAGTAGTAGTCCATTGGAATGAATGCGAGCATGCATCCTCACTTGCATCACTTGTCTGTCTGGCTTTATGATGAATTGCCTGAACCTGTAGGTTGTATTCTGCCTTTTGCCTGATAACAGCTGCGACATGCACCAGTTCCCCCTGTGACTCTGAGCAAGATGAAGTGGGTTAGAGACTAAAAAATAAATAAAAAGAGCAGTAATGCGATCACGTCTTTAAACAGCAGCAGCAGCTTTCAGGTACAGTAAAAGCATGTAATGCTGTTGCTTTTTGTCATAATCTCTCTTTTTTTTCAATTCAATAACTTCAACTGAACACCTCGAAACTCATGCTGCTTCTCCAATTCACAGACCTTCACTTTTTCCTTCAACAATGTCTCGCACCCTTCTGTTTTTCAGACCATGTCCCTCAGTGAAGTCAATTGATACTTTGCACTTTTTTTGAGTGCATTAATAGAGATTACAGAAGATGAGGAATAGAAGAAAGAATCCTACATTAATATCCCAAAGTCCCTCTGTAGTTTACTGTCACAGAGCGGGTATGAGTACCAGTCATTGACTGTGTGTGAGAACTGGACCGCGTAACCCCTAGAAATTGATTTACTTTGGGCTCCAACCAAATTAAGTCAATTCAGTCGCTATTTTTCCACGATACGGTTGTCAAACGTCTGTAAGCCGTGATTGGTCCAAGTTGGTCGGAATCAATGTTTCAATGGCAACCATTTTCACCATTCCAGAGTGAGCTTGCTGGAAGTCCACACCCCACCAACAAAAGTCAAGCGAATTTGTCAATCAAACACATCGGTTCAACGTGGAAGCCAGTGGGCACCACTTACTTTGATTTAGGCATCTGATTGGTCAGTGTATCACTTAAATAACTTGCAATGAAATTTTTTTTAAAATTAAAACTACTCAAAAAAATTAATTAATTAATTAATTAATTCATCTTCTACCATTTATTCCCTTTTGGGGTCAGGGGCTGCCGAAGCCTATCCCTGCCACTTGTGGGCAGGTCACCAGTCTGTCGCAGGATACAGTGTCCACAATCACACTAACACACACTCTCACATTCACACCTAGGGACAATTTAGATCACATCTGTCAAACTCATGGTCCGCGGGCCAAATGTGGCCCACCATGTCATTGTATGTGGCCCTCGAGAGCATAAAAGTTTTTAATTTCTTGAAATAAAAAATAAAAATTGGTGTGTATTTATTCATATCTAGGGGGAATTGGACTTGAAATATGGGATTGGTCTGCTATACATCAGGACTTAAACACTGTCCATGTAACCTAACCTGACAGAATCAAATGTAAAAGGATTTATGCTAAAGTAACAAGCAAACATATGTTTTCAATGCAACTGCAATTGTCACTTTAAAAAGTTATAATAAATAAATAATGAGTTATTTAACATGAAGGAGTAGTTACCGTTTTTTTCATTATATTTAATTACATGAATAAGTTATATCTGGCCCTTTGAGGACAGCTTCTAGGCTGATGTGGCCCTCGGTGAAAATGAGTTTGACCCCCCTGAGTTGATTAACCAATGAAACATGTTTTTGGATGGTGGGAGGAAGCCAGGGTCCCCAGAGAAAACCCACTCATGCACAGGGAGAAAATGCAAATTCCACACAGAAAGGTCCCCCATTGGTGTCCCCTGGTTCAGGTCCCCCAGCTGGGTCTTGAACCAGGGTGTCTTCTTGCTGTGAGGCAAGAGTGCTAACCACTGCACCACCATGCAGCCTAAAACATAAAATAAAACATTTAATTGATTAAATTAGTTAAAACATTAGGAAAAGATAAGCAATCTGCATTCATCCTGGAAAAAATGAAGAATCAAAAACACAAAAAGACAGGCAGTTTAAATAAAATGTATTTTCTTATGTTTACTATGTGGTGCCTGCTGGCCCCCACGTTGAAAGGTTTGACAGATTTTTGTGTAGCCCACTCTTAAGTGGTAGGGGTGTGGACTCCCAACAAGCTCACTCCTGACTGGCAAGAGTGGTTGCCATAGAAAAGTTGACTCAGACCGACTCTGACCAATCACTGCTTGCTGACGACGTCTCCATATTGCAAAAAAAATTGGCAACTGAATTGACTTAATTTGGTTTGGAGACAGTAGTAAGCCATCTACATCACACGCACTTAGTCCAATTCTCATTTACAGTCAGTAATCTGCATACATCCCTACAGCTAGCATGTCTAAAGAGATGGTCTGTATGCACAAGAAGGGGGTGGGGGGACTTGGGAGACCCCATCTAAGGGAAAGATGCTCGGAAAGAAAACACACAGGACATCGAATGCAAACCCACTCAAGTGCTGCACCAGCATGCTCTCCCTCCGCTTGCTCTTCCCATTCAAAGCGTAACAGCCAGATAAGAGAGGTGACGCAAAGCCCTGCAACAAACTGAGTCTTGTGACACACAATACAGCAAAAAAGAAGAAGCTCACCAGCCAGAGGCACAGCAGGAGAAGGAAGAATAGCCTTCTGGGTAATTATAACCCCCTCCCCTAAGCAAACAGCCAAACATGACATTTTAAACCTGGATAGGTCCATCAACTTCCAACTGGAAACACAAATAGGAAGACATTCGGATACAATGAGAGGCTAATATGAGATTTTTCTTTTCAGCATAAATTAGAACATTTAAATCAAACAAATGTTCTGCATTTCATGTGGTGTCAATAAAGCTGATAGATGATCAAACCTCTTATTGGCTCAAATGGGTCTTTCAGTTGGCGGTAGAAATAACCGTGCAACCTAAACAGCAATAAGTGGGATCATAAAGAGACAGAGTGTGCCTGAGCACCGCCGCCATCATGCACAACAACAAAAGACTAATTAGTTTTACGAGGGAACACGATTCCTTTGAATGAACACTCGTAACCTTTAATCGCGCTTTTTCTTCTCAGCTCTGTGAGTCCACATGGGTCAGGCCCCGCCCATTAATGGGGTGCTCATCAAGCAATCACACTAGAGAACTGTTTTGTTTTGTTTGTAAAAAGAACTTGATCATTGGTTTACTTTAGACGATGGAGGGGCCCCTCGAACCAGACGCTGACCGTCCCTGTTTTCCTGGAACCAGGTTGAAGATGTTTGCTTAGCGATGATTGCTCCCCAAGCGTAACCACTTGTTCCTGCATGCTACGTTCAGACGACACACAAACAGCAAGCTGAGAGAGCGGCAGCTGAGTCTTCAAGCGTACTGCTAAGGAAGTGGTGGTTTAGGTTTGGAGACCACTAGAAGGTCGGGCAGGTAAACACTCCAGCAGTGGAGCGGTGCTTAAGAACATCCCTGCATGCTTGAATATTTAATGTGCACTAGATAGTGTGAAGTGTTTACATTGCTCTGACTAATAACACTGCTGAGCATTTCTCAGCTTGTAGGAAATCACTTCTCTCGCTTTGTATTCCTTTCCTGTATGGGTCGCTCTTTCAAAGTAAAGTACACTGGCCACAGTTCTTAGTGAGATTCAGAGGTCTCCTGACAGTGTGAAGGGTAGTGCTAGAGCTGTCTTCACACCACAAAGGGCTCCAATAAGCAGATTCCACTGGCTCTCATAAGAGGGTAAGCACCTTTCCTAGCCTTTCCACTATAAAAAGAGTATTTGGGCTATAGTTGGAAAGATGTACTTTTTTACGTTGTTCTAACTTAATTATTTAGTTTGGTGAAAACAAACCATTTTTTTGAGTTCATTCAACTTAAAAACAACAATAGTTGTCTGACATAGTTATTTTACTTTCAATCAACTTAATTCAATTAAGTTGGTGTAACTTTGGGGTGAAGTTGTCAATGCGTAATGATGTCATAACGTAAGGCAGCGCAAGGAATTATGGGATATCATTTCCTTTGCCTATCTGGGCAGATTGTGGTTTAAGTGTGAGTTTTTGTCCATGGGTTTTGTTGTCCAGCTGTTTTACTATGTTTGAACTAGTTCAATTAAAGTTGTATAATTTCTTAAAGTTAAATAAACATTTCAAATTAAGTTGGAAAGCCAAAAAACTTTAGTTGAATAAACTTAATTTAATTAGGTGTTACCAATTGAAGTGATTCAATCAGGTTGGATCAACTTTTTTTTTAGAGTGTAACCCCTTCTCTTGACCTACCTCTCCCTTCTCGAGCTGTCTGGAATTTCTTCAATGGTAACTGCAGGTTGTTCCAAAAAGAAAAAGGTGTTACTGCTAAAACATGAAGGTGTGAGGATTGTAGCCTTAAGACTACTATATATTTTTTTTCAATTCTGCCTTCTTTGTTTAATGTTCTGTTTCGAGGTTTTGTGTCACAATATCACCCGGTTTCATTAGAGGTGTTTGATACACATCTCAATGGATAGTCCATAAATTGATACATAAAAGATTCAACTAACTTTTTGGCAAGACGATACAGGCCAATTCTTTTACCTTAAAGGATACAATTTAAAATTTGTAGATTTATATTTTGTACTTAAAACTAAAAATGTAAATGTCTTTTACAAGATAAACTTGTTTTTTTTTTCTCATGGGCACTTTTGTGGTTAAAATAAGGATAATTAATTTATGGTTCAGCTCAATTGTAACTGAAGCAACTTGGCAGAATAAAACTTGTGATTGGATGTCTTTTTGTTTACATCACAGATACATAAAAAAGTAAAGACAGTAGAGAGAACAACAGCAAGAAAATCCAACAGTTTGCCAGAGAACTGATTATTTACATAATGATTGCTTTCATACCTTTTTACCAACATAATCCTTTCTGTATTTGTGGTTCTGAACCGATAGTGTGGTTACTTCTAATACTACATCAGTTTTTTGTTATACATCCAGGGGCCTCAAAATAGACAGCCCTTCGTAAAAATTTGCCGCCCGTGAGTGAAGTAGCTGCCGCCTACTTTTTGATAACGTTTATTTTAATGCCAAATTAGTTTCAATCATTAGCTCTACTTTTGGTGAAATTGGTTTTCTTCAATGCTGCTCTGGTGTCGCACGTGAGGTACACAAATGTATCAAATAAGAGAAGGACCCCTAGTTTCGTTGTTTTAGACACTGATGCTATGATGCTATGCTAATATGCAATTCACTTTGTCGCCAGTATGTGACCACAGACCATTTTCAGGCCGGACTTTAAGACGTATCGGATAAAGACAAAAGAAAAATAATTCAAAGGACAGTCATAAGAAAATAGTATTTTCTAAATATAATGAGATATTAATCCATTTTGAATAGAACTTTGAATAGCAGTCTATATAAGATTACAGAGCCAGGGTTGTGCTGAAAAAAGCCACTATAGGTGCCTGCATCTTTACTGTCAATGACAATCATAATGTCAAGAAACTAAGATATTACAATGTTTTCAGGCGTTTATTGCTATGCATTCATATAAAAATTAATTACCTGGAGGCAGAGTTAGGGAAAAGGGTACATTTTCTGTCGATATGTCCCCCTCTAGTTAATCCAGTGCTTCTTTGAGAAGCACTGAGTTAATCTGTCCTTGTTTTCTTTGCAAAGATGCATTTGAGTTCAAATTTAGATTAAATCAAAGATCTGTTCTTACCATTAATGAGTTACTTTTATACAATTTCATTTTCATTAAAAAATGTAGGTAAAAAATGTTCATTCCTTGTGAGGGGCTACAGGGGGGCCAAAAGAAAACAGAAACAACATATTTGTAAAATGAAGCATGTCATTGATGATGGGAAAACGCCAAAAGTAGAAAGACAGGACTGATTAGAAATCAATAAAAAGGGTTACACCCTGCAGCCAGTGTTCACCCAGACTATGGTATAATGTGTTTTAACCTTTAACCATTTTAGCAGCCTGCTACAGCCAGCTAAGTTTTGACTTTCAGTGCTGCTGAGCAAGTGAGGATAACGAAGAGAAAGAACTGCACTGCAGGTAAAAAACGACCCAAAGTGAACTACGGTGAAAAAGTCTGAGCAATGTACAGACCTAATGACTGTAGAGATGAAAAAAAAAAATACAGTTCTGCAACGAATTGAGAATCTGTTGCTGCAAAAGCAAAAATGTATCTCCTGGAGATCAAAAATAATGGAATCTGAGGGAGAATAAATCAGTTTCAAGGTGGATTTGCAAATGTTTCCTTCTCACTGAGTCACTTACACCAAAGAAAAGAAAAAAAAAGTTCTAATCTGATTATCTTTTGTTCTTTTGTAAAAAATGTCCAAGCAGTCTTTTCATAACAATTACCAGTATGCTGTTTTTAGCCAAAATCAAAACCTGTATCATTTTCTAGTAAATAGTCTCTGGAGAGCAGCAGTGGTTCATTCGAAATTCGCCTCTGAGTTGTGGGCAGGACTGTTGGCGCACAGTGACTCTTCCCCCTATTTCCCATCATCCCTTTGTTCACACATTCTCCCGCTAGCTTACAGCCCCCCACACCTTCAACCGGTGCAATGAAAATGGCAAGTAATATTGGAGCTATCCAGCCATTCAGTTTGGAGCCAGATTCCAGCTCAGACGAGGAAAACAAAGACCTACATGGATCCAGTCATCTGCAAGCGTATGCATCAGAATGGAACGGAGAAGGGAGCTTGTGGCTTGCTGTTGTACATCCTACGTTACACCTACAAACTTTCTCCGTTGACATTTTTTTGTCTGCTCCTGCTTCACAACAATTGGAATCAAGACAGACAACTTTCTTTATACATGTCCCTCCATCATATAAAAAAATGCTACAAAAACACAATTTTCAATGGAGTGGGTCTTTAAGTTGCATTGAAATAAATACACTGATTCATCTATTTGTGGTCGTCCATATTTTATTATTATCAACTGAATGAATAAAATGATAGCTGGCATGTCTATCATGGATTTTCTGTCAGTATGATCACTAAATATGTTTTTAATGCTTTGGATGGCGTTATTCCTGTTTGCTGACTTGCTTTTCAATGTCTCAAAGTCCTTCTTCAGTCTTGAATAGCAGCCATTTCTAAAGGCTTGTTAAATGAACAGCACTAACAATGATATAATTTGTCAGAAATAAACCGTCCTGTCAGACCCACCACTGTGATGTTACATCAAACAAGTGATTATGCTTGCTAATCACTTTAACTGAGCGCTGAGCAGTGGGTGGCTATCAAGGCCAAAGCGGCTACAAATAAAAAAAACAAACACCTGTTGCTCATTAAAGTCATCAGAGATGTCAGGTCAAGGAGACCAATGGACGGTCAATGCCCTCCCTCCCCCTCTCCTACTTACATTTCAATTGAGCCTTTGCTAGTGGCATCATCAATATGCAACTTCAAAGCCCCCTGGGAGAATGCCGGAGAGGGCCGTGTTTGTTTGTGCTGAGCGGGCGCACGAGTGTGGCTCATTACTCATTTGTGCGCCCTCAGTGAGTTGTGGCTATTCAGCCCCTTTTGTGTACAGAGCGGGAGGCGGGGGGAGGGCGGGGGAGACAAGAGGCCCATCCACAGAGGAGATCACAGATTATACACTTGGTGCTTCGCCGAGAGGGCTCCACAGAGCACAGGAGAGCAAAATTGAAGGAGAATGAGAAGGAACGAAGGGGGGGGGGGGGGGGGTGGAAATGGTGGTGGGGGGTAAAAATAAAACAAACAACAGCGAGGTGATGCTGTGAATTGAAGATGAAATGGAGAAAATGCTGGTGAGGCTGAACGGAGGGGTGGAGGGGAAGATGGAGCGGACAAGGAAGAGAAAGGGAACGTTCTTGTGCTTTTCTTATCAGAGCGGCGGTTTTTACAGCCTGGAGCTTTACAATGTGTGGTGGAGCATTTAGTGCTCCACTGATGACCATAGCAAATCTCTGCAAGGATATGGATTATGTTGGAGCTAAACTGGCCACTAAACACCCCATAATCCTAATTCTGCTTCCAGCATGACCTCATTTTTGGAAAACTGCATCGATAAGACCAGCAACTGGTTTTAACCCAGATTTATATGAAGAGAATTTTTGTACTTTTATTTTGAAGATTTTTTTATAAAGTAAGCATATGGACCAATCAGCTTCAAACAGATGTAAAAAAAAATGTGTGGAGACGATGAAAAAGGAAGAAAAATGCTGGGTCAGGTGTCAAGATGGCAATAGACTGTAAAAGTGCGTCCATCTGATCGTAATCAGCGTTGACATATTGACCTAGTGTAGCCTCCACGCTTTGGGAGGGGGGAGGAATCAGAGGGGGAGGGCAGGCCCATGGACTTTGTTTCCCATGGGCTTTTATACAAGTGTCTGCACAGATGGCATATGAGACACTGTGCAGCCCCAACTCATTAAAAACCGGGACAACCTCATGATCGCACACCCAGCAAAACAAACACCGAAGCCCTTCAAGTGTGCCTCCGATCTAAAAGTGGCGCCGCCTGAAGTGTATCTCTTTTAGTTTGGAAGGTAAACCAAGAACAAATAGGAGAGGAGAAAGTAGATTCATGGTGGATTTCAACACGGTCTTGAGAAATATAGAACATATTACATAAAAGTATGTTTTTGGGGGTTCAAAAAAAGGTGATGCTGGATTTATGTTGAGCCTACATGAAGTCCTACGCACCAAATCTCTGCCAGTTCTCAGATTAATGCTTGTTACCTGAACACCTACACCTCTGTAATATAACTAATACAGGCTAGATGGCAGCATGGATCATTCAGCAGATGATCAATGAAGAAGAAGCCCTTCTGAAAGTTACTTTGGATTTTTAATTTTTGAGAACATCGTTGATATTTATTTTTTTTAAGAGGCATTTTTTTCTCTGTTATAGATGTAGCATTGGATATAGGTAAACAGGAAGTTGCCAATGCAATGCTACCAAACAGATCAGAATGACCACTCTCCATTTGCATTTCAAATAGAAAGTACCTGCTGGTTCAGAGCAGCCAAAATTCCATAGACTTCTATTGAGAAAAAACAGCTATTAGTCATTATTGTTGTCAGAATGCCCGTTCTTATTTCCTCTTTTTAATTTGCAATCAAGTTATTCAAGTTATAAACTGGCCAATCAGATGCCTCAATAAAAGCCTGGTGCCTTCTGCCCCCAGGTCAAACATTCTAAACATTTGACAGATTCTCCTGAGCCTGCTTTCAAGTGGTAGAAGGGTAGAATTTTAACAAGCTCACTCCTGATTGGTGAAAGTGGTTGCCATAGAAACGATGACATAGACCAGGGGTGTCAAACCCATTTTCACCGAGGCCCACATCAGCATAGTGGCTGTCCTCAAAGGGCCAGATATAACTTATAAACGTAACTAAATGTAATCAAAAATAAACTTAACGACTCCTTCATGTTAAATAACTCAATAATTTTTTACCTTTAACTTTTTAAAGTGACAATTATAGATTCATAGAAAACATATGTTTGCGTGTTACTCTAGCATAAATCCTTTTAATTTGATTCTGTCAGGTTAGGTTATATGAACAGTGTTTAAGTCCTAACGTATAGTAGCCCAATCCAATATTTCAAGTCAGGTTCCCCCTAGATATGAATAAAAACACATTTCAAGAAATTAAAAACTTTTATGCTCTCGAGTGCCACATAAAATGACATGGTGGGCTGCATCTGAACTAGAAACATTTTAAAAAGTAAGGAAAAATTAAGAGAATAAAATTGTATTTTGTTTTTTTTCAGCTACAGTCGGTCAATATGTCAACATTGATTACAGTCAGAAGGACACACTTTACAATCTATGTTAATCTCAACCTGACCCAACTTTATTTAGGGACGTATTTTTGACATTATTTCATATTTTTGAACACATTGGCAGATACCAATACCATCTTTATTTTATTTTGTTTTATTGATGATATTACATAATGTTAAATAAATAAACCAAATCACTAAACAGTCAGATTATATGTTGGCCCTCTGGGATTTTCAAATCAATTCCAAATGGTTGTTTTTCCCTGCAAACACCTTAGTCAGGACTTTGCTGTAACTGAATGCTGTTATTCTCTGTGGCAGAAATTGGGATAACTGAGCAAATTTTGATGATACATGTAGGCTTCCGATGGTGTAAAAATATGGAAAGAGGTGAAGATGCGTATCTTTACTGTCCAAATACACAGGTAACCCAACGGCCTGTCAATAGGTTGACACGTTAAGGCCTGTTCTGGTCTTTCTGCGGCATTTCATGTCATTATGGCCGCACGATCAAAGCCCAATGACAGCGGCAAATATTTATATTTATATTTATCAGCAGAAATGATAATATCAGCTGATACTGGTAATTTCATTTTATGCAGGTTCTGGGACAGATAAAACAGAAGCAACATCAGGACATCTGATAAAGAAACCAATTTTCAGTTATGAAAGAAACCAGTTCCACCCAATGTCTGATTTTAATCTGAAAGCATGGATCCTTTACACCAACTACAGTATATTTTAGAGACTGGATAGAAATAAAAGAAGAAAATTTAAAAAAATTCCTCTATTTATAAATAACACTTGTGCTCTTTGGGAAATGAGAATGACAAAGAAACAGCTATCGTGGCTCACTAGAAATTGACAGATCTTCTTCCCACAACTCTCTGTGATAGGACTGAGACTAATGGGCCTGTATGGCAAGTCCTTTCATCTTCCCCCTACACACTGGTGGATGCGCAAGACTTGCATACCCCAGCAAGGTCCAAGATAACATTGAAGTCTAAAAAAAAAGAAAAACTCCTATTTAGCTTTAAGCATTTAAATAATAAAACAGAAGACACATCTGTTTTTTATTAGGGCATGCTAATAGAAAAGCAGGAATGTGTTCACAAAGACATTGTTGCCCATGGGCAGTAAACATGTTTCTAATTTGTTGGTTGGATTCTGTGAAGGGCATTACTTCGGAAAGGTGACGAATTTCAATCAAACACCCGGTTCTTCCAATTTGGCAAACGAGTGTAAGGTTTTAGAGTTGAGAGCAGATATACTTGTTTATCCCTAGCCAGGCTGCACTCTGGGCAGAACAAAAAGGCATAAATATGTCTGTCTGAACATGTATTAAAGAAATCACAGCCTACTGAGCCATCCCATGTACTGGCTTGTTAGTTTATGTCATCAAAACCAAGAAGCAAAACGACAAAACTTATAAAAAAAGATTTATAAGATGGTGAGATTTAATGCTTGCCATTCTTTTTTTTCTTTTTTGAGTCTGCAGTTCACACCAAAACAACTCAATGTGCCTTTTGCTGTCTCCAAGCACAGACTCAAACCATGTCAAGTGCAAAGCCTACTGTACACACCTACCATCAAAAGTGCAACATCATTAGCACTTGACAAAGTCAACCACAACACTCACAAAATTCAAAGGGCAAGAGCCTTTTAAAATATTCTTTGCAAAAAAAAAAAGAAAGTAATTTACACACACCCACAATTTCTTTTCACATTTATACAAACACACACATGATAGCAGAAAAACCCACATAGCGCGAGCCAGCAAAAAATAAGGACAAATTAAGAGCGGAGGAAGGAATCTGCAGGGATGCAGATCCTTCCCAAAATAATACAAAAATAATTAGATGTCATTAGGTATCATTAACAGTGCTTTGGAAAAGAAGTCTAATTTAAAAGAAGAAAGCCTGCTTCAGCTCCTTTGCTCTTTTTAAAACGTCTTTTCTTTCCACCTCAACAAAGAGGAGAGAGTCAAGAGAGGGTAAGGAGGCATCACAAAGGGGGGCTTTTGTCAGTGGGGTGGAAAGAAAAGGCACAGAGCAACTGTAAAGAGGCAAAGGGAAAACACAAATGAATAAATAAAACCAAAAATATTACATTGGACTCATTTCAGCACAATGGACAGCTCCCACTCTTTCTGTTGACAGTCAGAGACTGTACATGGAGGCTGCAGAACTTCTTATAGCATCATATACATCAAATATTTCTTTTCAAGAAATTGTAGATCATGAGTAATTTGGAAAACCAAAGAAGCGAAGAGCTCAGTTGTTCACAGATATTGCAGCTGCAAGAAAAAACTGGAAAACGTGTTTACTGCTGAGACATTGAGGAGAAAAATGAGGTCAAAGACTGCAAAGATGGAGGGCTGCAGCCAAGTCATCACAAAGCTGACTTCATCCACCAGCATTTTAGAAAAAAAAAGCCACCTGATTGGCCAAAGAGGCTTAGCGACGGATCAAGCAATAAGCTTTATCACATGCTTTTGGGTTGCAAACAAAAAACATTTTTTTTGCCTTTATTTTCCAGCAGGGAACCACGTGACTCCCTCTTTTTTGTGTTGTTTTTCTCTAGCAGACTGCGCATACACACTTATGGAGGTGTCTCACTGACTCACTATTGCACAACAATGGCCATACAAACATACAGAATGAATCAAAGTTTCCCCAAATAAATAAAATTGTTTGGGAGCCTTGCTACATCCAAATGGGTCGCCAGTTTTTTCAGTTAGCATCTAAACTCATTTAAGAGGTTTTTGTTTTTGGACAGTTAAATCGAATACTTTTACATCGGCTTAATTTTTTGCTTTGGTTGAAAATTAAATGTGTTTTTCATAAATTGTTTTTATTTTCTCATCATTGCCAGGGATGCCAGGTCCTGACTGATTGGTTAATCAAATTAAGACCACGACCAAACGTTTGACTTTCAGTCAAACTGCTCTTGATATGTGAACCCTGCAAGGTTATTTCAACCCATCACAGAACGTTATTGTTATTAACAGGAAATGTAAAATATGTGTTTACTTCATTGTTTGAGGGGTAACAAAATGTTCCTTTTATCCAGAAAGACTGACGAAGATTGTAACAGCAGCTAATGTTACAGATCTCAATGAGGCTTTGTCAAATAAATATCCATAAAAATGCAAAACAGGTTCTGTTTTCCCTCACAGCTAAAATCAGGCTTTTCATGCAAAATATAGAAGAAAAAGATACTTTAGACAAAACAGACTTACTTAGTAATTCAACTTGGCAAAAATGTTTGACAACCAACCCTGCTGCATGTTGCTGTCCCACCCACTATGGCCTGCTCAGCTCATCACAGTCAGAGATTTCCTAACATGATGAAGAAATAGACTAATCTAAAGAAGTCTCTTCAATGCAGTGGTCACAATTCCCAGGCACCTGTCCATGAACCGCTTTATCACCGTTTATCAGCAACACCTTAAAGCAGTGGTTCCCAAACTTTTTCTGCAGGGCCCCCCTTTCTAAAGATTAGAATATTTTCGAGCCCCCCCACACTGACACAAACATACAAATCCTTTGTTTCTAAACTCCACCGCGCCTTATAACATGTGGTTAATGAGAAATCTTTCTCTGAACGGTAGAATTCTGTTATCTGAAGCTGAAGGAATCTCTAGATCTGTCTGTGTGTCTCTGTCTTTAGAAATGCCAAAACACATCTGTAACCTATTAAACAAAACATTATTTGATTTTGGAGGAAAAAATGTCATTACTTAAGGAAAAATGTTTTGTGTAACAGCAGAAAACATGGGGGCATGGATGTATTAACCTTTAAAACTTTAAACAACTCTTTTCAAATAAAGTGGTTAAGTAATTTATTGAAAGAGGAAGACAATATCTGGAATGCATTTCCCAAATATATATTTGACACAATGGGAGGCATTAAATTCTTGCTAAAATGTAATTATAAAATTGAAAAATTACCCACAAAACTTTCAAACTTTTCCAAAGAAGCCCTGCTGGCCTGGAAACTCCTTTATAAAAATAATTTTTCTCCAACAACTTGTTTTATTTGGAATAACAGTAATGTACAATACAAGAATAAATCACTTTTTTTCCTAGATGGTATGATAATGATATTGTTTTAATCAGACAACTTTTCAATTCTCATGGACATCTTCTGACGTATGAAGAATTTCTTTTAAAATTCGGTATTCCTGTTCCACCCAGAGAATATGCAATAGTGTTGGATGCCGTTCCAACCAGTCTACTTCAACTGTTTAAAGGGATTAATAACACAAGTCAATTAAGAACCCAGACAATTTTTTTGGACAATGTGGATATTTGTGTTAATTCAGTTTCCAATAAACAAATAAGAAATCTCTTACAGACCACAACCTTACCTGCTGGGAGGTTTTACTGGGAATCCAAATTTGTGGACATAAAATGGACTTATGCTTGGACTATTAGTAATAAATACTGTCTAAATAACAAAATAAAAGAGGTGTCCTTCAAAATATTGCATTGTATATATCCTACCAAAACTTTGAGTAGATTTGTTGTGGACATGGACCTGTTTTGTTCATTCTGTGGAACTCAGGAGGAACTATTTCTCATCTGTTTGAGGACTGCAGACATTCAAATATGTTTTGGATTGAAGTGGGAAACTATATTGGAAATATAACTAAACAAACTGTTACATTTTTAGATAAAGACATTATTCTGGGTTACCTTAAAGTCAAAGTAGACAAAGATTGTATCTTCATTACAAAATTGTTTTTATTATTGGCAAAATTCCATATCCATAAAGCCAAATGGTCAAACTCCAAACCTAAATTCCAGCAGTTTTTGAGTGAAATCAATCAGTAATGTACCATTATCAAACATCTGCAAAACCAAAAAGCAATCCAACTAATTTAATTTTTGAAAGATTTAAAATTTATTAAACCCCAAAGATTTTTGAAGGAATTATTCTTTTTTCTCTTATGTTGTATATGTATGTGTATATATTTATATAGTTTTTGTTTTATTTCCTATATGTTTCTGCAATATATACACATTTCAATTCCCCCTGAGACATTCACATTGTTATTGTATTATGTTGTTTGTCAATCAAGTATGAAAAAAAAAACTCCACCGCGCCCCCCCTGCAATACCTCCGCGCCCCCCCTAGGGGGCGCGCCCCCCAGTTTGGGAACCTCTGCCTTAAAGCCAGATGAAGCTGCGGTTAGCTTGCGGTTTTGAGCTTCAACTTTACCAATTATTTTAAAGAGGAAGAAGAGTAGAAAAAAAAACAAATATGCTGATTTGTGGAATTTAATTTCGATTTGTTAAAGACCCACTCCAACAATCTTTTGATCTATTGTAAAAGCATTCCCAGTGGGTTTTTTTTTTTCAATTATAGTGATGTTATCTTTAGCCGCCCCCATCCCCTTCACCTATAATTGAGATGTCTGTTTACATGCTCTCCCGCTAGGTTACAGCCTCTAACACCCTCAACATTGCTGGTGCAACAAAAATGACGAGCAGTATTGGAGCAATCCAGCTGTATAGTTTTGATCCAGGTGTCAGCTCGGACGAGGAAAACAAAGACGTACATGGATCTATTTTTCCACACTTGAATACATTAGAATGGAGCGGAGCAGGAAACTTGTAGCAGGCAGATTGCATTTTCTATGTCACAAATAAGCTCTTTTTCAAGTCACACGTGTTCGTCTGCTCCTGTTTCACAACAATTTGAATAAAGTATAGCAAATGTGAACTTTGTTTTCTTTAAATATCTACTTTATTTTCAATAAAAGGTTAGAACATGTTTAAAACACAGAAGAAACACGATTTTTATCAGAGTGAGTCGTAAAAACTTGTGAAAGGCATTTTTGTGAATTTTCCCATCAGAGCTACATTAGGAAAGCCCCTGATAACGAACATTAAGGTAAGGGTTGGATAGAAAATAACTATTCCTCTGTGTTAAAAGATAAATACACACCAGATCAAAAGTTATTTAATGAAAAACTATGATTCATCTTTTTGCCCTAATGAATAATCTAAGCCTAAATTGATGAATTTTCAACTTTAACAAATCATCAACCTTTTTTATTTTTTATCTTCACCTTTAGCAGGATTATCTTGTTAGACTAGAGTTCGTTGATTACAACTTTATTGTGACCGGGAGCTCAAAAACATCAGACCCCAACTTCAGCCTCATACAGCCTGTTCGGTGAAAATACTGCCTGACATTAAAGCAGTTCGTGGACCAAACAGGGCTGCTTTAGCTGGCAAAAGAAAATTACTGCTGTAGTCCCACGCCAAAACACAGCAAACTGAGATAAACTGAGATAGGTTATCCATGGGAGTTATTGCTGCTGCCTATTCATTTAAAACCCACCTCTGCTTAAAATCATGGAAAACCTGAAACCTGGTCAAAGAACAACCAAGCAGGTAGGAGTTCCAGGTTGCAAGTCTTACTGATAGCTTGTGCTTTAGCAAAATGGGAGAAAAAAATCAACATGAACATCTACAGGAGTTTGTTTGCACCTCGTTTGTAGAGTATGAAGCATAAAGCATGTACGGTACACAAAACTGGTTTAGAGATGTTCAATTCTTCGTAAGAAATGGTCCCAAGATGCCATCAACTACACTATTTGTCAGAGTATTTTTTCATGCATGGTGTAACGGTGAAGCCAAACTCCAAGGTTCACTACTTTAAACTGAGAATTTCTCAGAGTCAGAAATGCATGGTGGGATATGCAGTCTTCTGGCAGGTGCTTTTGTTTTGTGACAAGGACAAGAGTGTGATTCAGTGGTGGAATTAAGCACAGATCCACTAAAACATGAATACAGGAAAAACACAATGACAATACCAGTAGCTTTTTGTTGAAAAATGGAACAAGTGTACTGTTTCCCTTGACTGAAAAGAATGCCCGCTAAAAATATTTTACATCTAGAACAACTTTGGACAAATCAACAATCAAAAAAACCAAGCTCAAGACACTTTTTTTAATTTAAACTAGATATCAGCGTCCTTGGACAAAGTCTTTTCTGCTTCTGTCTAAGCAATAGTAACACAAAAAGGACATATAACTACGAACAACTTCCAAAACACTGAAAGACCAAAATACGTTCTTCACTGATATTGCATAATTTTGTAAATCTATCATATCATCAGTAAAACGATAGAGCCTTACAAGCCTTACAAAATCCAACTCTGTTGGTTGTTGTCGCTGCAGTTTGCTTTAGAAAGGTGTCTACAAATTCACTAAAAATTAAGACTTTTTAAGATCATTTAAAGTCTATTTAAGACTGTATGCGAAAAGAAAATTAACATGCATGCAACAAACATACATGCAAACGTTAAAAAATGCAATTTAATGTTGTTTTATTATATAAGCTGAAGAATTCTTTTGTTCTTAGTGGTTGGGTTGGCTTTTATTACTATAGTATACTTCTCATGTATAATTGTCTGCATTTGACAAAAGCCACACAAAAAAATTAATTGAACACATCTTATAAAACAGCTGCAATGCAACACGCAGAAAGTCAAAGAAATGTATCGAGTACCACTAGGTCTCAATACAGATTGCTTTAAAATTAAGAATCCGAATTTAAAAGTCCACTCCAAAGAAAAAAGAAAAGAAAATCCCAGATTGTGCTCATGTGCTTCCTCCCTCTAGATTCAGTCCAACAATTTTTAAAAGAAAGCAGACATGAGCATTTGGGAACGCATACCCTTCAACAGTGGCCCTTATCATAACATAAACCATTATGATTGATGTATTGGGAATAGGAGAATTTTCATTAAAAAGGAGCTTTCCCACCAGGGGGACATACAGGTCTCGCCAAGTGAAGGGTGAGAGGGAGAGGGGCTCAGAAGGGGTAAAAAAAAAAGAATCAGGAACAAAGAGGCAAACCGAGATGAGGTCTTAAGAGCAGTGTGGGGGGGTGGATTCACTGACAACTAAAGGAGTAATGGGTAGAAACGAATGAGACATGCTGCCGCTGTGACACGTTAGAACAGTATAAAGGACGGATCTCTAAGGGTTGTTTTGAAAAGACATACCTTATTTCTGAAGTTGCAATAGTTTCCTCAAGTGTGTGATATACTTTGGTCAATTTATCTTAGAACCTGCAAGCTTTCCCCTTTCAGTTATATTTTAACTGCTGCATTCAAGGACAGTTGTTTTCCAGGGACAGAATGATGACAGCCTCTTCTGTGGGTTGAGGTTTTCTTTTTTTAAGCAAACCCTGCTGAATATATTAACTCCTTCATCCTTACTCTTATAAAATACAACACACAACACTAAAAGATCAAAGAGCAATGTTTTTCTCTTACATAATTCAGGCTTTTATTTTTTAGGAACTTTTAAGGAGAGTCTTGTTTTGTTTTTGCCGTTTTTAAATAAAGAGGACATTAAAACATTTACAAGATTTGGTGTAAAAGTACGGAGCCCCGGGAACTGACATGGGTAAAATGGAATAAAAATGCGTGGGAAAGGAATAATACTCTGATATACATTTATCCTGTTGTGTTTGAATGCACCACAGTTACGAGGAAACGTTGACTGGTCGGGATGCATTATGGGATATGTGTGATGCATGATGGGATACGTAGCATGTAGCCTTTGGATGTAAAGTGACTGCTAAAGGGTATGTTAATAAAAGACAAGTTCTGAATATTATTATTCCTATTCGACCCTAAACTACAATATCCCATACTGCAGCTGGCTGTCCGTCTACCGGTCAGCCAGCCAGCTGCCTGAATGCCGGCATGACAAGCAAAAGAGCTCCGCGCTCGTATCGCATAGCTCATAGCTCGAGGGAGCTATGTCCAGAGAATCGCCGCGGTTTGGGGAAGCAGCAAGCTTGGGCATCCTAAATATTATGACATTTTTCTTCTTTTTTCATCGAGACAATAATAAATCGATCATTCTTGTTTTTATTTTTCCCCTCTTGAATGACTGTGGGTCACAGAGACACGTAAGTAGCGGCGGAAAGCAGCTTTTGCAGCAGGACGGAGATCGTACCGGTGTAGGATTCAACAATTCGGCCTGCAGCAACCGTTCGGGGTCCTTCGACTAGTGCTGACATCACGTTATGTGATTGGCTGTCCGTTGGTCCAATGACGTATCAGATAGTGATTGGTCTGGACAAATTACTATTCTATCATAGAAGAAGATACTATGCGGTCCGTTGTAAACAAACAGAGCTCCGACATGAAGCGAGATTATCTTCTGAACGTGCTTTTATTATTGATATGATTATTATTAAGTGCATTTGAAGCCAGACGAACAGTTTTCCAGACCCTTCTCCGGACCGCACACTATAAAAAAGCACCTTCCCTGCCTGCGAACATGAAGCTACGAGACCCCAGCTGCTCTGATCAGAGACACGGTTCACTTGCGTGGAGCAGCCGGTTCATTCTAACAGCCACAGATTTTTTCACGGGTTGTGGCAAAATCTCTCTATAAACAGAACAAAGAATAATGTCAGACACTTATGTAGGAAAAGAACTTTGGGTTACAAAAGGAAACGTGAAATGAAAGTATGTAGAGCCCGAGCAGACCTCCAAGCTACTTAGTTTGTCCAAGTGGGGTTACCGTAGAGTGACGTTATCTTCAGTCGAAAGGACCTCAAACGGTTTTTGCAGGCCGAATGGTTATGGTACCTAAAGTACATCGGGAGGTGAATGAACGCAGACATGGAGACATAATTACCGATGCTTTTGTAGCGCTTTTTAAAATAAATAAATCTGATCTCTAAACATCCTCAGTGTCTTCCATGCAATGTAATGAGACACACAGACATAAATGTGAAGGCATCTGCTGTAAATCCAAGTATCGCTAACATCTGTGTTTATGAATGACTAATCACATAAATAATTATTTCACTCACACGAATTAATTATTTCGAGGGAACGAAATATCATTTCGGGGGAACGGAATATTATTTCGTGGGAACGGAATATTATTTCGTGGGAACTGAATATTTATTATTTTACCCATGACAGATAAATAAATAGGAAGAAAATTGGATAAAACTACTTTTTTTCCAATATTTGATTTGTTTACTGCAGCCAAAATATTTCATGTTACATAACTAAAAATTCAACAAATCTCTTGAAATGTTCTATATAGCGATCCCATTATTGTTCCATTTTTTCCATCGTTGGCATTTTCTAATCACAGATCACTGCGATTTAATTAATCTGATTATTTTTTTAACCTGGACAAGGACACAGCAACCTGAAAACACTCTTGTCCGTCTTGCATAATAGTCTTTTTTCTGCAGCTGCAGGGCTTCAGTTATTTTAGTTTCCACAGTCCTGAGCAGCTGCTAAAAGGAGACAAGAGCTGCTGCTATTGTTGGGACATTGAAATATAGATCTGCTGACTTCCTAACTGGCCTTACTGGCTTTTTCAAACGTGGAATCTTTTTGCTAAAAGGGAAAAAAAAAACAAGGTTATGAGAAAGAAGAACCATCTAAACGTCCAGCCTTTTTCCGTTGTGTGAAACTGTGAACCTGTCTGTAATGTTTGTGCAGTAAAGCAGGTGTAGACAAGCTGATGCTGAGTTCAAAGGGCAGCGGATAAATCCTGCAGGTCCGACTCAGGCCAGGCTGGTGGCAATTCAGGACGTCTAATCTGGCTGTTTGGTTTGGGCTGCCCCCAATAAATGTGAGTCCGTTAAGTGTGTCAGCACTCACACACTGTGTGCGCGTTCGCCATCCTCCGAAACAATAAGGAGTACTGTTTCAATGAGCCACAGCTGATGGAGGATCAAGAGGCGGCGAGCAGCTCCAATGAGTCTCGGTAATCCGTCATCATGGGACAGAAGAGGGAATAACACACTGGGGAAAGGGCGGAATTGTAGCAGGATGCCACAGACTCTACACATCTGCTAGGGCTGAAACAAACGGTTGTTTAGGTTGTCGATTATGTCTTTATCACTTTTACTGAGGATTATTTTTAGCAGCATCGATTTTAACAGCGGAAACCCAGCAAGGATTTTCTTCAGGGCAATTAAAGTTCATCAAACAAATTCTTTTTTTGTTTGTTAATTTTGGGAAGCAGCGCTTAACAGCAGCCAAAGAAAAAGGAATAATAAAAACAATAAAGTAATATATTATGGGGGGAAAAAACACATTAAAAAAACAGAGGGCAAAATTTAACTGAGTGGGTTCTCCAGGGTTAAAAAAAAGCCCAAATTTAGCGTGTTTTAAAGATATTTTAAAGACATTTTACTCAAAATATTTGGGTTAATTTTAAGAAAGTCATCAGTTGTGAAATAATGCAAACACATAGGAAAGGTTCATCTCACCAGTTTGTTTCAATATTGGTCAATTCAAACTATTATACTACTATTATACTAACTACTTTTATAATCATTTAACCCCTGCTATATGTTGCTAATTCACAATACCACTTCATCCCGAACTCCATTTACCGTAATTGACTATCACCTTAAACAGAAATACAATTGGAAGTTAATTCAGGCATTAAGGGGTTCAATTTAAATTATCCAGCAAGGAAAGGACTGAGAAATAATCTCACATGTGGGTTAAGGTTGAGTGTCGGGAACGTAGCTCCAAGTAAAGATACGCCGGCCGCGCGTTGTCAAAAGTCAAACTCCCACAAAAAACAATTTTGCATCATCTCCACACGGAATCTATTCTCAAATATCACCACACAATCCCAGCATGCCACTGAAGTCTTGTGAGCTCTTACTTGCCTTTCTTAGAAGGCCAGCCAGTATAGAAAGCGGGAAAAAAAAGCAAACAGAAAAAAACTACAGCAAACCCTGAAGATACAGGAGAAGGATCAGTGGAACTGTTCGGAAATGAAGTACTTTGGGTTCATAAGTCATACAGGAAAACGTATTAGTTGCAAAAATGTCTTCCATTTGGCTGACAGCACAGCAGGGTCGAAAACGGCACAAATAAACTCACAATAGTCTGCAAAAGTGAACAAATCCAGATGATGGCGAATTGCTCTAGAGATGTGTTGTATCCCATAATGCCATTGGGTACACTCACATTCACCAGGATACCGAAAACCATGAAAAAGTTTAACAGACTTCTTCTAAAGAAATCGGAGAACATTTTCTTCCTCAAAGCTTGACACTTTCGTGTATCGGCTGCTAATCAAACCCAAATCATCCCCCCTCCACCTCCGTGCTTGGCAGTTACAATGATTTTGAATGAAAGCCTCCGAATTTGGCTCAACAAAAGTAGTCTGATTGAAACAAGAAAATCTGAAAATGAATGTACCTTTTAATCTACTAACATCTTTATAGGCTGTGCCAACATTATGTGTGGGGTGTGATCTACTGATTGTGCTACATTAAATATGACTCTTATAAAATGTATGAATCCATTAGTGATCAAATATTGACACTTTAGGGAAAAATCAATAATATTTGGGATCAATTTACACAGCAAAAACAAACCTAAAAAAAGTAAAAACTTCTTAAAATTTCAAAGATTATCTTTCGCTAAGCAAAAAAATCCTTCAATGGGGTAAGAAAAATGGTCTTACCAAGAATACCTGTTTTAAGAAGTTTTCTTAAACTAACTTTTCCTATTGAAAAACTTTCTTCATAAGATAGTTTTTCTTGCAAGACCAAAAATAAGACATGTTTTTCTGAAACAAGGGTCTTTTACTTTCTTTAGATTCAGTTCTTGCAGTGTAATCCTTCCAATCCGGTGTTTGAATTTGTGCCATTTTTATGACGCATCCTTGTAATCCTCAGCTGTAATTTTCAAGCATCAATATGCAGGCCTGAAAAACTACTTGCCCAAGAAAGTATGTCAGATAAGACAGTATTCTGACATAAACCTTAAATATGCCAAAAAGAGGGAGCAATCCTTTCATTAATGTCAATTTGTTCAAGTAAAAAGCACTCGTTTATTTTTAGAGCCATCCATCAGCTGTACTTGTTTCATTATGAGAAAGGTTAATGGAGTCTTTACATACCATCTATAGTACCCTATGGACAGGTCACCAGCTTTCAACAGGGCCACATAGAGAGACAGACCGACATGCACTTACAAGTAATCATAAAGAGTAACTTTATAGTCAACAATTAACCTATGAAACATGGTTCTGGCCCGTAAAAAGGAAGCCAGAGTATCAGGAAAAATCCTTAGATGCAAAAAACGAACCCAGCAGATGAAATAGAACGTCTTTATTAGACCTGCACATCGTCATGGCAATATGTGTGATACACGTATCGCAAAAAACAGCTTAAACTGCAATAAATGGTTACCTTAAATGTTTACACACATGATAAAACAACTTAATGGTAGCTTAATCAAATTTTTGTTGTGCTAGTTGTTCATGTATTGTATTATGTATTGTATTGTCTTATCGCCATCGCAGTATTGATAACTAAGATCACACATTGCAAGTTTTCCTCATATCGCTCTGCCCTACTTTTTATTTTATTTTTTTAAACATGTTTTATATTAGCTTTTTTTTTTCTTCGTCAAACCTAAGCTGTATTTTTTTTGGGAACTTTTATTTATTTTTGGGAAAAACACATTGCATTATCAATACAATTCTATTTTTCAGACCTTTGGCTTATTTCCCAACAGTAAAAATATAACTTTTCTTTTTTTATTATTATTATTATTGTCAATCCCCTTACTGTGAAAACTTGATGCTTTTAAGTTGAAATAGTCATTTTTTGAAAATTCTTTGTGATTTACTTGTAGCAACTTCCACTCATATTTTATAATTTGACATTGAATTACAAATAAAGAGGGAAAATTAACTTCCTCTGTTAGTCTGAAAAATGAATTTATTTAATTAGATTTCACTGTGTGCATTCGCACAAGGAACATGCAGTACTACTTTATTTTTCCAGTATCCTGTTCTGCGTCTATCCGAGTAAAGATACAAGTAAGAACTAGAAAATGCGCAGATGTACTAACCAGCCTAATTTGCTGCTAAATGACTTGTTACAGCACTGACAGTATGTTTCAGGCTGCAGGGGATGTATGAGTGAAGCAGGGAGGCGCTGTAAGTCGAAAGCACTAAAGCGTCACAAACACACAAGGAGCGCAAAGTTGTCCGTAATCAACCTTCGGCCACTGCGGTGTGCAGCATGATGAATAGCTACACAGTCAAATGTACTTCCAGTAAGGCAGTTGTGTGGTGGGTGTGTGTGAGTGTGTGTGGAGCCAAGGGAGCGAGGCGAAGTAGGGCAGTATGAATATAAAATCACCCCTGCCAGGCAAGGATGTGGGCTACAAAATAAGATGAGAGTGGTGTTTGTGTGTGTGTGTGTGTCTGTTTCTTTTTTTTAATGTGTATAAATAAATGCTTGTGAGGCGTGCATGTTAGCATGTTGCCAGATAGGCAAACAAAACCTCAGCTTAAGGAATGGGAGCTCATTAACAGGCTAGGTTTACTCTTACCAGCTACACAAATGCAAGGTTTTTCAAAATAAAGCAGCTTGTTAGAATCTGGAGATTATAGTTGCAGCACACACTTACAGGTACACACACATCCATGCATACAAAAGCATCGAATCAGTGTCTCAACCAGAGGTTTTTGATCGAATCCCTCCCCTTCCTTCACTCAGCACGTGCACACATTTTTGGAAAAGGACTAATGCGCACGCAGACAAAAGAGGCAGACACAATAGAATCAAGCAGCCAGACACAATAGTGCAGGAACAGGGAGCACACAGTACGACTACAGAACACAATGAAGAGCATAAGCTTCTTTATGTGAATCTGCAGGAGGTAACCATGCCATAGCAATTAAAACAGAAAACAAAAGAAAACTGGAAATTAGAAAATGGCGCCATTATTTTGAAATTCAAAAGTAAAAATGTACCTTGCAGCAGGAAAAAAAAATGTTTTTTTTTATTTAATTTTAACAACTCTAGGGAGTATATGGACATAAATATATTAGTCTTGCTCTTGTAATCCACACTCAATAGTCTCTGAACTCACCAGCTGGTTTGCCTATCACATGTTTATTACTAAGTTGCAGTAATGACACAGACCCCCCATTAGCATTGCTATTTTCAAAACCTGAAGCTTTCAAAGAGTTTTAGCTTTTTTATAAACAAACATTTTGTTTGTGGAATTGGAATTGTGGAATTGGACTAAATCCTTGGATGTTAAGTTACGTGTTGGCTGTTTTTTGTTTCTTCTTCTTCCATTTTGCACATTATTTTGACCTTGTTTTTGACTTGTTGTGGATTTATGCCGTTTTATTTTGTCTAAAAAACGTTCATATTAATTTTCGTGATTTTTGAATTTAAAAAAATGACTAAATTTAACAACCAGAATGGCGTCGTTTTTTGGACAGTTTTAGGCTCATTGTGTAAAATAATAAATAATATAAAAATGCCACAATTAAAAATAATTAATAGAGCAAGTTGCAAAGTTGAAGAAAGAGCTAAAATTGCTCCATATGACTAAAGGTTCATCACATGTTCTGATCATTTTCTCTTTTATCCTTTAACACAGAGATATAACTCAGATATCTTCTCAACGGTTGAATAACCAATGCTTGTGTCAGCATGTTATGATGCCAAATACAATTTTCATTCATTCATCATTCATCTTCTTTACCGTTTTTTTTTCCCTTTCGGGGTCACGGGGTTGCCGGAGCCTATCCCGGCTACTTGGGCGTAGGCAGGGATACCCTGGACTGGTCGCCAGTCTGTCGCAGGGTAGAATATCCTCAATCACACATCCATTCACTCTCACAGTCATACCTATGGTCAATTTAGAGTTGCCAATCAACCTATGAAGCATGTTTTTGGATGGTGGGAGGAAGCCGGAGATCCCGGAGAGAACCCATGCATGCACGGGGAGAACATGCAAACTCCACACAGAAAGGTCCCCCATTGATATTGTGTTTTTCATGTCCCCCAGCCGGGACTTGAACCGGGGGCCTTCTTGCTGTGAGGCAAGAGCGCTAACCACTGTGCCACCGTGCAGCACCTCAAATACAATTTTGGCTTTTCCAAAACTTTGATTTCAGCCATTTTGTCACTCAGCTCCGCACGCTTGAACCTCCAATCCTTATGTCACCTGTGCTTCTCTGCAGCTCTGCCTCCGCACTTACAACCGCCTTACTGAAGACGAGTGGGAGGAGAAGGAAGTTTTGCAACAGATAGTCACGCCGCAGACCTTGTCAAAATGAGGAAACGGAGAAACTCTGCGGAGTTGGAAAAACCAGAAGGGGATGGCACTGCAGACAGCTCCATTACCTCCTCACAATAGGGATCATCCACCAGCTGCTTCGCCCAGCGAAGGGAGTCAAGAGATTATGCCAAGAGGTTAGAAGGATGGATGTGCTTAAAGAGAACAAGGACATGAGGATGAAGGCAGCCACAGAGAGCTTGCACAAGGTGTTGTTAAGGTAAGGGGTGGGGACATTTTCTTCTCCTCCGACTCCCCGAAGGGGCTCTCCCTCCAAATCTCACCTGGCTTATCCCTGGAAAAATCCCACCATCTGGAAACGACAGCCAAAAAAGGAGGCCGAGGAGGAGATCTTCAGGAGCTGAACAGTTTCAGATAAGCATGACCAAGATGAATGCTGAAACTTGAATGATGAAACATCAATCTGCGCTCCACTTTGAAAGATTTTCTAAAGCAGATGAGTTGCTATTAAGAGGATTTGGGAGTGCGGAAACCGTGCTAACCTGACTCCCCGTGGGACTCCTCTGTCACCAAGAGCAGAGGTGAGGGATGAGTACTGATACCCAGAGCGTAATGAAGCTCCACGGGGGGGGGGCAGAGCTCATCAGACCCCTACGGAGAGGTACCGATGCTAGTCTGAAGGTCAATCACTGACTTTTCAAGAACCCCTCCGGTCCCTGTTTCTGCGGCGCCCTCTCTTTGTTTGTTTTAGCCGCTCTCTCCTTCCGTTGTCGCTGGTGAAGGAGAGCCTCCTTCCACATATGCTGCTCCTCCCTGCTCCCTGTGGCGCATGCAGGGGTCAGGAACGACCCAGCTGTGTGATAGATCGCAAAGTCATCCATGACCTTGCAGGGGAAGCCACACCCACTGTCCTCTGTTTCTCTGAAGATATGCAAGGATGGGTTTGAGGAAGCAGTGGGGGAGGAGTGCTCATCTAGTTCAGGTCCCTAATGGGTCAATCTTTTCTGCAGGATGGTAGACAAACCAAAATGTGCAGTTCCCCCCTTTTTTATGGGGTAATTTAGTATGTTCTGCCAGTATTTTTGTGCTTGTTGCTATAGCATTAGCCTCAGGGGAACGTTTTCTCCTCCCTTTGGAAATCTCCCCCATTGGTTTAATGGGGGAGATTTTAAAAACCTGTGTTGTTTTCAGAACATAAATTCTGCAGTTTGACATTAGTTCATTAGAAATTTGCCTCTGAGTTGTGGGTGGGACCATTGGCATGAAGCAAGCCAGCCTCCCCTCCCCTCCCCGTTAATATGAGCTCTCTGTTTAGATGCTCGTCTGCTAGATTTAAGTCAAACATCCCCCAAACCTAACATAACGGGTGCAACAAATATGGCGAGCAATATTGGAAATATTCAGCCATGCGGTTTTTTGAGACGTAAATGGATCAATTTGTATGCAAGTGGATGCATCCGAATGGGGCGGAGCTGGGATTGTGGCCCGCCCAGCACATTTTCTACATCACAAATATGCTCTTTTTTAATTGCCACTTTTGTATGCTCTTGATTTATAATAATTTAAATAAAGAAATGTTAAGAAATACATTTTTAACCTTAGTTTTCTACAGTATATGTATATCCTCCATCATCAGAAAAATGCCCCAGATGAACATTAAAAACACAATGCAGTGGTTCTTTAAATTTGCTAATGATTTTTGCCGCAACCTTGTTTTTTCTCAGCTAAACCTTTTTCCTCTTCTGTTTGTCCTGTTTCAAATCTACAGACAGTTATTATGCAACCACTGTCAATTATCTTTTTTAAACTTTTTGCCATGCTGCTGCCCCGTTTAGATTAAAAATAGCTGCAGCTAAAATTAAAAACAGATCTAAATATTCATAAAATAAGACTTTGACCTGCTTATGCAACATTCTTTTAGGCTAAATTGTGAGAAAATGCAGTGCTATAAACAGGATAAAACCGCTAAACCTCTTCTATTATCAAGGTAGTCGATTTTCTTAGAAGCAAAATCACATGGAGAGCTGGACATTTTCAGGGCCACAAACAAGACATCCATATATTTTTTTAAAGTCTTTATTTGAGTTTAAATGTGTTTGATCTAAAAGCGCTGAATCAGTTAAAAAACAGGAGAGCTGAAAATGGGAAATTTGTATAGTTCATAGAAAGTTTAATAATTACAAATTAATTTATTTTCCTCAAACACAAATGTCACTGTGAACCCAGATTTGCACTTCAACTAGATCAAGTTAATTCTATTAGTGCTGCGCTTGTGCACGACGGTGTGCCAGCGCACAATGACTCATTGTTTTTTTTTTCCTCGCTGTATGAACATGCAAGAAGATTATACCGTAAGCACTGTTGAGTAGTCGGCCTATGTCCGGCCTGTGCTGCTGCAAGAAAAGAAAAGCTCGGACAACAGCGCAGATGCGATGTTCTGAAAAGGGTTTTTCTGTGGAAAACTGTTAGGTATAAACCAGTGTCAGAGTCAGGCAGTGTTAAACACAAGACAAACGCACAATAACGTTATTTTTTCTTCCCCTTTTTTGTCACTATCAGGCTTCAAGTCTCAAATCTCAGTGAGTACAGAGGAGCGTTTTCTGGGTGTGGGTGTGTGTCAAACTTGGCGTGTTGTGCTGACTCTGTTCCTTGGACTCGTGACCTTGGTGATGGTGAGGCGTGCGGATGAGGATAATGAGGCATTTGCTAACAGGGACTCAGTGGGAGCACTAAAGGAGCTCCGGTGGGGATTGACACCGGTGATTGACCGAGAAGATTTATGAAAAATAAAGGAGAAAACAAGGAAGCAAGAAAGCTAAAGAGTGACTCACCAGTCACTTTTTCTACCAGACAAACACAGCGCTTTGATTCCCAAAAAAAACAAACCACTACAAGCAGATAACGCTGGCTATACATAAGCACCGCTGGCCCCGCACTGAGGAAAAGGTGGGGGCCGACAGCACCGCCAGCAGATGTATTTGAAATGTGTGTTTGCGGGCTTTAAAGATGGAGATGTCACAACACGCTTTCCAAAGATAGACCACATAAGGACATGTCAGCCCTTCTGTCAACCAGCATTACGCCTCACCTGACCTCCTCTCTAGAGGCATCGCAGCATGTCAGAAATACAGGTGACTGACCGGTGGCCAACACCACTGGAAACAGACAGAAGGACGTTGAAAGGAAAACTCTGATAAGTTCTATGCCGACACCACCAAGCTGCTTTATCGTTGAAAGTGTGACACTAAACTAAGGGGAGGGGTTAAAATCCCACTCTGTTCATTTTTTGATCTATTGAAACACCGTTCCATGGGGTCTTTTAAATTGTGATTATTAGACAAAATCAAAAAAAAAACTGTGTCGTTTTCTAGGACATAGTTTCTGTAGAGCCTAAGTAGCTCAATAGAGAGATGTGGGTGGAACTGTTACCACAGTGCAACTCCGCCCCCCTTCCCTTTACTGAGAGCTCTCTGTTTACATGCTCTCCCACTAGCTCCCAGCGCCTCACAACCTCGACCTAACATTACCGGTTCAAAATACATGGCGAGCAATGTTAGAGCTATCCAGTTTTTACGTCAGATGCCAGCTCAGACAAAGAAAACAAATACGTACATAGATCTATTTGTGAATGCATCAGCTTAGGACAGAGCAGGCAGCTTGTGGTTTTTTATGCATCACAAATGCCTTCTTTTTATCTGCTACTGATTTACAACAATTTGAAGAAAGAAAGTCTTAGAAATGCAGTTTCATGCTTTTCTTTATGTCCACCATCATCAAAACAATTCTATAAGAAAATCTTAAAAACACAAAAAACATCAGAGTGGGCCTTTAAGGAAACACTGATGGACTGAAGCCAGTGCTTACAGGGAAAACCAAACAGTACCGAATTGTTTAGAACTTAAACTAACAACAATTTTTACACTAAATGATAATAAGGAAACATATTGCACTTCTTGTTATAATTGATGATTCAGCAGATCTGCTTGAATCAAACTGTCACAATTTTTGGGATGCACCAATCCAATATTCAACATGGGTTTAGAACCAAAAACAGAAAAAAGATCACAAAAAATCATCTATTGGTTCAGTCCATCCAATCCAATTTGCTACAACAAGTGTTAAAGACATTCTAGCTTAGCCTCCAGTATTAGATACAAGCATTTTTATAAACAAATTTGAGGCAAAAATGCTATTTTTTGTGTGTTAAAATTTCTCTAGATTTTTTCCGTTTCCAAATTTTTAGGGGTTACAGTAGATACAGAAGATAGTTATTTAACTTTAAAAAGACTCAACATCGTTATATAATAACATAAGGAAAAAAAGCACTTCCTGTTGCAAATGATGATTCAGCATTTTAAGGTTGTGCCGATCCAATAGTTCACACTGGTTTCAAACCAACACCAAGAAATATTACTACATTGTAAATTAGAGTCCATCAAATTCAATGTTGCTTCAACAATTTAGCTCAGCCTCAAATGTTATTGATAAAAGATGGAAACAGGTCGTCTGCCAGAAAATATTTAAGGGTTAATGGGCGACAAAGTGTGCATTATCACTTTTTAACACACGCCGTTGCAGCCTGAACCGAGTCGGACCTTTGCTTCCGCGAAGTGCATTAAAAAGTGATAATGCACACTTCGAAGGCCATTAACCCGCTTATACCATGGTCATCTACAAAAGAAATAAATATTAACCAGTTTATAGTTCTTAATTCTTGTCTTTATTTCCGATTTGGATCGCTTTTTTCATGAAAAGCGGACTATTTGTTAGGTGAGGCTTTGAGCAGCGGCAACGGCAGACGCCCGGGCTTGTTGAGCAAGTGTGAGAGACAGCGGCAAGGCGCTGCACCACCGCTGCAGTCAAGATTTGGCGACATAAAGCAATATATATATGCTGATCATCCCGATGGGTTGAATAAAGTTCAGAGAGAAAATTCACCTCTTACCGCTTGTTTTTTCCGGATGATGAAACTAAAGGTTGTTTTAAAGAAGCCGGCGAAGTGATACAAAACATTTTAGCTAGTTGACCGGAACTTCTTTTTGGTTTTGATGTTATCACTTTTTAACGCACACCCAGCAGCCAATCAGAATCAAGTGTTCACCCGGACCATGGTATAAAAACTGTTCATCTTTTTTAAAAAGAACTTTCTTTCATCCTGAAAGGATGAAAGGAACTGGAAGATGTAGTTTTTTTTTTTTATTACATTTGATCCGAAGAGAATTTTTTTTTGTTAAAAAATTGTTGTGCAAACAGGATGCTACTTTCTTTATATTTTGTATTTCAGAAAACTTTTGTAAATACCATATATAGGGGAAGATTATTTAATTTAAAAAACTTCAATGGTGTCATTTAATAATCACTCAGAGATCGATTTAATCCCAAGGTTTGGAATTTTAATCTAGAGATTCATAAGGAAGAATCACTAAATTGTATATCAGAATCTATAGGTTCAGTCCATCCGAATACATATTGCCTCAATAAGTGTTATTAGAAAAAGAAGGAAAGGATGACTGCCAACAAAGCTAAACTGCAAACCTTCCTTTGGAAAAGCTTTTTTCTTTTAATGCTAGAAATGACTTTTTCAACTTTTAAGATGCAAGTATGTGTTGTAAAAACAAAAACAAAAACTCTAACGCAAAAGGTTGTTACATTCTAAATTATACTTACTTCGTCCGAAAATGTAAGTGCTTTTTTTCATTTAAGTTTTAAAATCTTCAATATTTCAAATATTTATTTTGAAAAGCTGCAAAAAGATTTCATGTGTATTTGTTGCAGAAATAAAATAATTTTAAAGGTATTTTTTTCTTTGTGTGGACGCATTTAGAAAACTAAATTTATGGCATAGAGTGATATTAAAGATTAAATTATCACTATCAAAACTGAAAAAAAATATTAATTCTGTTTAGCTTTAAATGGGTTTTTAAAATCTTCTAGCAAAACATTTTTATCAATTTATTCAATTTAGGTCTTTTTGTTTTCATTTATTCTGTAAACAGTAACTGATCATTTAAGCTCTTTCCTTCATCAAACCACCTTCACATCATTTAAGAACGCTAATCATGACTCTTCTTTTTAATTCTGAGGATTTTTATTACCTTTACTTTCTTTTACTTATCTTGGTTTGCAAAGTACATCAAGAGAAATAGGATTTTAGTTGTGTAAGTACAACTTCTGACCTAAATCAGCCCTAAGCTAAGTGGTAGGGTAGGGTTCTCCTTGTGTTTTTACGTGTAGATAGATTTATAAACCTGTATATTAACAAATTATAGGATTTCTTTTAATGGTATCTTGGTCCAACCCCACTCATCACCACACATCCTGTGGTTAAACAGATTAGTTAAGAAAGTCCACTAAATCTACTTGTACTCACTTAAACTAGTCATTAATGAAAATATTTGAAAAACGTCTGCTATTGTGGTCTTCACTATATACATGAACAGTGAGTTGCTTACTGCAGCCCACAAAGCCATTCGATGTCAGCTGAGCAGAACTCTCCTGGGAAATTTAACAATCCACTAAATTACTGTCACCCATCTGCACAGAAACTCTGTTTAATCACTAATTATTCTAAACCATGGAGCCGAAATTATTTCCTTTTTTTTACCTTCTTCCAAGTTTCTCAGTCGATGCACATCCTCATATTTATAGAAAGTTGCACAGATAGAGAGAAATACTAAAAATGTAAAAAAAAAAAAAAAAAAAAAAAAAGAGAGAACAAAGCAGAGTGAGAAGTCCGGAAGCGGACGACAACGCCAGGTGGTCCAACGTCTGGAAGCTGGCAGTCAAACAGCAGTGTTGCCGTGACAACAGTGATGCTGCACTGTTGTTAATAGCTGAGCACCTTCCCACCAACATATAGGAAAATGATTATAGCTTTTATGCTATTGTTTTTATCAAATATAATATTGAGTAACTCCACAAATAAACAACTACAGAATCAAAACAAGCCGGCGATTCTGGATGATGTCGACAGACGTTAGATTTTTAAAGTATCCAACTCTTTAGAACAAAAAAAACGGTGTTGCTGCTTTGGACATGGACCTGACGTCCAATCTTTTCGTCAACACTGCAGTAGGGTCTAATCAATGCAGCCATGGTGGACACACAACGGGCTGCGGCGATCTCCCACATTGTCAATGAATATTGGATCCGTATTTGGGTCACAGTGGACTCATTGTAGCAGCAGCAGCATGACCGCTGAGGTTTCATGCCTCTGCACCTCATTGTTTCAACTCTTTTAATTAAAGAGCCGGGCAACAGAATCCCCTAACAGGCTTTCACAATTGGCAGCCCTGCAACCCAGGACTGATTGTTCGATTCAGGATTTAGCCAGTAAAGCTTTGCAGGAACAACACATACCGCTTTCATTTGCCTGTTTTGGCCTTTGCGCCTTATTACGTCAGGGTGGCGTTTAAAATGAAACGCCGTGGATAAACGTACGTGTCTGTGAGGGGAAAAGCTGGCGAGGTGGATGATCTGATGAGTTTCCGGTGGTCTCCGACATGGAGCCTCATCCTCTGCATCAGCTGGTGATTTCAGAGCACATAGCCACTGCAGCATCCTACTACCTCCTCCTCCTCCACTCTCTCTTCTCCTCCTCCTCCTCCTCTCCCCACCCCCTTCAACCCCCTCTCTCCACCTGCTTTTAATGCATGGCGCTGCCTGCCAAAGCAGCCTGTGCATGCAGCATCACTCCTCTCCGCTCCTCCGTGAGTGAAGTGAGGAGACCGTGAAGCACAATGGGTGGCCATCGGCATGGGGTCGCAACAGTACGAAGCACCTATATGCTCCTTTGGGTGTAGTGCCATAAAATCCACTGGAGCCTAAATCAGCAATGGTTCCACCAGCCTGACTGAGAGGAAAAATGGCCCAGGCTGCCTTGCTCCCAGCTTCCAGGCAGTAAATAGGCCAAATGAAACCCTAAAATAGTCCGTCTCTACAGAATTCAAGTTGAAAACACAATTTATTTAAGAAAAAAGAGAAGAAAACCCCTTGAGAATGAGAGGAATGGCATCCATAACCTCTTCCTTGTGTGGATAGGTGGGTATATCATCCTACAAACGTCCTATAACCTCCAAAAGCATCACGTCTGCTGTACATTTCGCCCATCTGTTTCATAACAGCCCTCATGTCAGCAGCTGGATTAAATCCTCTCATGTTGTTAGGCCCAGCATCGCCGCCTCAACCCCCTGACAGACTGTGAAGACCCCCTCAAGAAGGAAGGGGAGGGAGGTGGAGGTGGATAGGGTGGCAACCCCCAATGTCCGCGCAGCAAAACCCCAGACATGCGTCCACAGCAGCACCGATCCATCCCGCTCCTGCGCGCGGGATGCGCGGCCCTGCTTCCAACAATAGGCCTGTGCGTAATGGAGAGCCATACGCATGCATATGTCGATGCATAGCGCGCAGCTAGCCGGCCTTTGTCCGATCCGTTTGAGGGTTTTGAACCTGCAGGGGTTGATGTAAAACGGCGTAAGGCGGGCAGGCGGTGGTGCGCAACACCGCAGCCCGTCTGTTGCTCCCCGCATCACCTCAAAGTACATTATAGGGGTCAGAAGAAATAATTGCCAGATTTCCAGCCTAAGGAGAAAGATTCTCTTTATGGATGCAACCTGCAGAAGACGGGTCGCTTAGTCAACAATGGCTGGTGGCTGGACTCCCCTCAGAGCCGTGGTGGGGTCACATGCTCCATTCATCCTCTCCTTGCTTTTCATTATTACACTTTTTTATGCCTCCATCTCTGTCATCTGCAATGCCTTCTCCTCTTTTTTATAATCATTTTGCTTCATCTCCCGCACAAACAAATGACATCATCATCCGAAAGCCACACAAACGGGGAGTAGCATCGTAAATAAAACATAGCGGCTCGTGCGCAGTGATTCTACTGTTTTCATGGCTTCCTTTCAGTATTTTATTTTTTTTACACTTTCACTCACCAGGTTGAGAACCGTCTCCACGATGTCCCTGTTGCTAACCTCCCCGACCTGGATCAGGCCCACCAGCACGGCGAATTTCATTTGGATATTCCTGATCGGAACCGCGGGGTTGATCACCCCGGCGGGGAGGACCATAGAGCCGGCCGCAGACACCATCCTTTCCGCGGTGGAGCCGGAGCCAGCGCCCGCGGCGACCTGAGGCGGCGGCGGGCAGGAGAAGCCCAGCGGAAGATGGGAGTCAGAGTCCGCGAGCGAGGAAGCGGAGCTCGGCGGTGCTGAAACCGGCTTCTCGCTCGACATTTCCCCTTGGAAACAGGGAGGAGAGGAGCGGTCCCCGCTGTCTCTCACACCTGCTCAACAAGCCCGGGCGTCTGCGGTTGCCGCTGCTCAAAGACCATCCACTGCGCAGGACAGGAAAACAACCCAACCAAAGAGGAAGCGGCGCCTTTCAAATTCCTCCGAAATGAATGTAATCCCGAAAAAATGTGTAGAGATTCATAAAGCTGTGGAGAAATTAAAAAAAAAAACAGAAAATGATGGAGACTTTGACAGAATGGTAGCAAGTCCCTGTCTCTGCTCTGTCTGTCTCCCCCTCTGGTCGCAGTGCAGGTTTGCAGTCAGTGCGACGGGAATGAAGGAGACATGTTGACGCCCCCTGTCTGTGGTAGCGCGCTTTACTCGCGCATGCGTACTCCAATGCTCCCCGGAGTAAGCGCTGAGGCGGAATAATGGAACTATCCATGCTTGGATTAGTGCAGAAAACTGCATTTATGCTGTTTTATCATTAAAAAAAAAGGTTTGAAACACACACTTTCTGTGAAATTTAACCCGTAAAAACCCATGGTGACATCAGTTTAACAAAAAAATACCAGAAATGGGTGTAGTGGTCCTGGTTTGTAGTGTATTCTACATTATTTATTTTTTCAAGGAAAATGGTTCTTGGTTCTTATAGGTTAAACATTGCTCTTGGGGGAAAAAATGTAATTTTATAGGGGCAAACAAATCCAAAATGGTGGTGCCTGAAGGATCATCTTTTTCAAACTGTATTATTTCCTCTGCTCTTGATTCACAGCCATGTAAAGAAGGAAAAACTCAGATATGCTAGATTTAAGATTAACTTTCTTTATGTTCTGCACCATAAAAACATTGTCCTTAAAGAGTACCAGTACATGTTTGTTTTTAACCACTCTAAAACTGTTTAAATCTTCCATAACTTTCAGTTTCGGATTTGATCAGGCATCTTGTTAGAAAATGCTGCGCCTCTAATGGACACCACCATTTCTCTAAGTTTAGTCCTGCTGCTTTGTATTTCACAGTACAATGTGTGCCTAAGGAGCCTTAACAGTGTTTTATTAAAGTCAATATACTAACTATAAAGGACCAACAGATTACACTTGATCCCCTGAACCAAAAAATTTTTCCCAACTCTCCAACTCTCTAATAACAATAATAATCATACATTTTACTTGTTTGGCAGCTTTTTTTGACATCCAAGATGGCCGTGCAAAAAATGGGGACATAGTTAAAAATCACAGCAGCAGTGAAAATAGATAAAATGTGCAATCAAAAATTGTTTATTGTTGTAAATATTTAAAGTTGAAATTGAAAATTTTAGTGGACAAAACTTTCCACATGAGCAACATACTCTTATTATTATTAATATTTTCCACAATCATGTGGTTTAGTTGATGTAAACAGCTGCTGTAAAGCTTATTGTGTTTAAGAGGTTTTTTTCTTTCGGTTTTTAGGTCATGAACTCACTTGGGTGTCTTTGAGCACTGACACATTGATCCAGGCAGTCTTTTACAAACACACACACACCTCTGATGAGTTTCTGCAAGGAGTTGTTAGCTTGCAAGTGTGTGTGCGTGCATGTGTGTGCATGTGTGTGTGTGTACGTGTACATAAGCCTGTTTCGCGCACCATGTGTTCTTCCACAGGACACATCTGCTGGGTAGAATTCCCATTAACAAGGTTGCTATAGAAGCTGATTTGTTACTCTGTCTATGTTTGTCTGAGAGCAATTCCACACAGGCAGAAATGTCTTCTGGATGTCTCACTCTTGTCTTCTTGAAAAACTGACCAGTGACAACAGGACCGAGCTGGAGGAGGACGATGTTTTTTCATGCACGCTCACTTGAGCTCATCCAGAATGGCACATTTTTCTTTTCAACTGGACAATCTGAAGCACAAAGGAACTCAGACTATCAAAGAGTAGCATGCACTTCCTTCACAATATGGAGAAACTATTTTCCAAGCTCACACGTAGCTCATGGACATGCAAATGCTCAAAACGTAGAAGCTCTTTCATGCACAAACACAATTATCTTTGTTTTCAGACAAAGGCCTGCCTCTGCAGCATTCTCTCTAAGCCACAAAGGGCCCCTTTGGGAGCCACTGAGGTCTTCATGTGAAGACATTAATGTTCTTCACATCTGTTCTTCATGTCTTTCCTCTCTTCATGCTGTCATTTCTCTCCCACATCCCACCTTTCCTTTCTTTTGCACTCCTGGCAGGGATGCATTACCTGGAGACAGGCAGTTATTTTTCTCTGTTGCAGAATACCTGAGTGGAGACGTGAGGCGGGGGAGCCCGCTTGCGTCCTGTGTGGGTTTGAGTCACAGAGCTTCAGAAGGGAATGAGACTCAGCAGGGATCATGCAGAGAAGGTACAGCAAATGTGACGTCTGTCAGACAAGCTTTGCCTACCCAAGAATATAAGAATTTCTCTATTGGGATATGCAGTAGCAGTATAAAACTGAGAAAATAACTGCGGACTGTCATTCTTTGATTAGTATATTCTCTTCAGAGTCGCTCAATCATTAGCAGACTCGTTGATGCTCAGCGATGACCTCAGACACAGGCAGAAACAGGTAATAACTTCCTGTTTTCATGGACCCATGTGAGTCATCATCAAGATGGCTTTGAGTGAGTGAGCATTCATGTGTATTCAGTGTCTCTGTGAGCGTGTGCATGGGCTTGGAACAGAGAAATTAACTGATCACAGAGACAACAATTTAGCCAGTTTGAAGCTTCCTGTGTGATTTGTAAAGTAAATTATTTTATTAGATTTCGGGAAAATAAATCAGGTTAAAAACACCACTTTTGCCATGAGAAAACTCTGTCCAAGACTAACAAGCTCAATGAGGATCTGTAGAGATCCTCTGTTTTGTTTGATTTCTAAATCAAAACAAACCTCAGCAAATGTACATTGTAAAGGAAAATGTTCTTGCAGGCTGATGGTGCTGTAGGAGTTTAAAGTTGGAGTAGAATGTGGAGCTCCTGAGTCGCAGCTGTTGCTATGCTTAATGTGATTCACGAGTTGTTGAGTCTCTTCTTCATTGTATATTCCTATGTTCACAATTTGTCAGTAATAAGGCGAATGTGAAAGCATACCTGCACCAACGACTATCAGCATGTTGGAAACATTTATTCATTAATGATTTTATCACGGTTATCTGGTAGAAAGCAGATTAATCTTCCTCAGGGGACATCTGTTTTTCCAGCTTTCTTCCTGTGAGAAAATGAGTTTCTAACGACTGGAGCTGAAAGATGTGGTGTCAGATGTGTTTGTCAGTTTCTCCTTTTCTTATATTATGTAATTCAAAAGTCAACTTTCAAAAAAAAACTTTTACAAATGAAAAGCATGTTATATTAAGCCATAAGAAGGACAAATAAAGTGTATGATTGGATGCTGGAGCATCAGTTTAGATCATGTCTGGTAGTTTGAGAACTTATATTTTGCAAATTCCTTCATGAATCGCCACCTTAACATGATGGAGGGGGTTTGAGAGCTTGAATAGGATCACAAATGGCAGATGGGTTCAGAGGACCAACCAGACTAGAAGCTATTTGAATACCTCTTCAGGTTGAGGGGTATCAGTTAGAGCGGGGGTGTTAAACTCCAGGCCTCCAGGTCCGGTTTGCTGGTTTTTCCAGAAATCCTCACCTGGATCAGTTGTGTTTAGCCAACAAGGAGCTTCAATAGCCGGTTGGTTAGAAAACATGACGGACACCAGCCCTTGAGGCCGGTGTCCATCCTGGTGTCCATCCCGGTGGAAAGTCCATCAGGCACTTTAACATTGGGGGTTGGGTCATCTAGACCCACTAGACAGTGCTCTGAACCTTTTTTCTTCAATGATTTGTGATCTTCACTGGTTTCCATGGATTACAGGAAATCTTTCCACCTTTATCCACCTTTGTCATGGTAGGGAGAACACGTCAATGTAAGGGTGGGGTCATCTAAGATAGCACAAGGGTTAAAACCCCTGAGTTTGAGTTAGTTGGGCTCACCTCTTTGTGTTTTAAACCCAACTCCTCGTGAGGGTTTAGACTAATCCACTCTGGAGCTGATCAAGTAGTAAGCAAGGGAAGTTAAGGATGCCATCAACCTAATAGAGTTCTGTCAAACCTCACTGGCTTGTAAGATCCCCAAATAAACTGACAAATATAATCAGTCCAAGCAGGGAGTTGTAGAGGCAAAAACCTTGCAGAGAGCCATCAATCGGCCATGTTCAATTCTGGCAAACCATGGCAGAAATACTTCGAGGACCTCCTCGATCCTGTTTATAATCATATTTATTTAGTGAAGTATAAATATAAGCTGTTGGTTTCTTGTTTATAGTTACAATTTATTGATGGGGAGTGATTGTGGAACACCTTAACATTCCTTTAATACTAACTGATCAACTACAATCTGAAATTAGAAACCAAGACGATCATCCTATTAATCAAAGTCAGAGTTTATATTCCTTTAATTTAAAAAAAAAAATGTGTACAGTATATATATACCGTATGTGTGTGTGTGTGTGTGTGTGTATATATATATATATATATATATATATATATATATATATACATACATACAATTTAAGGGTTGTTGTAATTTAATGACATTTTAAATACCCTTGGAAAAAATAATTCTAACGGGTTTTATTGAATCTACAATGGTTTTATTGAGTTGGAATAACATAAATGATTAGAATTAGGAAATTCAACATCTTCCAATGCAGATTAACTAAATTAAATGGTGTAAAATATCTAAAAATTCTCAAGAGTAAATTACCCTGAAATTATCAAATAAAAATCCTTCAAATTGAATGGGTAAAATTCCGTTTGAAACATTTTGTCATGTTGTATTTTGGTACCATGCAGCATATTATGCAAAATATTACAATAAATCTTAAAGTAGGGACAAAACTCTTTCAACGTTTTGAATTTAAATGATAAATTCTAATGAAAATATAAAGTATAATTTCTTGTTTTCTCCAGAAGAGGTCCCTCTAAAGCTGCTGAAATGTGTGGAGTACTGTGAATTCTATGCAAATGGTGAAGCAGTTTTAATATTAAAAGTGCCAGTATGGTGCTACTTTACAGTAAATAAAAGAAAAATTAGTTCAGTATGAAGTGGATTTAAGGAAAAAAAATTATACCTTTTGAGTCAGACTTTTTTCTCTCATTTGCAGCAGGATGCTCCTAGTTTGTTAGAGTTTATGGATCAGCTGAGTAAAAGCACACCCACAATGCAGGAGATCATTGACATTCAGGAGCTGCGACTCCAGATTAAACCACTGACTTGTTAAATGAGGTGGAAGTTGAAGTAAAGCGTTTGTGTTGTCTCAAAATTAACAAGCTTGGACTTTCAAACAAGGTGGTTTGGGGAAGTAGTGTCTGCACTCAAGCACATTCAAGAGTCCATCCAATAACAGAGTAGGTAAATGAGGCTGGGTATTGATCGGAGTGCTGGTTCAGTTGCTATTCATTGCTTGACAGGACACAAGAAGATGATGAGGAAAAATGTCTTAAAGGGGAGCACTCTTTTCCTCTGAGGACTCCACATCCACTCAGTAATCTAAAAATAACTTCCCGGCATACTTTGAAGACCCACTCAGATTGTTTAAAGCTGAGAGCACCACAAGATAGGAGCAAGAACCAAGGAAAATAATGCATAGCATAAATAACCCATAAATAGGACATTCTATACTCAGTTTTGTATGTAATGACATATTTTCAAGAGGATATCAAAAATTCAAGCTCTGTATCTTCAATAAAGAAAACAACAACAGGTATGCAGACAACTTAGACTAAGAGTTTGAAGAATAAATACAAGTACTGCCTCTTAAACAGACTTTTTTTCAAGGATGCCCTAAATAAAAGGCTGTAACCCTTGTGCTATCTTAGTTGACCCCACCCTTACATTGACGTGTTATTCCTACCATGACAAAGGTGGATAAAGGTGGAAAGATTTCATGTAATCCATGGACACAAGTGAGGTTCACAAATCATTGAAGAAAAAAGGTTCAGAGCACTGTCTAGTGGGTCTAGATGACCCAACTCCCAATGTTAAAGTGCCTAGGATAGCACAAGGGTTAAACCCATTTTCTGCACAAAAGATGCAAACATGGGTGCAGCAGAACGGGTCCCATACAAATAAAGACATTTTAAACACACATTTTAACCTATGTTTGCGAAAATATAAAATGAAATATGCAACATATATTAAGCTTATTAATTTCTATAATACTAGAGTTTTGGTTTAATAAAAATTATGAAGAGTCGAATCAAGGTTAGTTTAAAGTTATTGAAAAATCAGATCATAAATATGAAAAATATAAGAAAATTAAAAAACAGCTTTATACTAGAATGTCCACATTGTAAACTAAACAAAGTATAAAAAATTTGTAAGATAAAACTTTTTAACCTAAAGGAAATACAGAAAATTTGAAAAAAATATTTAAAAATGTTTGCTAATTTAAGAAAAAAAATTTTTTTTACTTCAAACAAATACTTAAAATTTGAAAAAAATTATTGAAAATTTGAGACTTGAATAAAAAAAATAAAAAAACAGGGATGACACGAGCAAACAGACACTATTTTGGAGAAATCATGTTACAATAACCTCTGTCAACCAATGAAAATCATCTCCCAGTGGCCCTTGGGGTCAAAGCTGAATCCAAAATATGTATCAACTCCAAAGGGTCTGAATTGAAACTATAAATTGATGACTGAAAGGGAGGGAAATGAGAAAATTCAGATGAACATTATTTTCCATCCAAAAACATGCTTCATAGGTTAATTGGCAACTCTAAATTGTCCATAAGTGTGAGTGTGAGAATGAATGGATGTGTGAATGTGGACATTCTACGCTGCGACAGACTGGCGACCTGTCCAGGGGATCCCTTGCCTTCGCCCACAAGTGGCCGGGATAGGCTCCAGCAGCCCCGTGACCCCAAAAGGGACTAAACGGAATAGAAAATGAATGAATGAATGAATGAATTATTTTCCATCTGGTAACAATTTGAGATTGATAACTTTTTTATTCAGTATTCTAATTTTCATTTTTTAATTTTAAATATCTCTTTTAAGTATAAAATATAAGAATATAAATATAAATATACCTTTTTTTACATTTATAATAATTCCTTCAATACTTTCAAGTCTAAAGCTGTTTTTTTTTTTTTTTTTTAAATACAATGTCTGTTTTTCAAATTTACAATCTGGTTTTTCATTTACTTTAAACTGATCCTGATTTAACCCCAAAACCACAGCTCTCCTAATTAAAAATATTCTATCTGAATATTTCAAGTTGGAGTCCTGAATAGCGAGAATATTTTACAGAGGTGGCAAAAAAATGGACACAAAGCTAATTTTTTTATTTTTTTATTTTCTTCTGTAAAAACAAAAGTTTAACCTTTTTCTTACTTTGGCAGATCTAAAAAGCACGAGTCGCCCTGCTCTCAGCTACGTTTGGAGCCTCTCCACACATGTAGAGCTCATTTGTCACTCACTATTATCCGCGCTCCTACAAACATCTTTACGCTCGCATACACACAGCTCCCCTGCAAAAGGCATCCATGCAGGATTATGGTGGCACTGTTCAGATATTAGGGTCACAGCAACGCCGTGGCAATGCTGCCAACACCCGAAAAAAAACAACAAGAGCCTAGGCAGGGCTACAACAGAGCAAGCTGTAATCTGCTATTGCTTCATAAGGATGGTGGGTGAGAGATTCACATTTCAGCATATCAATATGATAAGAAGACCCTGAAAACTGTGATGGCACAGAGAGCGCTGCAGATCTTTACAGTACAGGCCATACATGAAGTGCAGATACAGGGGCACAACCATGCACTCATCCTTAATTTCAAACACGCTTCCCAGAAGCAGTGAAATAGTCACATGTCCTAGACATTATATAACAGAACACCAAAGAGAAAAGGAAAAACAACATGAACCCCCACATACAGACATATATTGACAACAATTTTGAAGCAACACCTCATTCACTTGTATAAGATCAACACCAGAAACAGGAACAAGAAAATAAATGAGCTTTAAAGCACGTTTATGGACCCGGTGATTTCTGATTCCGATCCCTCATTTTTCCTGAAACAAAAAAGCTTTGATATTACATATCCTGGACGCACTGATATTTGTCTCTTGATCATTTGAACTATTTTTTGTGTTTTTTTGCTGCATAAGTGCACTCTATAAATGTGGATATGTGCAGACACATATTGCAAAACACTTGTATATTATTCACGTTTTGTAAGTTCATAAACTAAACATAAATAGCATCAGTCAGACTTGTCATCTCTTTGCAGGACTGGTAAAATTACAATTTTATTTTTTATTTCTGTTTAAACTGCTTTTTGATTGCATTGTGATTGTGTAAGTGGCATTGAAATTCCAGGCAGATGATGTCATAAGTTAAATATGTAAAACAAAATACATACTATTGTAAAAAGTGATCTATTTTTTATGGTTTAGTTCATTTTTCTTTGAATGTTTTTTTTTCTGTCAAAGATACTGAAAAAATAATAGGATTTCTTTTTTTTCCATAAATAAATAAGGGGAAAAATGTATAATAATGTGAGGTAAGATGCCAACTACTTGTATAATAAATGAAAAAAAAACTTCTTCAACAATTAGAAATTAATAATTATGCCGAGCTATGACTGATAGCTTGGAAGTCCATAAGTTATTTTATAAATAATACTTACAATAGTCTTAATATATAATAGATGCGTCTGTACATGTTGTGGCATGTAAGCGTTACCAGCTTTTTAAACCCGTGTTTATTTTTAATCTGATTATACCAAGTTTTTAAAGACCCACTCAGAAAAGAATTATGTTTTTGGTGTTTAACTTGTTCTTGTGGCAATTTTCCGATGGAGGAAATATATTAATAAAATTAAGATTTAACTGCATTTTAGAGTATTTATCTATTCAAATAATTGTGAATCAGGACCAGACGCGATAATGCCACAAAAAAAAGAGCCTATTTGTGACGTAGAAAACATGCTGGGAAGGCCACAACTTCCCTGTTCCGAGCTGTTAGTAATGACAAAGGGAAGGGGGGTGCAGATGCTCTGCGCCTACAGTCCCGCCCACAACTCTAAAGGTGGGTTTCTACTAAAATCCTGTTGCTCTGCAGAAACTATGTCCCATAAGCAAAACATGTTTTTTGATTCGGGCTAAAAACGGCTCAATCATAATTAAAAGACCTCTGGGAACGGTATGACAATGGATCAAAAGGTGATCGGAGTGGGTCTTTACCTACATTTTTATTTTGGAGATCAAACAAAGAAAAGTAAAAAAGTGTTTGTGAAACATTGTGGATTGATGCCATAGCTGCTGAGATGGAAGACTGTGGAGTAACTCTGCTCCATCCGTGACCTCCATTAGGGTTGTCATCAGAAGGTGTCTATTCATTGTGTATCGTGCGAAGATCATCAGTTCTGAAGACCTTAAACCTTGATATCCATTGAAACATAAACTGCGTCTGACTTCACTGAAGGTCAGAGAAAGGTTCGAGACTCTACTCTTGAAACCTGGACAATCTATTGTTTGTTTCGGCATGAGAGAGTTGAGGATAGATGTTAGCTAAAGATGGAGAGCAAAATGGCATCAACTCTTGTTGTGTGTACAAACTCAGTCCAGTGTGGCTCAGCACCATGAGAAGAATGAAGCCTGCTGCTTAGGTTGATATTTGGAACTCAATTTTTGGCCTCAGCGCCCGTTTCATCCGAAGAGAGGAATGAGGCGCGGATTCTTTGGGCTTCGTTTACACAAAGGTGTCCGAACGCCTTGTTGTACCATTCCGGAGATCTCCCCCTGCAACAAAAATAGAAAATGGTAAAAAATTGCATGTCGGATTAAAATAGTTGGCTTTCTAAGCACTCCACACCTGAGGTCAACTCTGGAGATGTGGGTAAGCCTGGTCCTTCCTGTCCCGCAGGGCTCCAGGAGGTACTGTGACTCCAAAACGACGCCTCTAATGGCGGCGGAGCGGGGGCTGTCTTCATGCTCCACAGAGACACACACCAGCACGCAACAGCCTTTACACAAGTCTGTGCGCCATGACCTGAAAAGAAAAGAACTCCAATTGGTCAGGTCTCCGATTTAGCTCTAATAATGTGCTATTTAAAAAGAAAAATCATTTCTTAAGGTCAATCTACCTTAGTACCACATAGTCACAGCTGGGCTGAGGCGGCATGCTGCAGCAGGAGAAATGATACACGTCCGTCTGTCTGTCCACCGTCTCCAGAACCCGCTCCTGCTGCAGATCCATCTGCCACAGTGAACGCTCCTTGAGCAGCCGCTGCAGCACCTCAGTGGGAGCTGCAGACACTTCCACACACACTCGCCAGCGCCTCAGAGGGTTACCGTCTTCAACCTGAAACATGTTTTCAGAGTCAAATACATTAAGCATGGGTCTTTTAAGCAAAAAAACTAAGCTTAAAGTCACATTTTTGCCTCAGCTGTGATTATAGTGTTGACAATTGTAGAAAAATAAAGAAAGGTAATACATTTAAAACACTCCAGTAAGTTCCTAAAGGTCTTTTGGACCCCGTAATAGTAACGTTCTTCAAGAATCTGTGGGCTTTTACCTTTTTAGATGCAATTTCGGTGTTGTCAGAGAATGAGCGGGACACCCAGGCTTTGCTCTTATCTTTGGCCTCTTTCAGCAGGTTTTGGATCAGACCTTCTAAATGTGCATGGTAGGATCCCTCTTCATCCTCGTCTTCCACTTCCTCAACTGCTTCCTCCTCATGAGTCTTGCAAAGCTCATCCAGCGGTGGCACCATCAGCTCAGCCTCCATGTACGAGTTTCGAGACTGGGTCACCATCTCCTCTGGAATCTGGGAAAAGGGGGGAAAAACAGATCAGTTCTGAATAAATCCTTCAAAATTAAAATGATGAGAGAATTAACTAACTGACTAAAAATGACAAAGATTTAAAATAATGACACGAGTTAAGACTGTTTGTCATAAATATTGTATTTTTATAATCTAATCCTGCATTTTGCTCCCCCCGTACAATAATAATAATTACAATAAAGAAAAATAATCTTACAGAAATTATAAATCCAATGACAAAAAATTGAGGAAAATCTTTAAGAAGACCCAAAAGAAAATGAGGGGAAAAAGAACAACTATGTAAAAAAAAATTAATAAAAAATAGTAGCAACCTTACTTGATTAGGAGAGAACTGGATAAGGATACAATCCATCATTTTCTAAACCTCGCTTTTATTATAAAAAAATAAAAGATTTTTTGGGGGAAAAAGTAAAGCTGATAAACCTTAACGAACTCTTAAATGTGCACTGATTTCTGTATTTTACATTCACCAGCACCAGCCTTAATGGACTAATGAAACACAGTTGCTGAAAACTTTCCAAAATACCAGGTGTCAGGAAGAACATTAAGAGCAACATGCTGAAATACATTTTTGAACAAAAATAACAAAGCTCAGGTTAATCCTGACCTGGAAGAGACGCTGGCACTCTGTGATCATGTGCGTGAGCCCCTGAGTGGCAGCCAGGTTGTCACTCAGATCTTTCTGATCGGGACGACCCGAAGCATACTTCTTCTGGATTGACCTTTAGGGACAGAAAGGGACACAGATTTCGTTTTTTAAATTGCATTCTGTTCACTTGCTGGAAAAACGTTTAACTATTTTTTTTCATTAGCGTGTTCTCACCTTGGTGACAGAGTCTCGTTCTTTAATATGCTGAGATGAAAGAGGGATGGTCCCAGACAAACTGCCAGGTTCATCGGTGTCATCTGGTTCTCTTCCACCAAGGATGTGACATCCCGCAGGAAGTAGAGCAGCATCTGCAGAACCTCCCTGTTTTCATCTGGCATGAGCAGAATGGCTGCTCGAACAGCCTGCATCCTCTGCTCTTTTGGAACGTCTGATGATGAATAGACGGTAAAAGCATCAAGTTTATCTCAGAATATTGAGATTTGGAATAACGTTTGCCTTGTCCAATGAGACGACTTACACTGATATATATGGAGGAAGGTATCTCCAAGCTTGCTTGTCAGCAGTGGTTCGGGCAAGTCCCTGAAGAACTGTTTGACCATATCAGCAATGTCGTATGCTGACTGATCGTCATAGTTTACCAAGTCAGGAGACGACTCGCACTGCTGCCTCAAAGCCTGAATCCTTGATTTCACTCCGGATTTGCGAAAAAGTCCCACCTGAATGAACAACAGATGGGCAAATCAGCAAATCAGCTGTGTGTTGGGTGTGATGAATAAAAAATATTTGCAGCTTTGCTTTGGCGAGCAAAATGTTTTGTAGCCAGACTTGTAAAAGTTGTTTGTAACCTGGTCCAGACAGTGTGTTCTGAGGTGGCTGAAGGCCTGTTGTAAACACAGAGGGAGTGGAAACCCACATCGCTGGACGTGGACGATGAGGGGGACACCAAACACACTTTTCTCTTTGTAGTCTGGCACCTTCATCCGCTTCATAAACTTGGGCACAGACCTAGAAGCGACGAAAACACATTAAAAGGAGTTTACCCTTTCATGTACATGCTGGTCAACAGGAATTTGACTGGGGGGCACAATAAAAATCACCAAGACAGGCTGTAAACAACATGGGGACATACTCGTGTTTGTCATGAAACAGCAGGTGTGAGGACTGTGGATACAAAACTTTGCAAACACTAAAGAAAAAATGAAAAAAGTCCAAACAAGACAAATTGAACGTTGAACATTTTAAATCTTTTGCTTGAATTCTTGTCGGGTTGTACCCACCATTGCCAGCCATGTCTATTTGACATGGAGTATTTCTCCATGATGGCGGTGAGGCGGAGCAACGAGAACTTCTGCAGCAAGCTGAGCTGGCCTGCTGACTGGCTGCTGATCTGCAGGGAGGATGCTGGCTGGTCATAATGATGAGAGGTTCGGAAGCTGGGCCATCGAACGCTGGAGTGGGTGGAAAAGACTCAGTTGATATTAATGCAATTTGGGATTTTGTTATCAATTCAATGCTTTCATAATCCTGAGTGTTGGCTGTTGCTTTACACACTTGGGGTAGAAATAAGATGGACATTGTACCGACTTTGAGTGATACAATCCAACAAATCAATTTAAAGAATCAATCATTTCAAAAGAATGTTTTGATATTTACAGTTTTAGCATTTTGTTTTTCCATTATTTCCATAATTATCTTGGTTTATGGGATGTTTTTTGTACAGTATTTGTATACTTAAGCATACAGTAAAATCCCAGATAACACATTTGCATATTTGAATGGTAAAACATAATCTGCTCCAGTTTTACAAAGAAAATTAAAAATATTTAATATACTAAAAAAGTCCTGTATTCTTTAAAATATTTGGTTAATTTTTCACCAAAGCAAATAAATATTTGTGCTTGAAGCTGCAATGAATCATGGTCATATTTAAAAGACCCACTCCAATGGAAATTGTGTTTTTTACATGCATTCATGGCTTTTTGCTGATGATGGAGGGCATCTATTATAAAGATTGAGCTCAAAATGGCATTGCTATGTATAACTTTAATAAAATTGTTGGGAATCAGGGGCAGACAAAGAAATGCAGTTTGAAAAATATGAACAAGGTGAACTACTGCTGCTCTGCAGACACAGGTTATTAATCATAAATCATAAATATTGATCACTGGAATGCTTTGAAAATAGATCAACAGGTGATCGGAGTGGGTCTTCAAAGGCTGGAGCAGCTGCTCACCGTGGTCGTGTGAGGGAGGCACCGACTCCAGAGTCCCGCCTCTCTCGACCTGTACTCGTCGAGTCTGTGTCGTTGAAGGACACCCCGTCTTTCTCGCCTTCGCTGGGGGTGGTCCTGCCCTCCCCTTCCTCCTCCCCCCCCTCCCCCTCGGGCAGCACACTGCGACTCCAGTGGTCCACTATCTGCTGCAGGCCGCTCACGTGCTGGATAATGTCGTCCAGGTGAGGAAACAAGTTGTCCTCCTTCTCCAAGTCTAAAAGGTCTCCAGTGCTGGCGTACAGGTGGGAGCCGGGCACGTTGTCGTAAACACTTACCCTGCTCCCCCTAGGGGCTCCAGGACAAGGGGGTTTGGTTAGAGGTTTGCCACACCAGGCTTCACCCGGACCATTTTTCGGAGCAGAAGTTTTGCCATGTGATCGCAGACCATTGTTTCTGTCGTCGGGTGAGGGAGCCAGGCTTTCTATGGATAAGGCTTTAGGAAAAGTGCCCGGCTTGTGGTCTTTAGGGATGTGAATGAGGAGGTTTTCATAGGAACGGAACTGGTTTTTACCAAACTGGCTCTGGCCTTCAGTCCTCTTTCCCTGAGAAGGCAACTCCATATCTTCCAGGTACATGCTGCTTCTCTTACTGGCAGCCCGAGGCTTTGGTTGTGCGGGTGCCACTGGCTCCACTGCATTCAGCGACTCATCCTCTTTGCTGGAGTGCCCACTCGGTGTGGCCTGGTCCTCGCTATCCTGATTGAGTGAGACAGGAGAAGGATCAACATTGTTGTGGTGATTTTGTTCTAATTGGCTGATGGGTGTGCACTGAAGCATCTGAAGTGCTCGGGGCTCCTCCCCCTGTAACACCGGTCCACTGATGACCAATGGGGGCCTTCGATTTGAGCTCTTCCTTCTAGTTGAAGGCCCCCAAGTGCGCACAATTTCCATGCGACGCAGAAACTCTTTGGCTTTACTCCGCCCTACTTGTCCATGGCGGCTACTTTTGATCGGCAAGGAGTTGTAGTGTGGAAGATCTCTGGGCGGATGGTAGGAAGCAGACAGAGATGCCATCGATATGGAGTCTGGCATGGCAGAGGTGGAGTCTTCGCTGTGGAGAGAGGAGATCTCCGTGATCTCCTGCTCACTCAGGTCTGTCAGCACACTCTCGCTGCTCACTGTGCTGCGAAGCCCCTCCCCTTGACCTGTCAAGCCGCTCTCATTGGTGCCTTCCAACAGGAAGTCTTGCAGACGAGACCAGCGTCGACTGCTCCACTCGAACGTCCACCTTTTACTGATAGCCAATGGATCATCTTCATCCGAATCATCACTCTGTTAGAAGAAGAATAGAAATGTTGTCAACAGGTTTCCGCTTAAACCACACCTTGATTTTTTAAGTCTTTGAGCAGATTTGTTGGAAATATTCCTACAATAATTGGAGAAACTAGAAAGTTATTTAAGACTGTAGACCAGTGCCCCCCAACCACCAGGCCATTTTGTCATACAAAAAAAAGAAAATAGAAATGCATACAGTATTCATTGACTGTATATGTATTTTTTTTAATGGGAAAAACCCTCTAATATTGGCCTTATTGAAATTTTACAAATCAAAAACAACTTCTACATATAAACAATTTTGTTTTAATTCAATCATCATTATCTGTTTAATACCTACACAGTTACGATTTTTAAAACTAAATTTCATGTATTTCATCATTTTAATTTGAAAAAGATATTTTTCTGAAACCAAAAGCATTTAAAAAATTGAATGTCTACTTTGGCCCCATTTGGACCGGTCTTTTTAGGCTATCCATGCTGCCTAAAAAAAGGCTGGGGAGCACTGCTATACCCAAATCTATGAAAACAACTGAAATCTTAGCAAAGAAGGACCCAATGATTTAAGCTAGAGCGAGCGCAGATGCTTAGCCTCATTTGTGAATCACTCCCAAACCACATATGATCATGTTTTTCAGATGTAGAATGTCAGAAAAGAAGGAAATGAAAGCATGTAGCCATCAGTGTTAAAGGGACATCAATCTGAACAGCTCACATAATGAAGTTTGTCCTGTTCCTTAGTAGTCAGCAATTTGTTAACTCTCCGGTTGGAAAGTCTGAAGTTGAACTATGTTTCTCCTCCTAGACGCAATCTGTTTGCTTGTGTTTGCATGTGTACAGGCAGGGGTAGGGTGTCTTAATGATCTTTAACGCAAAGGGTGTAAAGAGAAAAAGATAAATAAAGCTTTTGTTCAATTCATGAAGGGTTATTAAATGTCTGCTACTCTGAAAAGGCACCACACAAAAGCAACATACATCTAAGCAAAGATGTAAACGAAGATTTATTACAGATTCTATGATCCAGTTCAGGTCAGATCGCTTAACTGTATTTCTAAAAGTGACTTGTTTAAGTGAACAGTAGAATATGCCAAAGGATAATCCTTGTACTGAACCAGAAATGTGCTGCTGTACGGGGGGAAAAAAAATCCCTAAATTGGAAGATTAGGAAGAAACCTCCAGCAGAAGCAAACTTTGTAATGGTGACTATGTGTGTGGAGCTGTTAGGGTCAAAGAGGACTGGAAAGGGACAAACAAACACAGAAATACTGGAACATCTATTATAAGCAAATAGGGCGATAAGTTAGGTGCTGCAGCGGTATGAATATAGAAAGCAGATAATAATAAGCAGAAGCTGCAAAAGAAAAAGAGATACATTAAAGCTGCAACAAGGACAAAACAGAATGAAAACAGACCAACTCAAAAAACATTTAAAATCTTTTATAAAATAAAAAGGTTTGTCAATTGTCCTGTTTAAATAAATTAAAAAAAAAATATTGCACTGCAAAATCTAGTGAGGGAGAAAAACTTGCATTTTTTAGGGCCTCAAATGTCAGGACTGTTCAGAAATGAGCCACCTTTGTAACTTTTAGTCAGAATTCCTCTATCCCATTTATATCATTGTGACAAACCATTAAAAAAATGGAAAAATGAACAAGTCATTAACAAAAATGTAGAAATCACAGCCATCCTCTGGCGTTGCATTCACTTTTTCACCAATGCTCTGACCCTAAAGAACATCAAAAACTGTTAAAGCTTCATTTCTGCAAACATCAGTTACTTTTCTGCTGATTTGCCATTTTTACATTTGATCAAAAAGTGTCATAGGCAGGCACTGAACTTTTGAAGATCTTTTTCACAATTTTATAAGTCCGTACATGTACATTTAACTAAATATATAGAAGGAAGAAACACTATTATTTTAATAACATTAACCAGGCAGGTAAAACATAACAGACACGTATCCAAAATGAATCTATTACTGAAAACCAAAGATATAAAGATTATGTTGGTAAAAAGGTATATAATTTATCAGAGAGTGAATAATCAATTTTTAGCAAACTTTAGTTTCTCTTCTTGTTGTGTCTCTACTGTTTTTGCCTTTTTCTGTGCGTTTGATGTGAGCAAAAAGACGTCAATTTGAGCTTAATATGATAATCCCTTTTAATCAAAGAACGTCAAACAATCCCTGAATAAATAAATTAATATTACGCACTTTTACAACCACAAATAAACAACAGTTTACTCACAAATAGCAGGTTTGAATGTCTGAATATGTTGCGACAGAGACATTTTCCTTTAGGTGATTAAAATAAAGAAGGTGTCAGTAAGAAAAAAATTTTTTGTCAGCTAAAGATTTATCATTTTAGACCAGTGTTTTTCAACCTTTTTTGAGCCACGGCACACTTTAAGTTTGACAAAAATCCCGCGGCACACCAGCATCCAAAAATTGAAAAAAAAGGAGAAACTCATAGTCTGTATTAATCTAAAGCCCCTCTGCAATCTCACATGCATTTTTGTGATAATTGTGGCAGAAAAAGCTGGAAGAAAGCCGAACGCAGACGGACTCGCGTCTCTGAGCTTCATTGTTTTTTTCACATTTTCCACGGTCTGATACCGGATCCCGCGGAAAACTACACCGCTGAAGACGAGCTTTAGCTGGTATTTTTGTTAGAACTGAGCGACTTTACGAGCAGAATCGGAACAAGGAAGTGAAGACTTTAACCACCTCTGATTGGTCAGACTGATGACGTGTTATTAAGCCTCCAAGAATGATTGGTGGAGACAGTTAAAGGGGCGGGACTTTTCAGAAAACAGCCGTAGCCGCAGCTAAATCGCGGTACCGTCATTCTTATCAAGATGTCTTTAATAGAATCACATAAACACAAAGAAAAAAGTGTTTTACGATCTTTCATATTCCTGACTACTCAGTGTTTTATCAGGATGTTTGGATGAACAGTGAGCTGATATCCTGGAGATGGAAAATGTTTTTAGATCAGTTAATGACGGAAATGGTTGAAAAACACTTTTTTAGATAACACATGAATAATTTAAATCTAGATTATATCTGTTAAGGTACTGTATTGTATCGTCACAAAGTTGGTTGTTTGTTTATGTATCGAAAGGGAAAACATACAACACTAATATTAAGACAGTTTATGCGTCTGTGTGTCAGATCAGTTCTGGATGCAATTCGGGTGTCTCCATTAATACATTCTTCCAAAATTCCATCCTTAATTTGAAAGATGATAGAGTAAACTTATTGTTTCAAAATAAGAGTTTTTGCATTTTTTTACAATCCAATTTTGAAATGGTTTTTGTATTTTATGAAGATTAAATGTAAATGAACTTGAGTAATGAAACAGAACCCTGAAATCTCATATTAACAGATTAAAAACGTCACTTACTTTCTTCTTGGGCTGGCTGACATCCAGTTTCATGGATGAACACTTGTTCAGAGTATTTAGGCGTCTGCAAAAACAAACACATCAGAGAGTCAGTGCAAGGACTTCTACACTTTCACACTATTCACTTTCTCCTAATAATTCCCCTCTTTTCCTATTTCTTCCCTACTTTTGGCTTCTAGCCTTGATTCCCCTCCCTCTTGAGGAAACTCTACAGATCCACCCACTCACTCCACTTTCAATCACTCAGGATGTGAAGATGAGCAGCTTGTTAGGCGCCTGTGCCAGCGTCTTTCATAATGGGGGCTGATGAAACCCTGATGTGCTCCTTGTTATCAGGCAAGAACATTTTAATATTTCAGACTTTTCCAACTGAAGTATTGACCAAACCCATAGAGAAGCAGACAATGACAGTACACAACAGCTATAGTATGCAGGAGCTGGAATAAGGCAGGAATATGCTGGCATTCTTTTCCTCTGACCGTTTAACCCCACTCCCCTGCTCCCTGAGAACCTTCCCACTTTGAATGGTAGATCAGGGGGCTGGGGGCTGATCAGATCAAAGCGTTGGTGACTGAGAGAAATGGCGAGTTTATTGAGGACGCAGCTCAGACATCTGAAGGATCAATGGGTCAAGAAGTTCGTACCGACACAAAGGCTCAACCAGGTCTCGGTCCAGAAAGTCGTGGTCCCTTTTAACCGAGGAAATGTCGATTGGAAACTGGGAATCTGGGAAGAAGGAGGGTGAAAACAGGTTTACAAATGAATAACCAACAAAAAAGGGTGGAGTGTCTGTGACGTAGCTCACTGTGAATTGGAATTTTACTAAACGAAATCCACGATCTGACACACGTGGATCCCCAAAGGAGACTTTTATTGTGGCGGGTCTCTAAATGAGTCTGCAGGCGTTCTGTTAATCCTCTACAACCTGACTCAACAGCTTTCTCAGAGCACCGCTCTGTGTGTGTGCCTGCTGGGGTGCGTGTGCGATGCTTTTAGGAAGGCCCACTGGATTTTGAGAATTTCGTCTTTGATTACTGAGCTCGTTTCCTGTTTGTGCTTCATCTGTGTGAGAGCTGATGATCAGCACATGAGCAAACGCCTCTGGGTTTCCAAGATAAGGACGGATAGCAACAAAAAGGGAAGAAGGAAAAAAAAGCAGTTGAACTAAAAAATTAAAAAAAAAAACATTTTAGGAGGGAGATGATTAGAAAGAAAGTGGCGAGGAAACAAGAAAAAAGGTGGGCGAAAGAGAAAAAGAAAGAAAAAAGACAAGCTATGAGAGTCCCAGTAGTGATAACAAGGCCTTTCCCATGACCCCTCCCTCTGGAAAGGGAACTGAAGCCTGGAAATAGAATGTAGCGGCCCAAAAGATTTGAATATGGAGCAATGGAAGAGGGGGAGAGAGAAACATGGATGATGGAAAAATACAGCATTGAGGATAAACAAAAGGAGTTCTTAGAAGGAGGAGGCTGTGTGAACTAAGGCAGCTGGATAAAAGCTGGACCTGAGCCACTTTTTGTGAGCTACCTTCATATAGCTGTGCGTACTGTGGAAATCCAGCTGCTCGAAGCCAATCGCATGCCTCCTTAGCCTCAATCTCTGTAAGAAAAAATGGGGTGGGGTGGTGGTGGGGGGAAAAAGAATCATTTATTTATTTATTTATCTTTATGAAACTTCACAGATCCTGATCATTTTTTTCATACAAATCGCTTCCAGATGCAAATGCTAATAAAACGAGCATGAAGCACAACATTGTGCTTGTGTTTGTCATCCTGACATGAACATTTTTAGAATACAGGGGAGGATCATCTCCGGGATTTATCTTTCCTCTGGGAAATAACTGGAATGATGAGACTGGAAAAGTTGGAATATAGCCAGGAAGGGGAAAAAAATCCAATGACTTAAACACATTAAAAAAAAAAGATTCATTTAGTCCCATCGCAAGTTAGATCCACTCTGATGTCTTATCAATGGGAGCACACATGGAACCACATCCCATCAGGCACTGCTGCAAGAGGCATTTTATAGGCTTTTCTTTTACTACTTTTTTCCGCTAACATACAGTATGTATCCCACATAATGTTAAACAGGCGGGCTGAAACGCGTGTGTGCGCGCATTCCCTGATGAAGCAGACACTTGTTAAACTGCTCTTAAACTGTGCTGATGGAATAATACACAGCCAAAGATCACCTTAAATAGCAAAAAACGAAGGCAAAATCGGCAGAAACATTTAGTATTTATTAAAAGACAGAAAAAAATGTAAATGTAGCAAATACATGGACAATTCAATTGAAATGGTTTCAATCTGTGGCTCCTGCAATTAGTTTACATCTCTAACAGGTTAACCCTATTGATGCAAATATGCATCAATCCACTTCTGCTCCAAAATTGCCCCCGTTTTGGCAATCCTTGAAAGGAAAAACACAACATTGGCCAAAATACAAAACAAAAAACAAAAATCCATTTTTTCAGGAAAACACAAAAATGTGTTTCAAATATTCCAGTCAAGGTTGGAGGTTTTTGTCTTGCGACATTTATGTCATAAAAAAGGCAGGATTTTCTTGCAGATATTCTTGTTCTGCAACAATTAATGTAAGAACTCTAATCTAAAGATTTTCCATAAGAGGTTTTGTATTTTGGCCATCAACAACTGATTCTTATTTCATTGCTGAAAGTAAAGTCTGGAAACGAATTAAAACTCTCATATTTCCATTTTGTTTTCTCCTGTAAAAGTTTCTATGAACATCAGCATCCAGCCTTCCTTCAAAGCTGACACTAAAAACCAAAAATATTCGTACAGAGGATTTTTCTGGCTCTTCAAAACACACAGCCGAGGCATAAAAGTGTAACTCCGAACCATTCCAAAATCACACATTTCACCTTTAAAACTTACTACAACTCCTCATGGTGTGGCGTTGAGATGCTCCTGGATCTCCTCAGCTTACAGTGAAGTTCGCTCTCCATCCCGCGTCTCAATCATTTACTGCTGTGGAGCTTTTCTATCATCTGGCTCAGTACTTTCTTCTTTACTGCCTTATGTTTACAGCTCTGCCTCTTTCGCCCGGCCTGCCTTATTCAAGCTTCTGCTTACCTCTCATTTTCTCCTCAACCTCGTCTTTTTCCTCTTTTATCTTTTCTCTGATCCACCAACATCACATACCAAATTCTGCATTGGGAAGAATTTCTTTTCTTGAACTTTCTGATTTCTTTCTGCACCTTTATGCCATCCAAAGCCTTACTTTTTTCAGCTTCCTTTCCAACTTGCTTCCAACATCTTCCTGCTCAAATGCTCCCATCTTTCCTCTGATAATCCATCTAAAAACAACTTTCTGAGACATTTCCTTTTATCCCTCCATATCTTTCACGGAAACCTCCTCATTCCTTCTTCCTCCCAGCTCCGCTGAGAAAGTCCACTTCTTCTTTGCCGCTGCCAGAATTGATGTTGCCTCATCGCATTCATGCAGAAAATCGCTGAAGTTGACGTCAGCCAGAAACTTGGCGGCCGAGAGCCGCTGTTCTCCTACTTCACATGGCAAATGAAGCCACTGGCTGGCTATGGCTAGAGGACGCTGACTTCTGCTTTCCTGAATTATCAGAACAATGTGTGGGAGAATGTAGTTTATGTCCACACACACACATGCAGCACACTCACTAGCATTTACATCAGCACAGATGTTGCCCCCAGTGACTCAGAAAAAGTGAAAAAGGATGAGACAGTCCGACGGCTGGAGACCTTGTGGGAAAACCAGAGGGAGGAAGACATACCACACCAGCTGTTCATTTACTAAAAATGAGCCTGGAGGCATCTAACACTTTAAAAAATAATAATAATTAAAAAAGAATGCAAGTTAAAAAGTTTAGAAATTGAGCTGGAAACCCCACCAGAAGAGAAAAGAGTAGGTTCTGCACAACCACTAAACTGGAGTTTTTGAGAGAAACATCAGGAATAAAAAAGTGAAAAATTATGCAAAACAGAAACTCCTGCTCTTAAAATCTGGCCCTTAGGCTAATAGCAACTTCAAACATTTAAAGTCCCAGCTCCGATCACCTTTTGATCTATTTTAAAAGTGTTCCATGAATTGTGGTTTTGCTGTTTTTACCCTAAAAAAACGTTTTGTCTTCTAGGACACAGAGCAGCAGTAGTTCATTAGAAATTCACCTTCGAGTTGTTGGCGTGAAGCAGCCCCGCCCTCTTCCCTGTTAACTGGCAGATTGGAGCAGGGAGCTCAGTGTATTTTGCTATGTCACAAATAGGCTTTTTCCAACTGCATTTTTTTCATCTGCTCCTGATTCACAATGATTTGAATGACAAAATACTCAGAAATGCAATTTTAAGCTTGATTTTCTTTATATATGTCCTTCATCATCAGAAAGGTGCTACAAGGACATGTTAAAAACAATATTTTCATCAGTGTAGGTTTTTGCATCATGGTTCCAAAACATTACACTACAAAAACTCAAAACCTTCCTAAGTATGTATTTGTATATTACTAGTTTTTATATATTTTTACACTTAATTTTGTTCAAAATTTCCTCACTAGTAATTGCTCATGAAGATGTAATGACTTGTTTTAGGACAATAAATCTTGAATATCTTAATGAGTCATTTGATCTAAAAAAAAAACACATCTTATTTTAAGTAAAATCTCTAATTAGACAGGCGGCCGTGGTGCAGTGGTAGGGCAGTCGACCTCTGATCGGAAGATTACAGGTTCGATTCCCACCTTGCCTGCCCATGCATTGAAGTGTTCTTGGGCAAGACACTAAACCCCACCTTGCCTCTGGTGCCAGTGTTCGGCAGCGGAGCCGCCATCAGTGTGTGAATGTGTGTGTGAATGGATGAATGGGACTGTGACTGTAAAGCACTTTGGGCCTTAGAGAAAGGTAGAAAAGCGCTATATAAGTATACGTCATTTACCATTTTTTTCTTACCTAATATCATATTTTTATTTGTGACGGTTAGCTGTCTTTTTTTCAAGAAACAAACTTGGCTGATTTGGGGAAACTTGAAAGTTTTATTTGACTTGTATCATTTATATAAAATATTTCAGAAAAATGTGTGATTCTAGTCTTCAATATGATTACAGCGTAGAAATAAGGACAGTTGGACAGTTGTAGTAAAACTAATTTTATGAGCAACAGACGCTTACTTTAGGACAAATTTCCAATTATCTGAACAATATTTCTAAACATGAGTGTTTATGGCTAATTTCAAGTCTTAATTTAGTCCGGGGATGAGCAACATTCCTGCCTGTTCTCCAACATACGTACCCTGGCATGATCTAATTGGCTGGACTCGCCTGAAACAGGTATTCAGTCATGAGTATCATGGATATCTGGAAATAATGCAGAACAAGCCCTCGAGGCCTGGAGTTTTCCATCTCTGATTTCGTGTTAAAGAGGCAGGAAATCCCAACTTGTTTTAAAAAGAAATCTTACAAAGAAAATGTTTTATTTGACTTATAACAAGAAAAAACATCTTGTATTTTATATTTTTGTCATTTGTTTTGAGAAAGACATTTTTTTTCTAGGTTATCTACTATCCCAGTTTGTAGAAACACAGAAACAGATTTAGCATGCAGTACATTCAGTCTGCATCGATTTGATGTAAAGCCGTTGTAGTTCATAAATCTTTTTTTTTTATAAAAAAGTGTGAACTGACATGATTTCTTGCAGTGTTTATGCAGTGTGCATTTCTGTTTGTGCTGAAGACAAGAGACAAAAGCATCGGCCAGATTGAGAACAAAGTGCTGCTATTCATCTGTCATGAATTGAATCAAATGAATTAGCTCCCAAACGTGCCACAAGTAGGCCACAATGCACACAGTCAGGCTCAGTTGATCGAAGCGGGCAGTTCTGTGAGGCTGGCTGTTTTAAGCGTCCACAGGGGGGACAAAGGCATCACCACTTAACTCATTTCAAAGCAAAAGGTGCCGGCAGTGTTACAAAAGAAACCCGATCCATGCAAGCCCTTGATCCCTTCTGAAACTTTACTATGACACTTTTCTTCCATTTCCTGCCTTTCATCTACCTCCACTAACCGTGACTTTCGGAGGGCCTTTTAATCTGTGTTATGTCTGCTCAGCGCCGGGTCAAAAGCACCCTAAAGAGTTGTGACATCATTTCCTGCTCTAAATTTCCAATGCGCCCAGAGCAGCAGAAGTCAGTGGGACCTAGCTTTGGTAAATGCGCATCTAAGAAAAAAGCAGTTTTGGTCAAAATTGGTGTCTTTTTGAGATGTCTAAAAAGAAGTTTTGTATGCTAAACACACACAGAGCCTGGGTATCATATAAGCATTTAGCCTCTTGTTTTTAAAGGTATAGAAGACCAGTGAAGAAGACAGAGGAGTAAAAAGAAGGGAAGAAATTTGAGGAAGACTATGTTTTCCTTTTCTCATGTGACTCATCTATGACGATGGTCAGCCTTCAGGAGCGCACAGCTAGAGAAATTCAATGCTGGAATAAAATCACTGCAGAGTCAGTCATGGATGTCCTCCCTAATGAGGGCTGACGTGTTTTCACAGATCCCGATGTTCAAAGTTTGACTAAATAAAATAATTCGATTAAAACTGAAATGTGGGTAAAAATGAATGATGTTGATAATAAGCATCCAGAGGCAGATTTTTATTTTTAAAGAAGACGGAACACACGTGCAGTGTGTGATTATCATGACACCTTTTCTCCAGCAGAGGGAGCTGCAGAGAAGTGATGGAACAGTGTCCGCCAATCACAGCCGATTTTTGTGGTATGGCTTAATGGCTACAGCTGCTTGAAAGGCACCACATGAACATGTGACAGCCTTTTCCCCTCTCTTCCTTTTTGTATTGTTTATTGACAAGTGAGCACAGGGACATTTGTGCTGTCAGCTTTGACAGACCAATACAGTCTGACACAGAGGTTGCAGCTCCTTTCCTTGCAAAATGTTGAAAAAGAAAAGACATTTTTATTGTCATTTCTAAAGCAAAATTAACCTTAGGTTTGTATCTTTAAAATATGAAAAACAACTGTCAAGTTCTTTAAACCTTCATCAGGACATTCAGTTTCCTGCAGGACATTAAATCAAAGACAAAAAACAGAAAATACTTGTAAAAGGATTCAAAACCCATCTGTATAAACTATATTTTTTCCTAGTTTCCACCGACACTTTTTATTGTAATTATTATCGTTATTGCTTGATGGGTTTAAGTGTGTTTTTAACTTGTCTTTTGTGCAGCCTCCTTGAGGGCTCTGAAAGGCGCTTTTTAAAATAAAAAATGTTTTGCGTAATAATAAGAACGATTATTTTCAAGAAAAACATACTTAAGGCTAAAGACTCTTTCAAGAACGACTGTTGTTGATCTGCAAAACATAGATTCACTTTGTTCTGATATTTTTTTGTTAAACTGATGCTCTTTGCTGAAAACACCCTGAGCAATTAAAGAGTCAAACCCTTTCAAACAAAAATGAAAGAATTGTATTTTTTAAAGAGAAAAAAAATGCCAACAAGATTTACCACAAATGAAGAAACTTCATAATTTTAAATGTATGGGTAACATTTTAAATAATTTCCTCAAAAGATAGAGTTTTGGTAGAAAGTCCATTATAGAGATGCATAAAAACAAAACAAAAACAAAAGAAAATCGGTAAATTTCTGTTCTACTCTTGATTTTATTTTGAAAAATAATGCTGTAATTTTTTAAACTCTTTTCTGTAATCTAAAATCAAAGTTTTTGACCAAAAAAAACAAAGAAAAACAGCACAACATTAGATTAAAATTGTTTATGGAGGTGTGTGTTCAAGGTCAGAGCGAAAAAAGAAGAATTGTTATAATTAAAAAGAGAAGGATTTCAAGTTAAAGCAGTCATGCAACCACCAGGACGGGCACAAACTTGCATCTCTACCTGCATTCCTGACATATCTACTTTTTGTTTTTACACATTTGATATTTGGCTTGTGGAGGAAAGCTGTTGGTTAGTCTGGGGTGACACAAAAGCGAGACTTGACATGTTTCTGTCCACTCTCTGAATCCATTTAAAAGAACAAGATTTTGCAGATATGAAATCAGCACAAACAATCTTCAGTGTTTAAGAGTCTGACAACTGCTGACATTTGAAACACTTAAAGAGAATTTATCCTGGAGAAAACAAGAATCCAGAGCTCAGAATCTCTGTTTCATCACATGTGTGGAGCCCTGGAGAAACAAGAGTCATGTGACAGGAAGGAAGTGACCAGATGGGTAGGTGGGATGCAGACGAAAACAAAAACACTCAAGATCTCTTCAGTATGTTATGATTCAATCTGGATGTTTAAAAAAAAAAAGCATTCTGGTGTGGATGCAAGTCTGAGTCAATGTCTACACAACTGTCACTCTGAGGGGTCCGTACTACTGAAAAAGAATGATTCGTAAAACAAAGCAGAGACAAAAATGCTTTGGCACAAACCGCTATGGAATAGATCAAATAATGACTATATCTACAACAAACAGAGTCTCACATGGAAAAAAATATCGGCAATCAGTCACTTCCTTCCTATGTTTTATAAAAGAACGTCAAAGCTTTCGTTGTGGACTGTCCCAGAATGGACAAAAAGCAATAAGGCGTTACTCCATAACTAAATTAAAAAAGGAGGAATTGGTTCAACCACTTTTTCTTCCTTTTATTGTCAGACGATAATTTAGAGATAAAGAGATTGTTATAATCAAGTTAAAATTGATTGAGTCTTTTCATGTTTTTCATTTATCTACCTTGTGCCATCCTCCGCAGCAGCTGCTGCCGAGCTATGATGCGGGAGAGCCGCAGGGCAGAGCGCCGTCGGGGCGTGACTCCTAGCCTCAGGTAATGCTCCTGGCCATCAGGTGTCATGACCTCCAGGCAGGTTCCCTCACTGGCACAGTCTCCATCGCTTTCAGAATCGTGCTCCCCCTTGGCACCTGGGCTCACATTGCTCAAACTATCAATCTCCATGGTCCCGCTGCGTGTGAAATCAGTCGGGTTTTCAACAGATTCCGTGTCAGCAGTCTCTTCTGTGATCTCCAGTCCTTTGCCAGTTTCTCTTGCAGCGTCCACGGGTTCCATGTTGCCGTCTATACCCTCCTCCTCCTTCCTTGGTGAACTGACCTCTCCTCTGACAGCATGCTGAGGCAGACGCCCTGTCTCCATTCACATCAGCTGTCCATCACCTTCAGGTCCTCTCCACTCCGATGACTTGCTGCGTGAGCACTCCCCGTGAATTCTTTCCTCTAACATGTCTTCACTGGAAACCACCCGCCCTCCTCCGCCTCCCTCAAGAGTCGAACAAGCCCTTCATCGCACCACCTGACTCCGATGACAATCCTGGTTCCCCACACCCCACACCCCTCTGTGCCAGGCCCACTGCTCAGCTGAGATGGGAGGAAGATAAACTCTTCGCCTGGATCATGTGACCAGCGGCCTGCTTGCTGAAGTCCTGCCATAGAAACTACACGCAGACCTGCAGGCGGACATGCAAATGTGCGATAAAAATGGAAAACAAATGCCTCTAGCAGCCACATCCTTACATGAAATAAGGAAGGAGCAGAACAATAGAGAGTATGTGGGTGTGTGAGACTGAGCTAAGGAATGCATGTATGTCAGAGCAAAGCCATTGTTCCCCCTGCCGAGGAGGACTGCAGTGCAAAACGGAGAAATGTCCACAACATCACGTTTACGCAGCAAAGCATATGATCTCTGCATCCTGCAGATTATCTGATTTCACTGGAGTTTGAGAAGCTGTGGAAGAAGCTGAGAAGCTCATTCAAAGTCAGTAAAAAAAAGAACTCTATTTGATTTGATCACGCTGCCCTCTGGAGGAAACTCAAGGGAACTCGACTCCAGAAGAACATCATAGATCTTAAGAATTCTGCAACTATTTTTTCTAGTAAGGGAGAAACAGACGCCCCAAAAAAGTTCACAAAAAGCCAAGTTCTGCATCCTGCTGATCCAGCCCACAACAGGCAGTACAGTAATGTCATCCTGGGCTAAACATTAGTGTGTAAGTGGAGCCCAGGGCTGGGCTGTAGTGAGCAGGCAGTAATGTTCTGTGATATCCATCATCTCCGCTTGGTTACAGCATGCCAAGACAAGACAGGAAGCTAAAGACGAGACTGAAAAATTACTTTTGGGAAAGTCGAGATAAACTGCGTTTGCTTCTCCAAACAGCAGCAAATGTGATGCACAAGTTAAAAAAATGTCTGGAACTGTTTAGCTTTAAGGATGTGTTTCAAATAATGGTTTTGGCTGGTAAGGTCTTCTCTGTCGCTGCATAATTTTACCAATTTATGCATCAGTTGTGTAATTTTGTAGTGAAGTTCTGTCCATTTAGTAAAATTTTAACCAACTGACAGAAAAAACCCCACAAAAATGGGAATCAGAAGACAAATATATCCCGTCTTTTTCTTTTTAACCAATAAGAACCCAGACCCATTTCTTTAAAATCAAATTATGTGCATTTTGGACCACAGAATCAATTTCTGATATTTTTCTGTTACACTGATGTCACCATGAGTTAAAGACCCACTCCAATGAAAACAGTATTTTTGGTGTTTTGAACAGTTTTCTTGTGACCGTTTTCTGATGGATATATAATAAGAAAGCAAAAAAAATAGCATTTCTTTATCAGAAGCAGACGGGGAAAATAACGATGTTTGAAAAAATTTAGACGTGACACGGAATCTACATTCAGAAAGTCACTAGCTCCCTGCTCTGCTCCATTCTGATGCATCCACTTGTAGACAAATAGATCCACGTACATATTTTCTTCCCTCGAATGAGCTGGTATCTGGCTCTAAAACTGCATGGCTGGATTGTTCCAATATTGCTCAAAATTTTTGTTACACCAGTAGTGTTATGTTTTGGGTGAAGGAGTGTAAGCAAGTCAGAGAGCACGTAAATACGTCGATGGGAAATGGAGGCGGACTTGCTCCATGGCAACAGTCCGGCTCACAACTCAGAGGCGAGTTTCTCATGGACTACAGCCGTTCTGCAGAAAACTATTCTAGAGAATGACACAGGTTTATGATTTTTGGCTAAAAACAGCATAATCATAAATAAAAGATCACTGGGAAGACTTTTACAATAGATCAAAAGATGATTGGAGTGAGACTTTAAGCACAGAATCTAAAACATAAGAGACTAATTCAGAGTAGGAGGGGAAAAAATTAGTTTAAAAACTGTGAAATAAAGTAAGAGTAGGAACCATTTGGGCAGAAATAGTTGAGATAAGGACGTGGTTTTTTTTTTACAGAAATCCCTTTATCTGACTGCATCTATGCTTTCTAACAAACAAACACACACACACAAACACTCGCCAACAGAAAAACTAAGACCCACAAATCCTGATGATTGGAAAAGCTTCACCCCCACTGTTAGTCTGGCAATCTGCAGAATTACAATCAAATCCAGGATTTAACACTTTTCACACGCAAACAAGACGGCAATGTGAGCCAAGTTATTTTCAAACTTCCGCAATACCACTACTACAACGTTCATGTATTATCAACATCCATGTTGGATTCCACCAGAATAAACGTGGTAAAACCAGAAGTCAAAGTGAAAACATTTTTCTGACCTGGAAACGTCTTTGGCCTGATGGATTTTTGGTAGAAATATTGATCAGCAGCATGACTGTATAAGGCCAGATGTGCACATTGCAGGGATTTCCCCCACCATCAGATCTGACCCAGACAGATGTGAAGTGTGAGCCTCTGAGCTGATGGGTTAAACATTTGGGGTGATGGAGGGCTGGAAGGAAAGGGTTTGGGGGGGGGGGGGGTCTGCTGGAAAACAAGGAAAAGTGAGAGGAAAGAGGATTGGGGACACATGCCCTCTTGACTCCCAATTTTATGCTGTCAGAATGACAATCTTCTTATCAGCAGTAGCTGTTTGGGTGATCCGTCTGCGCACGTGAACATTTGCTCTGATTCTAGTGGTCAGTTGTGGATTCCTGGTTGTAAAAGCAGGAATGCTTGTGGTTTAATTTATCTGAGTGGCGTACATCTCAGTAATTGCATTAAACTGGACAGACAGCTGCAGCCCCCCCCGCCCCCCTTCACTCTGACGCACAGCCAAACCGGATTCTGCGCATCCAGACCTAGAATTCAAATATATTTAAAACCCACGAAGAAACCAAATTTGATCAAATTTGATCCACTTCCCCCCTTAAATAACAGAACTGAAGGGTATCTGAATCCCCTCTGCTCTGCCTCCCACAGCGCATGCCTGCACTTTTGAGAACTAAATTTGACAATGACCTTCCCAAAATATTCGGGGCGCACGTTGCGCATGACGATCCGGGCGTGTGGGGGACATAACAGCCCACTCAGGCCACCGGAGACAAACTTCTATTGGTAAACAGTCATGGCATTGCAAGCGTAAATGCAAATAATGGCAAACAGCCAGACAAGCACAAGTTAAACACTTGTAAATAAAAGATCTTCGCTGCGTCTGTTCCTGCCGCTGCCGTTATCTGCGGTGATAGACTGCATTCCACATTTGAGCGCTGCTTCCTTTTTTGGTTCTCTGACCTGCCAGCCGCCTCTCCCGGACGTTTCTCCACAGCAGATCCCAAGCCTTGGACGTGGACTCCCGCAGCTGCTCGCTGATCGACCGCCGCAGCTGAAGTTTACTGGCAGACTTCCTCTGGGTGGTCATTGCGGCGCCGCCGGACTCATTATATTCCCCCTGAAAGCAGCCCCGGATGGATCGGCTCACTCACTATGGGATCCTCCGCTGCGTTAAAGCGCACGCTGAGACGGCGTGCGCGCGGGCTGCCGCAATAGTCGCCACTCCTACACCTGGTAAAAAGCACCAGCAGCAGCAGCTCCCCGGCGCTGCGTCACCTTCCTGCACCAGCGGAGGCGGGCGCGGAGCCCCTACGGCCGGGATGTGGAGCCACAGCGGACAGCCTAGTCTAAGTGATCCAACATTTCCCCCCACACCACAGTCCTCTGCAGGGCCAAGGTGCAGAGACTAAGTTATGCACGTGAGGCAAAAGCCAGATGTGAGAGGCGGTCTCCCCCCTCCTCACCTCCCTTATGGTGAAAGAGTCTCTCACACAACTCACCAAACCTACACTTTCTCCACGACGCGAACCCACCCACTCATCCAAACAAGGATCTCTTTCAATCCCCTTGATGCTTCCTAATAACAGTCATTCCCGCACGCAAGCACAGATTCTCCACTGTGTGCTGCACAAAACATACTTCTGATGCAGAGGAGGGGGAGTCATTCATCTGAATGGGGGGGGGGGGTCAAATAATTTTGCATTTCTCAACGTAGTAAATTCAATTAACAGCAAAATTTGTAATTTAAAGTTCCCCCTCCTGTCATTTCCTGATGTATTTTCAAAGCGTCACCAGTGAGCTTTTAGTTAAGTTTACACCATTTTTAGCCTAAAAAACCCTGTATCGCTTTCCAGGACAAAGTTTCTAGGTATCTGTTCTGTTCTGTTGGTTTAGAGCAACACCGCCCCCCCTTCCCATCACCTATAACAGAACTTTCCATTTACATGCCCTCCCACTGGCTTACAGCCTCTCATCCTCCCCCAATTTAACATTAACAGTGCAACAAAAATGGTGAGCAATATTGGATCGATCCAGCTGTACAGTTTTGAGCCAGACGCCAGCTCGGATGAGGGAAACCAAGACACAGATCAAGTCATTTTCAAGTGGATGTATCAGACTGGAGCTTGTGGCCTGCCTGGTGTATTTTCTATATCACAAATACAATCCTTTTCAAACTGCTTTTTTATCTGCTCCACTTTCACAACAATTTGAATCAAGATATACTCAGAAATGCAATTATAAGATTAATTGTCTTTATATAGCCCTTCCATCATCAGAAAAATGCTACAAGAACATGTTAAAAACACCAAAAATATATAAAAATTGAGGTGGGTCTTTAAGTTCTTGTATTTTTTCCCATCTTGGAAAAACAGAAACAAGAAAATTCCTATTATTTACATTTTTAAAGTGAAAAAAATCACCCAAAATTCAACTTTAAAAAAAAACCTTTGGTTTTCCATCAATCTACATTTTCCAGTAAACTTCCGACTAAACGTCTAAAGCCTAAATAGGAAGAGAAATGCGCTCAACAGCTGACTCCAGCCAGCCTGACAGCCTAAAGTGAAAGTGTTTAAGTTGTCTGTCTATGTGACCCACATTCACCCTGTGACAGGTTAAGCGTTTTGGGACTCCTCATCCTCAGCTCCACGTTCTTCTCATGTTATTCCAAGAATGCCAGGCGGAGCGACCACATTGGCCTGGCTCTTTCTCAGCTGCCATCTGACTGACACCCTCGGATGTCCTGTTTGTGGTGTTGAGTTGCAAGTCAGCATGGATCCCCGGGCAAAAACCTGATTCAACATTTCGTCCTGTCGAAACACGCTCAACATCTTGGGCAGTCAGCAGAATCCTGGGGTTATGTGGACACCAAACACCACTTTGCTGGTCAGGTGCTGAAGATTGAAATAATCCCTTTGTGATATATTTTGCCTCTAAAAATGACCGAGGTTATTGCTGTGATTTCCCATCAAACACAGCACACACCAATAGAAACGTTCCTGCTTTCCTTGCACCAATCGGAGCTAAGTTGCAGACTGACCTGGTGATTTATACTTCTGCACTACATCACAAAGACAACAGTGCAAGACAGGCATTTGCACTGAGTGATGATGAGAGGTAAATAGTTTGAAGAGAAAGAAATGATGAAAGCAAACAGCTGAAAGGAGTGAGGATGAGGAATGGAAAGGTTTTAATGCAGGAGGCAATAGTTGGAAAACCACAGTAAAGCAAGATAATCAAAGAATACCAACAGCATGTGAGACAACCTAAAAAATCTCACACGTAAAAATGAATATTTCTGAGACAAATGTTATTTTCTGCATCTAGACTGTCACATTTAATCTTAGTAATGTCTTCATCATCAGCAAAATTGATAGAAAGAAAGGAAATTAGGTAAAAACCTTTGGACTTGATACCCCAATAAGAGTATCTTTGGATTACAAAAAACACCAAACCCACTCTGCTTCCACAGTCCTCAATCACCCCATGAGAGTGTGTTTTCTGGCTCCACTTCTCTTAGGAAGAACGTGCTGTTGCTCATCTCCTCTGGAGAGCCTCTTACAACCTTGCTCCGATTAAGAAAATGTGTTTTTGGTGTTTTTAACATGTTCTTGTGGCCTTTTTCTGATGATGGAAGACATGTATGACGAATAGCATTTCAGATTATTTCTTTATTGAAATTGTTGTGAATTAGGCGCAGATTTTAAAATGCTGCTGGAAAAAGATTGTAGCTGTGACGTAGAAAATACACTGGCCATAAGCTTCCTGCTGCGCTCCATTCTGATGCATTCATTTGTAGCTTACTCGATCCATGGACGCCTTTTTTTTCCTTTGTCTCAAAACTGTACAGCTGGATTGCTTTAATACTGCTTGCCATTTTCCGGCTAGCAGGAGAGTGTGTAAACAGAGCGCTGACTGTTATGGGTGATGGGAATGTGGGGTGGCGCTGCTCCACGCCGACAGTCCTGCCCACAACTCAGAGGTGAATTTCTAATGATCCATAGCTGCACTGCAGAAACTGTCCAAGAAAACGAGACAGAATTTTTAATTTTGGCTTAAAAAATGACATTGATAATTAAAAGACCACTTGGAATGCTTGTACAAAACAGTTGTGGCCAAAAGATTAGAAAATTGTGGTACATAAATATTGGAAATTGGAAAAGTTGCTGAATACGTTTCTACAATAGCAATTTATATATACTCCAGAATGTTATGAAGAGTGATCAGATGAATTGTGTAGTCCTTTTTTGCCATGAAAATGAACTTAATCCAATAAAAGCTTTCCACTGCATTTTATTGCTGTCATCAAAGAACCTGCTGAGATTGTTTCAGTAATCGTCTTATTAACTCAGGTGAGAATGTTGACGGGCACAAGGCTGGAGATCACCATGTCCTGCTGATTGGGTTAGAATGGCAAACTTGACATGTTAAAGGAGGGGGATGCTTGAAATCCTTGTTCTTCCATTTTTAACCATGGTGACCTGCAAAGAAACGTGTGCAGCCATCATTGCATTGCATAAAAATGGCTTCACAGGCAAGGATATTGTGGCTACTTAGATTGCACCTCAATCAACAGTTTATAGGATCATCAAGAACATCGAGCAAAGGCTTCCGGGAGTCCAAGGAAGTCCAGCAAGCGCCAGGATCTTCTCCTAAAGAGAGGATTCAGCTGCAGGGTCGGAGTGCCACCAGTGCAGAGCTGCTCAGGCATGGCAGCAGGTGTGAGTCCTTCTGCACACACAGCGAGGCCAAGAATTTTGGAAGATGGGTCGGTGTCAAGAAGGGCAGCAAAGAAGTCACTTCTCTCCAAAGACAACATCAGGGACAGATAGATCTTCTGCAAAAAGTATGGCGAACGGACTGCTGAGGAGAAGTCATATTCTCCAATGAAGCCTCTTTGCAATTGTTTGGGCCATCTGGAAAAAGGCGTGTCCGGAGAAGAAAAGGTGAGCGCTACCATCAGTCTTGTGTCACCCCAACAGCAATGCATCCTGAGACATTCATGTGTGGGGTTGCTTCTTATCCAAGGGAGTGGGCTCACTCACAATTTTGCCCCAAAACACAGCAATGATTAAAGAATGGAACCAAATGACAGAATGTTATTCCGGCTGAGTTTTCTCTATGGTTTGTGAAATTACTGATAAAGTGTTTCTCACAAGGAGTTCAGGAAGGAGGGAGAAGGACATTGCCTTATTTGCAGAAAAATGATAACCTTATATAGATTAGACAAAACAATAGTAGATTAACAGACCTGCTGCTAATGTAAATACAAAAAAGCTGTTCCTTTGCTAATACTGCTCTTGTTTTATACCTAATACTTCACAGGATCTTCCCTTCCTGCATAGATCTGTCCTTGTTGGACACGGACAGGCATCATTTAACTGCTGCCTGCTTCAGCAACATTGAAAATCAATGAGGCTGAGTTGTATTTTGCATATTACAGGATGGAAAACTCACAGCAGTTTAAAAAAGTATACAAACGAGTAAATAAAAGTTTGAGGTAGGGGGGAGTTGAAGTAAACGAGCAGGCAGCTTGGCAATGGATAAAAAACGCCACCACGAAGCTGGCATTTTGCTCCTGTTTAGAAATATTTCTGATATTTGTTTACATAAATACACACTCAAAACAATGTCTTTCTCATGCTGTCGTGGATTTGATATAGAGAATTGAACCATAACCAAATATTTCCCCTTTTTCAAATGAGAATCAGCAAATGGTTGATAAACATAAAAAAATATGTTGAATCATTGTTGGTGATCAATATTTTTTAATAAGACAATGTTTTTACCCAAGTCAAACTTAAAACGTATATTTGCCAAAATTACAGCAAAACGTGTAGAGTCAATAGTGATCTCTATTAAATGACGTCATATTTGCAAAACAGGGATGAATAAGCAAATTCTGCCAAGAAATATACAGTGATCAACTCGAGGCGATGAGAAAATGTTATTCATCAATCGGTTGTTTTTAGACAAATTGATCTTATCGAAAACTTTTCTAGCAGGTTCTGAAATATTAGAAGTAAGTTAGTAATGTATATTGAGGTAACACCTTTTTAGAAAACTCCAGCCAGAAAACAGAAAACATCAAAAATTTGTAGAAATAAATGTTCATGTAGGTTGTTGTCTATTAAAATAAGTGCAATCCATCCATCCATCCACTTCCGCTCATCCGAGACCGGGTCGCTGGGGGCAGCAGTCTAAGCAAAGAAGCCCAGACTTCCTTCTCCCTGGTCACTTCCTCCAGTTCCTCTGGGGGGACCCCGAGACGTTCCCAGGCCAGCCAAGAGACGTAGTCTCTCCAGCACGTCCTGGGCCTTCCCCAGGGTCTCCGCCCAGTGGGACGTGCCTGGAACACCTTCCCAGGAGGCATCTTAACCAGATGCCCAAGCCCCCTCAACTAGCTCCTCTCGATGTGAAGGAGCAGCGGCTTTACTCTGTGCTTCTTCCTGGTGACGGAGCTTCTCACCTTATCTCTAAGGGAGCCCCCACTTACCCTACAGAGGAAGCTCATTTCAGTCACTTGTATTCAGGCCCTCATTCTTTCGGTCATGACCTAGAGCTCATGACCATAGGTGAGTATTGGAAGCACTCGTGAACCCAAGATGTTTAAACTGCTCCACCTTGGGCAGGAGCACTCCATCCCCCAAGAGAGGGCAAACCACCTTTCTCCGGTCGAGAACCATGGCCTCAGACTTGGCGATGCTGACGCTCATCTCAGCCGCTTTACATTCGGCCACAAACCACCCCAATCCACGCTGAAGGTCCTGGCTTTATGAAGCCAACAGGACAACACCACCTGCACTCAGCAGAGAATAAATCCTGTGGTCCCCAAACTACACTCCCCCCGACCACTGGCTGCTCCTGTCCATAAAAACGATGAAGAGATCCGGTAATTAAGGGCAGCCCTGGCGCAGTCCAACATGCATCGAGAACAGGTCTGACTTACTCCCGGCTGTGCAAATAAGTGCCAAATTAAAAAAAGAAATTCAATGGGAAAACTACTGACCTCTACCTTCACTGAAGTAGTTTTAGATTTCACCTCCGTCACGTCTTAAGTACTGATATGTGGACAGCGAGCCGGCCCCTCAGGTCGACCTCTTACTTGGGCAGCGAGAACGAGGATGGCGTGAAAAGTCTCACGGCAGCAGCCAACCCAAACATCAGGCGAACACATTTCAGCGCTCAAACGACAAATCAAAACACAAAACAGACATGTTCTGGACAGATGGGGGATCTCATTTTCTGAGCAAACACGCAACAGAGCAGGGGTGTCTCCGCCAGGGGAGCAATCAGATTCTACAGTGGTTACAAAAATGAACAGGGCTGGTTTGGAGGCTGCTGCTTCAAGAGGATGGGGGGTGAAGCAAAAGATGGAGGCCCTGCATTTCTTGTAGGTCATTTGAGGTTAGACCATCGAGTTAAAAACCACTGTGATCAGTTAGGGCAAAAAATACAGAAAAAAAACAATGTTCAATATTACAGTCACACCCTTTGGTGTTTTGAGTATGCTACAATATTTTTTTTAAACTCTAATACTGAATTTCTAGTATAAAGATGCTTCAAACTCAGGATTTTGCTCTTTGATTTATTTTTCCTTCAACAGAACCATAGGGAAAAGTCAATAGCAGCATCTGTGCATAAAGCTGGGGTTAGTGAGTTCAGCCTAATCAATGATTTAACAGATCACATGATCAGAGACTCCATGCCTCTAGCACCTCGCACACACCCCTCCCCTCCTGACAGCTTCCTTAAATTTACATGTCTTCCAAGCAAACATGCTCCAGTTTCCCATTCCTTTTCTATTTTCAGCAGGACTGAATTGTTCCAGTCAAGCATCTCAGCTTCTCATAGAAATCTGCAGATGCATTGAAAGGAAAAGTCTTATCCTCCCACAAACAAATGTCATTAGCAACATGACACCTGCACCAAAACCAATCTGCGTAAAACATTAACCTAACAGATTAGATGGAAGCTTGGAACAGAGGCTGCATATGTTAAATTAATTCTTTACGGATTCATTCACACAAAACCATCCATTTTCTATAAAGGTACAGTACAGACAATAAGTTTGGACACACCACATTCAAATGAATGGGAAAGCGTGTCCAAACGTACTGTATTTTTGATCTTAAACTAAATGTTAATATCACAATGGCAACTCCTAGATCATCAGACTGTTTAATCAAAGTAAAGTTCTCCTACATGAGCTTCAAAGCATGAACTTCAGACATTTTTAACTCTAGATACAACCGACATAAGCGTTTAGACTTCAGCAAAATTTCAAGAGATGGAAAAACAGATCAATCCTTAAATATGTTACATGAGAAAAAAGAAAGTATTCGTCATCCAAGAACAACCTTTTTAGATTTTAAATTAAAGAGAAAATCGTCATGTGTTTTATTTAGTAAAAACTTAAATCTTTTCAAGTTAAATTCTTTAACAAAATACTTTAAACTGGGTATTTGAGTATTAAGGACTGAGCGGCCAAATGTGGACAAAAGAAAATTGATCAAAAATAAAAATGCAGTTTTTTTAATTCCACCCCGTAAATTTGTCTTCTGTAAAAGACATTTCTAAACCTTAATATCTCTCAATTACTGCATACTGAATAATCTCATTTTGGTATCTACAGAGGACACTTGGTGTTTTTCAATTAACCCGTTTTAAAGTTTGAACATCTAGGAAAAAATAGTTAAAAGTATTTTTTTCAGTATGAAACTTCTTCTGTTTGCCTTAATTAGTGTAATCAATATATAAAATGAAAATGGTTCATCTCACATCTTTGCAACCCCCACTGCATGTCTATATCACATAGATACTGTCTGGGTCAATTTGACCCAGCAGTCAAACTGGAGGTACAAGGATGACTTATTATTATTCGTATTTCTTTCTTTGCAGGTGTGAGATGTATTTCACCCCAATCACACACATAGACACACACACACACAAACACACACACAGGTGCATAGGTGTTATGCCTTTTGACAGGAACCATTTATGTTCTTGCGGGAAAACTCAACCCACATTCAGTGGGCACTCAACAGGGGAGGGGCAAAACATATTAACCCATGTGCTATCTTAGATGACCCCATCCTTGCATTGACGTGTTCTCCCTACCATGACAAAGGTGGATAAATGTGGAAAGATTTCATGTAATCCATGGACACCAGTGAAGATCACAAATCATTGAAGAAAAAAGGTTCAGGGCACTGTCTAGTGGGTCTAGATGACCCAAGTCCCAACGTTAAAGTGCCTAGGATAGCACAAGGGTTAAAGATTCTCTGCATGGGAGTCCTTCCAACATTACACAGGCAGACCTTTACAAAATGAGCACCAGAAGCAGAAAGATGACAGTTCAGGAGGCTCTGGTAGTCATCACTGATCATGATCAGAAGAAGACTTGAGCTAAATTCTGATTCTAATTATTCTGATTGTGAACCAGATGAGGGAATTGCTATTCCTGTTCCTCCGAGCAAGACATTCATGTCAAAGAATGGTGAAATATATTGGTCCACGTCCCCAAATATGCGTCAGACAAACCTGTCTGCAGAAAACTTAATAAAGACAGTGCCAGGGCCCACTAGGATGGCAGTGACTCATGTGACCATGTCAATGTTATGTAAAGCTATTGTACTTTATATGTTGGTCTCTTAAAAGTAATACAGTAGTGAAAAATAAAAAAAAAGCTTGAACATGTTTTAAGAAAAACGAGTGAATTATCTCCTAATTGAACCATTACCTGATAGAGGTAAGGAACACCATTGCACTAAATATTGATAGAATAATTAGTAATAGAGTTAGTAATAAAATATTCACACTGCTTGTTAGGATTTTTTGGGTTTTAGACGTCTTTTGGAGAATTAAACACCGGGTTAAATCGACCTGGTGCATGTTTAATTATCCAAAATATGCACCGGGTCAAATTGACCCAGGAACATCATCTCTGTTCCTCACAAATGAAGATAACAGGCGGGTTAAAGATATAGACTGGACTGGACAAGAGCTTGTCAAAACAAATCAATATAAACGGAATTAACTTTAGTTCAACCACATAAACAGACCAACTTGTAGAAACTTATTGACCCCCTAAAAAACACCAGGGGAACATTTATGGTGTCGTATCAAACCACTCGACAAACATGGGGGTTTCCAAAACTCACAACCTCTGACAAAGACAACAGACAAGACTAAACACAAAACTTGGTCTTTCAGTGGAAAGAAATAGAAGGGTAGACAAATCTAACACAAACCAAGCAAAAGAAAGATCATTTAATAAGTCAGTTTTTCCTTCTCTGAAACACTTGGGTCTGTGGCTGCCCTGTAGTCTGACTGGTGTGAATTGCTGTGCTTCCTCTATTGGCCTCAGACAACCGAACACAGTTACTGGAGCAGACACCCAGCATCATCTGCAGTGACCAGCATCGTCCCAGCAAAAGTCACTCAAAACATATTGAAATAGCTTGTGAAAGCTGTACAAATATGTTTCAGTCTGCACCTTATACGTATATGCACACCACTAAATAACCCTGATGTACTGCAAAAATCCAAAATGAATACATATTATGACTCAAAGAAATATGTATTTATTATTTGAGATTAAAAAAGATTTTTTAAAGATGTACAATTATTTAACAACCCTTAAAACCATGGAACGCAAAATAAGGTGTGCAGCATGAAGGCTGTACCACTATTGTACCAGGGGTGTGGCAGCAAAAAAGTTATACTGTTCATTAAAGAAAAACGATGCAGGAAAATACTTAAATCAAGCATTTCAAAAATTAGTTATGGATTTCTTATATTTTTTTTTCTCTCATACAGACCTAAAAACAGATATCTATTGATAAAGAGCTTCCACATAAATTGATGAGTGGTTTTTGACATTAGAGTTGAAGCGGTTAGTTTGACCCTTGACTTTAGCATGTCTGGGCTGCAGGGTGATTGACAGGTACTCGGCATGAGAGCAATAGGTCTTCAGCTCACCAGAAGTGGAAATGGGTCAAGAGGAGGAGGACAAGCTATAGTAGATCTAAAGGCAAAGAAAACATTGCAGACAGTGCTTAACTTTTTTCATTTGATAGTTTTATATTGATACCCCTTTAATACTTAATGTTTAAAAAGCTCGAGTAAACCATTCACCCTTATTTTAGAGCCTCTTTTCCACAAACGTCAGAGAGTGAAAATCAACTTTACCAATAGTCAGAATTATGTAACATCTGTTCGAGCATAACATAATAGTCTGAGTTTGTTTCATTTTGTATTCAATCAAAAAAGTTGTTTTATTGTAAGAGAAAATTCTCCGGCATCAAAGTGGGTCAGATGCTATCTGGGAAATTGTGTCCACATACTCTAAAGGCCAAGCCAGGAAATCCATGAGGCAGTTTTCTTCCCTAAAAATCTCTGGGGTCATGTTAAAGTTGAACACAAACCTGTTAAAAAATGTATGGAGACAGAAGAAGGAAATTAGAAAAGAACTGAGGGTGGTGAGGTGCACAGTGTGGTATGAGAGCAGCAGAGGGAAAGGATAGTTGATGCACAGCAGCTCAGCAGGTCCAGGGAGAGTGAATGACATGCTGTTAGGAGCATTTTGGTGCTGGCTTTTCCATCTCAAATGTACCTTTGACCAGCAAACATGCAGCGAGGGTTTCCATTGATGAAGCTAATGTTACTTGGATAACAATTTCTCCAAGAAGTGTTTGCTCTGTTATAGTTTGCAGGTCTTAATTTATCACTGAAAATGTTCGAATCTCTTTCTCCTCGAAATAGTTTGATTTAAAACAAAAATGGCTCCATCTCTTTCACCAGAAAGCTGTCTATTTTTTTTTTTCACTAAGCTTGTTGTGTCTCTGTCACCGCTGCACAAACATGGATCAATTTTTGTCACAGACTTTTTTCTGCCTCCGTCACACCGAGCTTGGCATCTTCTTCTAGACAAACTAATTTAAACAGGGGAAGATAATCCCAAAGCTGCTTTGAAGACAATTCTGGGACAAGATCAAACCAATATAAAAATTAAAATAAAACCATAAAAAGCAGAAATATTTTAAAACTGCTGCAAAATAAAAACAAACACTTTTTTAAGCTAAACTTCAGAGTAGATTCATCTGGAAATGATGGAGCGCATGTGGACGACACTGGAAATGCTTGACATTTTTTAGACACTGAGGAATGATGCAGGAGTGAATGTTTTTACTGTACCTTTTTGAATTGCCAGGTGTGAAAAAGACCCCTTTTCTGTGCAATTGCTACCTTTCAGCTAGAACATCACCTCTGTTCAAGCCAAGTAGTTCACCATCAGTTGTCCTTTGCAGAAAGAATGCAGAGTGCAAAACCAGCAGGCAAGTGTAATTTGGGGATGATGAAAATAATCACACTGGTCCAACAGTCATCTTTAGTGGTTCTGAACTGTCACCTGCTGTTATTTAAACCAACAAAACATTAGGCAGGACAGCAGGAGCTTCCCTACGTCCTGAGAACTAATAATAGTCTTTATACCAGCCGATGGGCTTTAAATGTCATTTTATTTGTTAAAAAATGAAATAAAAAAAATCAAAGGTACATGGTGGTAAAAGTTACAAAATATCTGCAGTCAGACAAAAATACACCAGCAATACTGTCACGGTGGTGGGGTGGCTCGGGAGCCGGTAGGACCCAGTAGCAGAGGCGGAGGCACGAGGTTCAGAGACTAGAGGATTTAATCAACAAAACCAAACAAAGCGCTGCAGAGCAGGATGTCAGAACAAAACAAAACTTACTTGACGTGGCGAGGAACATGAAACTAGACAGCATGAACACCATAACAGGGGTAATGGACCAGCACAGGAGGAAGGCAGAGACACGACTTAAATACAGACAGGGCAGACAAGACACAGGTGAACACGATCAGGGCAGATGGGGACCAAAGGAAGTAAAACTCAAGAAACAAGACAAGACAGGAAACCTTTCAAAATAAAACAGGAAACAGAACTCAACCATGACAGAACAAGACAGAAAGCAAAAACCAATACAAAAGAAACTCAAACCATGACAAATACAAACATTTAAAGCACAAGGAGATCTCAGAGATGAATCCACCATTTTGTCAGCCAAAATAAGAAGGAAAAGTCAGCTATGTGAGACGAGATGTAACGCTATCACATCATTGCCAGTCTCTAGTAAAGACCTGGACCAAAAAAGGCCACCAAGCACTGACTGATTAGAAAGGGCCTTTTTTTAAAAATGTCACAAAATGAAATTATTTCCTCAGTCCTGAGGAGAAAAATGAGCACAAAACAAACCTGAAGCATCAAAACCTACAAAGCCAATCCTCCCTCAACACTCCTTTGTCTCTACATTAACACAAACACCGCCCCACCCACACCGAATGAAACATTTAGGATCACCTCTGACCTCCCTGAAAACTCCAGAGCCTCATTACCCAGTATGCACCTCACCCCCTTGTGGACACACACAGACACGCACACACAGACACACACACAAAAAACCCCACAAACCAACCATGCATGTATCGTGACCCTGTCACCAAGATGGTTACACCTAACTACAGTTACCATGGCGCCTGTGCACATCGGTCAAGAGAGAAATGCACCAAGGATCGGGATACGGACATGACTACAGTGGAGCTCATTCATCATCAGCGTAGATTATTGTAACTTAGTGTCAGAGCCACAAATGAAAAGTGGAACATTTTAGTGTTATTTCAGAAGGTTTACATTTAAAATTCAGGAGAGAAACATGAAGGAGTGGGATGTCGCAATACTTAACACTATTGCATACATTTACTAAAACACAATTAAACTCATAGGGAAGCTTTAATAAATGGTAGCCTTACCTGCAGAGCCACAGGTCATCTTTGCTGCAGCCTAACAACAAAAAGAAAAAAAGAGAAATGCATAAGTACTATAACAGACATTTACATCAGTGAGGAAATAAATGTAAACCAAAAGAATATCTCCACTTTTTAGCACATTTAAATGCATTAAAACTTTTCGTTTGTAATATAAAGAAATTAAACAAATTATTTTATAAAAACTCTACAAAAGAATGCACCAAGCCATTGGTGTTTCACGTTATTATTTACCAAAAATTGCAAGAAAAAAATATTAAAAGGTCCAGATAAGCCAAATATTCTTAAGCTAATGAATGAAACTGAGCTTTGCAAGGAAAAGACACTTCAATATACGATGCATATTTTAAAAATGGCAGACTTTACAGGGTATTGCAGATGGGTTTCAAGGTATTTTCCATGTCTACGCTCTCTAAAAAAGTCTATAAATTAGTTATTTTAAGAGGAAAGTTTGACATTATTAAACCAATACTGTTCCATATTACATGAATAACAGTATAACAACATATAAAAAGATTAAAAAACACAGTTTCACTGGAATAATTTATCTTTGTATGAACAGGAAATGACCAGTCTCGCAACACTGACCAAGATTAAATTCCTGATCAGTATGAATAATATTTCCAACAATGCATTACTGTCAGAGAAAATTCCCATTTTTATTCAAACAAACTGCAGTACATGCCAAATGATGCACCTGCAGCTCTGCAGGAACAAAGGAGTGGACACTTTGCTGGCAATAAAACTCAAAATAAACAGCTATCAGCACATCTGACTGTTCAGTCTAGAAAACTTAGTAACAAATTCTGTAGTTTAACATTCACACATGCTAACCTATGACCACCAGGAGAATTAAGGGATTCAGGGTTTTGCCCAAGGACACTTTGATGCATGGGTGGGCAAGGCGAGAATCAAACCTGCAATCAGTTTGATTGTTTGTTCTTACTGTGGTTGACAATATTAAAATGCATATCAATACCTTTGTGGAAGGACTCCTGTGTAAAAATTGTTTGGTTTAACAGTGCAGGTTGGAA